>CM033471.1:272428105-273057996 GCA_019447015.1 Hymenochirus boettgeri
AGATTATCACATTGGGCTGCTAAGTGGCAGATGAGATTCAATGTTGGGAAATTTAATGTGATGCATTTTGGACCTAAAAATCCTTGTGCTGCTTATACTATAAATGGCTCTGTGTTAAGTGAATCCCTGTTGGAAAGGGATCTTGGAGTTTTGGTGGATAACAAACTTAAATGTAGCAAGCAGTGCCAGGCGGCAACAGCCAGAGCCAGCATGGTATTGTCTTGTATAAAGAGAGGTATGGATTCAAAGGAGACAAATGTTATTCTCCCTTTTTACAAAACATTTGTAGGGCCTCATTTGGAATATGCAGTGCAATTTTGGAATCCTGTATGCAACTTTGGAAAATGGAAAGGGTTCAGAGAAGGGCAACTTAAATAATAAAGGGAATGGGTGAGCTAGAATTTGAAGACAGATTGGATAAGTTACAATTATGTACACTAGAGAAAAGCACTTGAGTGGGGATATGATTACTGTGTATAAATGCATTAACAGGCTATACATATAAACTATCTGGGGCATTGTTCACCAATAGAATATGACAGAGGACATGCAGACATCCCTTAAAGGGTATGTCCACCCTTAAAACAATTTTCATTATATGATTCCCCCGTCCCCCAGCCCCAACCTCTCCATTTTTATTTTTAGAAGTGCCCCAAACCATCTCATCTTACCATCCCCTCGCTCCTCCGTCGTGCTTGCCGGCACCCTCTGATCCTGTGAGAAAATGCAAGAAGACGGCAGGACCGCGCAGGCGCGTCTGTGATTGGCTGAGCACCGGGCAGCCAATCTTCGACGCCGGCTGCCAGTCATTATTTGCGCCGCGCGAGATAACCAGAGGCAAGGTAAGGTAAAGTTTGAGGTGGAGCTTTCCTAAAATATGAAAAAGGTTAGGGCTGGGGGGAACAGGGGATACTTATATTTAAAAGCATCTTTCTCACCCCCACATAGGGGGACGGCGAATCCGGAGAGGGAGGGGAGAGGGAGGGGGAGGGAGGGGAGAAGGGCCTGCAGGACGCATGCCAAACTTTCTCCCGTGCGCGCAGGTAGGAGGCAGAGTCCATATGAACATTGCTATCCTCTTGGTTGGGCCCCAGTTTTTTGGGAACTTTGGGGGGGGATACAGGAGAATTCGTATGGATGCTGGGATGTGAGGGTAAGGTTTAAAGTACCCCACTCATTTGATGGGGCGCGCGCTAAGTAGATGGGGGGATTTTCGCGGGAGGGGGGGTTTTCCCCCCCCCTGATTATAGTTTTGGGTGGTGCGCCAGGAAATGCACTTAAGGGGGAAAAAACGCGACATTTCCCCCCTTTCACCTATATTTCTGTGTTCGGTGTTTTTTTCATACAGTTAGATAAGGAAATGTGTTGGTATTGTGAGTGGAGTGGTTGAACTGGATGGACATATGTCTTTATTCAACCTCAAATACTATACTATAGTATTTTTTTAAAATCCTAATGTGAAAGCTTTTCCCCCAGATCAGTATTTCTTTTTTTTTTTTGGTTTCTAATATATTCCTTGCAAAAGATAACGATTCTACATGTACTGATATCCCACCTAGTAGACTTTGTGGGGTAGAGATAAAAAGATTTCTTTTTAGCAAGACACAGCATAGAAGGTTACAGGTTCAATTCCCCACACTTACTTTTATTTGTTTTACTGAAATAATTAATAATAATTAATATTCTGTTTCTTACATTCATGCTAGCAAAGAAATTAACTGCAAAGTTTACTTGAATGCTCCTGTCCATGACAATGAATTTATCATTGTCATGGACAGGAGCATTTGTAATGTGTTTACACAAAAACTGCACTGAAATCTGTGTTCTGTGTCAGAGGGAGGGATGATCTCTAAATTGTAACATGATTAGCTGCCAGCTTCCAGGAAGCAAGGCTGTAGCTTCCTGTAAAGTATATTTTGTACACTTAGGTGGGTGTTCCAAGATAAGGGGAATTATGGGAGCTGACTCCTAGTACCCACAGGTTAAGTATAGAGATCGAAGGCACTCACGGGGCTTAATAAAATGTAACTTTTATTAGTACGAGATAAAGGCGCTATATCTACGCGTTTCGGCTAGCCAACAAGCCGTCCTCAGGATATGACGCACCATGCAACAAACAGCAATATATACCCTCCCCCCAACAAACAGCAGAAAGATAATTAAAACAGGTAAAAACAATTAAAACACAGTGTGTGATGCTGTCAGAGCCAGCCAAAAGGCACAATACACGCACACAATCCCACTAGCGACCTTAACGGTGAGAGCACCCTAACCCGCATAGCAATATTAAAACATATATGGTTAGGAAGACGGAAAGGAGAAAAATGTCTGATCGCTGATCCGCCCCTCGTTATATACTAATATATATATTAGTATATATATCATATATATACCCACCTAACGGCACAGCCACACTCAACTTTTATGCAAATATAAAGCAACAGAGTTATTACTGTCACCCGCGTACGTAACCAATTGCCTCGACCCGGCCGGCCGGCGGCGTCCTCCTCCGGCGTGGCTCTGCGAGCAGCGGAGCGAGCCGATGAATCGCGCTTCTGTTTTCAGCACCCCGCACGCCCCGATAGCGTGCCGCGCTCCGCCTCGCTAGCCCCACGCTACCGCTCGTTTCGTGAAAGCCACTCATCAGGGCTCCGAGGATCGGGGCGGGGGCAGGCATTTTTCACCCTCGCACTGCATGCCGTCCTCCCTTTCCGGCGGAACGCCAGCAGGGAGGAGCTCACAGGGGCCCGATTTAGCCCGTCCTCCCTCGGAGCTCGGCCTCTTGCCCCTTGCTGTACAGAGTTGTTTGCTCTCGGACCCTCCCTAGATTCCCTCTGTATATAGCGTCCCCCTGTGTTTCCTGTGCGTCCTGACTCACTGCCTTCCCATGTTACATCTCCCAATATCTACCAAAGCTCCTACCCTCCAAGTTATCTCCGGTCCCCCTGCCATACTCCCTCAAGCTCCTACCTCCCCGGGTCCCCGAATATCGACCACAGCATCCCCTACCCCTCCAGTATATCCGGTTTTGCACCATCCTACACAAGCTCCTCATACCTCCGCGTCGTAATATACTACCACAGCTACATTACCTCCAGGTATCGACGGTACGACGCCATACCCTCACAGCCTTCTACCTCCGGTCCGCATATTCTACCCACAGCTCCACCTCCAGTTATCTCCGGGTCGGCATATCTATTTTTCAACAGCCCTTACTAACGGTTGAAATATCTACCACTCTAGATCCTATCTTCCAGTATCCATCAGGTTCCCTTTCGGAATACTCATCCACACATCTCCCTACTAACCCGGTCCCCCGTCATAACGATCTCTTACAAAAAGCTCCGACACTCTACAGTCCTATCATCCTCGCTCATGCATATCTTCCACAGATCCCTACCTCCACGGTCCCGAATAAGCAAAACCCCAGCTTCCTACCTCACCGTTAACCGCCCAGGTCTGCAGATCCTCCAAAGTCTCCCACCTCCCCCGGTTCTCCGAATATCTTACCATCAGCTCCTCCACGCTCCTAACTCAGTTACACTCAGTCCTCCACCCTGCAATCATCCACTGACCTCCACTCCCCCGTTCGATATCTACCACAGTATACATCCAGTTATCTCCGGTTCTTTGCATATCCTCCACGCCCTATCCTTACCCGCTCGTCCCCCACGAATTATCAACCCCATGGTTCTACTTCTGTTATCCGTCTACCCCATGTTTCTGCCTTATACCGCATTGGTTCACATCTCCACCCAATGGTGGGATTGGCCTTTGTCCTGTTCTCTTCTATGGAGACCGCGCACCATGGTATCTCGGTTTCCGACGCAACCAACAATCCCTCCACCCATTAGCAGGGCCCTGGCGCTGGAAAAAGTGGCTGCGTCACTTAGTATTTCCCCGCAGTCCAGATGGGCCGGTCCCTCAACAGGCGCCGGTCTTTTCCTGAAGATTTTTCTTCGGTAACCGTAATGGCAGCCCCAGCGGTACATCCCCACCTGGACGATTTTTTCAGCCACCCAGACGCCCCACCCAGACCCCTGTAACCGTTTAAAGTGCCCTGCCCAGCGGTGACACGCTCGCTTTGGAGCCTTGACAAGAAGATTACGGGCCAGGGATTCTGTCAACCTAGACGTAAAACGGAATTTTTGGCATGTACCCTGGACACCTCCTCAGAATCCAGCTCATTGCGGAGCCATAAGATCCTCCGCCCCCTGACCGCGTTTTCCGTTGGTTGACCCGTTCCAAATTTGTGCCCATCAAAGCTCCTGCAATTTTGTATTTTCCCGTTCGCCCGGAAAAAAGTTCTCACTGCCAAAGAAGGGTACGTAAACTTAGCGGGTTTCTATATTCAAATGCTCAGATGATGCCCCCCCAAGACTTGGGCCACTAGTCTGTGGATCAGAACAGTTCCTACCCAGCTAGCTCTGTTGGTACATCTTTATCATCATTCAGAAGTTATATGTTTTGATGTACTGCCTTTTTCTCTTTTTCCCCTTATTCTAGGTATGCCATGGTTGAAAACACACAACCCTTCAATAAATTGGATCTCTGGAGAGGTGTCTTTTCCCTCATCGCATTGTATTTCCTCTTCATTGTTAAGTATTAATCAAGTCCATTCTGAAACTTTGTTACCCAGTGTCTATCAGAACTTCGCAGATGTTTTTGATAAGAAGGCTGCTAACAATCTTCCACCACACCGCATTTACGATTGCCCAGTTGAACTGTTACCTGGTGCGGAGATCCCTTTTGGGCGGGTATATCCGTTGTCAGAACCTCAGCAAAGGGTTCTTAAGGAATATATAGAAGAGAATCTTCAGAAGGGCTTCATTCGCCATTCCACGTCTCAAGCAGGGGCTGGTATATTTTTCGTTGAGAAAAAAGACTGTTCGCTTAGACCCTGTATTGGCTACCGAGCTCTCAATAATGTCACAATTAAGAATAGATACCCTTTTCCATTATTCCCTGAATTATTTCAACGGTTGAGGACCGCCAAAATTTTTACCAAGTTAGATCTTCGGGGAGCCTATAACTTAATTCGAATAAAGGAAGGAGACGAATGGAAAACGGCGTTCCGCTCCAGATATGGTCACTTCGAATATTTGGTCATGCCTTTCGGTCTGTGCAATGCACCTGCCACATTCCAACATTTTGTCCATGACATTTTCCGTGACTTTGTTGATGACTTCTTGGCCGTTTATCTAGATGATATATTGATTTTTTCTTCTAACCTAGAGGATCATCGTACCCAAGTTAAGGAAGTTCTTTCTCGTCTTAGAATTCATGGGTTATATGCCAAACTGGGGAAATGTGAGTTCGAGAAACCTTCAATACCGTTCTTAGAGGTGGATGCTTCCGAAGTTGCTCTAGGAGCTATACTCTCGCAACTTAATGGACCTAAGGCTTTACTACATCCAGTTGCTTTTTTTTCAAGAAAACTAGTGTACTCATTATGGGGGACTTTAATTACCCTGACATTGATTGGTGTAGTGTACTCATTATGGGGGACTTTAATTACCCTGACATTGATTGGTGTAGTGTACTCATTATGGGGGACTTTAATTACCCTGATATTGATTGGTGTGGTGGAACTGTCATCACAGAAAAAGGCGATGAGTTCCTGAATTTGCTGCAGGATAATTTTCTCTCACAGGTGGTTGAGGTTCCTATTATAAAAGGAGCTCTGTTGGATCTGGTAATATGTAACATTGTGGAGCGCATTATAGATGTAAAGGTAACTGGAGGCTTAGGGAATAGTGACCATGAAATAGTGACGTTTGGACTTTGTTATCGAAAGGAAAAGTGCGCTGGGTTAACAAAGACTTTTAATTTCGGGAAAGCAAATTTTCCCAGGTTAAAAGCAGCAGAATGTCAACTGGGATAATGTATTATCAGGTAAAGGTACTGAACAGAAGTCATAGCGGACCGGAGTCGATCTGTGGAGGAGTATTCTGAACCGAGATAACTGGAGTAGAGCTGTGGTAGTATATCAGACGTGGAGGTAGAGCTGTGAGGTATGCAGACCGAGATAACTGGAGGTGGAGCTGTGGTAGATTTCGGACCGGATGACTCTGTGGAGGATATGCAGACCGAGATACTGGAGGTAAGCTGGTAGATTCAGGTAACTGGAAGCAGGATCATGACAACAGGAAACACGCTAGAGACACAGGGGAGCTGGAGTCCAGAGGCAAACAACTCTGAACAGGCAGCAAGAGGCCCGCTGCCAGGAGGAGCCTAAATAGGCCCCTGTTGGAGCTCCTCCCTGCTGGCCGTGCCCCGGAAGGGACTGTGCAGCAGGGCCACCGCCGAGCGAGCCGTGCGACCGGGCGGACGCGCGTCATCGGCGCGCTCCCTGCTCGTGACCGCCAAGGAGGACCCCACCCCGGCCACGAGGTCAAGGTAAATACTGACATTGCCCCCCCCCACGGTCAACCTCCGGGTGCCCTTGGGTTTAGGTTTGTCAGGGTGTTTGGAATGAAAATTCTCGACCAAACAGGAGCGTGAATCTGTTCTGGCCGGTTCCCAAGAATTTTTCTTCGGGACCAAATCCATTCCATTTAATAAAATACTTAACTTCCACAGAAATCTTGGCATCTAAAATGTTTCTACCTCGTATTCGTCAGTCCCA
Organism: Hymenochirus boettgeri; assembly: GCA_019447015.1. NCBI lineage: Eukaryota > Metazoa > Chordata > Amphibia > Anura > Pipidae > Hymenochirus > Hymenochirus boettgeri. The sequence continues at coordinate 272,434,734 of CM033471.1, forward strand.
TCACTCAAAACAGGCACGGAGGAGGCTCCAGCGGCAGAGTCGGAAACATATCTTTTGAAACAGGGATACATGAAAGAACTGGATTTATCTTTAATGAATTGGGGAGCTCCAGTCAAAGGCGACCATTTGATAGCTTTCCTAATACCAAATGGCCCGATGAACCGGGGCCCAAGCTTAGCAGAAGGAATCCTCATTTTCAAATTACGAGTTGAACAACCAGACCAAGTCCTCCAACACTTAAATACCGAAGAATCTTTCTTAAAAGATTAGCTGACTTACGGGCTTGTTCTTGAGCTTCACGATGAAGGTCCTTTAGCTCTACAGTCTTCTCCTTCATAACGATGTATTCTGGTGATAAGGTCAGGAAGAGTGATCTTGGAAGGATACCGTTAAGGAAAAGTTGGATTAAATCCATAGTGTCATAAAAGGGGAACACTTGATGGAGGAATGGACAGCGTTGGTTATAGCAAACTACCGCAAGTGGTAACAGAGAAGACCAATCGGAGGAGTAACACACCGAGATTTGTTCAAGTGTTTGGTTTGTGCTTTCTGTTTGTCCATTAGATTGTGGATGGTATCCGGAGGAAAAAGAATTGTGGATATGCAAACCACTTGCACAACTCCTCCTCCAAATTTTGAAGTGAATTGTACCCCTCTATCTGATACGATATCATAGGGAACCCCGTGAAGACGCACATCTCTCTAATGAACACATCTGCAGTAATGGAGGCTGAGGAATTCCTTTTAACGGAATACAGTGAGCCATCTTCGTTAACGATCAAAGATTGGTTTGAAACCCTTGGAGCGAGGTAACTCCACATGAAGTCCATGGAAATCATGCCCCAAGGGCGCGTCAGGAACCGGCAGAGGAGAACAGTAACCCTTATGGTCTCTGTCTAGTAGTCCTTGAATCTAGCACAAGTAAGACAAAAGCCACAAACTGTTTACAATTTTAGACATACTTGGCCAAAAAAATTCTGTTAACCAAATCCAACGTCTTGTGAAACACCAAAATAACCAGCCAAAGCATGATAATGACAATCAGAAGTACGCAGGACCTGGCCCGGTCGGAACAAATATTGTTATTTTGGTTATATAAACCCATCTTGACCGAGAGGTCGGGAGAGATGCTTCTTTGATGGTTTTGACTATATTAGTATGCCACCAGCCGAAAATGTGATTGGAAAAGACCATATGTTTGTCAGACTTATTGACCTCACAAATTGTCTAGAAAGGGCGTCGCCTGCCGTTCTTTGAACTGGACGAAAGTTATATGAAGTTAAATCGTGTAAAGAAAAGAGCCCATCTAGCTTGACGGGGTTTTAATCTTTTGGCAGTTTCATGCAAATTCCAGGTTCTTTTATGATCAGTGAAGATGGTATAGGATGATTGGCGCCCTCACAGTAATAACGCCACTCTTCCAGGGCCGATTGTTATGGCCACCCTCACAGTCTCCTACACATCATATCTTCCTCAGAGTCAGAAAGTTTTCTTGAAAAAAAAGCAACTGGATGTAATAAGCCTTGGTCCATTAAGTTCCGAGAGTATAGCTCCTAGAGCAACTTCGAAGCATCCATCCACCTCTAATGTAAGTAACATTGGATCTGGATGGATAAGATGGTGAGCTGAAGTAAAAGCAGATTTCAGAGACGCTCAAAAGCTGTTTGAGCGGGCTTCGTCCAACAGAATGGGACATGGGTTCGGTCAGAGCGGTCAACGGCAGTATGAATGTAGAAAAATTCTTAATGAATCTACGTAGAAGTTAGCAAAACCAATGAATTTTTGACTTGCTTTCGGGTAGTTGTAGTAGGCCAATCCTGAATAGGCGGAAACCTTTTGAGGATCAATAATTAACCCTTGGGATGAGAAATGATGAACCCCAAGAACGGTATTGAAGGTTTCTCGAACTCACATTATCCCCAGTTTGGCATATACCCAATGAATTCTAAGCTAAGACGAATAAGAACTTCCTTAACTGGGTACGTGATCCTCTGGTTAGAAAAAAATCAATATATTCATCTAGAACACGGCCAAGAAGTCATCAACAAAGTCACGGAAAAATGTCATGGACAAATGTTGAATTGGCAGGTGCATGCCACAGACCGAAGGCATGACCAATATTCTAAGTGACCATATCTGGAGCGGAACGCCGTTTCCCATTCGTCATCCTTCCTTTATTCGAATTAAGTTATAGGCTCCCCGAAGATCCAACTTGGTAAAAATTTTGGCGGTCCTCACCGTTGAATAATTCAGGGAATAATGGAAAAGGGTATCCTATTCTTAATTGTGACCTTATTGAGAGCTCGGTAGCCATACAGGGTCTAACGAACCGTCTTTTTTCTCACGAAAAATAACCACCCCCTGCTGGAGACGTTGATGGCGATGAAGCCCTTCTGAGATTCTCTTCTATATATTCCTTAAGAACCCTTTGCTGAGGTTCTGACAACGGTATACCCGCCCAAAAAGGGATCTCCGCACCAGGTAACAGTTCAACTGGGCAATCGTAAATGCGGTGTGGTGGAAGATTGTTAGACAGCCTTCTTATCAAAAAACACCTGGAAGTTCTGATAGACACTGGGGTAACAAGTTTCAGATGGACTTGATTAATACTTAACAATGAAGAGGAATCACATGCGATAGGAAAGACACACACCTCCCGAGATCCAATTATTGAAGGGTTTTGTTTTTCAACCATGGCCATACCTAAATAGGGGAAAAAGAGAAAAGGCAGTACATCAAAACATATAACTTCTGAATGATGATTGATGTGATCAATACTGGGAAAGTCTCTCGTAGTACATACAGGACCAGATGAAATTTTAGACCCATCTGCCAGATGAATAAAAGAGGAATTTTGGGACGAGTGGGAATCTTCCATTCCTGGGTTAGGGATTCCAAAATAAAACAGCTACAGGCCCCGAAATCATAACGGCTTGGACGGTGAAACCTCGCACGGTTCCCTGTAGGAGACGTCAACAGATTGTAGGGGTGCTGAAGCCGGAAAGGACGGGCTAAAATGCATAGTAGGAACCTTACTAGTGGTCTGATTGGGACATCCCTGGAGCAATGACCAGACCTCCCGCAGTAGAGACACAGGTTTAAGCGGCGTCTTTCGGATCCTTTCCTCAGAGAGAGAGAAGGACGAGTTAACCCTAATTGCATAGGACGGTTCCAAAAATCTGAAGAGGTGCAGCATAAAATGCTTGTAGGTTCTCATTCATCCAGTCATGGTTTTTGTTTACAATTAGGGTATCAACATGACTTAATGTAGTTCTTGAAGACGTTCGCTAGTCATCGACTGGCTTTCTCTTCAGAATGACTTGTACAAGAATCGTGCAATATTACCCGGAAAAGTATAAAGGTATCACAGACAGACGGAACACCCAACCTTCTAATCTCCTTTTCCTCTTAGTCGGCGATCGATTTGGACCGCTAGATCATAAGATCTTTCAGCTTCCCGGGGACTCCAGTGCGTGCTAACTCATCTTTAGAGTTTCTGACAATCCGATTCGAAACTGATGTATAAGAGCCGCTTGTCCATTGAGTCTCAACGCTGATTCTGCGGAAATCTGCCACATAATCTTCCACCTGTCTTTTCCCTTGAGACAGGTTACGAAGGCCGCCTCGCTGAGACAGCTCTACAAGGATCATCGTAAATTTCCCTAGGGCAGAGAAAAAGGTACCTACAGAGGCTACTGTAGGCTGTTCTGATCCAACAAACAAGGGCCCAAGCTTGGGGCTCATCCTAAGCAATGAAATATGAACCCACCTTTTACCCTTTCTTCAGTGAAACTTTTCGGGCGAAGGGAAAAGTACAAATTGCAGGAGCTTTTGATTGGCCAAATTTGAACGATCACCGAAAACCGGTCAGGAGCGGATCTTCTGCCCCGCAATAGCTGGATTAATGAGGAGTGCCAGGGGAACATGGCATTCAGTTTAGCGTCCTATTTGACAGAATCCCTCCCTACTTCTTGGTAAAGCTCCACGAAGTTCAGCGACTTGACGTACAGGTCTCTGCTGGCGACATCCCAGTGGATTCATCTGGCTGCCAGTTACGTTACAATCTTCAGAAAAGACCCCTGTGAGACCCCCTCGGACGCGGATCTAAGTACCACCGTTTTTCACCAGAGCCTCTAATGGTGAGGAGTTTTGCGGCGACTGATACCAGGTTCGCTCAAGAAGGAGAACCCACAAAGGCCAATCCACAATGTGAGAGGCATCAAAAGATCATAGACGAACAGAGTAGAACCTGGGTTGATAGTTCGGACGCGGAAGTAGGAGCTGGTGGGGATATCAACCGGAGATAACTGGCAGGTAGTACTGTGGTAGATATTCGAACGGAGGAGGAGCTGTGGAGGATTGCAGATGGAGTAACTGGAGTATGATCGCTGTGGTAGATATTCGACCGGAGTATGAGCTGTGGAGGATATGCGCAGACCGGAGGTAACTGGGGTAAGGACTGTGGTGAGATATTCGGACCGGAGGTAGGAGCTGTGGAGATAGGCAGACCGAGATAACTGGGAGGTAGAGCTGTGGTAGATATTCGTACCGGAGGTAGGGTTGTGGAGGATATCAGCACGAGATAACTGAAGTAGGAGCTGTGGTAGATATTCGGCCGGAGGTAGGAGCTGTGGAGGATATGCAGACCGAGAGATAACTGGAGGTGAGCTGTGGTATGATATCGGACCGGAGTAGGAGCTGTGGAGGATATGCAGACCGGAGATAACTGGAGGTAGGAGCTGTGGTAGATTTCGGACCGGAGGTAGGAGCTGTGGAGGATATGCAGACCGGAGATAACTGGAGGTAGGAGCTGTGGTAGATATCGGACCGGAGGTAGGAGCTGTGGAGAATATGCAGACCGGAGATAACTGGAGTAGGAGCTGTGGTAGATAATTCAGGTAAACTGGAAGCAGGAGAGTCAGGACCAACAGGAAACAACACCTAGAGGAACACAGGGAGCTAGGAGTCCAGGCAACAACTCTGAACAGCAGCAAGAGGCCAGCTGCCAGGAGACCTAAATAGGCCCCTGTGACTCCTCCCTGCTGGCCTGCCCCGGAGGAACGCTGCAGGCAGGGTAAAGCCTGCCCCGCCCACGTCCTCGGTCACTGAGAGGACGGGGGCACGCGAGCGGGGGCGTGGCGAGCAGGCGAGCGCGGCAACGCAGCGGGGCTTGCGGTCCGGAGCGCGGTCATCGGCGCGCTCCCTGCCCTTCGCCGCCCCGCCGGAGGAGGGGGGCCCCCGGCCTTCGAGGGAGCAGGTAAGTAAACGCTGACGTAATAAATCTTTTATATTGGCATAAAGTGTTGGGTCTTCCTTAGGTGGTATATATATAATTAATCGATATATATATATTATATTATATATCAGCAATCAGCGATCAGGACATTTTTCTTCTATTCCTCTTCTAACAATATTTTTAATATTGATAAGGTTATGCTCTTCAACCGTTCTAGTCCTAGTGTTGGATTGGTGTGCGTGTGATTTGCCTTTTGCTCTTGAACACTGCACCCAACCTGTGTTTTAATTGTTTTTTACCTGTTTTAATTATCTTTCTGCTGTTTTGTGGGGGGGGGTATCTTGCTGTTTGGTGCATGGTGCGTCCAACCTGAGTGACGGTGCTTGTTGGCTATGCGAACGCGTAGATATAGGCCCTTTATCTCGTACTAATAACGTTACTTTTGTATTAAGCCCCGTGAGTCCTTCGATCGTCTGATCTTAACCGTGGGTACTAGAGTCACCTCCAGTAATTCCCCTTATCTTGGATACACAGCCCCCTGAATGTGTACAAAATATACTGTACAGGACTGCTACAACAAACAGCCTTGCTTCCTGGAAGCTGGGCAGACTATCATGTTACAATTAGAAGATCATCCCTCCCTCTGACGACGAGACACGATTTCAGTTGCAGTGTTTGTGTGAAACACATTACCAATGCTCCTGTCCATAAATGAAAACTTCATTGTCCATGGACAGGACTTCAAGTAACTTTGCAGTTATTTCTTTGCTAGCTGAGTGAAGAAACAGAATAATGTAGGATTATTATAGATTTCAGTTAAAACAAATAAAAGTAAGTGTGGGGAAGTTGAACCCTGTAACCTTCTAGTGCTGTTGTCTTGCTAAAAAATCTTTGTTATCTCTCAATCCTCTAACCATCCGAATATCTACCACAGCTCCTACCTCCAGTTATCTCCGGTCTGCATATCTTCCACAGCTCCTACCTCCGGTCCGAATATCTACCACAGCTCCTACCTCCAGTTACCTCCGGTCTGCATATCCTCCACAGCTCCTACCTCCGGTCCGAATATCTACCACAGCTCCTACCTCCAGTTATCTCCAGTCTGCATATCCTCCACAGCTCCTACCTCCGTTCCGAATATCTACCACAGCTACTACCTCCAGTTATCTTCGGTTTGCATATCTCCCACAGCTCCTACTTCCGGTCCGAATATCAACCCCAGGTTCTACTTCCTGTTACGTCTATATCTGTTCTGCTGCCTCTCCACATTGTGGGATTGGCCTTTGTGGTTCTCTTCTCTGGAGCCGCGACCTGGTATCTGTCCGCCGCAAAACATCCTCACCATTAGAGGCTCTGGTGAAAACCGGCTGGTACTTAGATTCCGTGTCCAGAGGGGGTCTCACAGGGGTCTTTTCCTGAAGATTTCGTAACAATTACATGCCAGCAAAACGGATCAATGTTTCGGGAAATACCAAAAGAGATGGTATTTTCCGAAACGTTGATTCTACCTTGTGGTTATTAAAGATGGAGGCATTGAAACTGAACTGTATGCTAAACCAACGGATTGAAATCATTTATTACATTACCAGAGTTATCATCTAAGTCATTTAAAAAAGTCTATTCCATATAGTCAACTCTGTCGAGTTGTAATCCAGATAAGAAACATCAACAAATGTATGAAATGTGTGGGAAATTTGAGGTTAGGGGTTACCCCCCACAAGGTTATTAAAGATGCAAAAAACCAAAATTGCATCAGTAACGCCACAAAAAATACGCACACCAAGAATGGCATGTGTTACACAATTTAATGAACAAAGTACACAGATTAGTAACTGTTAGGTTTTTTATATATTCTGTATAATCACTTAGCCTAATATCAGCCATTTTGTTCTTTGACGCCATTTTATGTCTATATTACTCAGACTGTTTTTCTAGAAATGTACCAAGCTGTTCCCATAATATTTTATCCCAAAATAATATTTTATCTCAAGGTTTTTTGTCTCCTACATTGTGTGTCAACCTGACTCTATCTTCACATTCCGAGACATGTTTTATTATATCATTTGTAGACACAAAGTCTGGTAAAGCCCCTTTTCTCTGGTAAAGTTTTTTCTTGGTTTCAGGACATGACCCTTCTGACCCACCCAGGATATGTCCCCAATCAGTGCAGGACATGACCCTTCTGACCCACCCAGGATATGTCCCCAAATCCCCAACCAGCACAGGACATGACCTTTCTGACCCACCCAGGACATGACCCCAACCAGCGCAGGACATGACCCTTCTGACCCACCCAGGACATGACCCCAACCAGCGCAGGACATGACCCTTCTGACCCACCCAGGATGTGTCCCCAACCAGCGCAGGACATGACCCTTCTGACCCACCCAGGATATGTCCCCAAATCCCCAACCAGTGCAGGACATGACCCTTCTGACCCACCCAGGATAGGTCCCCAAATCCCCAACCATGCGGTAGTATCGAGATGCGTCAGGCAGGTGGCCTTATTGAGGTTTTGATGTGAATTGTTCAATCGCGGTAGTAAAATTGTCGACCATTAAAGGCCTGTTAACCCTTCTTCCTGCACCTTTATAAATAGGCCAAGGTAAGGGTCAATTTGTGTAAAATGTGACAATGTAACCGGCAGTGTGGTAACATCTTACTGTCCCATTGCTTGTTTGTTGCAACACTAAGGTTCCCATTTCACAAGATTGTGATACAAACTCTACTGTGTAGAAATATCCATATGAACGTTGGATTGATTTTATTCTTATTTAGAAATAATCTAGAAAAACTGTTCATACAACGAATTTCCAATATGTCCGTATTTCAGCATTGGGGGGGTAGATTAGATCTTTGGTGTATCAAACGTTCATATTTCAAGGTGGCTTGGAGGTGATTTGCTCTCAGCAATTCTGATTGCTGATTGGGTACAGTCTATTGCTTTAGGAGCCCATAAATGTGCCTAGTGTGGGGCAAACCCATAGATCACTCTTTAAATAGGGACTTTATTGAGAAATACATTGCACAGAGCTGTGCTAAGATCAGATTCACTTCATTATCCTCCCCCTACAGCTTCGTACTACTATAAGTGTAAGTATTAAAGTGGGAATTTTAAAGGGTATGTAAACCTAAACTCCTTAGTCCACGAAATGTCAAGGCTCCCAGTTACTGGTAGCACGGTGGCTCAGTGGTTAGCACTGATGCCTTGCAGCTTTGAAGTCCTGAGTTCGAATCCATCTTTGGACACATCTGGAGTTTGTATATTCTCCCCGTGCTTGCATGGGTTTCCTTCGGGCACTCCGGTTTCCCCCCAATCATAAAGACATACTGATAGGTTGTATGTGTCAAATAAATGTGCTTAGATTGTAAGCTCTTTGGGGCAGGGCCTGATGTGAATGTATACATGTAATTGTAAAAGCGCTACGGTAGATGTTGGTGCTATATAAATCCACAATAATTATAATAATATGATCCATGTGTTTGTACTGAAGAACTGTACACGTTACATTTATAGCGTCCAGGAACAGATGACAAACTGTCACTTCTGCCGACAATCGCAAGTGTTGCAGGTCACTTCTGTGTCATTCATAGATCTGGCGGGCAGGATTCCAAACAGGGATGTCAGTTTCAGCTAGTACCATGTACGTGTACAAAGCTTTAGGTCTCAGTGGGTGTCCAGATCAGTTAAAACCAGATAAAAAATTAATAATTCATACAGCAAGGCTGAGTCAACCGTAATGCAGTTTAAATGTGATCAGTGCAGCCCTGATCATTTCATTTATTAAGTCACCAGATTGTCTGATATTTACTAACGCCGGGGTGAAAACGGAAGGGACACATATTAAACACACATGTAGCTTGGCAGAGTAATTATTATCTCTGTTTACTGTACACTCACATCTGAATAGCAAACAAAGCAGCTACATACTGCCATCTGATGGCACAACGGGGAATAACAGGTTTTTGCTGCTTTTCTGTCTGGGGGGGTAAGAAACTTTCTTTTAATTCAATTATTTTTCGTTGAAGCCAGATGGATATGTGTGTTAGCGGGTGTTATTCTTGAACACAGGGTGGGGGTCATGGTTAACAATTTACTATAGCAGGAAGTGAACTTGTGATCAGTGCTGTTCGCAAGTTCACTTCCTTCACTAGACCACCAGGGCTATTTGGGGGAATGCCAGGGGAGGTCCCCGGCATCAGAGGTAGTCCTCTTGAACTCCCTTACCACTGTGGCTCTGGGAACAGGCTGCCAGCACTACAGAGGTATTTTACCAGTGATCCCCACATTGGTTTCAGGCAAAACTGATGGGGGATCGAGGGGGCACTTGAATGCAATATCATATATTTTTTAAAGGGGCGGTTTTTTTTTTTCTCCTCTGCCGCCTTTCCCTTTACCCCAGAGGTGCCGTCTGAGACAAATGTCTCACTCTGCCTCATTAGAGAAGTGGCCCTGCCCCCAAACTGCTAAATATTTAATATATTGCACTGTTTGATTTATTAGCACTTGATAAAGAGCAGGAGTTGCTCAAAACATGTTGTGCAAAATGTGTGAATAAAAACTATGTTGCAACATAAGCCTAGCGTTAGTGCCTCACTTCTCATCTTTATAGCTCTTACCTGTACCACTTCACTTGAATATATCTGTTGTATTCAATTAGATCAACTGGACTTGAAGTTTAGTTCCTGAAGACGTTTCGCTAGTCATCCGACTGGCTTTCTCAATTCAGAATGACTTGTACAAGAATCTGTGGCAATTATGTACCCTGGAAAATCCCAATTAGCATATCACAGCCAAGTGTTAAGGGCGGGATTGCATAGTGGCTAAGAGGTGTTATAGGAACGCCCAGAGTAAGGTGTCAAAACAGCATTGTTCACTTGAATATGCCCAATATTTCTTCCTCCCAGTCTCTCCACCTTGCAAAAGTTCATTGTCCCCTCTTAAAGGATACATACATTGGGATTTTTTTTTAATTGCCCATTACTGGAAACTATAATTCTTCCCAACTATCACTGTACCATTGTTTTGTTGATCTGTCCCCTATTTCTTTAGCTTACATTTCATCTGTCAATCAAGTGCCTTAGTATCACAATTTTTTCTGTTATGTATAGTTTTGCTGTAGCAAAAATGGTGACCGTTGGTACATGAATAGCATGGTGGGAAATTCCCTTACCCAATGCTGCCTCATTGGGATTACTGAGCATGATTGCCCTCACAGAGGGTCAGAGAGTCTGGCAGGGGGCTGGGGGACTGAGGGATTAAACTTGAGCAAAACAAGTACTGGATTGTCATGCAGCAACACAAACACATCAAAGTAAGTGCTGCTTACATGTATTCATTTATAGATTGAAATGAGGCAAAGTAATTTTTTCACTGTATAAGATTCCACATGATCAGAGGAGGTGTCTAGGGGATCAGACGTCTTCTGTTGTGGCCATAACTGACTGCTGCTACCAGGAAGAATCAAAAGGTAGAGAGACAATGAGCAGAGAACGTACCTATCAAAGCTCTGCCGCGGACCACACAACTGCACCCCTGGGCCACCTCAGCCTTACCCCCTGGACTGTCTAATACAGAGGAGGCAAAAAAAGATAGCAACAGAATATTTGTATAGAATCTGTATATTGCTCCAGCATCATTTTACAAAATGTGGTGCTAACCTGTTTTTTGACTGTTCCAGTAAAGGTGCCGTATCACCGTTTTACTTCCTGAAATATAGAAATCTAAATAATGTATCAATAAGTGGGGTTAGGCCACACTGCTGGGCGATACAGTCAGTTTTCTACGCAATGCAAACATCTGCCTAATGCATGGCAGCACGGCACTGCCTTTTAGTCTGACTGGCCGCACAGTGCCCGCTGCATTCTGAACCAGTTTTGTAAGGTACGTGACGAGCATTTTTGGTGCAGATTGCATGTGTTTTATTCTGGTTAATGAAAACATGTATAAATGCACACCGATAGGCTGTGTGTGTTGGATTGTACCTAGATTGTAAGCTCTTTAAGACAGGGATGACTTATGGTAGAGCGCTGTCCCATAATTCAGCCTTATGTAAGGAAATCAATAATACAATGGAAAAAAACACATGTTCCATGAGAGGGGAAGATCAGGTAAAATACAGTGAAACTGTTTGGATCAAGAAACTAGGATCTACCAAATAGATTTAACTACAATTTCTAAAGTGTAAAAAATGTTGTTTGTGGTCATGACAATGAGTGTGAGATTGGCACCAGCTCTGATGTGTTATTAGAACCCCCTCCCTTCATACAAACCTTGTAAACCATCAGATGTGTACAAGTGGAACTGATCTCAGGAAGCCGAGCCTCCATCTCTCTACGACAAGGTAAAAAACTCACCGGCTGTTCCATTCTGTGCACAATTCTAAAATAAATCGGTCTGGAACCTTTGACAAAGATTAAATTTATATTTTCGCTTTAATTTCTCCAAATAGGTCAGTGCCACTTTAAGAAATGGCTTGTTATCCGGCATTACTTTATTTAGCATCTTGTATCTGTCATGTAAACGTTATGGCTTTAGGGATGTTATCATGCGTTGCCTGGTACCTGGCACCATCCGTTGCCCAAGTCCAATAAATTGCTTGTTTGTATTGTTATTTTTCTAGATTTTTTTAGAAATATTTGATAATATATGATATACAATATATTATAAATGATATCCTTATAAACAGCTCTTAGCGATGTCATCAGATAGAATTTGTACAGTGTCACATGTATCAATATTTTATGACCTCACTGTAAAATACTGATACCGAGAGGCATTTTACTACCGCACGGTATCGGCCATTTAAATTTGTGGATAAATCATACCATGGTCGAAAAACACCGCTAATGACCGACGTTTATGTTTATTATAGTTCCGATAGTTATTGGCAGGGGAGGAAGCAGTTACGGCACATTCATGTAGTTTATTGTATGTGGCCTGTGTTAAGGTGGCCATACACCAGCACGATATTACTTACCTGACCAACCGTTCACGCGACGTTCCTGTGATCCTGCCGGAACCACCTCTCCCTATCTTACATACGACCGACATGCCCGAATGGGATTTTGCGATCGCATGTCGGTCGTATATAAGATAGGGAGAGGTGGTTCCGGCAGGATCGCAGGAACGTCGCGTGAGCGGTCGGTCGGGTAAGTAATATCGCGCTGGTGTATGGCCACCTTTACCTTGGTAGCAAGTTACCAGACATTCACCCAGATTAATTAGGGCTACGAGAGTACTAAAGCTTATGGATTATTAACAATATTTGATTGCAAGGTGGAAACCTTTCACGTGGGGTAATTACCCAAACCGAATCCACATGCCCAGTCACAACTTGCAAACTCTTAGAAGGTTCTCTGGTGAGAGCAGAGGCTTAAGACTTTAACATTAATCATCCTGTGTTTCCCGGATTCCGACTCTGGTGTTTAAATGGTATGTTTACCCTTAAAACTATATACTGGTGACATGTAATACCCTGACATTGGATTGTGTAGTGTATCATTGGGGGGGACTTTAATTACCCTGACATGATTGGTGTAGTGTAATCATGTGGGGGACTTTATTACCCTGACATGATTGGGTAGTGTACTCATTTGTGGGGGCCTTAATTACCCTGGACTGATTGGTGTAGTGTGACTCATTATGGGGACTTTAATTACCCGACATTGATGGTGTAGTGTGTCTCTTATGGGAGACTTTAATTACCTGACATTGCTTGGTGTAGTGGTACTCATTATGGGGGACTTAATACCCTGACATTGTTGGTGTAGTGTACTCATTTGGGGGACTTTATTACCCTGACATTGATTGGTGTATGTGTGACTCATATGGGGGACTTTTAATTACCTGACATTGATTGGTGTAGTGTACTATTGTGGGTGGACTTTAATTACCCTGACATTGATTGGTGTAGTGTAACTCATTGTGGGGACTTTAATTACCCTGACATTGATTGGTGTAGTGTAGCTCATTATGGGGGACTTCAATTCCCTGACATGATTGTGTAGTGTACTCATTGGGGGGACTTTAATTACCCGACATTGATTGGTGTAGTGTACTCATTATGGGGACTTAATTACCCTGACATTGATTGGTGTAGTGTACTATTATGGGTGACTTTAATTACCTGACATTGATTGGTGTAGTGTACTCATTTGGGGACTTTAATTACCCTGACATTGATGGGTGTAGTGTACTCATTATGGGGACTTTAATTACCCTGACATTGATTGGTGTAGTGTCTCATTATGGGGGACTTAATTACCCTGACATTCGTGGTGTAGTGTACTCATTAGGGGGACTTCAATACCCTGACAATTGATGGTGTAGTGATACTTTGGGGGACTTATTACCTGACATGATTGGTTGTAGTGTACTCATTATGGGGACTTCTAATTACCCTGACTTGATTGGTGTAGGTACTCATCATGGGGGACTTATAATTCCCTGACATTGATTGGGTGTAGTGTACTCATTTGGGGGACTTCAATTACCCTGACATTTGATGGTGTAGTGTCTCATATGGGGGACGTAATTCCTGACATGTATGGTGTAGTGTACTCTTATGGGGCTTAATTACCCTGACATTGATTGGTGTAGTGTACTCATTATGGGGACTTCAATTACCCTGACATTGATTGGTGTAGTGTACTCGTATGGGGTACTTCAATTACCCTGGACATTGATGTGTGTAGTTACTATTATGGGGGACTTCAATACCCGCATTGAGTGTTGTGACTCATAGGGGACTTATACCATGACATGATTGTGGTGTAGTTACTCAGTAGTGGGGACTTAATACCCTGACATTGATTGGTATTGTGGACTCATATGGGGGACTTCAATTACCTGACATTGATTGTGTTGTAGTGTGCTCATTTGGGGGACTCAAATACCCGACATTGATTGGGTGTAGTTGTACTCATTGGGGGACTTCAATTACCCTGACATTGATTGGTGTAGTGTGTCATTATGGGGGACTTTAATTACCCGGACATAGATTGGTGTAGTGTGCTCATTATGGGGGACTTAATTCCTGACATTGATTGTGTAGTGTGCTCATTATGCGGGGACTTAATTACCCTGACATTGATTGGTGTTAGTGTGCTCATTATGGGGGACATTAATTACCCTGACATTGATTGGTGTAGTGTAACTCATTATGGGGACTTAATTACCTGACAATTGATTGGTGTTGTGTGCTCATTTGGGGGACTTATTACCCTGACATTGATTGGTGTAGTGTACTCATTATGGGGGACTTTAATTACCCTGACATTGATTGGTGAGTGTGCTCATTATGGGGACTTAATTACCTGACATTGATGTGGTGTAGTGTGCTAATTATGGGAGCTTCAATTACCTGACATTGATTGTGTAGTTGTACTCATTGTGGGGGACTTTAATTACCCGGACATTGATGGTGTAGTGTACTCATTGTGGGGGACTTTAATTACCCTGACATATTGGTGTGTGTACTCATTGTGGGGGACTTTAATTACCCTGACATTGATTGGGGTAGTGTGACTCATTAGTGGGAGACTTCAATACCCTGGACATGATTGGTGTAGTGTACCTCATTATGGGGGACTTTAATTACCCTGACATTGATTGGTTGTGTAGTGTACTCATTATGGGGAACTGCAATTACCCTGACATTGATTGGTGTAGTGTACTCATATGGGGGACTTCAATTACCCTGACATTGATGGTGTAGTGTACTCATTATGGGGGACTTAATTACCCTGACATTGATTGGTGTAGTGTACTCATTAGTGGGGACAATAATTACCCTGACATTGATTGGTGTAGTGTACTCATGGTGGGGGACTTAATTACCCTGACATGATTGGTGTAGTGTACTCATTATGGGGACTTTAATTACCCTGACATTGATTGGTGTAGTGTGCTCATTATGGGGGACTTAATTACCCTGACATTGATTGGTGTAGTGTGCTCATTTGGAGACTTCAATACCCTGACATTGATTGGTGTAGTGTACTCATGTGGGGGACTTCAATTACCCTGACATGATTGGGTGTATGTATCATTGTGGGGATTTAATTACCCTGACATTGACTTGGGTAGTGTACTATTATGGGGGACTTTAATTACCCTGACATTGATGGTGTAGTGTACTTCATTGTGGGGACTTAATTACCCTGACATGATTGGTGTAGTGTTGCTCATTATGGGAGACTTTCAATGACCTGACATTGATTGGTGTAGTGTGACTCATTGTGGGGGACTTTAATTACCCTGCATTGATTGGGGTGTATGTACTCATTTGGGGGACTTTAATTACCCTGACATGATTGTGTAGTGTACTTCATTGTGGGGGACTTTAATACCCTTGACATTGATTGGTGTAGTGTACTCATTGTGGGGGACTTTAATTACCCTGACATTGATTGGTGTAGTGTACTCATTTGGGGGACTTTAATTACCCTGACATTGATGGTGTAGTGTACTCTTGTGGGGGACTTTAATTACCCTGACATGGATTGGTGTAGTGTACTCATTGGGGGACTTTAATTACCTGACATTGATTGGTGTAGTTGCTCATTATGGGGACTTTGAATTACCCTGACATTGATTGGGTGTGTAGTGTACTCCATTATGGGTGACTTTAATTACCCCTACATTGATTGGTGTAGTTGTACTCATTGTGGGACTTTAATTACCCTGACATTGATTGGTGGTAGTGTACTCATTATGGGGGACTTTAATACCCTGACATGATGGTGTAGGTGTGCTATTATGGGAGATTCAATTACCCTGACATTGATTGGTGTAGTGTGCTCATATGGGGAGACTTCAATTACCTGACATTGATTGGTGTAGTGTACTCATTGGGGGACTTCAATTACCCTGACATTGATTGGTGTAGTGTTACTCATTGTGGGGGACTTCAATTACCCGGAATTGATTGTGTGTGGACTCATTATGGGGGGACTTTAATTACCCTGACATTGATTGGTGTAGGGACTCATTTGGGGGACTAATTACCTGACCATTGATTGGTTGTATGTATGTGCTCATTATGGGAGACTTCAATTACCCTGACTTGATGTGTAGTGTCTCATTTGGGGGCTTTAAATTACTTCATTGATTGGTTGTAGTTGTATCATTTGGGGGACTTAATACCCTGACATTGATTGGTGTAGTGTACTCATTTGGGGGACTTATTACCCTGACATTGATTGGTGTATAGTGTACTCATTGGGGGGGACTTTAATTACCCTACATTGATTGGTGTAGTGTATCATGTGGGGACTTAATACCCTGACATGATGTGTGTAGTGACTCATTATGGGGGACTTAATACCCTGAACATTGATTGGTGTAGTGTACTCATTGATGGGGGACTTAATTACCCTGACATGATGGGTGTAGGGTGACTCATTTGGGGGACTTTAATTACCCTGACATTGATTGTGTGTAGTGTACTCAATTTGTGGGGGACTTTAATTACCCTGACATTGATTTGTGTAGTGTATCAATTGGGGACTTAATTACCCTGACATTGATTGGTGTAGTGTACTCATATGGGGGACTTTAATTACCCTGGACATTGATTGGTTAGGTACTTATGGGGGGCTTTAATACCCTGACACTTGAGTGGGGTAGTGTACTCATTATGGGGGACTTCAATTACCCTGACATTGATTGGCACGTGTAAAGTGTGCTAATTATGGGCGGACTTAATGTACCATAACATTGATTGGTTGTGATGTATGTACTATTACCTATATCAAAAGGAGCTCTGTTGGATCTGGTAAATCAAATTGTGGAGCGTATTATAGATATAAAGGTAACGGAGCTTTGGGAATAGTGACCATGAAATAGTGGTGTTTGGAGTATGTTTATCGAAAGGAAAAGTGCGCGGGTTAACAAAGACATTTAATTTCAGGAAAGCAAAATTTCCAGGGTTAAAAGTAACTCTTTCAACTTGTCAACTAGGATAATGTATTTCAGGTAAAGGTACTGAACAGAAGTGGACGGTGTAAGGTGATTTTAAGCCAATTTTAAGCCATTTACATCTAATATACCCTTCCTTAACCCTCCAAAAGCCACGATCATGTCTTCATTCACATCCAAGATGTGTCAAGAAGAATTTTTTAAAGCTGGAGCTTACAATTAAACTAAACTTGTTTTAAGTGTACTTATCCTTTAAACTCAGTGGTGGGGAAGATTACTGGAAAGTTTCATATGGGACATATTCTATATTCTATGTTTCAAGGGACTGACCTTATAAGAAATAATCAACATGGATTAAGGAGGAATAGATCTTGTCAAACTAACTTGCTTGGCTTTATGAGAATTTAGACTCGGTATAGAAGTAGATGTAGTTTACTTGGATTTTGCAAATGCTTTGATACAGTTCCCCATAGGCGACTAATGTATAAGCTAAGGTGTTGGGTTGGGGAGGCACATTTTTACATGGTGAAAATGGTTAAGGAATATGATGAGAGAGTAGTTGTTAATGGGGGGTCATCATTATGCACTAAAGTTGCTAAGTGGGGTGCACAGGGTTCTGTGTTGGGGCCGATTATTTAAATCTATTTATTAATGATTTGGGAAAGGGTATTATCAGCAAGGTTTCTGTGTTTGCATGATGACACAAAACTTTGTTCGACATTAAAAACTCGAGAGTGCAATCGTTGCAAGGGATTAGATAGATTTATCACTTGGGCTGCTAAGTGCAGATGGATTCATGTTGGGAAATTAATGTGATGCATTTTGGACCTAAAAATCCTGTGCTATGCTTATACTATAAATGGCTCTGTGTTAAGTGAATCCTGTTGGAAAGGGATCTTGGAGTTTTGGTGGATAACAAACTTAAATGTAGCAGCAGTGCCAGGCGGCAACAGCCAGAGCCAGCATGGTATTGTCTTGTATAAGAGAGGTATGGATCAAAGGAGACAAATGTTATTCTCCTTTTTACAAAACATTGTAGGGCCTCATTTGGAATATGCAGTGCAATTTTGGAACCTGATGCAACTTTGGAAAATGGAAAGGGTTCAGAGAAGGGCCACTTAAATAATAAAGGGAAGGAGTGAGTGAGCTAGAATTTGAAGACAGATTGGATAAGTTACAATATGTACACTAGAGAAAAGCACTTGAGTGGGGATATGATTACTGTGTATAAATCATTAACAGGCTATACATATAACTATCTGGGCCTGTTCACAAAGAATATGACAGAGGACATGCAGACATCCCTTAAAGGGTATGTCCACCCTTAAAACAAAATTTTTCATATAGATTCCCCCTGTCCCAGCCCCCACCGCTCATTTTTATCTTTAGAAAGGCCCAAACTCTACTTACCTCCCCTTTTCCTCGCGGCTCGGCCCTCTGCTTGGAGAAAATGCAAGCAGAGGGGCGGACCGGCAGCGCGTCTGTGATTGGCTGAGCGGCAGCCAATCACGACCGGCTGGGCGCAGTTTCTTGCGGAGGAGAAAGAGGGAGGTAAGTAAGAGTTGGGGAGCTTTCTAAAGATAAAAAATGTTAGGGCTGGGGGGAAGGGGAATCTTATATTTAAAGATTTTACCTAGGGGGAGGGAATCGGAGAGGAGGAGAGGGAGGGGGGAGGGGGAGAAGGGCGCAGTACGCATGCCAAACTTCTCCCGGAGGCCAGGAGGAGGCAGAGTCCTATATGACTCTGCTACCTCCTGGTGGGCAGTTTTTGGACTTTGGGGGGGACTACAGGAGAACCTATGGAGCTGGGATGTGAGGTAAGGATTAAATACACACATGGCTGGGCCAGTAGATGGGGGGATTGGATTTGTTTTGGGGGTGAAATGCCTTTAAGGGGAAAAAAGGAATTTCCCCCCTTTCATAATTCTGGTGTTTTTTTCAACAGTTAGACAGGAAATGTGGGTATTGTTAGGTGGGTTGAACTGGATGGACATATGTCTTTATTCAACCTCAAATACTATACTATAGTATTTTTTTAAAATCCTAATGTGAAAGCTTTTCCCCAGATCAGTATTTCTTTTTTTTTTGGTTTCTAATATATTCCTTGCAAAGATAACGATTCTACATGTACTGATATCCCCTAGAGAGACTTTGTGGGGGGTAGAGATAAAAAGATTCTTTTTAGCAGACCAGCATAGAAGGTACAGGTTCAATCCCCACACTTACTTTTATTGTGTTTTACTGAAATAATATAATAATTAATATTCTGTTTTACATTCATGCTAGCAAAGAAATTAACTGCAAAGTTTACTTGAATGCTCCTGTCCATGACAATGAATTATCTTGTCATGGACAGGAGCATTTGTAATGTGTTTACACAAAACTGCACTGAAATTGGTTCTGTGTCAGAGGGAGGGATGATCTCTAAATTGCAACATGATTAGCGCAGCTTCAGGAAGCAAGGCTGTAGCTTCCTGTAAAGGATATTTGTACACTTAGGTGGGTGTTCCAAGATAAGGGGAATTAGGGGAGCTGACTCTAGTACCCACAGGTTAAGTATAGAGATCGAAGGCACTCACGGGGCTTAATAAAATGTAACTTTATTAGTACGAGATAAAGGCGCTAATCTACGCGTTTCGGTAGCAAACAAGCCGTCCTCAGGATATACGCACCTGCAACAAACAGCAATATATACCCTCCCCCCAAACAAACAGCAGAAAGATAATAAAAAGGTAAAAAACAATTAAAACACAGTGTGTGATGTGTTCAGAGCCAAAAGGCAAATACACGCACACAATCCACTCAGGACTATAAGGTGAAGAGCATGAACCCTTATAGCAATATTAAAACATATCTGTTAGAAGAGGAAATAGAAAAATGTCCTGATCGCTGATGCTGTTATATATATATATACTATATATATATTATATATTATATATACCACCTAGGGCCACATCAACTTTGCAATATAAAAGATTTATTACTGTCAAGGTACTTACCTGCCCTCGAAGGCGGGGTCTCCTCCGGCGGGTCGCGAGGGAGCGCGCCGATGGACGCGCTCCGCCCGCACGCCCGCTCGCGTCCGCGCTCCGCCTGCTCGCACGCCCGCCGCGGTGCCCGCAGTATCAGTGACTCGAGGACGTGGCGGGGCAGGCTTTTACCCTGCCTGCCAGCCGTCCCTCCGGGGCACGAGCCAGCAGGGAGGAGCTCAAGGGGCCTATTTAGGCTCCCTGGCAGCTGGCTCTTGCCTGTGTTCAGAGTTGTTGCTGGACTCCTAGCTCCCTGGTCCTAGCGTGTGTTTCCTGTTGGTCCTGACTCTGCTTCCAGTTACTGAATATCTACCACAGCTCCTACCTCCAGTTATCTCCGGTCTGCATATCCTCCACAGCTCCACCTACGCGTCCGAATATCTACCACAGCTCCTACCTCCAGTTATCTCCGGTCTGCATATCCTCCACAGCTCCTACCTCCGGTCCGAATATCTACACAGCCCTACCCCAGTTATCTCCGGTCTGCATATCCTCCACAGCTCCTACCTCCGGTCCGCCATATCTACCACAGCTCCTACCTCCAGTTATCTCGGTCTGCATATCCTCCAAGATCCTACCTCCGGTCCGAATATCTACCACAGCTCATAATTCCAGTTATCTCCGGTCTGAATATCCTCCACAATCCTACCTCCGGTCCGAATATCTACCACAGCTCCTACCTCCCAGTTATCCCGGTCTGCATATCTTCCACAGCCTCCTACCTCGGTCCCGAATATCTCACCACAGCTCCTACCTCCAGTTACACTCCGGTCTGCATATCCTCCACAGCTCCACTCCGAGTCCGAATATCTACCACAGCTCCTACTCCAGTTATCTCCAGTCTGACACATCCTCCACGCTCCTACCTCCTTCCGAATATCTACCACAGCTACTACCTCCAGTTATTCCGGTTTGCATATCTCCACAGCTCCTACTTCCGGTCCGAAATCAACCCCAGGTTCTACTTCCTGTTACGTTCTATATCTGTTCTGCTGCCTCCCACATTGTGGGGTTGGCCTTTGTGGTTCTCTTTCTGGAGCCGCGACCTGGTAGTATGTCCGCCGCAAAACATCCTCACCATTAGAGGCTCTGGTGAAAACCGGCTGGTACTTAGATTCCGCGTCCCAGAGGGGGTCTCACAGGGGTCTTTCCTGAAGATTTTGTAACAGTAACTGGCAGCCAGATGAATCCCACTGGAGGATGTCAGCCCAGCAGAAGACCTGTACCGTCAAGTCGCTGAACTTCGTGGAGCTTTACAAGAAAGCTAGGCAGGGATTCTGTCAACTTAGACGCTAAACTGAATGCCATGTCCCCTGGCACTCCTCATAATCCAGCTATTGCGGAGCCTAAGATCCCGTCCTGACCGGTTTTCGGTGATCGTTCCAAATTTGGCCAATTCAAAAGCTCCTGCAATTTGTACTTTTCCCTTCGCCGAAAAGTTTCACTGAAGAAAGGTAAAAGTCGGGTTCATATTTCATTGCTTCAGGATGAGCCCCAAGCTTGGGCCCTTCGTTTGTGGATCAGAACAGTCCTACAGTAGCCTCTGTAGGTACCTTTCTCTGCCCTAGGAGAAATTTACGATGATCCTTGTAGAGCCTGTCTCAGCTGAGGCGGCCCTTCGTAACCTGTCTCAAGGGAAAAGACAGGTGGAAGATTATGTGGCAGATTTCCGCAGAATCAGGTTGAGACTCAAGGAACGAAGCGGCTCTTATACATCGTTTCGAATCGGATTGTCAGAAAACTCTAAAGATGAGTTAGCACGCACTGGAGTCCCCGGGAAGCTGAAAGATCTTATGATCTAGCGGTCCAAATCGATCGCCGACTAAGAGAAAGGAGATTAGAAAGGTTGGGTGCTTCCCGTCTGTCCTGTGATACCTTTACTACTTTTCCAGGGTACATAATTGCCACAGATTCTTGTACAAGTCATTCTGAATTGAGAAAGCCAGTCGGATGACTAGCGAAACGTCTTCAAGAACTACATTTCAAGTCCAGTTGATCTAATTGAATACAACAGATATACCATGACCTGGATGAATGAGAACCTTCACAAGCATATTTACTGCTGCACCTTCTTCAGGATTTTTGGAACCCGTCCCTATGCAATTAGGGTTAACTCGTCCTTCTCTCTCTCCTGAGGAAAGGATCCAAAGACGCCGCTTAAACCTGTGTCTCTACTGCGGAGAGTCTGGTCATTTGCTCCAGGGATGTCCAATCAGGCACCACTAGTAAGGTTCCTACTATGCATTCTAGCCGTCTTCCGGCTTCAGCACCTTACCTACTGTTGATGTCTCATTACAGGGAACCGGTCCGAGGTTCACGTCCAAGCCGTTATTGATTCCGGGGCCTGTAGCTGTTTTATTTTGGAATCCCTAACCCAGGAATGGAAGTTCCCACTCGTCCCAAATCTCCTCTTTTATTCATTGGCAGAGGTCTAAAATTTCATCTGGTCCTGTACTACGAGAGACTTTCCCAGTATTGATCAACAATCAATCATCATTCAGAAGTATATGTTTTGATGTACTGCCTTTTTCTCTTTTCCCCTTATTCTAGGTATGCCATGGTTGAAAAAACACACAACCCTCAATAAATTGGATCTCTGGAGAGGTGTCTTTTCCCTCATCGCATTGTATTTCCTCTCATTGGTAAGTATTAATCAAGTCCATTTGAAACTTTGTTACCCAGTGTCTATCAGAACTTCGCAGATGTTTTTGATAAGAAGGCTGCTAACAATCTTCCACCACACCGCATTTACGATTGCCAGTTGAACTGTTACCTGTGCGGAGATCCCTTTGGGCGGGTATATCCGTTGTCAGAACCTAGCAAAGGGTTCTTAAGGAATATATAGAAGAGAATCTTCAGAAGGGCTTCATTCGCCATTCCACGTTCTCAAGCAGGGGCTGGTATTTTTTCGTTGAGAAAAAAGACTGTTCGCTTAGACACCTGTATTGGCTACCAGACTTCAATAATGTCACAATTAAGAATAGATACCCTTTTCCATTATTCCCTGAATTATTTCAACGGTTGAGGACCGCCAAAAATTTTTACCAAGTTAGATCTTCGGGGAGCCTATAACTTAATTCGAATAAAGGAAGGAGACGAATGGAAAACGGCGTTCCGCTCCAGATATGGTCATTCGAATATTTGGTCATGCCTTTCGGTCTGTGCAATGCACCTGCCACATTCCAACATTTTGTCCATGACATTTCCGGGACTTTGTTGAGACTTCTTGGCGTTTATCTAGATGATATATGATTTTTTTCTTCTAACCTAGAGGATCATCGTACCCAAGTTAAGGAAGTTCTTTCTCGTCTTAGAATCATGGGTTATAGCCAAACTGGGGAAATGTGAGTTCGAGAAACTTCAATACCGTTCTTGGGGTTCATCATCTCATCCCAAGGGTAATTATGATCCTCAAAAGGTTTCCGCTATTCAGGATTGGGCCTACTCCAACTACCCGAAAGCAAGTTCAAAAATCATTGGTTTTGCTAACTTCTACCGTAGATTCATTAAGAATTTTCTACTATCATACTGCCGTTGACCGCTCTGACCAGAACCCATGTCCCATTTGTTGGACGAAGCCCGCTCAAACAGCTTTTGAGCGTCTGAAATTGCTTTACTTCAGCTCCCATCCTTATCCATCCAGATCCAACTGTTCCTTTACTAGAGGTGGATGCTTCCGAAGTTGCTCTAGGAGCTACTATATCTCGCAACTTAATGGACCTAAGGCTTTACTACATCCAGTTGCTTTTTTTTCAAGAAAACTTTCTGACTCTGAGAAGAATTATGATGTAGGAGACTGTGAGTTGTTGGCCATAAAATCGGCCCTGAAGAGTGGCGATATTTACTTGAGGGCGCCAATCATCCTATTACCATCTTCACATGATCATAAGAAACTGGAATATTTGCAAACTGCCAAAGATTAAAACCCCGTCAAGTAGATGGGCTCTTTTCTTTACACGATTTAACTTCCATATAACCTTTCGTCCAGGTTCAAAGAACGGCAAGGCCGACGCCCTTCTAGACAATTTTGTGAGGTCAATAAGTCTGACAAACCTAATATGGGTCTTTCCCAAATCAAATTTTCTGCTGTTGCATACTAATATAGTCAAAACCATCAAAGAAGCATCTTTCCAGTCTACCTCTCGTTCCCAAGATGGGTTTTATATACCAAAATAACAAAATATTTGTTCCAGACCGGGCCAGGTCTACTGCAGTACTTCAGTTTGTCATTCTCATGCTTGGCTGGTTATTTTGGTGTTCACAAGACGTTGGATTGTGTTTTTAACAGAAATTTTTTTGGCCAAGTATGTCTAAAGATTGTAAACAGTTTGTGGCTTCTGTCTTACTTGTGCTAGATTCAAGACTACTAGACAGAGACCATACGGGTTACTGTCTCCTCTGCCGGTTCCTGACCGCCCTGGGGCATGATTCCATGGACTTCATTGTTGAGTTACCTCGCTCCAAGGGTTTCAACACAATCTTGATCGGTTAACGAAGATGGCTCACTTATTCCGTTAAAAGGAATTCCCTCAGCCTCCATTACTGCAGATGTGTTCATTAGAGAGATTGTGCGTCTTCACGGGGTTCCCGATGATATCGTATCAGATAGAGGGTACAATTCACTTCAAAATTTGGAAGGAGTTGTGCAAGGGTTTGCATACACCAATTCTTTTTCCTCCGGATACCATCCACAATCTAATGGACAAACAGAAAGAACAAACCAAACACTTGAACAATAATCTCCGGTGTTACTCCTCCGATTGGTCTTCTCTGTTACCACTTGCGGAGTTTGCTTATAACAAAGCTGTCCATTCCTCCATCAAGTGTTCCCCCTTTATGCTAACTATGGATTTAATCCAACTTCCTTACCGGTATTCCTTCCAAGATCACTATCCTGACCTTATCACAGGATACATCGTATGAAGGAGAAGACTGTAGAGCTAAAGACCTTCATCGCTGAAGCTCAAGAACAACCCGTAAGTCAGCTAATCTTTTAAGAAAAGATTCTTCGGTATTTAAGGTTGGAGACTGGTCTGGTTGTCAACTCGTAATTTGAAATTGAGGATTCCTTCTGCTAAGTTGGGTCCCCGGTTCATCGGGCCATTTCGTATTAGGAAAGCTATCAACATGGTCGCCTTTGAACTGGAGCCCCCAATTCATTAAAGATACATCCAGTCTTTCATGTATCCTTTCAAAGAATGTTTCCGACTCTGCGCTGGAGCCTCCTCCGCTGCCTGTTTGATTGATGGGACTGACGAATACGAGGTAGAAAACATTTTAGATGCCACGATTTCTGCTGGGAAGTTAAGATATTTTATTAAATGGAAGGGATTTGGTCCCGAAGAAAATTCTTGGGAACCGGCACGAAAACAGATTCACGCTCCTCGTTTGGTCGAGAATTTTCATTCCAAACACCTGACAAACCTAAACCCAAGGGCACCCGGAGGTTGCCCGTGGGGGGGGGGGCAATGTCAGGTACTTACCTTGCCTCGTGGCCGGGGTCCTCTCTGGCGGTCACGAGCGGAGCGCGCCGATGACGCGCTCCGCCCGCTCGCAAGCCGCTCGCGTGCCGCGCACGTTCCTTCCGGGGCACGGCCAGCAGGGAGGAGCTCAAGGGGCTATTTAGGCTCCTCGGCAGCTGGCCTCTTGCTGCCTGTTCAGAGTTGTTTGCTCTGGACTCCTAGCTCCCTGTGTCCTCTAGCGGTGTGTTTCCTGTTGGTCCTGACTCCTGCTTCCAGTTTACCTGAATATCTACCACAGCTCCTACCTCCAGTATCTCCGGTCTGCATATCCTCCACAGCTCCTACCTCCGGTCCGAATATCTACCACAGATCCTACCTCCGTTATCTCCGGTCTGCATATCCTCCACAGCTCCTACCTCCAGTCCGATATCTACCACAGCTCTACCTCCAGTTATCTCCGGTCTGCATATCCTCACAGCTCCTACCTCCGGTCCGCATATCACCAAAGCTCCTACCTCCAGTTATCTCCGGTCTGCATATCCTCACAGCTCCTACCTCCGGTCCGAAATATCTACACAGCTCCTACTCCAGTTATCTCCGGTCTGAATATCTCCACAACTCCTATCCGGTCCGAATATCTACCACAGCTCCTACCTCCAGTTATCTCCGGTCTGCATATCTTCCACAGCTCCTACCTCTGGTCCGAATATCTACCACAGCTCTACCTCATCCAGTTACCTCCGGTCTGCATATCTCCACAGCTCCTACCTCCGGTCCGAATATCTACCACAGCTCCTAACATCCAGTTATCTCCAGTCTGCATATCCTCCACAGCTCCTACCTCCGTTCCGAATATCTACCACAGCTATACCTCCAGTATCTTCGGTTTGATATCTCCCACAGCTCCTACTTCCGGTCCGAATATCAACCCCAGGTTCTACTTCCTGTTACGTCTATATCTGTTCTGCTGCCTCTCCACATTGTGGGATTGGCCTTTGTGGTTCTCTCTCTGGAGCCGCGACTGGTATCTGTCCGCCGCAAAACATCCTCACCATTAGAGGCTCTGGTGAAAACCGGCTGGTACTTAGATTCCGTGTCCAGAGGGGGTCTCACAGGGGTCTTTTCTCTGAAGATTTCGTAAACAATTACATGCCAGCAAAACGGATCAATGTTCGGGAAATACCAAAGAGATGGTATTTTCGAAACGTTGATTCTACCTTGTGGTTAAAGATGGAGGCATTGAAACTGAACTGTATGCTAAACCAACGGATTTGAAATCATTTATTACATTACAGAGTATCATCTAAGTCATTTAAAAAAAGTCTTATTCCATATAGTCAACTCTGTCGAGTTGTAATCCAGATAAGAAACATCAACAAATGTATGAAAGTGTGGGAAATTTGAGGTTAGGGGTTACCCCCACAAGGTTATTAAAGATGCAAAAAAACCAAAATTGCATCAGTAACGCCACAAAAAATACGCACACCAAGAATGGCAGTGTGTTACACAATTAATGAACAAAGTACACAGATTAGTAACTGTTAGGTTTTTATATATTCTGTATAATCACTTAGCCTAATATCAGCCATTTGTTCTTTGACGCCTTTTATGTCTATATTACTCAGACGTTTTTCTAGAAATGTACCAAGCTGTTCCATAATATTTTATCCCAAAATAATATTTTATCTCAAGGTTTTTGTCTCCTACATTTGTGTGTCAAACCTGACTATCTTCACATTCCGAGACATGTTTTATATATCATTTGTAGACACAAAGTCTGGTAAAGCCCTTTTCTGGTAAAGTTTTTCTTGGTTTGATATATTCCAATGTATGAACTAAATAAACTGAGATAGAATTTACTACATTCACTGTGTGGCTTGGTTCTATCTCCCGCAGCTGTGGAGGATTTTTCAATGTTCTAAAAGAGGCATCAGTTTCCAGATGGGATTAGTATAGGATATTTATTCTTTCAGTAATATTCTGAACCGACACTGAAACATCTTAGAAAAGGCATACCCTGAGATTGAAGATTTCAGATCGTTGCCTATGATGGCATATAGATGGGGAAAAACTATTGGTTCTATGGTCACCAATACGAAATTTAGAACAGGGACACGTACATGTAAAGGTGGCCATACACCAGCACGATATTACTTACCCGACCGACCGCTCACGCGATGTTCCTGCGATCCTGCCGGAACCACCTCTCCGATCTTATATACGACCGACATGCGATCGCAAAATGATGGATTTGCGATCGCATGTCGGTGTATATAAGATTGGAGAGGTGGTTCCGCAGGATCGCAGGAACGCGTGACGTCGGGTGTAGCGCGGCACGTGAGCGGTCGGTGGGTCGGTAAGTAATATCGCGCTGGTATATGGCCACCTTAAAACAACAGGGTTTGGAAGCAGACTACAGTGTATGTATCCGTGCTTGAATTGTGTAGATGGTGATGAAAGGACTTAGGTCCACACTCCCAGTTACAGGGTTGGAGACTAAGATCACAGGCACGTTCTCCTGCGATTTAAAATATGTCATTTATGTTATCGTTTGCCCTTGAAAATTATTGTATATAGGGGAAACCACCCAAAAGATTAAATTGAGGATTAGTCAACATAAATCAGCTATCAGACTAAAACATACACACTTGCCAGTTTCAGGACATGTTGTTATAAAAAAACCATAGGGTATACCCCTTAAATTCCAAGGGGATAGACAGCTGAGATTAAAACAAAGGGAGACCAATTATATTATTAGATTATAATTTGTAATTATAATTATAAATTATAATAATTAGAATATCACTTTTTGTGATTCTTTAAAATTTATCTATATTTCCCCCCTTTTACATAAAATGGTTTATGTGATATGCTTTATGTACATGTACTGTTAAGATTCATATGAGGAAAATTTGTATTAATTAAACTATATGTAAATGTGGATAAAAATGACTCCACCTCCAAAAAAAAAACTTTATTGATATGCAGTCAATTGATGTGATTGCTGACATCCCAGCCAAAGACTGACTGCTCTTCCCCCTGCTGCCTCCTCTGCACATGCTCGAGCTTATAAAAAGCTCACTGAGCAGAGTAAGGAGGTAAATACCTTTGCCAGAAAGGAATAGAACTTATAATTAAATATCTGGTTACAAATACATGTAATAAACTGGTAAAAAAAAGCAGTTAGAGTCACCAGTTTTTTGTTTTAAGGGTGGACATGCCCTTTAAAGACCTACTGTATACAGGAACTGTAAAATGGATGTCATATATAACTTGTTATCTGACCAGTCAGTTTTTTGGAATTTCTATATAGTAATATAACATATAATTGTAATGTTTTCTATTGCATCACGCTAAACACTTTTTATTATTCTACCTCTTTTTTTTTGTGTGTAATCTACCGTATATACTAGAGTATAAACCGAGGTTTTCAGGCTTTAAAAAAAGCCTGAAAATCTTACCTTGGTTTATACTCGAGTCAGCTATCTCCTACCTTGTCCGCCGGCCGCGCGATCCGCATCCTCGCTCCACAGCTTCTGCGCATCCGGATGATGTCATTACCCGGCGCGCAAAGTGAGAGCGGGGGGTAGTGACATCATCCGGATGCGCAGAGGTGTGGAGCGAAGATGCGGATCGCGCGGCCGGCGGACAAGGTAGGAGAACTTTTACTTTCACAGGGAATTGGCAAATACTTACAAATAAGAGTAAAACCTCTTATTTGTGCATACTGATGCACAAAAAAAGGAGGATTTACCCCTATTTGCAAGTATTTGCCACTTAGCATGCTTTATTGCTGGGAGTTGTAGTTTTCAAACATCTTAAGTGGCAAATCGGGTAAATCCTCCTAATTTGTGCATACGGTATGCACAAATAAAGAAGGTTTTACTCTTATTTGTAAGTATTTGCAACTTAAGATGTTTGAAAACTACAACTCCCAGCAATAAAGCATGCTGGGAGTTGTGTTTCCAAACATCTTTAGTGGCAAATACTACCCCTCGGTTTATACTCGAGTCAAGTGGTTTCCTTCTTTTTTTACCTGAAAATAGGTACCTCGGTTTATACTCGGGACGGTTTATACTCGAGTATATACGGTAAGTTACTTTTATTAAGGTATAATAAACCTTTACTTCTCTTTCATCCCCCCACTGTGTACAATGCTAAAGGATAATTGTAAACATAGTATTTCAGACGACCTTTTAGAAACATCCCATAAAACCAACTCTGTGTCTGTTATTTATTGTAATAAACAGACCCCTCAGCTCTCCAATGGGTGTTATCTCTGACATTTCATTTCTGTTAATACAGTCAGATGAAAAGTATGAGTTTCTCTTTCCCCCACCAGATTATCCATGAGTCATTAACCCTCCCATGAGACCCCCGTAGAACTCGACTGTGTTAGTCAGTGGACGCATTTTCTTAGTAAAACCAGCATCCTGACTGGTGCTAGTGGTCTCCATTTAGCGCCTCGCAACAAGACAAGTGGTTTCTCTATTTCTGTAACGCAAGTCAGGAAATAGCAATTGTACTACAGGTGTCTAATGTCGCACCATATTACACAGTCTGGTATGGCCGGGCATATAGGGAGTGGAATTCTGGTTAAAAAAACCGTAACTGTCATATGTAGCATGCAGTTCCTAACCTATGACTCTCTAAGGATGCTGGGAAATGTAGTCAAACCATGCCTGTATGGTTGTGTTAAACATTCCCGACATTGCAGTAGGTTAAGGGTGTGTATATCATTATAATTTAAAAATCTAACTGCAGTAACCCACAAAATAAAACTGGAGTTATCTGCCCGACACACCAACTGCTATTTTTACCAGTTATTACATGTATTTGTAACAGATATTTAATACATCTATTCCTTTCTAACAAATGTATCTACCGCCTATTCTTCTCAATGAGCTTTTTGTAATCTCAAGCATGTGCAGAGAAGGCAGGAGGTATATACTGTAGCTGTAGATATCACAGAGTATAACATAATGACAGATCATTTTAGTGGACTGCAGTCATATTCCAATATGCATGTACAAAAGACTAAAGCTTCCACAAGTATGGTTATGTTCGGCCTCATTGATGATCCCTCCAAAACAGACGTTTGGTACAGCCAGCGATTACACGTGTGACCATTACATAAATTATTTCTTTAATGCAGTTACATGCCACATACTGGAATATCCTGATTACAGGATCTTCTGTACTGGAAATTGGGGCAATCAATCTCCTAGTTATTGGCCATTAGACATGTTTCATGGTGAGATGAGTACATTGTGTACAACTTATTCCTAAGGTCCCAGAGCATAGGCAGCTAATGCCAAAGAAAGTCCGTCTTCTTTCCACCTACATAATGCAGATGTTAGCTTTATTCTGGGTTACTGCAGTTAGATAACTTCTAATTGGTTGCACCAGTTAATGCATAAGCAAACTTTTATACCTTTTATTGCAGATATATTATTATTAACCAGTTATAGACCTAACAATGCCGTGTCTTAAGTTTATTAGTAACCGAGTGTTCTACCAATGATCCCTGACCTCTAATACCCACATCTCTTATTGAATTCAGGTACCGTCGTTTATCCAGCCATACTCACCATTTAGACAATGCTGTGGAGCAAACCTATTGGAATCACCTTCTCTGTTCTCAGCCTCATCCTGGTGATTACGGGCAGTTGACCGATTACTGGTTGGTTAACTTTGGCTCCAACCTGTTTCACCAAGGACTGTGGCAGATTTGTACAAAAAACGATTGTGAAAAACTTGAGGGAATCGGTAAGGTTTGGTATTTGAGATTTTCCATTGAACATCCCTAAATCTAATTTCTCCTTCTGCACACATCTGGCAACTGATTTTTATATTAAATCCACAGAATACATTGATGCCACCCGCGGGATTCTGGTCTTCTCTACGGCTATCCTCCTGGTCGGAACTGTATGCTACTGTCTGTCCTTTAATAACATTTACGTGGGCAAAATCTCTGCATCCATGGCAGCAGCTATCTTACACTTTTTATCAGGTACGGTACTGGTTCTATTTTTTTATTATTGTTTTTATTATCATCCAGCTGATGCGTGCTCACACCTTAAAGGGCAACTATAGTGACCAAATTCAAACTTTAAAAACCTCATACTATTAAACTATACTTCATCCCATCCATCAACATGTGTTTCTCTTTCTAATCCGTCCACCATTTTTGTAGATATTAGACTTATAAGTTTTAAAGATTCAGAGGGAGAACTGTCATCAAAGTGAATGGAATGTATAGTCACTCCCCTACTGCTGTGAATTACCATATCCACGGTCCTCCCATTGAAGTAAATACCATATCCCTCTAACTATAAACGTACAGACACTGCCACTATGTGTAAAGGATCGTACACACATGCGATTGCAGGTGCCGACCAGTGACGCACAATGCGTATGAACATCGTTTCAGGCGATAAATCGTGCCTTGTATGGGCACTTTATCGGCCAAAATGGCTCTTCGGTCGGGGATCATTGCCCAACCGGCCGGGGGATCTCCCAACGAGCGGCCGTTTTGCCCGATAAAGTGCCCATCACGGACGATTATGCCAACCCGCTATCACACGTGTGTAGTAAGCAGAATACGCCGTGTACTGGCAAATCAAGGAGAAAGTTGGAAAACGTCTCTACCAGTACATTATAATATTAATAAAGTCAATTAATCTTCAATAAATACTGAGTGAAACTCTCAAACTCGGTAATCAAAGAAAAAACTTTTATCCCATCTCTCCCCACACCACATGTAAAAGCCATAAATGAAAGTTATATGGTAACAAACCTTGTATTGTACAGAGCCTGACAGACAGATTCATGTAATTAGCAGGGCTGCATTATTGTAAATTGATTTTATATATGTGATCATTCAACTCAGACTGGACAGGTGTTTTACCTGATTAACCTGTGGCTCTCTATAGTTTTCAATAACAACCCAACCATTCCCTGATGCCTCTGCTATTAGAGAGATCTTTAGGGTAAAAGGTGATAGATGTAATTCAACTACACCAACAATAACTTTGTTCAAAGCCAGTGAATTTGATCAGGCATGGCAACCAAATTCTGAGAGAACCATATGAAAACTTTTTTTATACACTAAGCACCAAACAAGGATTTATGAGATGTAGCTAAACAGAGAGCAGCACACTGCAACACCAGGCACCAAAACTAAGCATTTAGAAAGTCAGTTAGGCACCAGACATCTGATAGTTGCTATGCTTGCAGCGAACAAACTAGCAGTCTGCTACTAAAACAGAACTAGGACTTGCTGAAGGCCTCTGGTGTTTTATACTGTCTCCTTGGCACACCCCCACAATAGATTGGTCAATAATACAAGAGCCAATCAGATTTAAGATTTGTTTTGGACCAATCAGATTTTGAGGGTGTGTTTATGAGACACTATAAAACTTCATGAAATCCTCAGAGCAGCTCAGTTTGTAATCAGCAGGCAAACTATCAGGTCCTGCCTTTGTATTTAGGTTAGAGATTTGCAAGTAAGTGGCTGGTAATTTCGTTGGACTACAGCAATGAATAATCTTAGTCCTAGGTTTTATGCTATGTGTCGTTGTGTGTAGCAGTCCATAAACAGCCCATACATGTTGATATAAATGATAAAAATAGTTTTTGTTTGCAGAAACTGAATTTGCTTTACTTTAGTCCAATAGTCTGCAAAATGTGAGCAAGCCTAATAAATATGCAGTGCACTACAAGTTCCACCATTCCCTGAAAGCACTCTCAAACAGCATAGGGCAGTTAGGGGTTGTACATGAATCATGCGTCAAGGCTGTCAGAATCACTGCAGTATAAATACAATCAGGTTGTAATTAACGCAGCCCTGTAATTACTTTATATAAGTGTCCCCAATTATGAGATGATCTGATAAAAAATATATATCCACTAACAATTATTTGCTCTAGTGCCCAGAGCAGGGATGTCCAACCTGTGGCCCTCCAGATTTTTGAAAACTACAACACCCAGTATTCCTTGGTTTCTTCTGCAAAGGAGGAATGCTGGGAGTTGTAGTTTTCAAAAATCTGGAGAGCTGCAGGTTGGAAATCCCAGACCAGCTGGCTATAGCCAGGAAAAACCAACTTGGATACCGCATTATACAGAAAGTGAATGATTGGGAAAGAAAGTTACTATGTTATGTATGTTATGTAACATAGTAACTCTTTCGTTGCCGCCATTCCCATGGCAGGACGCACATAAGTAAAAAGACCTTTCAAATGCAGCAAAAAAAAAAAAAAAATGAAAGTTTATTGCAAGCACTTCTGTAACTTCCCTTAAAGGTAACAGGTATAAAAGGACATCTATACTGAGACAATAGTTTATCTTAGATATCCAATCTGAACTATCTTCTGCTAGGTGCAGTTTTGCAATAACTGGAATGGACACAGTGTTCATGCAAATCATGTAATTGCATGATGGGAAAAATCCCTCTTCCAATGCTGCCTCTTAGTGATCTTAGCATGCTTGCCCTTATAGACAGCCCGGAGGTCCGGAAGGAGGTGTCGGTTTTAGATTGGGAGGAGAGATATTGAGCCTGAGAAATCAATTACTGTATCAAGGAATGCAGCGACAACACAAACCTCAGAGTATGTGCTATTTACTTGTATTAATTTATAGATTAAGATGAGGCAAAGTCATTTTTTCACTATAGTGGCCCTTTAAACCCAATCTCAAGTCTACAGCTTTCTGCTATTTCTGGATTATTGTAGAGGTTAGAGGTAGGTCATCCCGTAGTTATTAGACAGTTATGGAAAAGGGAGGGGACAAGATAATTCACAGATCATGTGTAACTCTACATACATCTAGAAAAACAGAAAGCTGCAAAATTTCAGGTAATTTCTCCGCAATGTTACTGATTACAGATGTGAGAGTTTCACCTGTTCATTAGGAATTACACACTTTAAATTGTGTGGTGTATAGAAAATCACCAGTGACAGATAAGTATGAAGGCGTAATAGTAGATATTCTGTACAGGGGACCTGCCTATTTACTGTTCTATAATAAACCACATGAATATGAATGTGTGGAAGTTGCACAGAGCCACAATTAATTATACATGTAATAAATCCACACGCTTACATGATATCTGCGTCCGATGAACTTTTTTGTAAATGACTGTGAATGTTGGAAGGTAAAACTGCCAGAAAACACTCTGGGAGATTTAATAATAGTTAAAATCGTTAAAAATGGTGCTAATTTTGCCCCAACCAATCAGATATTAGCTTTCAAATAAGATCTGATTGGTTAGGGCAAAATTAGCACCATTTTAAACCATAAGAACTTTTGAACTTTTTTAACTGATGATAAATTTGGTGATTGAATGTTGAATCTATATAATGTAGGGAGACACAATCTCTAGTCTATCTGGTACAATTTTATTTGGGAGAAAAATCTGTGTACACATGGTTTGATTTTTGGAGATATTACCCATAATTATATACAATACAAGGATTGTGGAAGCACTCCAATTAGGCTTATTTACAACTACATAAACTACATACTGATCTGGTCAAACATTTATACAAACATAGAAAGATAATCAATGCACATTCTAGGCCCATACAAATCATATATCTGCACACTGGCATACTTATAAAATAGAAAAGATAATCAATGCACATTCCTAGGCCCCATACATATCATATTATCTGCACACTGGCATACTTTATAAACAAAGGGGTTTTGGTTAACATTACTGTGATACATGAATGAAAAGCATTCCAACCACGTCCAGGTAACCCCAGTCTGGAAGGTCCTAACTTCTAACCTTTTTATTCAATTACCATTAGCAAACATTGCATTTCTTATTATACACACTGGATCCAT
The DNA here is from genome assembly GCA_019447015.1 of Hymenochirus boettgeri. NCBI lineage: Eukaryota > Metazoa > Chordata > Amphibia > Anura > Pipidae > Hymenochirus > Hymenochirus boettgeri. The sequence goes on from CM033471.1 coordinate 272,470,233, forward strand.
ATAACAGGCTTTCTCACTTCCCCCCGGCCTTGCTTTCTTTTAAAATGAGGCCATCCAGTGCTTATTTAAAGGCACAGGAGCCCCATAAAAGGGGCGTGGGGTTGGGGGTGCTATTACCACATGGAGGCTTGACAGGCCTCCCAGTAAATACATACAATACAAGGATTGTGGAAGCACTCCAATTAGGCTAATTTGGAGTGTGTCCACACTCTGGGCAAACAGAAGGGTCTGTCATAGTGGCGTAACTACCACCCTCGGGGGTGGGGGGGTGTTGTAGGGCCCGCACCAAATCCCTGCTTAAAAACAACTGATAGCTGTATTAATGAACATACGCACCGATCAGCTGTTTAAGAGACCAGAATTTTGGGTCCGGTCTTTTAAACAGCTTATCACGCATATGTTTCATTCATACACACTGATCAGCTGTTCTGATCTGTCACAGATCTGTCAGCAGGCGTACTGAGCCCACAGACAATGCTCATACTACAAAAAGCAAAAACTGAGCATAAAAGGTTATAGACACAATGCTTTTCACACAAATTTATTACGCGTTGCTTTTGTGTTGTCTACATACATGCATCCAAAACGTTCATGTGAACATTAAAGTGGATGTCTGCGGGTGTTGTAGTTTTTATAGGGCCGAGATGTCGAACCTTGGCAAATTGGCATTCTGGGAGTTGTAGTTTCTAAAATCACTGGTATAGAGTGTAGCAGTGAGGATTATTATTTCATTGTATTTATCTTCTACATAATGACTATCCCCTTGTTTCATTACATTAACCATCTGTTTGGATACAAGCCATCTTTCTTCTCATCGGAAGCCATATACACAGGAGAAACAATTAGCAAGGTCACAAATAACTCTTTAAACTATCAATGGTTTTCTACCTGTGTGGGTGCCATACTGACGACGATTCTCTCTGGTGAGTTGCCTTTTTTTTAGTCCCACCATGGTCATATGACTCCAGCCAATTGAAAAGCACCACCTATACAAACTCTATAATCCAATATGAGATGGTTGACTCATTCCAGTTTATATGGGCCATCTCTCTTGTCAGCCCCATCTAAGTCTTACGGAACATTGGGAAACGGCAATTTGATAGGGCAGCAGCAAGAGAGGATTTTGGGAGTGGAGTAGAATGGTCAAACCACCATCATTTTCTAGCTGTCAAACTTGGTAAGATGGCGGCTGTATCAGCTCCTTCACCTACCTGACTTGCACTTGGTAGTGTAATACTTCATGTGTATTGCACACATCCTAGTACATATAATAAAGGGCTTTGCTTGTATGGAGTGTACATGAGTGGAAACAATAAGTATTCTAGCTGCTTTTATGATAAGGAACCCAACCCAATTGAATTCCCAGGTTGGGTCACTCTCCACTTCCTTTAACCAATCTCTTTCTCCTGCAGAATTGCATGACCCTGGCACAAATCTCTTCACCCAATCCTGGATACGAAGCTGTCGAACCCCCAAACTTATGGATCCCGAAAATTCCCACTTACTTGTAGCATTAACCAAGGGTGATATCTGTTTCCACCCGACAGTATCTGACCAGTAAATACGGCTGAAGCACTATAAATACCTACCCTAATACTTGCAATAACAATCACATAGGAACAATGCCTCCAGTTCCTACTAAGGTTGATATTTTTTGTGAATTTACTTCTACGGCTATTGGAGTTGCTGGTAATTGGATTGGAGCATCTACAGGTTGCTAATACCCATATCAACAAGCTTCATCTTTTTATTTGCTTTCTATGGCCCAATATCAAGCTGCAGTTTAGTGAAATAGGTCCCATGGGTTTATTTAAACCATCTTTAAGGTTAGGTTAATTAGGTGGGAAAGACAAAATAAATTACATTGTATTAACACAAAAGGCTTTAAACAGGGGGCCAAGATTGTTATTTAGTCAATAATATTCTCATTCATTTCTCTGGAGTGGAAAATACGTAAATATAAAGAAATAGATCATAGGATAAGAAGTAAAAGATCCCATATTGAAATAAAATAGAAATACTCATTAGAAACAGACTTTCTCCTAAATAAGTATCCCTTAAATGAGCATTAAAGGGAATATCGACCCAAACATAAACTGTTCAATTGTCACTTACCTACCCCCCAACCCCAACCAATATACTTTACACTTTATTACCTGCATTACTAACCAGATGTTTAAAGGGAATGATTAGTGGAAAATATCAATATTTTAAAAATGATTAGTTTATATTACACAACCTAGTTATTCTACATATTATCTCCATTTTGAAAAATCAGTTGATTTCATCCTTGCTGTTCCCTGCTGCTGACATTAGTGAGCTGACATTTCAGGTTCTAACGTTCTTTCTTCTTCCCAGGATGCACCACATCCTTGGAATGTTCCAACTATTCACTGATTGGCTGTTGGATGGGTCAAAGATGCTCAGATGCCTACTGAGCAACTGAATCAAACCAGGCTTTGCGGTCATGGGCAAAACCAAAATGTTCTCTTTTAGGGGTCCTGCAAACAGGAAGTAGTATTTCGAAAGCATTTATTATACACAGACAAAAATGCTGAATGGGCAAGTGAAAGTCATTGGGATGAAAAAAATACTGCTCTTTTTTTAAAAAGTAAATGTATTTGCACAGAACTTCCCCTTTAAGGATAATTAATGTCCCCATTCTGGCAGATTAAGCTGGCCCCTCCTCTATGCAGTCAATCAGACTGTGACGCTGACATCACAACCAATGATTGACTGCTGTTTAACTGTGTCACCTGCACATGCTCAAGCTTATAAAAGCTCATTGAGCAGAGGGAAGAGGCAGATACCTTTGCCAGACAGGAATATAATTTATAGTTTTAATATAGGGTTACAAATACATGTAATAAACTGATTACAATAGCAGTTGGAGTTGCGGGCAGATAACCGACAAGTCAACTTTGTTAGTTTTTACGAAAATTGCCCTTTAATATACTGTATAGATAATGTCAGTTGTACCAGGAGTCGTAAATAATTGTTGGTTTAGGGGGTATCTGCACATAAGGGAATATATGGTTACTTGAGCTTGGTCCTTGTCCTTCTATAGAGGGACTTCCTATGATGTACAACTTTATGGCTTGTCACTGCACTAGAAGATTACCCTAGGACTTAGGTCTATATTAATGACATTGTTTTATGAGACAACCGCCCGGCCCAATCAAATTTTACAACTGATGTTACAGGCGTAAAGTCAATAGTAAACATATATCCGGCCAGGGAAACATCATGGCAATTTTAACAGCCAATCTGAGTTTGGTTGAATCGCGGCTGTAACATACTGTTGGTCACCTTTACAGACCAGGTGGTGGTCTTATTGCCAGATATTCGTCCGCGGGAAATGCTGGGTCTCCTGTGTGCATCTGTGTTACATAAAGACATCAGCTTATTAAATAACATTTACAGGAAATAGTCAACATCATTAGGGACATAAACGGACTGTTCCTGGTCAATAGGATTAAAAAACGTAATCTAGTCATTTCCACCATTCTTTTTAACATCTAAAAGAACACAAATATTATAGGTATTTCCATCGACCCAGACCTGGTATAAATAAGAACCTTATAATTAAATTGTTTGGAAAGTATGGACATATATCTAACCCTAGTTCATAGAATATAGTGGAATAGCTACTAGGGTTCGGTGACATCTGTGGGTGAAATAGAGAAACTATATTTTTTTTTAAGTACAAGTCTGTGCAGGATCATTTTCTTGTTCAGCATGAATCAATTTATGATGGTTAGTCTTTTTCTTATTTGATAAAATATAATATTAATATCTTCAGTACATAGGGAATGCAGTGTGCATGTGTTAGGACACAGGGACTTTAAAAGGGGGCGATCAGTGTCAGGGTGAGGAAGAGTGGAGAACTGTCGGTTTTAAGGAGCGCAAGGCCATTTTCAAAGAAGTATAATTCTGCTGTAAGGAAAAGATTGGGAGGTAGGGATGGGTCTCCCACCTTCCATTAATAATTTTGTATTAGCCACAAATCTGATTAACTTTTAACTATTTAAATTTAGGGGGAATTAATATGTAGATCAGTGACATCAGTTCCCCACTGAAATGCAGTTGCCAACACCCCCCCAAAATTCTAGGGGCACATACATAAGAGATTGCGGTGTGTCGTACATACCACCTACTTTTTAAGGTCCCATAACCGTTAACATATAAAAATGCCACCCAGGTTAACTCCAGTATTCCAAGCTGTGTCCTTTTTCATATTACACCCCTTCACTTCCTTTTACATTTTGCTGCCCTGTTATTTTAGAGGAACGGCCCTTTTTTAATTTGTCACAAAAGAGCCAAATTACTTTTCTTTCTTAAGTTTTCGAGCTAGAGACACAAATTCAGTTCAGAAGCACAGGCCACATAGGACAAGCTAAGTGATACGTGGAAGTGTCTCCACCTCTCTATTTTCACAACAGGGGTAACTTTAGAAATTCTTTTTAGCCCTTCTCCTTAACTTGTAACAAGCCGCAGTACACCGTATATAATAGAAGAAAAATGGACCCAAAAAAACCCAATCCTGTCGTAGCGTTTAAAACGAAGCTTTATTGACGACATTAAAAACCAAGTTGCGTGGAGGAAGAGCCCTCGCGTTTCAAGACGCTGAAATCGTCACTTCATCAGAGGGGGGATAACCTCCCATTATTGGCAAAGTTTACATTAATGAAGAGAACAAAGGCTATCAGTGGTGATAGCCGTTAACCCCAGCAATTTTATTATAATATATATATATGTATTATATAATATATATATATACATATATATATACACACATAACACACACACACACAGGAGTAAACATATGATGATCAGTAGGTAAGTATGTAAGGTCAAGGAAGAGAACAGCATATGGAATCTTCAAGTCAGAAGAACCTAATCTAATGGGGAATAATACCAAGGGAATAATAAGGGCACCTAGTATATACATATATATGTGTTCTAACGATACCACAATAGTATCAATGCAACTAAAGGTAAGAAAAACAACACAGATGTTAATAAAAGATATATTATAAAATATATCTATTAATAAATTATCTGAGTGTCATTAAATCAGATGGTATAAATATATATATAAAAAGGAACATAAAACAAAGAAATCCCGTAAATATATCCCTTATAAGAAATAATACATATCGCCACAATCAAAAAATAATACCTTGTATTACCATAAACAAAATGTTTTACCAAAACACATCATCGATATTAGTACCTACAGGGCAAATATAGTGATCCTGGAATATATAAATGGAATAATATATTAAAAAAACACTGATAAAAGTGACCATTAGATAAACAACTGGTCCTGTTATAGGTGTATACATACAGTGAAAGGAGTGAGAACCAGTGGTTTGTATAATGAAAAAAGACAGATATCTAAATAAAACAAGTGACCTCCCAGTCTTTGTTAAAGGGGAACTGTGGTCTCAAACAAGTTGAGTTTAAATGAAGGCCAGTTTCCTACCTTTAAAGGGTATGTCACCCTAAAAATAACTTTTTCATATAAGATTCCCGGGCTCCCAGCCCCAACGCTCTATTTTTATCTTTAGAAAGCCCCCAAACTCTACTTACCTCCCCTCTTTCCTCCGCCGCGCTCCCGGCCCTCGCTTGCGAGAAAATGCAAGCAGAGGGGGAACGGCAGGCGCGTCTGTGATTGGCTGAGCGGCAGCCAATCACGACGCGGCTGCCGGCAGCCCCTTCGGGGAGGAAAGAGGGAGAGGTAAGTAAGAGTTTGGGGAGCTTTCTAAAGATAAAAACATAGCGGTGGGCTGGAGCCCAGGGGAATATTATATATTACAGATTTTACGCTAGGGGGAGGAATCGGAGAGAGGGAGAGGGAGGGAGGGGGAGGGGGAGAAGGGCTGCAGTAAGCATGCCAAACTTCTCCCGGAGGCCAGGGAGGAGGCAGAGTCCTATATGGACTCTGCTAGCTCTGGTGGGCAGTTTTTGGGACTTGGGGGGGGGACTACAGGAGAACCCTATGGAGCTGGGATGTGAGGTAAGGATTAAACTACACTACATGTGGGGCCAGTAGTTGGGGGGATTATAGTTTTGGGGGTGGACATGCCCTTTAAAACGAGCCATCCAACCACACTCTACGTGCTCCACAGCCCAAGATATAAAGAAATGACTGACAGAAAGTTTAATGGGTGGGAGGCTGACATGTGACATTTCTAAGGGGGGGTGTCAGAGTGGCCCACAGACACTGTGAGCGGGTGAGGCTTAGGCACCCGTGAGTGGGCGGGCTAGGCACCCGCTAGGACACATGGGGTGTAAGGGAAGGGCCAAGGGGGGCCTGCAACGGGGGACCATGGGGGTCCATGAGTGGGAAAGACCAGGGGGGCTGCAAAGGGAGGGAGACACAGGGCAGATTGACTGACAGGTTTCAAAGCAGGAAGTGCAGGGGACCTGGTGATGCTGCTGCCATATCACACACAACAATGTAAATATCTTCAAAACGATGTAAAATAAACAATGGAAATAAATTGCAAAAACTCTCAGGAGAGCAATTCCTATCAATTTACCTAAAGTCATTTTTGGACCACAGTTCTCTTTAGGCCATTGAGTTTGTAGTTCTAAAATCCACCAGACCTCCCTTCCTCTGGATCAACTGTTAGGTAGGGTTAAAAAAAAAAAAAAAAAGAGGGGAATAGGTTGGACTTGAGGACGTATGTCTTTATTCAACCTTAATTACTGATCTATACGAAAGGACACTGACCGTAATAATCCACTCAGGGCAGACAGTTTCCATCCTAAAAATACAGTACAAAGCCTTCCATACAGTCAATTCCTAAGAGTCCGAAGGATAGTCAGTGAAGAAGAAAAAATGCAAACAAAGACTGACCAATAAGGAAAAAGTTTGAAGACAGAGGATATAATAGCCAGAAGTTAAAGGAACAATGTGAAAAAGTCTTGAGTTAGAAAGAGACACACTACTAAAGAGAAGAAGAGAAAGGCACTGAAAAGAAAAAAGAAAGAATTCCGTTCGTCACCTTCTTTAATACTCACTCCAAGAAGTTGGAAAGAATAGTGAAAAATCATTGCAAAATACTAGGGAAGATCACAGAATACGGCAAACTGTTCACTGAACCTCCCCTAATTTCCTCAAAAGAGCTTCCAATCTGAGCATACCTGATATAAAACAGATATGGCACCCCCTGTAAAAAAAGACAAATATTTTCGGTACACCACAGGAGGGGACATTCCCTTGCGGTATCTGCAATTCCATTATTAGAGGTAATCATGTTTATCACCCAAGAAGTAGGGAAACAAAATTAAACTAAGGGATTTTGCAACTTGTAATACAAAAGGAGTAATGTACCTATGGTAAAACAAATCACAATATGAGACTCTTTTGAGTAAACATTCCTTTTTGTTCAAACACCAAGTCTACCAGGTAATTAAATGGTAACGGGATAAAATGGGAACCAACTTAGAAGTGTAAAAGAGACAACAAACAAGAGGGGAGGGGGACTTCAACAAAATGCTTCTCAAAAAAGAGGGCAAACGCGGCCACATCACTTCCCTTGTGGGAGAAGATATGCCTTTAAAGGAAAGTGTATTGTAATGAATATTCACCTGCTTGCAAACTTGACAAAGGGATGGTATTTCCTGAAACGTTGATTCGTTCTGCTGGCATGTAATAAATCTTTTATATTGGCATAAAGTTGAGTGCGGCTCCTTTGGTGACATTTGTTAGGAGAGGGGATATTCAGGTCGCCTGGAGATTCGCACCGTTGTGAACATTTCAGAGTGCTGCTGCTAATTTTGGAAATTGAGTATATATATAACACTAACACTAGCACCAAAGCTACACAGTGGGTGGACTGCTGTTATATATATATAGTACAAAGCACAGGCCAGCACTCCTCTCGTAATAGCATCAGCCCGGGTGCCCATCACAAAAAATCACATATAGGCAAGGAAGATAGCTCTCACGGGTCTTGGCAAATAAAACAACTTCTTTATTGGCAGTTACATCTACGCGTTTCAACCCAATATGCGGGCCGTCATCAGGATGCAGTAATACAATATCCCTTACCCCAATTTATTACCACCCACAGTGAATATGCTCCACCCACCACATAAGAATCCCAACGTGCACATAAATCCAAAACTGAACATATTAATGGACCAAGCGGGTCCTATATAAACAATTTACAGACAATGTACAGCTGTATTATTTTTATTTTCAGGTCAGTTCAGATCACTTACCCTTGGATACATTGACCATATCATTATGGGTAGTGCCTATGTTCTTGCCCATAACATATAGCGACACAGTATTATCACTCTGACCGTATTAGCGCAAGTGGCCCAACATATAATGCAGGATTAAACATACATTACCCTCTACCCTCATCACCCTCTAACAGCTGTACATTATCTGTAAATTGTTTACATAAATCCAAAACACCTGTTGTTACAGATTAAAATAAAATAAAAACACTGCTGTGTACCAATGTGTTTAAACAGAACACATTGGTACATGTACCACGTAGGCACAATCTGAACATGCTTCTATTTTTGGGAGCCAGGTGGACACAAACAGGTAAATGAAACATAAAAGTAATACTAAAATTCTTCACAAGAAACAGTGTATTGAAAATTGTTCATTTAATCCACCAGGGGATTGAGTCTGCAACCTATGTATCCATCTGGCTTCCTTTTGTAACAACATTTTATACTTATCCACAATTTATCCTTGAGGCCCAGAAGCACCTTCGATTCCCCCAACACGCTGGCTTCCATCAAGATGTTCCAAAATTTGGTGAGTTTGGATGTTAAGGATCTGTCTCGCAAGATGAATAGAAAGTCTGACAATCTTACTACGATAGAGAGACAAGCCATTGATATTCTTAAGTCTGATAAGGACCTGATAATTAGAGCGGTTGCAAGGGTGGGTCGATCGTGCTTCTGGACCGTGAGTATTATGAATACGAATTATTGTCTCAGCTTCAGGATCAAAATGTGTATGAGCAGTTGGATGGGGATCCAATGGGTGCCTTAAAGATACAGTTGGATGAAAGGTTATGTGTTGCCAAAAATATGGGTTGGATTACTGATGCCCAATTTGGATTTTTAACCACCCAGTTCCCCAGGTGTCCTCTCATATATACCCTGCCTAAAGTCCATAAGAGTCTAGTATCACCCCCTGGGAGGCCCATTGTTTCCTCACATGGGTCACTGTTTAAACCGATTGCTGAATTTATTGACAGTTTTTTGCAACTTGCTGTCAAAGCTATGCCTATGATAGCCGACATTTGATTGATATGCTGAATATGTTGTCGTGTCCTGTGGATGAGATAATCTTTCTCAGCTGCGATGTCAGTAGCTTATATATTGTAATTCCCCAGGAGGAAGGCATATAGGCATGCAGGGTGGCACTGCTGGAGATCAAACATAAACACCCACCAACTGAGTTTCTGATTGACCGTTTACGATTTATACTTGGTAACAATTATTTTAGATATGACACCAACTACTACGCCCAAAGGGTTGGCACGTCTATGGGGTCCAATGTGGCCCCATCCCTGGCCAACCTATATATGCTAATGTTTGAAAGAAGGTATATAGATCCTGTTTTGGAAAGGTCGGCATATTTCTACAGATGATACATAGATGATTTGTTGTTTGTATGGAAGGTTAGCCAGCAGGAAGCAACAGCATTTAGCTGACTATGACAATCGGTCTCAAAGAAATAACATTTTTAGATTTGAAAGTATTTAAGACTGGGTCAGGGATTGGTACTACTTCATATAGAAAACCAAATTCTGTACTATATGGCACTACTTGTCATCCTGAGAAATCCAAATGTGGTTTTGCCTACAGTCTTCAAGAACTAAACTTCAAGTCCAGTTGATCTAATTGAATACAACAGATATGCCTACAGTCAGTTTTTGAGAACATCGCGTAATAACAGTGATATGCCAACAGCGGAGGTCCAGTTGGACCAGATGTTCTGTAGGTTCTGTGATAGAGGGTGATAGAGGTTATAAGCCCGACCAACTTCTCCATCAGTTAAATAGGGCCAAGGCCAATTACTGTTCGAGTACCACTCCTTCTAAAAATGATAGGACTGCCAGGGACAGCCAGACAGTAGATTTTTGTACAACATATACTCCCTATAGTGGACAACTTAGGGGGATGATTAACCAGAGATGGGAATTGATCAGTTGAGATAGATCCTTGCCCTTTAGAAATACTTGCTTTTGATACACGTATGAGAGAGAGAACAATGTGTCCAATTTATTGGTATGTACTGACATGGCTAAAATGAGAAAGTGGGAGCCCCCCAGTACAGGAGGTATGGCACTCTAAAAAGAGACACGGGTGTTTCCGTTGCCCTAATTGTACCACATGTAATTCGATGTTGTCTGGTCCATATTTTGCCCATCCTAGGGATGGGACTAAGATAGCCGTAAAACAGAGATTCACGTGCACTTTATTGTCTGCCCATGTGGAATGTACTATATTAGCAAGACGTAAACCATGTTTAAAGAGCGGATAGCTAATCATCGTGCATCCATTAGAGTGTGTTATCTCCTTAAATGGAGCGTATTATTATGGCAAACTTGAAGGTGGCGAAAAGTCATCTTTTTACTATGTGTGTTGGGACTTCAAATTTGGATTCACTCAATCTTTTTAATGCACAAATAACTTTCAATCAAGACACCAAAATCATTGACATTTTTCGTAACATTTTTAGGTTGGACTTTAAATAGGAATTCTGATCTTCTTTTCACATCAAACCTTTTGACGAGATTTAGTGGTCGCCATGTTGGCTCATTTTCGCCCTTAACAATGCAGGGGGAATTGTTAGCATTGGTGGTGTGTGCTTATGCTCTGCTTTGCAGTTGTGTATTGGGACCTCATTGTGGCGTTTTCTAATGCGCGTTCACCTTTCTAATGCGCATTCGCCTTTCGAATGCGCATTTACATTGTTAATAGGTTCGTTATCAACTTTATTAGGTTTCTTTCTCTTTATTCTCCCAATTTTTGCTAAATTGAAATATAGTTCCAATTACGTTGAACAGCTGGCTAGCCAGTAACAATGATTGGATGCGGTTTATACTTCTTTTGCTATAAATTTGACATAATTAAAAAACAGGAACAATAAAGTTTTATTGATAACAAACACTATTTAAACAAGCAGATTAAGCTGATCATTGCGGCTAGAGAAAACGAGCGAGGAGGAGCTACTAAGGAGCTGCTGTTGTCCATGTGTAGGCTGAACATGAGCAGCGTGGAGAGCAGGAGAGGGGAAATGGGTCAGTTAGGATCAGGCAGCCTCGTTTTTTTCGAAGGAAGTCTTCTGGACGAGCTGTCTGATGAGGAGGTTGTGAGTCACTTTCGCCTAAATCGCCCAGGAGTTGTATGGCAAACTGGCCATCAATGAGCCATCAACAAGGCCAAATGTGGCATTGACTGGGATGACAAAATTTTTGTCTGTCCTTTATTTTTGGGCAATGCCACATTCCACCCTGTGTTGTCAGCCTTCTTTTTCCAGGATCCTGCCCAAGGTGCTAAATGCTATTTTGCCCTTGTCTACTGATTGCATCCGGTTTCCATCCAGTAAGTGGCAAAACGTCAAAACAGATTTTTATCTGCCAGGGGGTTTTCCTAACTGCCTAGGAGCCGTTGATTGTCCGCATATTGCGCTCACACTGCCTAACAGAGAATGGAAGTGGATCTTAATAGAAAACACTTCCATTCTCTTAATGTTCAGGTGGTGCGGACAAAAAGGCGAGTTGGCGTTTTCACACTTTTATTTTCGCACGCAAACACATGCTCATGCATTTGTATTTGTGGCTTAGGAAGGTGGACAACAGATAGATTTTTCTTGTTTTTTTTTTTATAAATACCGTGAAAAGAAGTCCCAAAAAGCGTTGTTTTCGCTGCAAAGTTCGCAGTTATTAACTAGGCGAAAAATGCAGACTTTTATAAATATGCCCCTTAAAGATTTTTTTTTTCATTTCCCTTGCAGTCTGGGCTGATCTGAGTGAGCAGAACAACTATTGTCTAACCCTTCGAAATCAAGAGGATTATAAGTGTTACAGGGTACAGCTTTTGTTTTCCCAGGGCTATGTATTTTTGTCTAGCTGCTACATCAAGCATTCAGATCAGCCCAGACCCGAATATAAACCGAGGGGAGACTTTAAGTATGACTTTACAGGTAAAATTTCTCGGCTTATACTCGATAATATACGGCAAAGGAGGGGGATAGTTCTGTAAGCACTTGAAAAAGGCCATACAGCCTATACATGTCCTAGTACTATACACCGCATTCTCATAAAGTGATGCCCAACCCACAGCCCTCCCGTTATTTTTTTAGGGCCCTCGTGGATGGGCAGTGCAATTGCTTTTGCCTGGGTGTTCCACGGCATGGCCTGGGTGAATCAGGGAATGGGGCTACACCCACGGGCTGGTCACTGCATGGGGGGGCACTAGTGTGGATGGACATCCCTGTTCTAATAGATATAAAGACTCTTTTTCTCTGTATTTCTTTGCTTTTGAGTACATTGCTGGCGGTAGCAGGTAGACTTCTGGCTGTGTTTTATCCTCACCACATATAACTTGATTCTGTTGAGTCCAGTTTAAAGAGCTGAAACCTTTCCACCAATGATTTTTTTCTCTTTTCCCATGACATGGTTTCTGGAGTTCATACTGGGTCTAAACAATATAATGTAACATTTTGGAATGAAGATACAGGCTACAATACCCCAACTTGAAGACAAAATTGCAAAAATCTCCATTGCTACTGTGTACTTGCCACGTGCACTGAGATAGGCTGGGATAAAGGACACCCAGACACTGAGGAAAGCCAACATACTGAATGTGATAAATTTGGCTTCATTGAAACTGTCAGGAAGTCGTCTGGCTAGGAAGGCAACAATGAAACTGATGGTGGCCAAGAAGCCAAGATATCCCAGCATGCACCAGAAAGCAGTAGGTGAACCTTCATTGCAACTAAAAATTATTATTCCAGCCTGAGTTTTGGAATCTATCTCTGAGTAAGGAGGGGACGAGGAAAGCCACACAATGCACAGACATGACTGAATTAATATGCAAATGATAATGAGAAGGTAGGAAACCTTCACCCCAGTCCACTTTCTTAATGTGCTGTTAGGCTTAGTAGCCCTAAAGGCAATAACAACAGTGATGGTTTTGGCCAGAACACAGGAGATACAGAGAGTAAAAACCATCCCAAATGCCACATGACGTAGAAGACATTTTTCCCTATGTGGGTAACCAATGAAACCTAAAGAAGAAATGAAACCCAGGAACAGGGAAACCAGAAGAAGGCAGCTAAGGGAATAGTTATTGGCCCGGACAATCGGTGTTGTCTTATGAGAAATAAAAACACTCAAAATCCAAAGTGGGATCAGTGAAGAACCAATGGACATTGCTGCAAGGCTTAAACCCAATAATTCATCATAGGCAAGAAAGTGTAAGATACGTGGAATACATTCATCCTGCTGATGGTTGGGCCACATATCCCACGAACACTGTTGACACATTACAGCATCTAGAAAAGAAACAAAAACACGTACATTTTCTATGTTAACAGTTTAAGAAAAAGAAAAATTCTATTACCTGTTTGGTTTGAAATTGTTCCTTGAGGACAAAGGGCACAGTCATGGCAGCAGGTTGGCTTTCCAAGTAATGTCACCTTGGTAAATCCTATTGGGCAACTTTGGCTGCAAACAGAAACAGGGATCTGCAAAGCGAATGATGATTAACAATGTTTGAATATAATTCTAGGACCATTGTTGCAATGACTTGCTGTGTCACATACAAATGAGTGGGTTAAGTTAGTAACCTCCCTCCACATCTATACTCTCGCTCACAGTGTAATTACGGTATCATAGCAATAAATAGTTTGGTATCAAGATGCATAATCTCCGTGACTCTGTGGGTTTAAGGAACTGAAATCTGTTGCCATATATTCTAAAAATAAAAGAATATAAGGCATATAATATATATTCTGTGTAATATCCTTGGTAACACTTAAGTAAATGTAATATCTTCTACGAAGCTTTTACAGCACGCTTAGTACAGCATAGACCCCGCTGGTCTGTACAGCAAAGTTCCATTCTACGTCAGAGATGTGACGTCTCTGAATGATGCTTCACTATGCAGACCAGAGAACCTACGCTTTAGTGATGGTGGCTCAATAAATCTGGGAACAGTTTACAATTCTCATTAAAGTAAAGAACCAGCTTTTACTTGCATAATAAGAAAGGAAGCATGAGAAAGGGGACTCAAACCAAAACATTTCCTAAACAACGTGATTCCTTGGCAACCTATCCTGAAAAAAAATCATGCCACTATCCACCATTATACAGTATATACTGCTAGAGGAGTATCACATATATTAAAAGACAACTTCACTGTAAAAAAAATAACTTTTAAGAAAATGAAACGTACCAGGGGCAGGGAGGAAGGATTGATTATATTTACCTCCTAATATAATTAAGTTGTCAAGCTCTAGCATGTACCGTTTTAATCTGCCAGGTTTGTGTCCTGAACTTTACTGTATTAAAGATAGTGCGAAGCACAGAGGAAGCCTGGCAGAAGCAGTTTTCTTCATGCTGGAGCTTCCCACAAAAAGAAAAAAGAAAAGTATATTCAATTTAAACGTTAAATTAAATTTCCCAGAAGCTGTGGTTTTTGTTTATATGAATTTATTTAATTAGTAAATGTAGTTGACTCCCACTGGGGCAGGGACAGTTTTTAAACAAGTACATAGATGGTTTATTCTGCCACGCGTTTTGCTTTGACATTTCACAAAAAGTTCTTAAAATTCTTGCATTAAATCTTCTAAAACTGGAATGTCAAACAGTTGGTTTTCCAGATGTTTGAAAACTACAACCCCCAGCATTCCCTGACTGGAATTATAGGGTTATTTAAAAAATATCACTTTTTAAGAATCATAAAATATATGGTGGTTCATACCTGAGTTTCTTTATTGGTCCAGATTATGGCAGTATTGTTTATTGTTAAGGGTTTATTTTCGGGTATACTTGCGTTATAATACCCAAGTACAACCTGCTCCATTGTCCCAACAGAGTTTATCCTCCAGTTTACAATGTCATAAAATGGGGGAGGGTTCCCATGAGCATCAAAATGAATCTTCGTCTGGTCTCTGGTTTCAAAGTTTACATGTTTAATATAATGAAGAAGCTATAAAAATATGAGACAATGTTAGTAAACTCTTTTGCCCCCTTGCAATCTCTCAGATGAGGAACCTCTAATCCTGGTCTGTGGCTCAACCACACTTCCTGTTTTATACACAGGTGCATGCGTGCTGCTGAATGTGCGTGGAGAATGTCCAGTACAAAGGCTGACTTTCTCTATTACAAGTTCATGCTGCAGTGTCTCCGCTCTGGGCTCCTGCTAGCAAAACGGAACTATTACCGGAAACTCATAAATAACAATAAATCGAACCCACATCGCCTGTTCTCCATCTTCAACTCCCATCTGCGCCCCTCTCCCCCTGACCGTCTCCTTCCCCGCACTGTCCCCAAGACTTTGCGCATTACTTCCAACATAAAGTGGAGTCCATCAGCATACAGATCTCTGGTCCTAGGGATGAAAACTCTTTTGCCCCCTTTCATTCCCTCAGATGAGGAACCTTTAATCTGTGGCTCAACCCCACTTCCCGTTTTATACCCAGATGCATGCGTGCTGCTGAACGTGTGTGGAGAAAGTCCCGTACAAAGGCTGACTTTCTCCATTACAAGTTCATGCTGCAATATCTCTGCTCTGGGCTCCTGCTAGCAAAATGGAACTTTTACCGGAAACTCATAAATAACAATAAATCGAACCCACGTCGCCTGTTCTCCATCTTCAACTCCCTTCTGCGCCCCTCACCCCCTGACCGTCTCCTTCCCAGCACTGTCCAAGACTTTGCGCATTACTTCCAACATAAAGTGGAGTCCATCCGCATACAGATCTCTGGTCCTAGGGATGATTCTCAGATTATGTTGCCCTCTCCTCCCTCGGCTATTCTTGGATCTTTTGCTCCTGTGACCCATTCAGAAGTCTCTCGCCTGTTTCTATCATGTCCACTCATGACCTGTCCTCTTGATCCCATGCCTTCTGTATTACCGAAGCACTGTAATCATGTGCTTACCCCTATACCCACCCACATATTCAATGCCTTATCTGGAATTTTACCTTCCTTCTTTAAGCATGCCCATGTTAAGCCCATACTAAAAAAGCCCTCGCTGGACCCCTCTTGTTTAGCCAACTACCGCCTGGTCTTTCTCTTACTGATAGCCTCTAAACTGCTAGAACGATCTGTCTTCTCCCGTATCACTAATTATCTTCATGCTCACAACCTATTGGATCCTTTGCAATCTGGATTCATTCCTGCACATTCCATTGAGACTATGTTGGTTGTGAATGATCTGTTGTTTTCGACACAGTTGATCATTCCCTCCTTATGCAGATACTTCACTTCTTGGAAATTCAAAATGAAGTGGCATCCTGGTTTCTATCCTATCTCTCTGGCAGAGTTTGTATTTTATACTAACCCCACCTCTTCTCCGGTTCCTCTTATTGTGGGGGTGTCTGTTCTTGGACCCTTATTGTTCTCCCTCTACACTATTTCCTTGGGAGATGTCATTAGCTCTTTTGGCTTCAATTATCATTTATATGCATATGATACACAAGCAAAAATATATTAGAAGCGCACACTACTTTCAGAATACTCCGTTTATTGCGAATCGCTAACTCCTGACATCCAATCACGTGTCCCCGACTGCCTCCTTTTCATCTCCTCCTGGATGTCTCAACGCTACCTCAAATTAAATCTTTCTAAAACTGAACTGATCATTTTCCACCTAAACCTGGTTCTGTCCCATCTTTCTCCATCTCTGTTGACAATAACCCCGTTTCCCCTATTCAATCGGCATGCTGCCTAGGGCTAATTATTAAATCCTCTCTCTCCTTTTCTAACCACATTAATTATGTTGCGAAAACCTGCCACTTTTCCTTTGCAAATATGCAGGTTTTTTTCTCTCGCGACCACTACTATGCTTATGCATGCTCTCATCCTATCACGCCTAGACTATTGCAACCTACTACTTACTGGTCTTCCTGCTTCCCACCTTTCTCCCCTTCAGTCTATACTTAACTCTGCCACACGTATTGTTACAATCTATAATAAACAGGATCCAAAATCTCCTCTGTACGGGAAAACCTGGCTTCCCATTAAACAGCGAATTGTATACAAAATCCTTCTCCTAACATTTAAATCCCTTCGCTCTGCTGCTCCTCCTTATATTTCCTCCTCCTGCTGCTCCTCCTGCCCGTACCCTCCGCTCATCACAGAACCAGCTCTTGAACAGACCCTCACTTGTACTGCTTCCTCTCGCCTTAAACCTTTCTCTCTTGTGGCTCCCATCCTCTGGAATTCTGTTCCCCCCTCTCTACATCAAGAAACCTCAATTAGAAGGTTTAAATCTAGCCTTACATTCTACCTATCTGGTAACCACCACAGTATATGGTATCATATATCTATATATGATTAAATCTAGCCTTACATCCAACCTATCTGGTAACCAGCACAGTATATGGTATCTTTATACTATTATGATAAATCTACCCTTACATCCTACCATCTGGGAACCGCACAGTTATTCCCGTACCCTTCCTCCCCTATCCTGAAAGGCGGGATGCCAGCATGATCTCCATAGATCATGCTGCAAGTACCTCCACTGGGACACCGGGGGCAAGCAGTGTACCTCCATATGGGAAGACCCCGGTGAAGGAGGAAGTTCTGTGATGTCACCGGGGTGCTCCCATTAGCTTCCTCCTCCGGGACCGGCAGCTCAAGTAGGGCAACTTAAAGTTAGGATATCCTGATTCCCCCCCTCGGATTTGGACGAAACTCGAGGCGGGGATCGAGGGGACTAGGGGGGAAAGTTGAATGCTTGCCCCCCGAGCGGCCCCTAGGCAGGGGAGGAAAAAAAATTTTTGGAGGGGGGAAGCCACAGATCGTATATTCCGATTCTCTGGCCAGTTAAGCATTCTTGCAACAGATCGTCGAATATACACGATCTGTGGCAGGGAAAGGGTTAAATAAATGATGAACTTCCCCTGGTTAATACTTTGGTCCCAGCATAAAAAAATTATACATTAAAATTTAACATCCGCTTCAGTACATCTCTCAGTTACCTACTTGGACAATGGTTTGCTAATAGCACCATAGGCATCTATTAAACAAGCCTGGAATGGCATTCAATAAACTCATTAAAGCATAAGGTGGGCACGATAAACCAAGGACACTTGCAGAAGGGGGCTCATAAGTGGAAGAAGAAAAGGGGAGGTTCTCCTAATACGACACTTCTCAACATCTAAAGGCATTGGACTAGTAACAATACTTAGAACAGGGGGTGGTTCCTTTAAATTATTGGAGCTCAGGCTGTCATGCTCTTCTCCTGGAGGGAATCTAAACGATCGAATTCACTGTAAGTGGGCACTACCTGTTATCTAGGTCCCAGGCTCATCCCTCTCCTCTGGAGAAACTCCCGGAAGTCAGAAAGAGACTGAGAACATTGTCTGCTGCCCTTTATACTTTACACTGCTTTTAGAACAAGAAGATAAACTAGTTATAGTTCCCTCATATATTTCCTCGAATCTACACACTTTCAGCTACGGAATGCTGCAGTTCGTTTATTCATACCATCAATAGTGTGGGTGCAGTTCTTTGTAGAAGTTCACACAGATTTTCTGAAATATGAACAAAAACCCAAGGTAGAAATCATGTCAAAGCCCCATGGAATATTTAAAAAAGTTACCAAATATCAATCCCCCAAATGTTCCACATCAAACGGTATGCCATATGTGTGGTTACACATGCGGATGTGCGAGGCGGACAAAAAATCCACAAAAGTGAGACAATGCACGATGGCTCAGACAGAAACAGCAGAAATATTCGCCAAACTCTTGAAATTAGAACAAGGTCTGCAGTTTTTACCACAAAACACCCCCGTAACTCAGAAATACCCCCCACAGCGGCCCCTACTGGCCAAATCCTGCAAGAACATTAAAGGGTAAAGTTACCTTGCTATAAGCTTTGATCTACCACCTCAGATATGGAACGCTGTAGTTCTTCATCATACATCAGGTTTGTGGGTGCAATTCTTTGTAGAAATTTGGACTTTTTGCAGATTTTCTGGAAAAATTTGCAATCATCAACTTTCAAAGGTAGAAATCATGTCAAAACCCTATGGATTGTAAAAAAAAGCTACCAAATATCAATCTCCCAAATGCCCTGAATCAAAACAATTGCCTGTATGAATGGTTACCACACTGGACGTGGAATCGACTTAGCACAAAGTGAGCCAATTCACAGTGGCCCAATTGCAGCAAAAAAAAACACTTTCAGTTTGTCAGACCTAAACCCCACTCTAGATAGAAATACCCCCCAAAACTATATTAATTACAGGGTTATCTGAATAAACAATTCGTATAGTTTTATGAAAAAATGGTGCTATTTTGCCCAAAACCAATCAGATGTTAGCTTTCAAATGTTAAATAATATCTGAGGTTAGGGCAAAATTAGCCACCATTTTTAAACGATAAGAACGGTTAGTGAACTCCTTGTTAAAATCATAACTAGATTTTTGGAATCTACACAGGCTTCAGCGATGCAAATGGTGCCATTTCTTTTATGCATACCAGATGTGGGTGCAGGAGTTCGTGTAGAATTTCAAACATTTTATGGAAAAAAATGTACAAAACTACATTCAAAGCTTAAAATCATAGCAAAATTTCCCATGAATGTAAAAAAAAAAAAACTTTGCACAATTCAAATTGATACTACAAGTACAATCTCCCAAATTCGCAATGAATCAAACGGTATGGCCATATGCATGGTTACCACACGCAGACATGGAATCCACTAGTTCAAAAAAGTGAGCCAATCACAGTAGCCCCAATAACAGCATAGTTTCCAAGAGTTTTCAATATAAACCACCTCTAACTCAAAAATACCCCCAAAACTATATATTTCTCAGAATCGACCACACCTTCAGGTTAATAACGGTGCCATTTTTCCATTCATACCAACAATGGTGTGTGTGCAGATCTTCGTGGAATTTCACACTTTTAGCAGATTTTCTGAAAAAATAAAGAAAAAACAAGTTTCAAAGTTAAAAATCATGCCAAAACCCAAAGTAATGAAAAAAAACAAATGTCAATCTCCCACATGTCCTGAATCAAATGGTATGCCATATGCATGGGTGCACACAGAGACATGGCTACCAACTAACTCAAATGGGAAGCATGCACAAGTGCAATTAAATGAAAAATGCTCAGTAATTTAAACAGCCTACTCAGTTCCTTGTTTAAAACTTCAAAACAAGGAAGCTGATGTAGGATCTTGAATATATGTATATATTTCATATCATTCAAAGAAATTAGTCTGTGTGATCAGAATGATTTTCCATATTTCTATCATTTACAGGTGTGACTAGAGATAACAGTTGATACTAAACCTAATTGGAAACAAATTTGTGCCTGTGAGAAATAAACCAAGTGAGATTGTGGGATGAGAACAGAAGAAAATTCCCAAATGGTGACATTTCTCCACTGATAAGACGAAAACTGTAACCAGCGTTATAGCAAATGGTTATTAAAGAGGAGATGGAATATGGGAAGGAGAAGTCAGATTGTCACCATAATCACTTACAGAACGATACAGGGAACGAATCCCATCTACTGATACCATGGGGTCAACCAAAAAACAGCAAGGTTGTCAGATAATATATATCAAATGGATTAAAGAGGAGATGGAATCATGGGACGGAGAATTGTCAGATGTTACCATTAATACTTACAGAACAGTACGGGAACAGACCCCCTCTACTGATACCATGGGATCAAACCAAAAAATAACAGCTTGGGGTCAGATCATTTATATCAATGGTATTAAAGGGAGATGGAATCATGGGAAGGAGATGTCCATGTCCATTAATCCCACTTACAGAACAGCTACAGGGAACAGATACATCTACTGAGTCCATGGGATCCAACCTAAAATAAACAGTTGTCACATAATATATATCAAATGGTATAACGGGAGGATGGAATCATGGGCCGGAGAATGTCAGATTGGTACCTTAATCCAACTTACAGAAAGATACGCGGAACAGATCCCATGGTAGGCATCTGGAAGGTCCAAACTAGGTAAAGGTAACCCCAGTCTGGAAGGTCCTATCTAGGTAAAGGTAACCAGGTCACGGGAGGAAGCGGGGTGAGACACTATATTTCTTGAAATAAAAATTGGGAGGGTAGTCCTCTCCAGTACCTTGCAAGCTCTCACACACTTGGCATTCATGTTATAGTCCCGGGTAAGATTTTATTTATTTTGATTACACTGAGGACTTTCTCTGCCCCCATGTTGCAAATTAAGGTGTCTGTGTGCTGTGCGTGCTTAATATGGATACTTATAGTACTGTACAACTAAGTACAATTAACTAAATATATACTTCTTGCTTGGACACCTTGTACCTAATTGCATTGGAGCCACTTTGTCCAGTTCTACTAGTCTCATTGCCTTTTATTGGACCTATTACTTTGATCCTTAGCAGTAGAGATGTCAGACTTCGCAAAATCCGGTCCGCTCGAGATCCGCAATTTTCGGAAAATCCGAAAATTCAAAAATCCAGACGGACCCGTTAAAATGAAAATATTCTCGAAATTACGGATTTCTCGCTTTTTCGAAAATTTTCGAAATTACAGTTTTCGCGTATTATTCGAAAATTTTCGAACACATATTTTCTAAAATACTAGTAATCATCGTATTTTAAAAATTTTCGAAAATACATATTTATGAAAATAAAGAACATCCCGAATTTTCGAAAATTTTCAGATCACGAGTTTTCGCGTATTTTCGAAATACAAGAAATCTCGTATTCTCGAAACGAGAAATCTGCGGTTCGGAAGTTCGGAAGGTGGAAAATCTGGAAAAATCCGCCGTTCACGAACGGGATAAATCCGCGCGCGGATCCGGGTTCGGATCCGCGAACCGGTCTTCCCTACTTAGCACCATCTGATTTATAGATAACACACATCCTTTTATTGCATCCAATATCATTTATTTATTCCACTATATTGTTCTGTTAACAGTATTTCTTTTTTAATACATAAAAAATATATTTTAGTACCTGATTGGTTGGAAATCTGCCCCTGAGACATCGGCACATTCATAGCAACAAAAGGACTTTCCTGAATCTATTACTCTCCTAAACCCAGAGGGACAGCTTGGGCTGCATTTGGAGAGGGGAATCTAAAGATAAAGTTATAAAGAAATGTAGAATTTAGTATTCTGTTTCAGAGCGGTGTAGTCTGGACACTATCTAGTTTGTGTTACATTTCAAAGATCAATAAATAAAATATTATGCTAAAAAAAGGTTTGGGACCATGTCACAAGGAGCCTTCAGAAATTTCCATAGGAGCTAATATAAAAAGTATGTTTATACTATTGAATCCACTGCAGGAACATGTTATGTAGTATACAGTACTATCCCAACTTCCTCCTGAAAAGAAGCAACACACACCAAACCATTCACAAACACCCCGACCTTTCAGGAGAGATGTTTGTATGGACAGCAGAAAAATGGGACAATTGTATGTATGTATAATTTATTGATAAAGCGCCACTTGTGTACGCAGTGCAGTACAATACAGAGTATACAAACAAGGGGATAAATGCAATTATCAGATAAATATATTAAATACAATTTCATACATAGGTTAAGAACACATGTATGGAAATGATGATAAATTGAAGTGCAGCATGCCATGACACATTAGGAATGAATCCCTCCCAAAGAGCTTACAATCTAAGTGGGTGGAACAACAAAGTGCTTGAGATGGCTAACAATCATTTGTTGTGCTGGTGCTCACAAATAGTGATGGCCCAGTTCGCGGATCCGAACCCGGATCCGCGGGCGGATTTACCTCGTTCGCGAAGGGCGGATATCGCGGATTTTCCGGTTTTTCATCCGAACTTTTCTGAACCGCGTTTTAGAAAATTTTCTAAATTACGAGGATTTCTCGTATTTTCGAAAATACAAGAAAAACGAAAATCCTCGTAAATTCTAGATTTCGCGATTTTTCCGCATTTTGGGACGGAGCAAGCCACATGTTCGGGTCCGTATTACCGAAGAATCCTCGTATTTCGAGGAATCTCATATTTCGAAGAATCCTCGTATTTTCCAAGAATCTTTCATTTAATAGGTTTTAATGGGTCCGCTCGCGGATTTAAGAATTTTCAAATTTTCTCGAAAATTCGGGGATCCTCGAGCGGACCGGATTTTGCGAAGTTCGAACATCTCTACTCCCAAAGGTAGAATAACAGTCTAGATTTGAAAGTATTAATTTAGAATTATGATGTAGTGAGATACCACTCCAACAAATAGCATACCCTACAGTGAATATTTAACTCCCTAAAAAATGCAAAAATCTTTTAATGCCAAATATTTTTGCTTTTCAGCACTTCCCCACCTCTCCGACAGCCTTGTGACTTATGTATGTTCTTCTCATTTACTCAGTTACATGCAACCTTGCAAAAACTGCACTGGACACAGAAAAATAATCAATGCACATTCCTAGGCCCCAACATATTTTTACTATCTGTGCACTTGCATACATTAAAACAAATGGGTTTAGTTACATTATTAGAATCATAGAATGATCAAAAGCCATGCAAGTCAACCAAAGGTAATCCCAGCCTGGTAGGTCCAAAACTAGGTAAAGGTAACCCCAGTCTGGAAGGTCCTATCTAAGTAAGGTAACCCAGTCTGGAAGGTCCTATCTAGGTAAAGGTAACCCCAGCATGGAAGGTCCTATCTAGGTAAAGGTACCCCACAGAAGTCCACAGGTAACGAAGCCAGCATGGAAGGTCCAAACTAGGTAAAGGTAACCCAGCATGGAGGTCCAAACTAGGTAAAGGTACCCCAGTCTGGAAGGTCCAAACTAGGTAAAGGTAACCCCAGTCTGGAAGGTCCCTATCTAGGTAGGCCCGATGAGCACTGCAATCAAAAAAGCTTATCTGTAAATGGATACACATTACCCAGAATTAACTTTAATGTGAATTTAGAAACATGTATAATAAGTTAGAACTTGTGTAGCAACAATGAACGATGTAAACAGGGCTGGCTAGCCAGTAACAATGGTGGATGCGGTTTAGATCTTTGCTATAAATTTGACATAATAAAAAACAGGAACAATAAAGGTTTATTGATAACAAAACACTAATTTTGTAAACAAGCAGATTAAGCCTGATCATGTGGCGTAGAGACACGAGCGTAGGGCAGCTACTAAGGACTTCTGTTGTCCATGGTGTTAGGCTGAAACAGAGCAGCGTGGGAGCAGGAAGTGAGAGGGGAAATGGGTCAGTTTAGTGATCAGGCGCCTCGTTTTTTCGAAAGGAAGTCTTCTGGACGAGCGTTCTGATGAGGAGGTTGTGTCACTTTCGCCTAATCGCCCCAGGAGTTGTATGGGCAAATGGCCATCATGAGCCATACACAAGGGCAAATGTGGCATTGACTGGGAGTGGAAAAATTTTTGTCTGTCCTGTTGTGTTTGGGAATGCCAAACATATCCAACCCTGTGTTTTGTCAGCTCTTTTTTCCAGGAATCCTGACCAAGGTGCTAATGCTATATTTGCCCTTGTCTAATGATTGCATCCGGTTCCATATCCAGTAAAGTGGCGCAAAACGTCAAAAACAGATTTTATCTGCCAGGGGGGTTTTCCTAACTGCCTAGAGGGCCGTGTGATTGTCCGATTATGCGTCACAAAACTGCCTAACGAGACTGGAAGTGGATCGTTAATAGAAAAACACTTCCATTCTCTTATGTTCAGGGTGGTGAGGACAAAAGGCGAGTTGGCGTTTTTTACCACTTTTATTTTTTCGCACGCAAACACAGGCTCAGGCATTTGTATTTGTGGTGGTAAGGTTGGACACAAGATAGATTTTTTCTTTCTTTTTTTTTTTTTATTAAATACCGTGAAAAGAAGTCCAACAAAGCGTTGTTTTCGCTGGCAAGTTCGCAGGTTATTAACTAGGCGAAAATGCAGACTTTTTAAATATGCCCCTTGAAAAGATTTTTTTTTTTTCATTCCCTGGCAGTCTGGTGTGATCTGAGTGAGCAGAACAAATATTGTCTAACCCTTCGAAATCAAGAGATTAAGTGTTACAGGGTACGCTTTTGTTTTCCAGGGCGATGTATTTTGTCTCTAGCTGCTACATAAAGCATGCAGATCAGCCCAGATCCGAATATAAACCGAGGGGAACTTAAGGAGATTTTTACAGGTAAAATTTCCGGCTTATCTCTATTATACGGCAAAGGAGGGGGATAGTTCTGTAGAGCACTTGAAAAGGCCATACAGCCTATACATGTCCTAGTACATAACACCGCATTCTCATAAAGTGATGCCCAACCCACAGCCCTCCGTTATTTTTTAGGCCCTCGGGTGGGCAGTGCAATTTGCTTTTGCCTGGGTGTTCCCCGGCATGGCCTGGGTGAATAGGGAATGGGGCTACACCCACGGGCTGGTCACTGCATGGGGGGCACTATGTGGATGGACATCCCTTGTTCTAATAGATATAAGACTCTTTTTCTCTGTATTTCTTTGCTTTTGAGTACATTGCTGGCGGTGGCAGGGTAACTTCCTGGCTTGTTTTATCCATCACCACAATATACTTGATTCTTGGAGTCATTTTAAAGAGCTGAAAACCTTTCCACCAATGATTTTTTTCTCTTTTCCCATGACATGGTTTCTGGAGTCATACTGGGTCAAACAATATAATGTAACATTTTGGAATGAAGATACCAGGCGACAATACCCCAACTTGAAGACAAAATTGCAAAAATCTACCATTGCTACTGTTATACTGCCACGTACATGAGATAGGCTGGGATAAAGGACCACCAACACTGAGGAAAGCCAACATACTGAATGTGATAAATTTGGCTTCATTGAACTGTCAGGAAGTCGTCCTGGCTAGGAAGCAACATGAACTGAATGGGTGCCCAAGAAGCAAGATTCCATCCCAGCATGCACCAGAAAGCCAGTGGGTGAACCCTTCATTGTCAACTAAAATTATTATTCCCGCCTGAGTTTTGGAATCTATCTACTTAGGTAAGGAGGGGACGAGAAAGCCACACAATGCACAGAACATGACTGAATTATATGCAAATGTATAATGAGAGGTAGGAAACCTTCCCCCCAGTCCACTTCTTAATTGCTGTTTAGGCTAGTACCCTAAAGAGCAATAACACAGTGATGGTTTGGCCATTAACAACAGGAGATACAGAGAGTAAAAACCATCCCATCCCACTGACGTAGTAAACATTTTTCCCCTATTGTGGTAACCAATGAAACCTAAAAGTAATGGTTAAACCCAGGAACAGGGAACCAAACAGAAGAAGGCAGCTAAGGGGAAATAGTTTTGGCCCCGGACATTCGTGGTATTGTCTTATGAGAAATAAAACACTCAAAAATCACAAGTGGGATCAGTGAAAAACCAATGGACATTGCTGCAAGGCTTACACCACCATAATTCATCATAGGCAAAAATCGTACGATACGTGGAATACATTCATCCTGCTGATGGTTGGGCCACATATCCCACAACACTGTTGGACACATTACAGCATCTAGAAAAGAAACAAAACACGTACTTTTCTATGTTAACAGTTTAAGAAAAAAAATATTCTATTACCTGTTTGGTTTGAAATTGTTTTGAGGACAAAGGGCACAGTCATGGCAGCAGTTGGCTTTCCAAGTAATGTCACCTGGTAAAATCCTATTGGGCAACTTTGGCTGCAAAACAGAACAGGATCTGCAAGCATGATGATTAACAATGTTTGAATATAATTCTAGGACATTGGTTGCAATGACTTACTGTGTCACATACAAATTAGTGGGTTAAGTTAGTACCTACTCCTCCACATCTATACTCTCGCTCACAGTGTAATTACGGTATCATAGCAATAATAGTTTGGTATCAAGATGCATATCTCCGTGACTCTTTGGGTTTAAGGAACTGAAATCTGTTTGCCCATATCTTCTAAAAATAAAAGAATATGGCATATATATATTCTGTGTAATTCTTGGTAACCTTAAGTAAATGCTAATATCTTCTACAAGCTTTTACACACAGCTTAAGTACAGCATAGACCCCCGCTGGTCTTACAGGCAACAGTTCCATTCTACGTCAGAGATGTGACGTCTCTGAATGATGCTTCACTATGCAACCAGAGAACCTACGCTTTAGTGATGGTGGCCTATAAATCTGGGAACAGTTTACAATTCTCATTAAAGTAAAAGCCAGCTTTTACTTGCATAATAAGAAAGGAAGCATGAGAAAGGGGACTCAAACCAAAACATTCCTAAACAACGTGATTCCTTGGCAACCTATCCTGAAAAAAAATCATGCCACTATCCACCATATACAGTATATACTGCTAAGTTATCACATATATTAAAAGACAACCTTCACTGTAAAAAAATAACTTTTAGAAAATGCAAACGTTCCAGGGCAGGGGAGGAGGATTGATTATATTTATCCTACCTCCTAATATAATTAAGTTTGTCAAGCTCTAGCATGTACCGTTTTAAAATCTGCCCAGGTTTTGCCTGACTTTACTGATTAAAGAGATGCGAGCACAGAGGAGCCTCAGAAGCAGTTTCATTTTCTCTCTGCTGGAGCTTCCACAAAAAGAAAAAAAAAGTATTCAATTTAAACGTTAATTTCAATTTCCCAGAAGCTTGTGTGTTTTTGTTTATATGATTATTTAATTAGTAAATGTAGTGTGACTCACCACTGGGGCGTGACAGTTTTAAAATAAGTACATAGGTTTTTCTGCCACGCATTTGCTTGACATTTCACAAAAAGTTCTTAAAATCTTGCATTAATCTTCGAAACTGAATGTCTAACGGTTGGGTCTCCAATGTTTGAAAACTACAACCCCCAGCATTCCCTGACTGGAATATAGGGTTATTTAAAAAATATCACTTTTAAGAATCATAACATATATGGTGGTCTCATACCTGAGTTTCTTTATTTGGTCCAGATTATGGCAGTATTGTTTATTGTTAAGGGTTATTTTCGGTATACTGCGTTTATATACCCAACAAAACCTGCTCCATTGTCCCAACAGAGTTTATCCTCCAGTTTTACAATGTCATAATGGGGGAGGGTTCCCATAGCATCAAAATGATCTTCGTCTGGTCCCTGGTTTCAAAGTTTACATGTTTAAATAATGAAGAATGTATAACAAATATGAACATGTTAGTAAACTCTTTGCCCCTTGCAATCTCTCAGATGAGGAACCTCTAATCCTGGTCTGGGCTCAACCACACTTCCTGTTTTATACACAGGTGCATGCGTGTTGCTGAATTGCTGGAGAATGTCCAGTACAAAGGCTGACTTTCTCTATACAAGTTCATGCTGCAGTGTCTCCGCTCTGGGCTCCTCTAGCAAAACGGAACTATTACCCGGAAACTCATAATAACAATAAATCGAACCCACATCGCTGTTCTCCATCTTCAACTCCCACTGTCGTCGCGCCCTCTCCCTCTCCCCCCTGACGTCTCCTTTTCCCCGCCTGTCCCCAGACTTTTGCGCATTACTGTCCAACATAAAGTGGAGTCCATCAGCATACAGATCTCTGTCCCAGGGATTACTCTCAGATTATGTTGCCCCCCTCTCCTCCCCTCACTCTTTTCCTATCTTTTGCTCCTGTGACCCATTCAGAATCTCCTCCCCTAGCTTTTATCATGTCCGACTCATGACCTGTCTTGTATCCATGCCTCTGTATTACGAAGCACTGTAATCATAGCTTACCATACCATCCCATATCATGCCTTCCTTACATCTGGAATTTTTCCTTCCGTCTTTAAGCACGCCTATGTTAAGCCCACACTGAAAAAAACCTTGCTGGACCCATCTTGTTTTAGACAACTACAACCGTCTCTCTCTTACCGATGCCTCTAAACTGCTAGAACGGTTAGTCATCTTCCCGTATCACTAACTTGGACCCTTAATTGTTCTCCCCTACAACTATTTCCTTGGGAGATGTCATTAGCTCTTTTGCTTCAAGTATCATTTATATGCATAATGCTACACAAGCAAAAATATATAGAAAGAGCACACTACTATTCAGAATACGACTCGCGTTTATTGTGACTCACAACTTCCAACGTTTCAAGGTTCACTAGTCCCCTTTATCGCATGGACACAAATCTGTTCCCCCCTACGCTAACTCCTGACATCCAATCACGTGTCGCCGACTCCCCCTCCTTGCTATCCCTCCTCCTGGATGTCTCAATGCCCTAACCACTCAAATTAATCTTTCTAAACTGAACTGATCATTTCCACCTAAACCTGTTCTGTCCCATTTTCTTCTCCATCTCTGTTGACATAAACCCCATTTCCTTCCCCTCCATCGGCACACTGAATAGAGGTAATTATTAAATCTCTCTCTCTCCTTTTCTAACCACATTAATTATGTTGCGAAAACCTGCCACTTTTCCTTTGCAATCTGCAGTTTTTTTTCTCGTCGTCGCCCACTACTATGCTTATGCATGCTCTCATCCTACACGCCTGGACTATTGCACACCTACTACTTACTGGTCTTCCTGCTTCCCCCGCTCTCATCCCCTCTCTCCCTTCATCCTATACTTCATTCTGCCACACTATTGTTTTCAATCTATAATAACGGGATCCAAAATCTCCTCTGTACTGGAAAACTTGGCTCCCCTTAAACAGCGAATTGTATACAAAATCCTTCTCCTAACATTAAATCCCTTCGTCTGCTGCTTCTCCTTATATTTGCCTCTCTAGTGTCCCCATATTTCCTGTCTGTACCCTCCCTCATCACAGAACCACTCTTGAACAGACCCCCCACTCGTACTGCTTCCTCTCGTCTTAAACCTTTCTCTCTTGTGGGCTCACATCCTCTGGAATTCTGTTTCCTCCCCCCTCTCTACACGTCAAGAACCTCAATAAACAGGTTTAAATCTAGCCTTACATCCTACCTATCTGGTAACCAGTCACAGTTAATGGTATCTATATATGATAAATCTAGCCTTATATCCTACTATCTGGTAAACCAGCACAGTATATTATATCTATATATCTATATATGTAACTAGCCTTACATCCGACCTATCGGTAACCCAGCACAGTATATGGCATCTATTTATCGATATATGATAAAATCTACCCTTTACATCCTACCTACCGGTAACCACACAGTATATGGTATCTTATATCGATATATAATAAATCTACCCTTACAATCCTACCTTATCCAGTAACCCACAGTATATGATACTATATTCTATATATGATCCAATCTACCCTTACATCCTACCTATCTGCGACCAGCACAGTATATGGTATCTATCTAGTATGATAATCTACCCTTACATCCTACCTATCTGGTACCAGCACAGTAATGTGGTATCTATCATATCTATATATAAATAAATCTAACCCTTACATCCTACCTATCTGGTAACCAGCACAGTATATGGTATCTATATATCTATATAATAAATCTACCCTTACAATCCTACCTATCCCTGTACCATCAACAGTATTGGTATCTATATTCTAATATGATAAAATCTACCCTTACATCCTACCTATCCGGTAACCACACAGTATATGGTATCTATATATCTATATATGATAAATCTATCCTACTACACTCCTAACCTATCTGGTAACCAGCACAATATTGGTATCTATATACCTATATATGATAACTCTATCCTTACAATCCTACCTATCCTGGTACCAGCACAGTTATATGGTATCTATATATCTATATTGATAATCTACCCTTACAATCCTACCTATCCGTACCACACAGTAATATGTATCTATATCTCTATATATGATAAATCTACCTACAATCCTACCTATCCGGTAACCAGCACAGTATATGGTATCTATATATCATAACGTAAAATCTACCCTTACATCCTACCTATCCGGTAACCAGCACAGTATATGGTATCTAATATCTATCTATGATAAATCTACCCTTACATCCTACTTATCCGGTAACCAGCACAGTATATGGTATCTATATATCTATATGATAATCTAACCCTTAACACATCCTACCTATCCGGTAACCAGCACAGTAATGGGTATCTATTATCTATATATGATAATCAAAATCTACCCTTACAACAATCCTACCTATCTGGTAACCAGCACAGTATATGGTATCTATATATCTATATATGATACATCTATTCCTTACATCCTACTATCTGGTACCAGCACAGTAATGATATCTATGTATCTATATATGATAATCTAACCCTTACATCCTACCTATCCGGTACCAGCAACCAGTATATGATATCTATGTATTTATTATGATAAATCTACCCTTACATCCACCTATCCATTAACCAGCACAGTATAATGGTATCTATATATCATATACGATAAATCTACCCTTACATCCTACCTATCTGGTACACCAGCACATATAAGGTATCTTATACTATATATGATAAATCTACCCCTTCCATCCTACCTATCTGGTAACCAGCACAGTATATGATAATCTATATATCTATTATGATAAATCTCAACCCTTACATCCTACCTATCTGGTAACCAGCACAGTATATGGTATCTATATATCTATAATATGATAAATCTAAAAAACTCTAACTAAACTAAATCTAACTATCTAAATAAAACTAACTACTAACAAATTCTAAACTAACTACTCTAACCATAATCTAAAAACTAAATCTAAAATACTAAAAAAAAACTACTAATAAAAATCTATCTAACATAAGACTATCTACCTAAAAACTAAAAATCTACTATAAAAACTACTACTAATATACTACTAATCTAAATAATCTAACTAACTAAAAAACAAACTACTCCTAATACTAAACACTAATAAACTACATCTAATAAAATATCTACTACTAAGATAAAATCTAAACTAACCCGTCTAAAAAAAAATCAACTAAAAAATCTAAATCATAGAATCTAAAAAACTAAACTACTAACAACTACATCCTAAACTAATCTAACTACTACTAATAAAAAAACTACTACTATCTCTCTAAAAACTACAAATCTAAAAACGAAAAAATCGAATCTAAAAAATCTACTAGATCTATCTAAATCTAAAAAATCTAAAACTAAAAAAACTAAACTAAAAAAACTAAAAAAATCTAATCTCAAACTAATCAAATCTAAAACTAAATAAAATCTAAAAAAGAATCCTCACTAAAATCTAAAAAAAATCTAATAAACTAACCTACGCTAAACTAATCTAAATTCTAATCTACTATCTAAAAAACTTACTAAATAAACTCAAGAACTCAAAAAAAAAAAAAATCTCTACACTATAATAAACAACTATACTCAATAAAAACTATATCTATCTATCTAAAACTACTAACTAAAAAAACTAAATAATCTAAAAAATCTACAACTACTATCGAACTAATACTAAAAACTAAACTAACTAAACTAAAAAAAAAACTATTTAAAAAAACCTCCTAAAACTCTACTAAATTCTACTAAATCTAACTAAAATATAACTAAAACTACTAACTAATCAAAAAACTAAACTACTAAAAAACTAAAAAAAAAAAATCTAAACTAAACTAACTAGCTACTAATCATAATCGAAAAACTACTAAAAAAAACTAACTTAAACATCTATCTAAAAAATCTAACTAAAAACTAACAAAAAACTAACTAACTAAAAAACTAATCTATCCGAAAAAAAAACTAACAATTAAAACTAAAAACTAAAAAAAACTAAACTAAAAAACTAAAAAAATCTACTAATCTAAACACTCTAAAAAAAAAAAAAAAAAAAAATAAACTAAACTAATCTAAAAAAAAAACTAACTACTAAAAAAAAAAAAGAAAAAAAACTTAACTAAACAAAATCTAAAATCTACTAAATCTAAATCTAGACTAAAAAAACTATTAAATGAATCTAACATAACTAAAAAATCTAACTAATCTAAAAAACTCTAACTAAATCTAAAACTAATCTAACTACTAAAATCTAAAATCCTATTTAAAATCTAATCTACTAAAAAAACACTAAAAATCTATCTAAAATCTAAAAAAAAAAATCGTAAACTAACTAACGAAAAACTAACTACTATCTAAAAATAAAACTACAAAAAAAAATATAAACTAACAATCTAAAATCTAAACTAAAATAAAAACTAAAAAAAATCTAAATATCTAACCCCCTTACCCCCACACCCCAAACCCCACAACCACCCACTACCGCAACCGACGTCTACCACAACCCAACCACAACAAACACTCCCCAAAAATACAACTCAACACATCGAGAGGAAAAAGAAAAAAACACCACAACCCCCCCCACCACACACCAACCAACCACACAAAACCAACACACCCCAAAACACACTCTCACCACAAATCACAAACCCCACCCACCACACAAAACACACAAAACACAATACACAACAATCCTACCCTTCCTGTAACATCCAGCATTAATATTATATCTATGTATCTATATATGTATAAATCTACCCTTAACATCCTACCTATCCGGTAACCAGCACAGTATATGGTATCTATATTCTATATATGATAAATCTATCCTTACATCCTACCTATCTGGTAACCAGCACAGTATATGATATCTATATATCTATATATGATAAATATACCCTTACACCCTACCTATCTGGTAACCAGCACAGTCTATGATTGTTTTATTTGCACTGCATATGTCTCACTCCAGCACTTATATCTATTCCATTGTATTTGTATGTTACCCACCTAACTAGATTTTAAGCTCTACGGGTCAGGGACCTCATTACCTCTTGTGGCAAAGCTCTAAAACTTATATAATTTAAATATTTTTGTACTGAACTATCTATTTATGACTTTATTATATTTTGTTACTGTACAGCACTGCATCCTCAAATGGTGCTTTATACATAAAGTATACATACATACATACATACATACATACATACATACATACATTCAGCAGGAAATGTGAGTTTAAAAGTGATAGTTAGAAGCCACTTACCTGCCAAGGGTGAAATGTAGAGATATTGGCACAGCTGTCATTGGCAAATGGTCCAGATCCAAACTTGCAATCATAAAGATTTTGTAGACCCATTGCTAAAGAGTAAACTGCATTATAGACATTAAGAGCAAGACGAAAACTGTTTGCCTGAAATTATCCAGTTTTTCATTTCCCGTACACATCCAACGCGTGGAATTAGTTTCCTATTTGACACAACATTATCCTGTTCAGCCACCCATTTACAAGAAAATATTGCTCCCAAATTCCCTAGAAATGGATCATCCTGAAGACCTTGTGGGTGAAGTCCCTTAAATGCTCTGGAAACCCAGAAATCTGACTAGCATGAAGCGCAAAGCCATGAACCAACTAAAACAGGATGGTATTTTTCCACTGAGACTAGAGGCAGACGTAGACCACCCTCACTGCCCACCCGATTTTATCTGTTACATCTGTCTCAAAGTTCTTCCGCAGCAAATTAGAAAGTCAGCATCAGAGCATTACAACCACAATCTTCACTGTTGACCTCTCTGATGTTCTTGACAATTGAGGAGCATTTCTGTTGGGTTTGCCAGTCATGATATCTTTGACAAATGCCAAACATGCTCCATCCTTTAAAACCTCTTCCTTGACTACCTGAATTCCAAACTGCCCATAGTCATTGTCAGTTGCCAGAAGACCAACCCAGGACCAACCAAAGTGAGAGACCAGCTGAGCTAGACCTTTCATTTGAAAAGCATCACTAGGCACAGTCCTGAAAAATGAAGGATAGAGGTCCCGGCTGCTAAGGAGGGGGCTGGTTGCAAAAAAGCTTATCTGTAAATGGATACACATTACCCAGAATTAACTTCAATGGGAATTTAGAAACATGTATAATCTTTAAATTATTTGGTGCATAATATGTGATTTGTTTCCTTTGTTGCTAAATGTATTTTTTAGCTGTTAACTATGAAACTGATTTTACACCAGGACCTTAAATACATTATAAGTTCTGATATACATGTATATCTTTTAGTCTCCCTGATTTCAACATTAGTGATAAAAGTCTCATTATTCAATTAATTTCTGATTTGCTCAGGAAACTCTACAAACACAATTGTAAATATTTTAAGAAAGTCATATAGTGACATCCTTAAATTAGACATAGACAGCTTACATAATTGTGGGTCCTATTGCAAATACATAACACCCACAAAAAAGGATACACAAAGCCTTCTTAGGCCAAGTCACAACTGGCAATACATTTTTTTCTTGTGGCCCACAAGACATCTGTGTGTTGTCTTAATTTTTTTGCTCAGGCACCACTCTTAAACAATCCCCCCTTTATTAGACACAACACTTTGTAAGGGTAAGCAGGCTCAGTAATCACTATGAGCCAGCACTGGGGGAGGCAATTTCCCATAATACATTTTACATATACCAACGGTTAGCCCTAAAGGTATGTACACATGATTTCTCCAACGAATTTTAAGCGATCGTCTCGTTATACACTAGTTCTGGTATGGATGCCTGTACATTCATCAGTGATAGTGGATAGATAGTGTTGGTTGGTAAAGGTGTTACGTGAGGTACGTATTACGTGATGTTGAAATATGCACATGTGCATTTTATCTTACATCACAGTCTACCGCTAATATACCAACTATGTACAAACATACGACAATCGGCAGAACGAATCCGCCAGGCTGATCGCCGGAAAAAGGCGATAATAGTTGTGGATCATTGGTCTTAGAAGATCATTGAAGCTTCATTTTCTCATGAATGTTGATATTGTGTGAAATTTATAAGACGTTTGTAGGAAGCTTAAGTGCACACAGCAGAAGAGTTTATGATAATAAGGAACTTGATTGACAGCAGAAATGTAAAATGTTTTAAATTTAATATCTAAAGAAAAAGGGGCCAGATCAAAATAATGGTAGTGGGAAGATGTCTAGTTAACAGTAATTGGCAATTTCTGGTACACTCAAAATAACAATGAAGTTTAAATGGAAGCTGTATGCCTAACTTACCGTGTCCCTTTTTTTCCCTAGGTGCCTGTAGAGCCTTACTGTGCCTCAGTAAAGTGCTGGCCATCTTGGGTTATGTCTGCAGTCAGGTAAGCTTTTCCAGGATTATCCTGGAGAGTGGGTTTGTACAGAATAGGGACCTGATGATTTCGGGATTATGTCCAGTACACACGGCATGGCAGGATCCAAACTATGCCTTTCTAGAAAGGGAGCAAATCTTCCTTTAGTGTTTTATTTCTCTTTTTCCTATTCTCAGAGGTGGAATGATATATGCAAAATGTATGGGCCTTCATTCGTACAATACCATGCTGCCTAGGCGGCTTTAGCCTGATATGTCTTTATAAATATACCTCAATAAAATGTATTGATTTCTTTAAGATCAGAAGGTGCAGAACCTTACCCTTTTCCCCCTTGTACTTATGTTTTGGAGGACGTGCAAGAGTGTTTGTGCGTGTTCACGCACTTATTGCCCTATAGCGGGGTATCTTGTGAGAGTTGTGAATCGGGTGGAGCCGATGCCTAGACAGAACCAGGACACTGTGTTGGGGAACATGGTCTTAGTGGACTCAGGTTACCCAGAGCCTGGAGTGAGCCCTATTCGTGCTGTGTTTGGGTTTGGGTATATACTCTGACATCAGCACAAAGGTTGGTCTTATCTAAAGAGCTTAATTTTTGCCCGACTAGGCATATAGATAAATTCACTGCCACAAAGGATCTATACTTGTTTTGCAGGAAGTACACCACAGGATACACCACAGAACAGCAATAGTAAGTTTAGACCTAAATCAAAATTTACTCCTCCCTTTTCTGATTTTCCTAGCATTAATGTATTCTATCAGAATACACTCTTTGAGATTAAAAAAATGTCTGTTAATGTTCCATTCAGGCACAAAAAGAAAGAAAGGCTATTCAGGAAATCAGAAACTGGACAGATATACAAATTAAACCCTCTGACAAGGGTGGAAACATTGTTCTGTGGCCTGATGCTTTATATAGATCTGAAGCTCTGAGGCAATTGAGAAACACTGCTAATTATTACCTCTTACCCTCTAACCCCACAGATATCTTCTCCAGGAGGTTATCCCATTTGATACATGATGCCCGTAAATTATGAGCCCAAAGAAGCTGATTTCTTGATGGTGGAGAATACAGTCACCCCCACTTTTTACTTAGTACCAAAGGTCCATAAGAATGCAAAGGCTCCACCAAGTAGGCCAATAGTGTCAGGTATAGGGGGACTCAATGAGAACCCTTGTACCTTTTTGATTGGCACCTTCAACCACATGTCACAAGTTTGGATTCGTATATCAGGGACACTGGAGACCTGATATCCAAGTTGCAAAACATCGAAATATCCGATGACCAACTACTTGTGATGTGTTGAATCACTTTACACCAACATTGAGCATACACATGGGGTACAAGCAGTGAGATATTTCCTTGAGATGGAAAATCGGTGCCTATCAGATAGACATGTATTCCTTCTGTGTTTGTTGGAATTTGTGTTAAGTCATTGTATTTGACGGAGGTTACTATATCCAAACTAAGGGCAACCTGTTTTTGGGTTGGTGGGAGAGGGAGCATATTTTTTCTGATAAATTGTTGATGCATACTTATATATGTATAGATCTCTGGTATCGCTTCATAGATGTTATATTTTTCGTCTGGAGTGGTACCAGAGATCACTTGATGGAGTTCATTGATCTACTCAATATCAATGACTTTAATATATTTCTCACCCGGAGTGTATCCACTACCGAGGTGGAATTCTTGGATGTTATGGTTAGGAAACACGACACCACCTCCCTGTATAGGAAACCAACAGCTACCAATGCCCTCCTACATTTCCAGAGCTCTCATCCCGTGTCACTTAGGAGATCCATCCCAAGGGGACAGTTTCTTCGCCTGAGATGAAACTGTTCTTTGGATACTGACTATGCTATAGCATCACAGGATTTAAGTAATAGATTCTTGGATAGAGGGTATCCTAGCTTTATACTGGGTAGAGAGCATCATACCATCAGACAGCTCTCACAAACTGATTTGCTTAAGCCTAAGCAGAAATCTGCAGATAACATAGTGAGGTACATCACCACTTTTGGGTCTGAATGGCATACATTAAGAACTGTGCTTAATAAAACCTGGCATGTGATCAAAAATGATGACGTAATTGGCAACTTTGTTTCTGATAGACCAACTTTAA
Source organism: Hymenochirus boettgeri (assembly GCA_019447015.1). Taxonomy (NCBI): domain Eukaryota; kingdom Metazoa; phylum Chordata; class Amphibia; order Anura; family Pipidae; genus Hymenochirus; species Hymenochirus boettgeri. The sequence goes on from CM033471.1 coordinate 272,508,579, forward strand.
CAGCAAGAAGATCTAGCAATCTGGCTGATATCCTGTCTCGTAGTCATTATAGGAGACGTACTATGGATTTGACTGGGGGGCACAAACTTAAGGGCATATGTTGCGAATTCATACATGCTACATATGAGGTATTTGCTTCTAGAAGGACCAATAAATTCACTCTTGACCAATATTTTAATTGTAAATCCACGTCTCTCGTCTATGCTCTGCTTTGCCCATGCAATTTACTTTATGTGGGCAAAACTGTTCAAAAATTCCAGCAGAGTCAGACTTGATAAACACTTGTCAGATATCAGATTGGCATCTAGACATTGTGCACAGGGCAAGATACTAACCTCAGTTGCAAATCATTTTCTGGAGAGTCATGGGGGGTCAATCAAAACCTCAATTATAGGTAGAGACTATGATTCTTTGTTGCTGAAACAGGAGAGCTGGTGGATATTCCAGCTAAAAACTTTGTCTCCTGGAGGGTTAAACGAGGAATTAGATTTTGTCCCATTTATATGAGCACATCCCTTTTATTGCTTTTTAGGTTATATTCGCAGCTGCTATCTACCATTTGGCTGATATTTAGAGCGGTGATGGACAGATTGATCTTATCTTCCACAGGATGCCCTCAATTTGGATACTTACATGAACATTCGACAGCAGTCATAGTCTGTTACTCCATCTTGGATATTATCATGCCTATAGCATTTTTGCTGGCCTCGTAATCCCTCCCGGTTTTGTCATCATTTCTGTGGGCGATTCAATACTTCTCCAGTGAAATATTTTATAAATTGCTATATGTCCTCAGTATGGACTTTACCAACCCCATCTATTTACATGATGCCTCTATATGTTTTTGAATCTCTGACCTCCCTAGTGACTGACTTAGGAGACTCCAGACAGATGAGTATCATTGATTGCTAGATTCTAACATTATTTACCTATTTATGCCTCTCATGTATATTAGTGAAGAATGGCTATTTGTTGGTTTTTAAAGTGTTTTTAATGACTTGCACGCACTTGTTTGTCTGTATAATCCTCCCCATTTATGACATAGATGATGTACTCAATAAAGGGGTTTTACCATTTTGTTTGACACACTTTTGAGAGTGGCAGATACTTTTTTCTTCTTGCTTTGTTGACTATATTATTATATTGTGAGCACCTCTGACCCACTTGGGTATGCATTATACCTTGTGCCCTGATACACTCTATATATCGTGTTTGGGTTATAAAACATGACTCTGATACATTAGTTATTAAACATGATTATGATACTTGAGTTATGAAACATGAAGAATGAACCATGAAAAGGAATGAACCATGATTCTGATACATGAAGAATGAAAATGATTCTGATATATTATGATGTTCTAAAATGGACACCGTACAGGTAACCTGTAGATCAAGTCTATATATTGTTCTTACTTGTGGGTATCGATGTAATCCTAAGATTTGGGCCATAAGCATTGTTCGAGAAGATGCAGAATCTCCAATGATACCCACTAACTTGCCTTTGATTACACCGATAATTTGGGGTGATTTCCGATTGTCCTGACAACATCCAGAGGGTCCCTTGTGCCACTCGTCTCATGGCTGAACAGGTGTCGAAAATTTGTAAGCCCAATGTAACGTTTGGAAGAAGATCTGGGTTTGCATTTATCTCCTCCACATAAATATAAGGGCGTGCATGGCATGAAAAGAATCTACTACAAATCTAATGAGATAATAACTTTAAGCAGGGTTTAGAAAGGCCATTATTATGCAAGTGTTCAGTGCTATTTCTTCCTATAAACATACTAAATAATAAATCCATTAAATTCTTCTGAAATCCGTATCATAAAGCATGCAATGTAGATATTAAAGGATAACTATACTGAAAAAATGTACTTTCTAAAAAATGAAATGTACCTGGGGCAGGGACGTAGGGTTGATTATTATTTCTAACTCCCAATATTATATCATTAAGGAGCTACAGAACGTTTAGATTAGTGCCACAGGCCTTACTGTCTTAAGGATAGTGCTTAGGCACTCAGGAAGACTGGCAGAAGCAGTTGTCTTTGTGCTGTCGCTCCTCATAAAAATTATATTGGGAGGTGGTAGGTACCAATCCTTCCTGTCCTAGGTACTTTTCATTTTTACTGTTTTTGAAAAAACTTTTTATATAAAACTATATCCTATAGTTCTCCTTTAAATAACCAAAATAGCTGGTACAAAACATTTTTCAAGCACCAAGATTGGTTAAAGGGCATGTCCACCCCCAAAACTATAATCCCCCCCAGTAATGGCCCCACCATGTAGTGTAGTGTAATCCTTACCTCACATCCCAGCTCCATAGGGTTCTCCTGTAGACCCCCCCTAAAGTCCCAAAAACTGTCCACCAGGAGGCTAGTAGGGCTCTGCCTGCTACCTTGCCTCCGGTAGATATTTGTCATGCGTACTGCAGCCCTTCTCCCCCCTCCCTCCCCCTCCCTCTCCCTCCCTCTCCCTCCCGTTCTACTATCCCTCCCCCTAGCGTAAAACCCAATTAATATGATGTCCCCCCATGTCTGGCAGCCCCAACCGCATGGTTTGTATTTTCCAAAAGCCCCCAAACTCTACTTACCTCTCCTCTTTCCTCCGCTGCACTGAATGACCGGCAGCCATGTCCGTGATTAGCTGCCGCTCAGCCAATCACAGACGCGACTGCCGGTCCCACCCCTCTGCTTGCATTCTCGCAAGCAGAGGGCCGGCATGGCAGCGGAGGAACGAGGGGAGGTAAGTAAGAGTTTGGGGACTTTTGGAAAATACAAACCATGCGGTTGGGGCTGCCAGACATGGGGGAACATCATATTAAAAACAATTTTTAAGGGTGGACATGCCCTTTAAGTAAATGTAATTTGTAGTAGCAGTTTTTTGTTCCACTAATAGCTGTGCTGAAGCCTATTGACATAGGGCAAGTAACAGGGGGAGCTAAAAAGATTTTGACAATAATTGGATAATGTGACATGAGAAATATTGTGAATTTACATCTAAAATTAAACTAAAACCGAATACGATTTCCAAATCACAATTTCCCTGAAAGATAGAATTTACGTACGTTTTCCCAGTAACGGGAAATAATAAGGCTGAGGCTCAACTGCAACACAAAAGCAACACATTGCCATTTTGCTTGTGCGCCCTTTCCTTGCGATTTTTGCAATGATACTAAACTCGCAACTCATGCGATTTGCACCAAAAAGGGTCTGGAAAATGAAACAGAGAGCAGCCAATGAGGCGCTACATCTCACCTCCCGTACTTCATTTAATGTACCAGGAGAGAAGATGGAACTTACCTGACATGTCCCGACTGCTCGTAGCTTTAAGTAAACTATAGTGCGCATGCACAAACATGCGCTTTACTTACAGCCAGAAGCAGTCGTTACCTGTCAGAGGATCCAGCGGTGGATCATACTGCTGGTAATTTCTGTTTTGTCTCCTGGTACATTAAGTGAAGTACGGAAGGTGAGACATAGCTAGTAGAGATGTTCGAAACTGTTGAGTTTCGTTTGGTTTTCGAATAGTTCTAAAGTTCGAGTTTCGATTTTCGAAAATAGGCTACTTTTGAATTTTGATAATTATCTACTTTCGATAATTATCTACTTTCGATTTTAGGAAACTGTATACTTTCAAGTTTCGATAATTATATATTTTCGATTTCGATAATCATCTACTAATTATCAAAAATTATAATGATCAAATAATAATAATTCTGTCAAATAATACTAATAATTATCAAAAATTCGGGTTTCGTAAATTCCAGGAGTTCCAAAAGTTTCGAAACTCTCGGATTCGATTCAAAACTGGGTTCTATTAGAACCCACAGTACATCTCTAATAGCTAGTTTACCTCTTGTACTTCACTTAATGCTTAAAAGCAAAATCCACATTTATGGTGAACAAACTCTTTAAGAATTGTGTAAAAGTTGTAAAATAAAAAAAAATATTGTGGCTCTAATGGGTAGGGTATAAAGTTTGGATTAGATGGACGTATGTCTTAATACAACCTCCAATACTATGTTACTATGTAACTGTTAGACAGACATTATGGGCAGGGTATAAAGGTTGGATTAGATGTACATATGACTTTATACATCCTCCATTACTATATTACTATGTAACTGTTAGATAGACATTATGGGTAGGGTATAAAGGTTGGACTAGATGAACATATGTCTTAATACAATTTCCATTACTATGTTACTATGTAACTGTTATACAGACATTATTCATAGGGTAGGGTATAAAGGTTGGATTAGATGAACATATGTCTTTATACAATCTCCATTACAATGTATCTATGTAAATTGGTTAGTGTGTGTTTTAACCCTAAAAATGGCTTTTTGCATCTTCCCCAAAGAGTTATGAATCTGCATCTGTACACAGATACAATGCAATATCAACAAAGAGAACTTCCATTCTTCTAATCAGAAGAAAATGTGAATTCCAGTTGTGGAATAGTCTACAGGGGGAGATCTAAAAAGGCTTGGATAGCTGGAATTGATAAAATCTGATAAATTAAAAGGTTCTAAATAAGGTTTTCATGAGATTTACAAAACAAAATCATGGGACACAACACAAAGAACCAACTGTACAAATAAAACTTACGTTTGACATTGGATCTCTGAGGGTTTGGTGGTGAACAGTGGCTGGATGTAGTTTCTTTTTGCATGAAGAAGGAAGGTCCCACCTATAATGATGTGTCCAGGGCGGCTCATGTATCCACTAATAGAGTCACTGGGTAGAGTGCAGCTATCCTTCAACTCAGATACAGCAGTAAATATTATGTACAGTACGAATTTTACTAACTGAATGTATCTAGTTATTTTATGACAGACTTGTTGTTTACTTAAAAGAGTCATCATGGATTATCTTTAAACTTTCTTAATAACTGAATAACAGAACATAAAAGGCCCCTCGGTTTGTCAGTGTCACCCTCACAATAGAAGGTCCCTCAGTATGTCAGTGTCACCCTCACTATAGAAGGCCCCTCAGTCTGTCAGTGTCACCCTCACTATAGAAAGTCCCCCAGTATGTCAGTGTCACCCTCACTATAGAAGGTTCCTCAGTCTGTCAGCGTCACCCTCACTATAGAAGGCCCCTCAGTCCATCAGTGTCACCCTCACTATAGAAGGTCCCCCAGTATGTCAGTGTCACCCTCACTATAGAAGGTTCCTCAGTCTGTCAGCGTCACCCTCACTATAGAAGGCCCCTCTGTCTGTCAGTGTCACCCTCACTATAGAAGGCCCCTCAGTCCGTCAGTGTTACCCTCACTATAGAAGGCCCCTCAGTCTGTCAGTGTCACCCTCACTATAGAAGGCCCCTCAGTCTGTCATTGTTACCCTCACTATAGAAGGCCCCTCAGTCCGTCAGTGTCACCCTCACTATAGAAAGCCCCTCAGTCTGTCAGTGTTACCCTCACTATAGAAGGCCCCTCAGTCTGTCATTGTTACCCTCTCTATAGAAGGCCCCTCATCTGTCAGTGTCCCCTCACTATAAAGGTCCCTCATTCCGTCAGTGTCACCTCACTAGAAGGTCCCTCGTCCGTCATGTCACCCTCACAATAGAAGGTCCCTCAGTCTGTCAGTGTCACCCTCACTATAGAAGGTCCCTCAGTCTGTCAGTGTCACCCTCACTATAGAAGGCCCCTCAGTCTGTCAGTGTTACCCTCTCTATAGAAGGCCCCTCAGTCTGTCAGTGTCACCCTCACTATAGAAGGTCCCTCAGTCCGTCAGTGTCACCCTCACAATAGAAGGTCCCTCAGTCTGTCAGTGTCACCCTCACAATAGAAGGTCCCTCAGTCTGTCAGTGTCACCCTCACTATAGAAGGTCCCTCAGTCCGTCAGTGTCACCCTCACAATAGAAGGTCCCTCAGTCTGTCAGTGTCACCCTCACTATAGAAGGTCCCTCAGTCTGTCAGTGTCACCCTCACTATAGAAGGTCCCTCAGTCTGTCAGTGTCACCTCACATAGAAGGTCCCTCAGTCTGTCAGTGTCACCCTCACTATAGAAGGTCCCTCAGTCTGTCAGTGTCACCCTCACTATAGAAGGTCCCTCAGTCTGTCAGTGCCCCCCTTACAATAGAAGGCCCTTCATTCTGTCAGTGTCACTCTCACTATAGAAGATCCCTCCGTCTGTCAGTGTCACCCTCAATATTGAAGGTCCCCCAGTCTGTCAGTGCCCCCCTTACTACAGAAGGTCACTCTGTCAGTCAGTAGAAGATCCATCAGTCACCCAGTGACATGCATAGTAGAGGGTCTATTTGCCTGACACACAGTTGGAATCCCTCACAAACACATACACAGAAGCTCTTAACCAGGGCTATGGTCTGTCTGTATTTCACATTCATTCACAAAGTCTAATTTATAAAGTCCTTGTATGTAGATAAGTGGACTAATGGGAACATAGACAATAATTATACCATGTGTTTTTTATTATCACTCCATAATGTTACATTCTCATTTCCTTCCCTCTAATGCTTGTTGATAGACACAAGGGAACTTGTCAACATTCACAAGGGACTGTCACATATTATACACTTCAATCACACTGTACCAGCCGTTAACCTTGTTATTTGACTAAATAGGTTATTGTGGGTTTTGTGTTCTTGTAACTATTGGTACATTGCCCTCTCATAGCCTAGACACAGACCTGTTGAACAGAGGGCGAAGTCAAGACCATATAAGACCAAAATACAAACTCCATGAAGATGAACCAATGTCTTGCCCCTATATATAGTGAACACTATTGATACTGTATCTCTTTCCTTTCTCATGGTTTCTAATCCTCCTCTCTGATTCGATTTTCTTTCATTGGGAACCATTTTAAACACAACACTGTACACATATTAAATATGGTTTGGTATTAATGCATTTTAAGGCTATTTTAAAGCTGAAATATGCAATTTGTTTTACCCTTGTTGACTTTATTGGACTTATCAAACTTCAAGAGCCACTGGATTAAAAAGCAATCATACAGGAAGAAGAAGAGAAGGTCAGGACCAGCCGACAGGATTCCATGCATGTATCTTATGGCAGTCCAAAGAACCAACAAAAATAAACATACCGGGCGGTTTCTGCTCTTCTGGAAAGGTGTTCCACACTTTATAATAATGATAATAGAGCTCGGTGTTGCCTGATTTGACTTACTACCCTTGTCCTATGATAGGTTTGCTATAAACATTTGGTTTCTTACTTTGTCTTTCTGAGTTAAATGTTCTCTGTGTTTTAGTTTGGGTTTTGAACAATATAATGAAACATTTGGGCACAAGATACAAACCATGACAGCCCAACTGGAAGAAGAATGGCAAAGACCTCCATAGCTGTGGTGTACATTCCCCTCGCACTGAGATAGGCTGGGATAAAGGATACCCAGACACTGAGGAAAGCCAACATACTGAATGTGATATTTAGCTTCATTAAAACGACCAGGAAGTCTTCTGGCTAGAAAGGCAACAATAAAACTGATTAAAGCCAGGACACCAAGATATCCCAGCATGCACCAGAAAGCGACAGATGAACCTTCATTGCAGTAAACTATAATGGTTCCTGGTGTACTGTAAATGTCAAGTTCAGGAAAGGGAGGAGCGATGAATAGCCACATTAGGCACACAAATAACTGAATTAGATGCAAATCCAATCCCAATGACACCGTAAGACAACTTCAAGCCAGACCATTTTCTTAACTTACTACCTGGTTTGGTGGCATTAAAGGCAATGATGACAATCATGGTTTTGGCAAGAACACAGGAGATGCAGAGAGTAAAAACCACCCCCAAAGGCTACTTGTCTAGACCAACACTTTTGAGGTAAGGGATACCCTATGAAACCAAAAGAGGAGAAGAATCTAGGAACAAGAAAGCAGAAGGATACAACTCAGGGAAAAGTTGTTGGCTCGGACAATTGGTGTTTTCATATATAGAATATAAAATTCCAAAAACCATAACTGGAATGAAAGAAGAGACTATGGCAAACACTGCCAAGCCATATCCAGTGGTTCTTCATAGGAAAGGAACTCGATAGGTCTTGGTAAGCATTTGTCCGTTGCAGATTTGGCCAGGTGTCCCAGGAACATGGGTTACATTCCACGCATCTAAAAAGCATAAAAACTAGACACTATATTGTTCTGTTGAAATAAAAATTGGGAGGGATAGCCTCTCCATATCCTTGCAAGCTCTCACACACCTTGGCATTCATGTTATAGTCCCGGTAAGACTTTTATTGTATTTTGATTAACACTGAGGACTTTCTCTGCCCCCATGTTGCAAATTAGAGGTGTCTGTGCTGTGCTGCTTAATATGGATACTTTATAAGTACTGTACAATAAGTACAATTAACTAAATATATACTTCTTGCATTGGACACCTTGTACCTAATTGCATTGGAGCCACTTTGTCCAGTTCTACTAGTCTCATTGCCTTTTATTGAGACCTATTACTTTGATCCTTAGCAGTAGAGATGTCAGAACTTCGCAAAATCCGGTCCGCTCGAGGATCGCGAATTTTCGGGAAATCCGAAAATTCAAAAATCCACGAGCGGACCCGTTAAAATGAAAATATTCTCGAAATTACGGATTTCTCGCTTTTTCGAAAATTTTCGAAATTACGAGTTTTCGCGTATTATTTCGAAAATTTTCGAAAAACATATTTTCTAAAATACTAGTATACATCGTATTTAGAAAATTTTCGAAAATACATATTTATGAAAATAGAGACACTCTCTCAATTTTCGAAAATTTTCAGAATCACGAGTTTTCGCGTATTTTCGAAATACAAGAATCTCGTAATTCTCGAAAATACGAGAAATCTGCGGTTCGGAAGTTCGGAAGGTGGAAAATCTGGAAAAATCCGCCGTTCACGAACGGGATAAATCCGCGGCGGATCCGGGTTCGGATCCGCGACCGGTCATCCCACTTAGCACCATCTGATTTATAGATAACACACATCCTTTTTATTGCATCCAATATCATTTATTTTCCACTATATGTTCTGTTCACAGTATTTCTTTTTTAATACATAAAAATAATATTTTAGTACCTGATTGGTTGGAAATCTGCCCCTGAGGACATCGGGCACATTCATAGCAACAAAAGGACTTTCCTGAATCTATTACTCTCCTAAACCCAGAGGGACATTGGGCTGCATTTGGAGAGGGGAATCTAAGATAAAGTTATAAAGAAATGTAGAATTTAGTATTCTGTTTCAGAGCGGTGTAGTCTGGACACTATCTAGTTTGTGTTACATTTCAAAGATCAATAAATAAAATATTATGCATAAAAAAAAGGTTTGGGACCATGTCACAGGAGCCTTCAGAAATTTCCATAGGAGCTAAATAAAAAAGTATGTTTATACTATTGAATCAACTGCAGGAACATGTATTATGTAGTATACAGTACTATCCCACTTCCTCCTCCTCCTGAAAGAAGACACACCACCAAAACCATTCACAACACCCCGACCTTTCAAAGAGATTGTTTTATGGGACAGCGAAAAATGGGACAATTTGTATGTATGTATAATTTATTGATAAAGCGCCACTGTGTACGCAGTGCAGTACAATACAGAGTATACACAAGGGGATAAATGCAATTATACAATAAATAATATTAAATACAATTTCATACATAGGTTAGAAACACATGTATGGAAATGATGGATAAATTGAAGTGCAGCATGCCATGACACATTAGGAATGAGATCCCTGCCCCAAAGAGCTTACACTAAGTGGGTGGAACAACAAGTGCTTGAATGGCTAACACATTTGTTGTGCTGGTGCTCACAAATAGTGATGGCCCAGTTCGCGATCCGAACCCGGATCCGCGGCGGATTTACCTCTTCGCGAATGGCGGATATCGCGATTTTCCGGTTTTTCATTCCGAACTTTCTGAACCGCGTTTTAGAAAATTTTTCTAAATTACGAGGATTTCTCGTATTTTCGAAAATACAAGAAATACGAGAAATCCTCGTAAATTCTAGATTTCGCGGATTTTTCCGCATTTTGGGACGGAGCAAGCCCACATTTCGGGTCCGTATTACCGAAGAATCCTCGTATTTTCGAGGAATCTCATATTTCGAAGAATCCTCGTATTTTCCAAGAATCTTCATTTTAATAGGTTTTAATGGGTCCGCTCGCGGATTTAAGAATTTTCAAATTTTCTCGAAAATTCGGGGATCCTCGAGCGGACCGGATTTTGCGAAGTTCGAACATCTCTACTCCCAAAGGTAGAATAACAGTCTAGATTTGAAAGTATTAATTTAATTATATGTGTGGAGATACCACTCCCAATAGCATTACCCTACAGTGAATAGTTAACTCCCTAAAAAAATGCAAAATCTTTTAATGCCAAATATTATTTGCTTTTCAGCACACTTCCACCCTTCCGACAGCCTTGTGGACTTATGTATGTTTCTTCTCAGTTACTCAGTTCATATGCAACCTTGCAAAAACTGCACTGGACACAGAAAAATTAATCAATGCACATTCCTAGGCCCCATACTATTTTTACTATCTGTGCACTTGCATACATTAAAAACAAAATGTATTTGTTACATTATTAGAATCATAAGAATGATCAAAGCCATGCAATGTCAACCAAGGTAATCCCAGCCTGGTAGGTCCAAACAGGTAAAGGTAACCCCAGTCTGGAAGGTCCTATCTAAGTAAAGGTAACCCCAGTCTGGAAGGTCCTATCTAGGTAAAGGTAACCCCAGCATGGAGTCCTATCTAGGTAAAGTTAACCCCAGCAGTGAAGGTCCAAACTAGGTAAAGGTAAGCCCGCAATGGGGTCCAACTAGGTAAAGGTAGCCCAGCATGGAAGGTCCAAACTAGGTAAAGGTAACCCCAGTCTGGAAGGTCCAACTAGGTAAGGTAACCCCAGTCTGGAAGGTCCTATCTAGGTAAAGGTAACCCCAGCATGGAAGGTCCTATCTAGGTAAAGGTAGCCCAGCATGGATGGTCCAAACAGGTAAAGGTAACCCCAGTCTGGAAGGTCCAAACTAGGTAAAGGTACCCCCATTCTGGAAGGTCCAAACTAGGTAAAGGTAACTCCAGTCTGGAAGGTCCATCTAGGTAAAGGTAACCCCAGCATGGAAGGTCCTATCAAGGTAAAGTGAACCCCAGCATGGAAGGTCCAATCTAGGTAAAGGTAACCCAGCATGAGGTCCAAACTAGGTAAAGGTAACCCCAGCATGGAAGGTCCAAACTAGGTAAGGTAACCCCAGTCTGGAAGGTCCAAACTAGGTAAAGGTAACCCAGGTCTGGAAGGTCAAACTAGGTAAAGTAACCCCAGCATGGAAGGTCCAATCTAGGTAAAGGTAACCCAGCATGGAAGGTCCAAACTAGGTAAAGTAACCCAGCATGGAAGGTCCAAACTAGTAAAGTAACCCCAGTCTGAAGGGTCCAAACTAGGTAAAGGTAACCCCAGCATGGAAGGTCCAATCTAGGTAAAGGTAACCCCAGCATGGAAGGTCCTAAATAGGTAAATGTAGCCCCCAGTTTAAATAGGTAAAAGCAACCTGCCATTGAAAAAGTCCATTTGTTGGACGAAATGAGTCTGTTTTTCCTCTGTTCCATTTTTTATTACTTCTTCTCCTCCCTACCCGGTACTGCACTGAGACATTAGTGGTCTGCCGTTCTTTGATTGGGTTTGATCTCTCTTTACACTTGCATGTTATACCACTACCTATTTTTATGTGACATTTGTGAATGTTTTAAATGTATCTATCGTTTTATCTGATTTGTTTGTTGTTGAAATACGCAAATATTGGAATGTGTTTTGCACCCTACTTTTGAGAGTTGCCCATATTTCCCACTGCTGTTTCTAATGATTTTATGTTCTATTTGTTAGTGGGGCTGCATTGATCTTTGGTTGCACATTGAGCTGAACTGCCCAACTGCTGGGGTGTGTGGTGTAAGTGAGCAGAAGTTTTTTGCTAGGCTGGGCTTCCCTTTAAGTGTACAGTATGTATATACTGTAGTAATATTTTTTTTAACCATACCTGTTTTTGTGGTTTGTCCATGAATTGCAAATTTGTCTATATTTATGCATTTCCATATGGGGCACTCAATCCATACTCCCCAACTGTAACTTGTTCAAGTGTGTCTTTACCTCTCAGTGCCAATTTACAATGTCATATACAGCTGGGGGATTCCGTTGTGCATCAAAAAAAACTGGCTTCCGTACTTGGTCTTAAAGTTTACATTCTTATGTAGTGGAGCAGCTGGGGAACACAAAGATATTAAATGAAAAAGCTAAGTATGATGGGGGATTAAAATGGTAACTCTGTAAAAGTAAAGTTTCTTAACTCCAAGGTTGAAATGATGTAATGTTCTCACAGGTTCCATGGTGAATGGTTCATATCCAAGTTACATTGAGAAAATTATGAAGGGCCCATGCAATGAGATAAAAGGAGGTATAGACATGAAATGAAACTCTCTGATCTTGTTTCAGTTAAAAACTATCAAGTGTTTCATTCCCTGTGCAGGCTGTATTTTTTTGCATTGTCAGAGGGTGTGAAATCTCTTGACTGGGCCACCTGCATGAGAACGTTGCTCCCAAAATTCTCTAAAAACGAGTCTTTAAAATCTTTATATGGGTGTAAACTTCTAAGGTACTGATTGAATTCTGGCATTTTTCCACCTCGTATAGCAAAACCAATGGTTCCCTCCAAACTGCTTGAAATCTTGGTTCAGAAAGTAGAGATGATGTTGACCAACCTTCACTAGCTACCCAACTGTCCCTGTTACATTCTGCCTCAAGAGCCTCTTCTACTATAAAAACAAAATCCAATCAGAGCTATAACCACCACAACCTTTGCATTTGATTTTTTCAAAACCCGGACAAGGTGAGGAGCATTCCTATTTGGTTGACCAATCAATATATTTTCATTAAAGGCAACACAAGCACCTAGGTTTATTATTTCCTGCTTTAGTATCTGAAGTCCAGATTGACCATAATCATCGTCATTGGCCGGAACCAACCAAATCCAACCAAAGTGATAGACCAGTCGTGCCAGACCTCTCATTTGAATATCATCACTTGGAATATGGCGGAAAAAGGATGGAAACAGATGCCTGTTACTGAGAATAGGGCTGGTTGCAAAATAACTGATCTGGAAAACACAAATATGTATAACAGGATAATTTACATTTACAATCTGTAATCTTGATGCCCATATAACAGTAGTGATGGCCCAGTTCCGACCCGGATCCGGGCGGATTTACCTCGTTCGTGAACGGCGGATATCGCGGATTTTCCGGTTTTCCGCCTTCCAAACTTTTCCGAACCGCGTTTTCGAAAAATTTCGAAATTACGAGGATTTCTCGTATTTTCAAAAATACAGGAAATACGAGAAATCCTGTAAATTCAAAATTTCGCGGATTTTTCACATTTTTGGACGGAGCAAGCCACATTTTTTCGCGTCCGTATTTTCTAAGAACTCGTATTTTCGAAGAACGGATTTTGCCGAACTAATAGGTATAGAACACCCAGATGGTTTTGTTCAATAATTGAGCCAGATGATGAGCTGGCAGAAACAATGACCAGAACAAATGCCAAGGGGCGATGCAATATTTTTTTCCGACGCAGCTTACCTCCCGAGTTCCCGCGATGCAAAAATCCCTGTGCGAGATTTTGTACATCGGGGATCTCTGCCAGTTAAGTGCCCGGCTAACGCCTCCTATTCAGGGGCGTAAAGTTTTCGCGCTACATGGTAGCGCAAAACTTTACTAAGGGCGGTTTTGCATCGCCTGCGCCACGCTATTTCCCGAGCATTCTCGGAAATGGCCGCCAATGCAAACTCAGTGTAAAACCCACGGTACCTGATGATACATCGGATTGCGTGGGTTTTACACTGACTTGGGCATTTTGCGCCAATATGCATCGCCCCCAAAATGTTTCAAGCTTGTTTAAAATGAACCCAACATTTCACAACAGGACAATGACAAATGTCTCAATTTCTATTGCTGATATTATCAACAAATAAAAACTGTTGGTTTTGCATAAAATGGATTCCTGGCCTTGATCTTACATGGTTTAGTTTAGTTTAATTATTCATTAAATAAGTCAGTAAACTTTCATGATGTTCCTACCATATTTTATATCAATCATATTAATCGGCTCTTAGAAATCTCCACAAACTAGACCCTTCCAAAAACATACACAATGGCACATGATACAGTTTGTCCTGTAAATATGGCAAGGAGAGAATAAAGAAGTTATTCTGTTTTTTGTGTACCTGTTATTTATATTATTTGTGTACCTTGGGTACCGTCTTAGTCCTAATATTTGAGCCATTATAATAGAAAGTGTGGATCCACATTCACCAATATACCACCAGAAGTGACCCTTGATTGCATTGATAATTGGGATATTTCTTGCCCCCCCCGATAGAATCCAAAGCACACCTTGTGCTGCTCGGCGTAACGTATTACATTGTGTCAAAAATCAGGTAACCCAAAGTGATTTTTGGAAGAAGATCAGGACAGGAGTTAATCTCCTCCACTGCAAATACTAAGCATGCTACTCTGATAATACTCACTGCCAAACCTGGAATAAAATCATAAAAAGAAAGGTTACATGGGTTAACATTATATTGAATGTGGTTATACTAGTTTTAGATAGTAGATGATGTAGATGATGTAATATATTATTATTCATCATCTCACAGTCTTTATAATGTTTTATTATGGAAAGGTCCATGCTGAATTGTTGGGAATACAGAGATTAGCACCAAATGATTAACAAATCTAAAGCCTTTGGCAGGGGGGAAAGTAAATAAAAAACAATATTTACCTGAAAGGAAACTTTAAAGGAGCGTTGGGTAATCAATACTTTATGGATGTGGCATAGAAATGCACTTTATTTCATTATTGACCTTAAACAATCAGGGTTATTCAATACAAGTTCTTATCGTTAAATGGTGCTAATTTTGCCCCAACCAATCAGATGTTAGCTTTCAAATGTTAATAAGATCTGATTGGTTGGGCAAAATTAGCACCATTTTAAACGATAAGAACTTTTATGATCTCCCTAATGTCTTTCATAGAGAAATATAATAATTTATATAATGGACAGATTATTTCTGGTGGGTAAAAATAAATAGGATCTCACAATTAAGTAAAGACGAGTCCCAGGTTCAATTTCATAACATGGTTTTGAAACCTACATTTCAGGCAAAATTTTTAGAATTTCGATAACCAGAAATCGTGGTTAAAAAAAAGAAAGAAAAACTCCGCTTTTTTGGGTTCAAAATGGATTTTAGTGTACCAAATTGGGCTGGAGTACTCACAGGTTAAGCTTTCAGGAGGAGGCCAAGGTCTATAGGTTCGGATTCTGAACGAGGAGGCTGATAGATTGTTGGCTAGACACCAAGTGCAGCTTCGAACTGGATACCAAGATGCTGCTGGGAACTGTATGTGGGGTGACAAGGAGCGGCTGGAACGAACCCAGGAAGAAAGCTGGAGCAGGCTAGTTAGTAGAAGCACTGGATCAGGCAGGTAAGTAGACACAGGAACAGGCTAGGTAGTAGTCAAAAGACGGGCTAGTAAGTATTCACGGAACGGGGCTAGGTAAGTCATCACAGGAACAGGCTAGGTTAGTAAGTCACAGGAACGGGCTGGATAAGTAGTCACAGAACGGGCTAGTAGTAGTCCAGGAACGGCTAGGTAAAGTCCTCCCAGGAAGTGCTAGGTAAGTAGTCCACCGGAACGGCTAGGTAATTAGTCACAGGAACGGGCTAGGTAAGTAGTCACAGGAATGGGCTAGGTAGTCGTCCAGGAACGTGCTAGGTAAGTAGTCACAGGAACGGGCTAGGTAAGTAGTCATAGGAACGGGCTAGGTAAGTAGTCACAGAACAGGCTAGGTAAGTAGTCCCAGAGCCCAGGTAGCGAAAGCTACAGTCAGGCGCTGGCACTGGAGAATGCCAGCATTTAAATCTTCGTACCCCTTGGTGCACCAGCGTCCTGACGACATTATGTGCCCACCCGAAAGCGCGCTGTCACCAAAGCCATTTTGGAATTTCAATTGCATTATTTTAATCTCTACACTCATACTATTGTTGAGTGTTTCGTCTTCTATTGCTGCTTAACAAATAAATTACACATACATATATAGAGAAGGGTAAATATTTTAATTTGCAAGGAGACTTGTAAGTATTTAGCTTATTTTCTCTGTGGTTTTCACATAAATAGTGTGGTCATAGTGAGCTAAATCAAGACATTAACCCTTATAAATAGCTATTAATGCAGGGAAAAATGAAATTGGATGCTCAGATTAATTGCATATACTGGGGACTACATAGCAAAATATAAAAAATATTAAAACAATGTAGCCAAAATCAACAAAACACAACAGCACATGTAGATATCGTTCGCGTGAGAGTTGGGACATCCCATAAGGACATCACATGTAGATATCATTCGTGTGAGAGTTGGGACATCCCATGAAGGACATCAACATGTAATATCGTTCGTGTGAGAGTTGGGACATCCCATGAAGGACATCAACATGTAGATATCTTCGTGTGAGAGTTGGGACAATCCCATGAAGGACTCAACATGTAGATATCGTTCGTGTGAGAGTTGGGACTCCCATGAAGGACATCAACATGTAGATATCGTTCGCGTGAGAGTTGGGACATCCCAGAAGACATCACACTGTAGATATCATTCGTGTGAGAGTTGGACAATCCCATGAAGACATCACAGTAGATATCGTTTGCGTGAGAGTTGGGACATCCCATGAGACTCAACATGTAGATATCGTTCGTCGTGAGAGTTGGGACATCCCATGAAGGACATCATTACTTACTGCTGACATTGTAGCTCGGCGGTTTACTTGTGTAAATGAGACCTTTGTCTACCCTGTCCAAATGAATAGGGAAGTCCCTGCTACAATAATATCTCCAGGAGAGCTTAGATAGCCAGTGATGGTCTCGCTGGGCAGACTGCAGCCAATTTCCAATCAGAAAAGGCACAAACTTCTACAGTTATGCACTTAATATCCATGATGAAGAAAGTATGAACAGCTGGTTCTGTGCATATCTGACTGTAATGGAAATCATCTCGTTCCATAAATAAAACCTGATTGAGGCAACATATCTGTCAATTTCCCATATTTCCTTACATACTGCACATATATATATAAGCATGGAGATAAAAACTGTGTGCTTATGGAATTAATTAAACATAATTAGAACGGTTCTGGGATATTTTTCTCCCATAAGATAGAGTTCCGCAGGGGCAGGAGATTAAAATAAATAGTCAATGAATTCCCCTTATCAATGCCGCGTTTATTCTCTATTCCTGATAGAAAACTGGCCCATGCTACATAATAGTGTGAAAGTCTAAAGCAAAGTCCTTAAAGAGGAACTGTGGTCCAAAATGACTTTAGGTAAATGATAGGAATTGCTCCCCTGAGAGTTTTTTGCAATTATTTCCATTGTTTATTTTACATAGTTTTGAAGATATTTACATTTTTGTGTGTGATATGGCAGCAGCATCAACAGGTCCCCTGCACTTCCTGCTTCCTGCTCTGAAACCTGTCAGTCAATCTGCCCTGTGTCTCCTCCCCTTTGCAGCCCCCCTGGTCTCTCCCACTCATGGACCCCATGGTCCCTCCAGTTGCAGGCCCCCCTTGGCCCATTCCCTTACAGCCCCATGTGGCCCCGCCACTCACAAGTGCCGTGGCCCACCCACTCGTGGGTGTCATGGCCCCGCCCAATCACGGGTGCCTAAGCCCCACCCGCTCAAGGTGCTGTGGGACACTCTGACACCCCCCAAAAAACTCTGTGAAACAGCCTTTTCAGTCAAGTGAGAACTCTCCTTCACACAGCAGGAGGAGGAGGGACTTCCTGTCTCCTCTCCCTCACACACTGAGGAGTCTGAGGCTGTGCTCGCCGACGGCACTGTGCAGGAGAAGCCTCAGGAATGTCCGCTCCCACCCATTAACTTTCTGGCCAGTCATTTCTGTATATCTTGGGCTGTGGAGCACGTAGAGAGGGTTGTTATGGCTCTTTTTAAAGGTAGGAAACTGGCCTTTAAACTTGTTTGGAGACCACGGTTCCCCTTTAAAGGAGTAAAAAAGCCAAAATATATAACAGATAGCTACTGGATACTCTCATCTCCCAAATCCTTTTGGAGCAATCTTCTCTTTAATTCTGCAGGTTTCACGGGCACACACAATATTTGCATGAAAAAAACGTCTTACTTTATTTCAATCAAAACACAATCAGTGCATTCATTTAAGTGCTTAGTGCAACAAAAAGATTAAAAACAGATCCCCCGATATAAAAGTATCATCTTCCCCAAAATATATATACAGTATATACTGGTATATATAGGGAAAAAAGAGGGGCATAATATGCCTCCTCCTAAACATTATGTCACATAATATAACATTTGAATCAAATCAAATAATGCATACAGTATATCCTATTTTAACATAGTTACCCAACAGAGAACCACAGACCACTCTTAAATAAGGGCCAATAAATAGGATGGCGCTCAGGGGAACAAGTTAATTGTCCAAAAAACCCAAACGTGTTTCATCCACAAAGACTTCCTCAATGGCAAGGACCAAGCACTTACCCCATCCTCCTGTCTTATGGTAGATTAAATTGTCATCACCAGTGCGTGACGTAACATGTTTTTTGCGCCAAAGGATAAGGACATGGGCATATCCTTAGAGCGAAGAGACCCGATTCGAAATATGGAACATGCCTCAAATGGCCACAACAAGCTTCCATCTGATATATAGGGGCATGCTCACAACGGACATCTACATTAAAGTATCCACACCAGTAACGCCACTCTACAAGCACACAAATGACTGCTATGCATTATCCACCTATATACATATACATCAGAAATGCTTTGTATAATCAAGACAGAAGTGTCGCAAATGTTTTTTCCTGAAAGTGTCACAGAAAATGACTGTTCTTGTTCTTCTTCCACCTGGACGCATAAACACAGTTACATTTTTCACACTGTGGAAAGATTTTCATTTTCAAGGAGGGCCTGGTACACATGGGTCAGTCGGGACATGATATCACTTCAAACAGGCTACCAACCAATAAACCAATAGTATTCGCCAATATTTGAAAGGGCATATTCACCCCCAGCAGTAATCTAACTTACCTTCCACCTCTTTAAAACTATACGTGAGATTCAATTAAGGATTCGAAGATTCAATATAAAAGTTTGCGTTACTTACCTACCTTAGAGCGACCCTGCGACACAATATGAGATGTGACACAAGTTGGCGAGAGTACGACTAAACAAGTCCTAAAGTATGGCGTTGCATCCCTATGACGCAATCAACGTTCGCCATCGAAAATCTGTGTACGAAACGCGTATGGCAGCCTCTACTTTTAATGGCCCTCCATCTTGCTCCCCTCTATCATTGCCCTAAGTGGACTTATGATATCGTATTTTGACAATTTGGTATGATATACGATTTGGTCCACTAGGAGGTAGGGTTATGGGACGAGGGATGTAGGTTGTCTAGGGATTGTGATAATGTGTGTGACAAGACTTTTTAAGGAACAAATAAATGTATACATTTTTACTGACGTAATACTGAATGTTCTTGTGCCATTTACTGTAAGTCCATACTTTTCTCTGCAGGAAAAATGGCATTGTTTTCTTATGCCAGTTTTTTAGCCAAACCTCCACTAAAGCTGCTTTAGCTCTCCAGTGCTTTTTTGAGCTTACAAGTAGTAAGGAACTGGAAGAAGGCGCCAGAGGGAGAGAGATAGTAAACAGGGCATCAGGGACTGTGAGGAGTAAGAAACTTTAACAATCTCCAATTGGAGTTGTGTGTAGATATTTCCGCTGGGGGGGGTGCACAGGACACCAAGCAAACCAGGCAACACACACTATTTTGCATTAGAGCTTTATTATAATGCACCATATCATCCAACCTTATCCTCTAAGCAAGCACTATCCTGGATGCAGTCACTGGATCTATGCTCCACTCTCTGGACACTACGGTCGTGGCTCAAACTGCTGTACTGCTGCTGGCATCCCCCTTCTGCTGCTCCTGGATCCTTGCTCTCCAACTAAGGGACAGGTAGTTGTGTCCACAGCTCTGAGATGCTAAGCACTGCCTAAGCATGTGTCCTAGCTCTGTTTTCCCTTGCTCAGCTTTCCCTTCTGCCAAGCCCTAGTTGTGCTTCCTCTGCAGGCTAGCCTCCTGTATCCCTTGCTCTCAGCTAAGGGGCAGGATATAGTTAATCACTCCCAGCTACAGGATACTGCCTCAGCTGATCCTAACTCTTCCTTTGTCTAAGTGCTTCTCCCCCATGTGGACTAAAGCTGCTCTTTTATTCCCAATTCCCTTTGAAATGCAAATGACCATCCTTCAACAAGCAGCCAATCATCAGACTTACTGAACAGCAGACCTATCAGCAATTTACTCAAGCTGGCCGCATAGCCAAACTGGCACCTTACTATCAGTTTATGTCAGGCAATCGCAGGAGTTTTACCTATTGAGCCATCTGTGGACAAAGGACTAACTGCATATTCCCGACAGTGTATTTGGTACATTTTACATAGAATTATTTACATAGGTATACACGGGGAGAGTGGTGCCTGGATGATCCAATGTTGTTTATTATTAAAAACTGGGCACCACTTTCTCACTAACTAGCATTTATTATTTAATAACATTCCACCCCCCTAGTTCTCTCCGTCACGGGGCAGGCCCTTTAATCAGCGTCACCCAATATTTGAGCTTGGCCAATTGTGAGACCACACAATTGGCTGAAGTTACTGACATTTATGATACATTATTCCAAATGACTTTTGACATAAAAAAAGGTGAAAAATGTCAGAACAGTGAAAATTCCTATTAATATTTCAACCCTGTCAACCAAAATATTGCAGACTTGGATTGATGCAATATTACTTGTGTGTACTAGCAAAATGTTATTTTCAACTTTACTGGTCCTTATGTCACCTAAACAATGCTACACTAGTGTGCCCACTGGGTTTCTCCATTTAAACATTCTCCTTAAACCTTCATCCGTAAAGTACATGTATACTCACATGCATGGCCAATAATAGTCTTCACTTAAAGGGCATGCCCACCCCCCAAACTAAAAATTTCCCTACTACTACTGGCCCCACTGTACAATTAAATAAAAACCTTACTTACATCCCTGCTCCTTGTGGTTCTTCTGTAGTCCAGGTATAAAGTCCAGGAAACTGTAGGGTAGGAGCTGTCTTCCTTTCCTAAAGGTCTCTGCCTCTGTGTTGCCTCCGGGAGGGATAGAGACTTGCGCAGTGGAGACCCTTTCCTCCCTCCCTCCCGATGCCTCTCTTGCTTATTTCTATCCAAGATTAAAAGCTTTTAAGATAATGCAGGCATGTCCCCCCACCCCCAACCGCATATTCTTATACCAAACAACGCTTCCCTTCGTTACTTAAGCACCTCGTTCCAGCGCCGTCTCACTGATGGCAGCCACGGCTGTGATTGGCTGCCTCTCAGCCAATCACACCGCGGCTGCCGGTCCGGCCCCCTGCTTACAGTTCCGCGGGCAGGGAGCTGGACCAGGACAGTGAAGGAACGAGGTGCTGTAAGTAAAGAGGGAACCTTTTTTTGGTATAAAATATAGCGGTTGGGGGTGGGGGACCTGCCCTACAATATGTTAAAAGTTGAAAAGAGGGTGGCTACACTTTAAAACACCCACCCATCTCATTCAACTCTCTAGGTCATAATCTATATCTTATTCAATAACATATTCTCCAATCTCTTCTTCAACACCAAAGCAATAGCCATCCACTCCAGTACACCAATCTCTTCATATCTAGTCCATCATTTATTTGTTACTATTGACCATTTAACCCCCTTATAATTTGTAATATTCATGGCTGCAATTACCCCAATCACACATCCCCAATGTATACGTGTGTGAAATTTCCACCCTAACTTTTGATCCAGAAAAAAGGCAAAAAAACCCAACAAACAGTGTGAGGGGGAATTCCTGACTCCAAATGGCAATCGGAAATACTACCCTGGATCAACTTTATGTATCATACCTAACCTACAACATTTATCTTTAGAAACTCATCCAGTGAGGTGCATAAACTTACAAAAACTTGGACAATAACTGCCTTGAAAATCTAAATAACAGTTATTTATTTTTTAATGGATTGAATCTGATGTTTCTCAGTCACATCGACCCCCCAGCACCCTTAGTTTAATGACACAGTGTTTGGTGAGTATGTGAGATCCTATACTGTAAAAAGGACATCTACGAAAAAGAAATATAGTTCAAGAAGGCGCGTTCCAAACTGTAGACAAGTGAGTTAGCGCACACTGGAATAACGCTTTACCGGGCTTTGGCAGTATGAGATAAAAGCTTCTTTATTCAAAGAAAGTAACATAGTAACACTTAAAACAGTGGAGTGGTCAAATTAGAGATGGGATCCAGGTCTGACTCGATCTGGCAGATCTTTGGATTCGGGACTTCTGAATGTTTTTCCGAATTGGAGGTTATTTCATTCATACATTTGGTAACGCTCAAAATACGATTGGAAAGTCCCAAAGTAGTTTACCAATCTTATTTTGGAGGGTTATTGAACGTTCCAGGTTATTTATTAACCCTCTCAAAATTATGTTCCGAACTCTCAAATAAGCTCCGTTTTCAGATTTTCGGGTTTTCCCAAGTTCCATAAATCCGAAACAGAACGAAACTTCAGATTTTCACGCCATCTCTAGTCAAAATGTAAACCTATAGCCCGAACCGAAGTAATCCAATGAAGTTAATCACTAATGTTAAAAAATAATAACGTAAAATAAAATTGTATCATTATGACTACTACTCTGAAAAGATGGGTCCCAAATATTGGGAAGCTATATCTACCCCAGAAGATAAGAAAATATGTCAACCCCAACAGGGAATACAGAGATCACAGGACTGTCACCAAGACAACCTGCAAGCCCAGGAGACAATTTATTAAACACCACCACCGACTGAGAAAAATATCAATTGCCATGACAGATGGGGATTCCCTACCAAAACTAATTATCAGAAAAGGAAGTGTAATAACCACATTGCAAATTCCCACAGAGGCCGAAACACTACTAAGAGATTGGAAACTTCTACTCTCTACAACAAACTCACCTCCCACAAAGCAGAAAACAAACTCTCGCAAAATTACAAAAAGCTGGAGCAAAAACAAAACCATCATCCAGAAATTCACCAAACAGAGCTCTCCCAAATGACTACAAAGGTTGGTCCTAAAAAATATATCAATCTGAACAACCAAATAGGTCTGGTTCGAAGGCTGACGTTTATTACACCACTACCCCAAAGACTCCGAGATCTAACGAAGGTAAGATCTCACTATGAAAATACGGTATGTTTGTTTTTAACGTTATGTTAACAATGTTTGCGTACAATAAGTTATCTAATGACCTTAAATATCCAAACAATGAAAAGGCTAAGTAGATATATGATTACCATGAAGAACTTAAGCTTAACTGTGTCTCCAATAATGCTATCATATATATCGATAATCAGGATAAACCAAGTATAATTAATGATACTAAGTCTCTCATTATACAGAATAATAGGAGTAAGAAACAATAAACAAAAGTCCTAAAAACAAAGTTATAAAACACTTCAATATACAACATGCTGTTATGAGATTTGCCTTGCTAAATTATTTGCATTTATTTCTCCTCTTTTCTCTCTACTCTCTTTACTCAGTAAATAACTATATAAGTAAATGGTACAACAAATTTTCTCTAAATGTTAGCGGTGCTGACTTCCCCCATACAAAAGAGCTATGCTTATGCACATAGCCAACCAGAAACAAAAGCGGATATTATATTTGCTCAAGAGAACATTTCAATTGGAAGGAGATAGAAGGGCCCAATGTCACATAAAAAAACCCACATATATACACCCCCAAGCAAAAAGGGGAAAAAACACAAAGGAGTTCGTAGCAATCAAAGAAGAAACTGTAGACTTCCAACCAACAAATGGCTAATAGACCCACGAAAGTAGTGACCTGATCATAGAATTGCCTGATGAAACAACAAACAATATACATTGTCAATAGATATTGCCCCCCACAAGAAACGGACAAAATTCCGTGATGAAAATACAAAACCCTTACAACAAACCACCAACTCCAAACTACTCTTCATATGTGGAGACTTACAACGCAATTATAGACCCGACAATGGAACCAATACTCCACGCACGAAACAAGGCCACGATACGCTAAATCTAAATACAAACTAAACCTGCATGTATATTGAGATGTAAATATCCCCTTGCGACAAATTCATTACTATACTCTGCTGTCAACAACGTATTCCGCATCGATTATGGCTGGACGATCTAAATACCTAGGCCAAAATACGAAAGATATATAGATTAGCCCAATCCTGTGGTCAGACCACGCATTATATAACTATAAAAAGTAGAGACACCAACAACTTATCAACATATTCATGGCGACCACTCTAAACAACACTAAACGAATCTGGGAAACCAAAACAAAAATACAAGCAAGATGGAAGATTCTTTAAGCTAAATGACAACGAAGAGAAAAATAACAGGATATCACAACTCTGGCAAATATTTAAAAGGCATATCTTCAGGGGCATACTAATCCAGGAAGCTGCAAGACTCAAAAAAAAAAACAAAAGGAGCAAAAAGAAGAATGCTAGGAATAAACAGAAATCACCCACTGGAAAGGAATATATAAAAACTCAAAAATAAGAAACAAAACAAAAAGCAAGGAACGCTTAGCAACTACACCATCTCTAAAGTAACCGAAAATTCGAAAGTTGGCCTATAGAAAGATGTGGTGCCAGGTACTATTGCACAGATATAAAGCAGGAAAAAACAATAGCAAAAACAATATTAAAGATAACAAACTAGAACAAAATAAAGTAATAGATATCAAAAAGGAGTATCAAAATTACTAACCCATATGATAGTAGACTCATTCAAAAAATATTTGAAACCCTTCTACAAGCTTAATACAAAACGAAACCCATACACACCCTACACACCAAAGAATCAAAATCATTCTGGCTCAAACTTAATTATCCCCAGGCCTAAAAAACCCAACTGATACTCTAAACAGAGAAGACGCATGAAGAAGTCGACATAAGCAGTGACTCCCAAAGAAAAATAAAACAGCCAGGGCATCGATGGATTCCCAAGGGATTCTACAAAAATTTCAAGTAAGAATGATCACTTTTCCGACTCAGAACATTTCTGGAAGCTACAAAAAAAAATAAGGTAGCTGCCCCGGAAATGCTAATAGCATAAATAATCACTATACCTAAAACAGGAAAAAGAACCTACTACCCCAGAAAATTATAGACTATTCCCTCCTTAAATGTGGACTGTGAAGCTTACGCAACACTATCTGTGTTTCAATTGGATAATGGACTGATAATGTAGTTCTTGAAGACGTTTGCTAGCATGTCCGACTGGCTTTCTCATCAGAATGACTTGTACAAGAATCTGTGGCATTATGTACCCTGGAAAATCCAATTAGCATATCACAGCCAGGGTGGTAAGGGTTCTCGGTTGTGATTGGATAGTGGCTAAGAGGTTTTATTAGGAACGCCCAGACCCCAGCGTAGTAAGGGTTTAACATTAAAACCGCATTGTACATGGCAGACAGTTGGCGGCTCGAACCCCCCACCTCTTTAGGCATTGGTTGCTTTATTTTCACAAAATGGCCTCCTTAATAACTCTATTGAAAACCAGTCAGTTCCCGCCAAGATGTTAACATGTACAAGTCTTCAAAGGTGTATGTCCTTATCCTTAAGATGCAGGTACACGGCTGAGTCATGACCCGAGGAATTGGCTCTTCTGTGCTGGGCCATCCGTTGATGCAGTTGCGTTTCCGGTCTCCCCTCCCAATTAGCAAATCAGAGCAATTTTTTTTTTCTCACTTGCTTGTTTGCCACGCACGCATATTTATGATGTCGCTTTCTTGTGGTTTGGTTTTGGTATTGGGTCTTTGGACTGTACCACAAGTGCGGCCTCAGTGTGTTGTCGGTGTTAAAGCTAGACAGGGGATGATCTTGTTTTTTGGAAAATTCTTCTTAATTTCCGGAGACCTCCTGCTACATATGGCGAGACCATGGTTTCTTTCCTCCGTCTTGCTTTTCTCCTTCACGGTTGGTATTTGTGTTCTTTTCTTCCTTCACTTCTTTTGACAAAGGCCCAGTCTGGATATCCACAAGTTTTAAGGGCTCCTATGAGATGTTTCATTTCTTTAGCCTTCGCAATCTCTGTGCTATGTGGGGATGTTTCTTGGCTCTGTTGTTGCGGGTTCTGATGACCACCCAGCTGTATCTTAAAGGGTGGTGGGAGTGCAAACATCAAATATGATTGTGTGTGGTGGTGTTCGGGTAAACCTCTACTTCCAGTTTACCCATTTTACTTAACTCTACCAAAGCAGTCCAAGAAAGCAAGTTTGTTGTTTTGTACCTCTTCCCTTGTGAATTTAATGTTTTGGTCTTCTACCGCATTAATGTGTTCTGTGAAAAGCTTTTACTTCCTTCTGTGTGATGTTTAACCAGTGTCATCAAACCATAATGAACCAGTGGTGGGTGCTATGCCCTTAAAGGTATTAGCGCCGGGTGTGTTTCTACCTCCTCCAGTAAAGGTTGGGACACAATGGCCGTGTTGAAAATGGAGATCCCTAGCACATCCATGTGTTTATAGAGAAAGTATCCCTCTGTATTGAAATAGGGGTATTCAAGGCACAAAGTCCAACAAGGAAACAACCTGTCGGCGTTGAGATCCAGTTCTGCTGGTAAGAGTGGTGTCTGGGCTCCCAGCCGTTTTCCACCATTCACAGCCTCCTTGGTGGGTGGGTTTTATAAAAGTGAAAGAGATGTCACAGCATAGGACACCACTAGTTTTTCTACCACAAACCGAGTACTATATCGTCATCTGTTGGTGTGAACTTCTTTGAGCGTTCGGGGATTTGGTGGCTTTAGAACTTCCCACCAAAGGTCCTAAGAGTTAGCTAGATATTTTGCCACTTGTAGGTACAGAGTTGATGCTGCTGACTATAGGTACTTTAGGGGGGCCCCTTCCTATGTATCTTTGGGAGTCCATATATGCATGGATGTGCACTCACCAGGGTAGTATCTTTGAGCTGTTGTAGCTAAAGTCTATGACTATTTTCCTTGTAAAGGTGGTGGGATCCTACTCTTGTTAAAAGACTCTCATATGTGTGTTATCGGCCAGGAGCATGGTCACCTTATCATGTAGTCTGAGGTGTGAGTACCCACGTGCTATCTCCGTTATCTGCCGGTAGATTGATGAGAAGGGTGATACTGCGAATCTTTATTGAGGGATTGTTAAGGCTCTTATTCCTGTGTAGTCAGGTTTTAGATGAAGGAGTTTTAGCACTGGGCTAAGGATGTGGCATATACATTAAGGCGAAGTCTGCTTCCCCCTCACTCTGTGAAACCTTATTGTTGACTGTGGTATAGAGGCTTTCTGATGGCGCGTAATATCCACCACAGGGATGCGCTTTAGTGGGTGTTGATGGCAAAAATTCAAAAAGTCCCTTTAAGCAAGGCGACTTTTATTTTAGGCTGGGCAGGGTCCTGGTTTAGAAAGTTCTCCACCCATTCCTCCTTGTTTGATGAAGTGACACTCCCTCCTTTTGTATCAAAGGTAGTTGTATCCTGTGGGGATGTTATGGGATGACAGAGTAGAGAACTGTTTGTTCTGTGCCTTGTTTGCCCTTACAGTGTGAGAAACGCTGTGCTTTGTTTGGTGAACTCCATCACATCTTTCCAGATGGACACAGGTAGGTGAGGCAGGTTCTGTTTCTAGTTGACATAATGTGTGCATTTTAAACATCGACTGGAAATGTGTCTGTCGTACCGTCACTTAGAGCTAGGTTTGTGGTTTGAGCCTTTGAAGTATATGTTTGGCTCTGATGCCTTAAACCTGGAATCCAGACGTATACGCATGGGTAATAGCCGTTGTTGTCTGCAACAGGAGGTTAAATCGAAGGTGCGGGGGTGCTCTAGGACCGGCCAATTGCTTGCTGTCTGCAGAGTGCGTACTAAGTTAGTTGAGGGTGGTTTTCGACCCCAAGAAATGTAGATTAGAAAAATAGGCTTTGTGAAGGTTCTAAGTCATCCAGGTTCATGGTTTATTTAAATCTGTGTATTCAAGCTGGATCATACCTGGCGTGGAAATGTAGTTCCTGAAGACGTTTACGGATAGTCATCGACTGCTTTCTCAATTCAGAATGACTTGTACAAAAGCCTTGCGGCCAATATGTACCCTGGAAATCCCAATTAGCATACACAGCCAGGTGTTAAGGGTTGTGATTGGATAGTGGATATACGCAACAATCTGTAGCAACAAGAGATTGAAATCATTCTACCAGATCTTATCGACTCCAGATCACGTTGCGTCATACCCTTCAGAAAAGCACTGGAAAATACATGTAGGACTGATTAATCTAATGCAATTGTCGACACAAATCAACTCCAGTACTGTACTTTCGATCGGACGCCGAAAAGTTGTCGATAGGATAAACTGGGAGTACATGTGAAAGGGTTCTGCAAAATGTAATATCACAGGAGGAAAATTGGCACAGCCCATACTTGCAATTGTACTCCAACCCGCAGCGATCGTCTCTCAGCCTGCTGATCTACAATCAACACCATTCGTACTCACTAATGGAACAAGACAAGGATGACCCCTCTCACCTCTTAGATTCGACGCTAAGATGGAGCCAGAGCAACAAACCATTGGTAACATACACAGAGAACGGGCGATCCCATGTGGCAATAAAACACCACAAAATATGTCTCTTCGGATGATGGTTTAATGACGCTAAACAAACCCACTAAAAGCCCTCCCCAGCGATTGAAATCCTTCAAACGTTTGCCAAAATCAGATATAATTACTTAAAATTAAATGAAACACCAATCCCTATATTTTAGCAAGATCAATATCACAACAGGAGACTAAAAAAAATCTCCAAAAGCAATTTCTATCCAAGGCGAGACTCAACACTACCCCATATTGGGAAAATACAACTGATGCTCCCTACAATCAACTATTTAATCAAACACTACATTCCACTGCTGACATCTAACTGAAACACGACTAAAAAAGTGAAAAGGACAACCCTTATGGGGTCGGCAAGATCTCAGCTATCAAAAATGCGCTCCTTCCAAAAATCTATCTTGTATTTAGAACAATAATTTTACAAAACCAACAAAACAAATTTCCAGAAATCTACAATCTATAATGACAAACGTTTTCTGGTCTTGAAAAAAGCCCGAGCAAAACAAAAAACTATCGTTAGTACCAGGAAAAAGACCCAATGGATATCAACTGAGTGGGAGAAAATTCCAATCGCATCACTAAATCACCTAGTCCAGGACCTAGATTTAACTTCATGGCAGACAAAACATTAGGCATTACCCACTAAAACAAACTTTACAACGAACAAACGCCCCTGCGATCATTCGCAAGATTAAAAACAGGAAATACCAGTACACACAAAAGAGACTTTATGAACCTACAAACTAGACATGCAATGCCAAAAAACACCCGCAATCCCAACAGCCAAAATACTTCAAACCTCTTTCAAATGGGCTATCTTAGAAAATAAAAAAAAGGAACAACTTCTCATAGAAAGGGAAGTTGAAGTGAAAACTTTTAAATTTGGCTTCAAAGGCCGCAATTTTGAAGGAAGTGGGTGTTGGTGCTGCAGAATTAAAACTCAGATCCAATGAAGGGACATTGTTGTTTTTTAGCTTACCCTGTAATATGTAACATTTGCGCATGAAAGGTAGGGCAGATGGTTTCTGTGTGTGTATTTATATTCAGTGGGCGGGATATAATTACAACTTTTGTGATGATGGTCAATGAGTTTGTTTTACTTTAGGTACCCTGTTAAGTATGGCTGCCAACGTTAATGGAAAAGTTAGATTAGTAGGTCTGTGGTGAGGGCGGTATGTTTTTTTTGTGTTTATAACCATAAAACATCTTTATTGAGGATAAATCTAAATTAGGTTTTTGATGAAACTACCTTTAAAATATGACCAGGTAGGTAGGTCAGAGGTGGGGGTACCGGGGTCTGTGTGGGGGGGTTGGGGGTATCACCATTTGTATTTATGACCATGAAAAAAAACTGTTTGAAATACACAATTTTGAGGATTGTTACCATTATAGTCTATGGGAAAAAATGTCCGGAATTTCACGATACGCTTTATAAACCTTCCGGGATCCTTAGCTAGAAAGACAGAAAACTTCTCCTTATATGCCCGCCCGTCGATGTACCGAATTTCAAGTATCTAGCTCAAACACTGTGGGGAATATACGGTTCCAAAAAAGCGGAAGACATAAGAAATAAAACGGAGAAGAAAAAGAAAGAAAACGAAGAAGAAGAAATAGAAGACCAGGAAATGTGGCTTTTTCAAGCCAAATTAATTATAAAGCTATCACGGCCAGAGGAGAGCTTACACATACCTCCCCACAAAAAATGAGAAGAAGATCTACAAACACATTTCCCACACGAACAGTGGCATACAAAGCAATTACCATATATATAAACTATCTTAAATGTCGTCAACAAGGGGAGAGCAATGTATCAAATCCCGAAAACACAATGAGTTAAAAACACCTGCATTGCTAAACAAGTACAAATCCAGATATAGCCCGATTGCTGGAGACAGTGCGGAAACAAGTGCCTTATACATATCTTCTGGCAACGGCCCAAAAATTCTAGATCTTGGGAAAAGAAGCTTTCAACCTACTGTCAACATTTTCGCCTAGGCACCTACCGCCTAATCACACACAAGGCTACTAAAACTAAAAAGCCCTGATCAGTTCGGGCGCCTCAATTCGTGACTCTTGTATAATCCCCGACAAAGTCCCTGTCTCAATAAGGGCTATTCCTGCTTTGCAAGTCGGATATAGTCTGCTATATTGAGACAACAAGTCGGCAAAGTCCTCTTGGTAGGCAATGTACTGCCATGGCCTCCATTCTGACTGATGTGTATGAGGCTTTCTGCTGCAGCGCGGAGGAGTGCTGCACATGAGTAAGAGTAGGTCCTGTGTATTGTAATTATTATTTTGCGGGCTGTTTTGCCAAGAAGAAAGTTTTTTAAATCAGTAGGGTGCCAATCGGCAGGTGGGCTGTATTTTTCTCATTGGGTTATTTTCATTCCCCGGGGAACTATGTGGATGGTTTCGTACTAGGAGGATCTTAGTGAACTGTCTACAATATTTCAATGGATTAGTTGAGATTTTGATGTGATATTTGCTTAAAAAAAAAAAATGGGCCCTAAAAATATGAGAGTAGTTTTGTGCAGCTTGGTATTTAACATGTTCCTTTCAATGACCAATTTGGCATTTCCACACTTTTCGAATCAGAAAAAAACTCTACCTAAATAATAAAAACAGACTCCTAATCTACTAATTATCATTTTAAAGGTTTGCATTCCGCCCCCTAAAACAAGCTACCAAAACGTTGGATATTAAGTGTGGACGATGTGCCTCCTTCTGAGGGTGTGTATGAGCTCACACAACTGCAGATGAGGCGATAGGGAAGCAGCTATTAGTCATGGCCCTGATGTCACCAATTTAACAGACATGACCAAGGACTTGCTACCCAGAATTACTGCAAAGAAAAGCAGAGGAGACACAAGGCAGAAGATATCTTAGTCAGTGACCACTGGGACACGTTATATTCACCATCCGGGGTTTTGGGGGTTTTAGGGGAGGGTTTTAGGGGGTCTGGAATATACAGTAATAATGCAGTAAAGTTTCATTTAGTAGAACTTGAGGAAACAAGAAACTGTAAGATGCCAGTTCACTTAGATCAAGTCTATATATTGTTCTTACTTGTGGGTATCGATTGTATCCTAAATTTGGCCATAAGCATTGTTCGAGAAGATGCAGAATCTCCAATGATACCAGCTAGACTTGCCCTTTGATTACACCGATAATTTGGGGTGATTTCCGATTGTCCTGACAACACCAGAGGGTCCCTTGTGCCACTCGTCTCAGTGGCTGAACAGGTGTCAAAATTTGTAAGCCCAATGTAAGTTGTAGGAAGAAGTTGGGTTGCATTTATCTCCTCCACAGAAATATAAGGGCGTGCATGGCATGAAAAGATCTATCTGAAACTAATAAGATAAAATAATACTTAAGGAGAGAACTTAACCCAATTTTTTATACTCCGAATCTAAAAAAAACAACCACCCCCTAAAAACCCAGAAGCTATAAAATCACCACTTCAGTAAATTGTATTAAAATATAAATGTATGCCTGTTAAGAAACGGATGAAGTATCTTGTGTATGTGCAGTGTAGACCACACCTCCTGACCTCAGTCACCAGGCTTCCTTGCTGTGATCTGTCCGGCTAAAAGGATGGCTAGAATTATTACTGGTTGGGTGACCAACAAGTAACAAGTTTCTGCATGGGCTAAGGACTGAGCATGCAGAACCATATGGTCATTGACCAAACTGTCTGATACTAGAATGCTGAGAAGAAAGCACAAAAACCAAGTTAGTTAGGTACAATTTCCCATTCCCATTCCCATCCGTATTCAAAATGAGAGGTAAGACACAGATTTAGGTTATATATCAAGGTGTTCTGCCTTCTGGTTCGAGTGTTGTTCTGTGGCCTTTAGTTGTGTCCTGTTAAAGAAGGGTTTTAAACAGGCATTTTTATTTGCAAGGTGTCGTGCTCTGTCTTCCTATAATACACATGATGAAATATAAATCCATTGCTGGTGTTAAAACCATTAAATACATCTAGATAGATTAGATTGATAAAGCGATGAAATATAAGATATTAAATAGCCAAAATAAGCTGGTACAAAACATTCTTAAGCAGAAAAGACGGGCTTAGTGAGTGGAGGTGGCTGCCTGGAAGTAGGGAAAGACAAGTTATCGACATAAGATTGGATACAAAAGAAAATGTATGAATTACATAAAATTACTAAGAGAAATTCCAAATCACAATTCCACTGATAGATTTAGGTAAGTTTCCACCGTTAAGGAGGCGGAGGCCCTACTGCAACACAAAAGAACACAGTGCAATTTTGGCTTTGTTGCCTGTGCATGTGACTTGCACAATAGTACTAAATTGCAGCGTAAAGGAGAACTAAACCCAATTTTTCTAACTCCAGAATCTGACAACAACCCCCTATGGTTAAAAAACCAATAACTATAAAATGCCACTTTCAGTAAACTCTGTACGTAAATCAAAGCCTGTAAGAAACTGGATGAAAGTATCGTGTGCTATGTGCAGTGTTAGACCACACCTCATGACCTCAGGTCACATGCTTCCTGTTATCTGTCCTGTAAAAGGATTTGGCTAGAGAGTATAATGGGCTCCGTGTTGTGACCAACTGTAAACAAGTTTCTGCCATAGCTAAGGATATGAGCATGTGCAGAAAAAACCATAATGGTCAGTGACCAAACTGGTGATACTAGGAATGCGGGAAGGTAAGCACAAACCATAGGTTCTTAGGTAAATTTCCCAGTGCCTGATACAAAATTGAGAGGTAAGATTACAGATACTGGTTTTATATCAAGGTGTCGGCCTTATGGTTACAGTGTTGTTCTGTGGCTTAGTTGCCCTTGAAGTGGTAAAGAAAATGTGAACAGAGAACTTACCACAGCCAGTGAGGCCGCTACCTGCTACCCCAATATTGACCCAAATTGAGGAGCAAGGGCCTAGCCATCAGTACAATACATATAAACAGATTGCATGTAAGCATGTTATATAAAAAGCCAGGATCAATAACCAAAGGTACCAAAATCTGTAGATTAGATTAAAGGGAATAGTTCAACGTTTTTACAGCATTAAGTACGGGAGGTAAAAGTATAGCAACTTAATATTAGTTTCTATTTGTGAATAGAACATTCTCTATTCTGAAATTTAAAACTCTGAGTGTTAGAAGTATTTATTCTAAGTTCTGAATCACATTAATGAACGATGAAGTCTATGCCTGGGTTAGGTCTGGAGGAGGTCGAGTATTACACAAGTAGAATGTTGGCAGTTAAACTGAATTTGAGTGTGGGTTTCCCACAAATCTTTATTAGTCGACCAAAATAAATCTTTGGAACAAAACATACATTTAGGGTGA
The DNA here is from genome assembly GCA_019447015.1 of Hymenochirus boettgeri. Lineage (NCBI taxonomy): Eukaryota > Metazoa > Chordata > Amphibia > Anura > Pipidae > Hymenochirus > Hymenochirus boettgeri. The sequence goes on from CM033471.1 coordinate 272,542,714, forward strand.
TTGCCACACTGCAATGAACAGGCAGCGCCGCACCCCAATCGCGAGGCGTTATGGGCAAGCGATGGCGCGCATCTGTGAGTTTTGAGTTCGGTTTTGCGCATGCTTTGTCGTGTTTTGAATTTCGAAACGAATGCGTTAACGCACCAAATAATGGTGCAGCATGCGTTACCAAAACGCGAACAGACACGCAACGAGTGCGCATCATCGGAAATGTTTTTTGGCTTTACAATGGCTAACATTTTTGCATTCCCCCGATGGCTAAAATGGGTATAGCGGGAATGCAAAAATTCCTGCGATACCCTTGTTAACCAAATCGCGGGTTCAATCGCCGATGCGGCGAAACGAGGGCGAAAAGGCAATAGTGTGGCCAGCCCGTCTAAGTCAACAACAAAAACAAACACTTGGTGACAAAAGCTATATTTAGTGAAACCAAATATATTCTGTGTAACCAAAACATACATTTAATAAACATAAAACAACTGAGCAACCAAAATAACGTTTTTTTTTCAATGGACAAAATTTATTTTGTAACAAATGTACAGGTTTTGAATTTTTTAAAAATGGTGCTAAATGTTGACACCAAACCAATCAGATGTAAGCTTTCATATGTTAAATAAGATTTGATTGGGTGGGGCGTAAATTCGCACCATTTTAAACGATTAAAGAACTGTATTGTGAATCTCCCTGTATAAGCAACGCTAAGGAATAAACAAGCCTAAACTTTTAAAAGACAAAACATTATTGGCAGGCCCCATAATTATGCCCTACATTCTCAGCTCAGCAGTGTGATTGTTTTTTTTATTCAGGCAAATTATTTTTTTTATATGTTTAAAATATTTTTTTTAACTAAAATTTATAATAAAACCAAACCCACATTCCTTTTATGTTTTACTAAAAAAGGGCATGATCCATTTTTAATCTGTTAAAAAAAAACTTTTATTAACTCTCCCTTTACTAAAAAAGTGTAAGGAAATTCCATTCATTTCCAATGAATATAGACTAGTATGAAACTTGTCCTTCAAGATCTGCAAGAGAAAATATTGATTATATCCATTTCATGCAAATAAGTATAATCTTGTAAATGGCACATTTTTTCTTATCTCTTGCGGTTAAGGTTAGAATCACTATGCAGAAAATGTGTTTACCGGATATACCAAGTATAAAACCGACCCAGGTAAACTGAGACACCTGCTTTTTGCATTTAGGAAAAGGAGTATAAAAGGGATTGAGGACTCGAGGATTAACCAAGGTTAGAAAAAAAGGACCACCAATGCTCTGATTTTGTATTGTTTTTAGCTTTATTTGCCCTTTAAATGGACAGCACAATTCCCATTACAGTAGTCACATACTGGATTTTGGCTATTACTGATGGATATTACGGTATGGGAAATTATGATTGTCCATTTAAAGGGAAACTTAAAGCCTATACATAACCAATACAGAATCAGAATTTTTGGGCAACAAAGATTACCATCCTCCTCTGATTCTGTATTGTTTTTAGGTTTCGTTGCCTTTTAAATGGACAGCACGAATCCCATACAGGTCCCCACCAATCCCAACAGTAATAGACATACTGGATTTGGAGATCACTGTAGGAATTATTCTGTCCATTTAAAAGGCAACAAGCCTATTCCTTGGCACTCTTTAGCTGTTTGGGAAAATACAACTCCCAGGCATGCTTTAGTTGTGGGAGTTTTAGTTCCCAAACCATCTGCAAGTGGCAAGGAAATGCCACTGCAGGAATTACTGAGTCTCCCCACCCCCCCACACAGTTGCCTTCTTCTACCTGCTCTGGTTCCCCTGCAGGCGATCTGGATCCTCTTCTCTGCTCCGGCAGTCGCGTGCTCAACATTACTCTGCGGGCGTGACGTCACTGACTTGGCGCAATAACCGATGCTGGCTGCAATCGGAAAAAATTCATGGCGATTGTTCGGTTCATATGGGACCGCACGATTGGTCGCATGAACCTGTTGGCCATGGCCACTATTGGCACCATCGACAGACATTTGTCCGGTGCGGTCGTCGAGCGCTCGACGGGGCAAAATAGTCTCCTTTGTTGTACCCAGCTTAGGTGCAAGATGTATTTGGTCTACAAAATTTTTATTGTTGCTGGGATAATGTTGTGTCTTCACCACTTTTGTATGCAAAAAAATATCTGCTTCAATACCACTATACATTTGTCACCCAAAATAGATTTTAGTATCAAAGGTAGTCTTTTACTTAGACCAGTGCGGCAGCAGCAATCTTCCCAAAAAAAAACATACTGTATTAAATAAACATACTGTAGCAATAAACATCTACTGTATCAAAAAAAACATAATGTATCAATAAAAAACATAATGTATCAATACAAACATAATGTATCAAAAAACATAATGTATCAATTAAACATACTGTTCAAAAAACATCTTGGTATCAAGTAAACATACGTATCAATAAACATACTGATCAATAAACATACGTATTCAATGTAGTGAAATATGTGACGTGTGTGCCGAAAGTTTCAAAAGTAAAAACCTACTACTTCGCCAAAGACTTGAACCGCTAAGAAATACATGTTGTATGGCATTAACCTAAATGGTACATACATTTTCTTGCGTAGATAGGTGAATTTAAGGTAGGGCTTGATGTAGGTTAGAACAGGTTAGACTAGATGGATGGATGTCTTTTTACAACTCCAAACCTATATTACTATGTAACGTTAGAACGGGGCAGTATGGTGGAGTATAAAGGTTGGACGAGATGGATGTTCGTCGTTATACAACCTCCAATACTATGTTACTATGTAAAACTGTTTCAGACATTATGGGTAGGGTATAAAGGTTGAGATTAGATGGAGTATTCTTTAATAAACCTCAATACTATGTTACTATGAACTGTTATACAGACATTTGGGAGTAGGGTATAAAGGTTGGACTAGTGGACGTGTAGGTCTTTATACAACATACTCCAATACTTATGTACTGTTAACTTGTTATACAGACATTATGGGTAGGTGGTATAAAGTTGGGACTAGATAGGCTGTATGTTTATACAACCTCCAACCTATATGTACTATGTAACTGTTAGACAGCCATATGGTAGGGTATATAAAGGTGAACTAGAGGGTTATGTTCTTTATACAACTCCAAAATATATGGTACTATGTGAACTGTTATAGAAAGGCATTATGGGAGGATGTATAAAGGTTGGATAGATGGATGTATGCCTTATACAACTTCAATAACTATGTACTAGTAACTGTTCAGGAAGAATTATTGGGAGGGTCAAAGGTTGGTCCTAGATGGACGTGTCTTTATCACTTCCAATCTATGTTACATATTATCGGCTATACTAGGCATTATGGGTAGGGTTAAATAAAGGTTGGATAGATGGATATGTCGTATACAACCATCCAATATATACTATTAAACTGTTTAGACTTGATGGGTAGGGTATAATAGGTTGGACTAGATGGACTGTATGCTTTATACAACCCCAAATACATGTTTAACTATGTAACTGTTATACAGACATTATGGGAGGGTTAGGTATAAAGGTTGGATAGATGGATGTAAGGTCTTTATACAAACCTCCAGACTATGTGTACTATGTTACTTTGTAAACTATTAGAGATTAGGCGTAATGTATAGGTTGGAAACTAGCTGGATGATGAGATATGTTACAAAATGTAACTGTTATACATTATGGGTAGGCGTATAAAGGTGTTGTATACCGACATTATGGTAGGGGATAAGTTGGACTGATGGATGGATGTCTTTATACAACTCCCAATACTATGTTAATATGTAACTGGTATACAGACATTATGGTTAGGGTATAAGGTGGATTAGATCGGGCATTGGTCTTAATACAACCTCCAAATACTATGTTACTATGTAAACGGATTAACCAGACATTATGCGGCTAGGGTATAAAGGTGGATATAGATTGTGGATATGCTTTATTACATCACTCCCATATACTATATTAGATGTAACTGTTATCAGACATTATGGGAGGGTATAAAGGTTTGGACTAGATGACGTATGTCTTAGTCAACATTTCACATACATATGTTACTATGTAACTGGGTAGGGTATAAAGGTGTTATACAGACATTATGGGTAGGGTATAAAGGTTGGACTAGATGGACATATGTCTTTATACAACCTCCAATACTATGTTACTATGTAACTGTTATACAGACATTATGGGTAGGGTATAAAGGTTGGACTAGGTGGACGTATGTCTTTATACAACCTCCAATACTATATTACCATGTAACTGTTATACAGACATTATGGGTAGGGTATAAAGGTTGGACTAGATGGACGTATGTCTTTATACAACCTCCAATACTATGTTACTATGTAACTGTTATACAGACATTATGGGTAGGGTATAAAAGTTGGACTAGATGGACGTATGTCTTTATACAACCTCCAATACTATATTACCATGTAACTGTTATACAGACATTATGGGTAGGGTATAAAGGATGGACTAGATGGACGTATGTCTTTATACAACCTCCAATACTATGTTACTATGTAACTGTTATACAGACATTATGGGTAGGGTATAAAGGTTGGACTAGATGGATGTAAGTCTTTATACAACCTCCAATACTATGTTACTATGTAACTGTTATACAGATATTATGGGTAGGGTATAAAGGTTGGACTAGATGGATGTAAGTCTTTATACAAGCTCCAATACTATGTTACCATGTTGCATTCTGAAAAGTCGAACAAAATAAGGTTATTGATTTTTTACTTTTTTTCATGAGATTTACAAACCAAATTCACGGGACACAGCACAAAGAACCCAACTGTACAAATAAAACTTACGTTTGACATTGGATCTCTGAGGGTTTGGTGGTGAACAGTGGCTGGATGTAGTTTCTATTTGCATGAAGAAGGAAGGTCCCACCTATAATGATGTGTCCAGGGCGGCTCATGTATCCACTAATAGCATCACTGGGTAGAGTACAGCTTCTCTTCGACTCTGATAGAGCAGTAAATATAATATATAGTATAAATTTTACTAACTGAATGTATGTAGTTATTTTGTGACAAATTTGTTGCTTACTTAAAAAGGTCATCACAAATTATATTATATCTTATAACTCAATTATTTACTTAGTGTATCACAGTAAATATAAGGTCCCTCAGTCGGTGTCACCCTCACAATAGAAGGTCCCTCAGTCAGTCAGTGTCATTGATTCACAAAGTCTAATTTATAAAGTCCTTGTATGTAGATAAGTGGACTAATGGGAACATAGACAATAATTATACCATGTGTTTTTTATTATCATCTCCATAATGTTACATTCTCATTTCCTTCCCTCTAATGCTTGTTGATAGACACAAGGGAACTTGTCACACATTCACAAGGGAACTGGTCACATATTATACACTTCAATCACACTGTACCAGCGTTTAACCTTGTTATATTGACATAAATAGGTTATTGTGGGTTTTGTGTTCTTGTAACTATTGGTACATTGCCCTCTCATAGCCTAGACACAGACCTGTTGAACAGAGGGCGAAGTCAAGACCATATAAGACCAAAATACAAACTCCATGAAGATGAACCAATGTCTTGGCACTATAATAGAGTGAACAATATTGATACTGTATCTCTTTCCTTTCTCATGGTTTCTAATCCTCCTCTCTGATTCGATTTTTCTTTCATTTGGAAACCATTTTAAACACATACACTGTAAATGCATATTAAATATGGTTTGGTATTAATGCATTTTTAAGGCTATTTTAAAGCTGAAATATTGCAAATTGTTTTACCCTTGTTGACTTTATTGGACTTATCAAACTTCAAGAGCACTGGAATTAAAAAGCAATCATACAGGAAGAAGAAGAGAAGGTCAGGACCAGCCGACAGGATTCCATGCAGGGTTATCTTATGGCAGTCCAAGAGAACCCAACAAAATAAACATACCGGGCGGTTTCTGCTCTTCTGGAAAAGGTGTTCCACATTTATAATAAATGATAATAGAGCTCGGTGTTGCCTGATTTGACTTACTACCCTTGTCCTATGATAGGTTTGCTATAAACATTTGGTTTCTTACTTTTGTCTTTCTGAGTTAAATGTTCTCTGGTGTTTAGTTTGGGTTTGAACAATATAATGAAACATTTGGGCACAAAGATACAAACCATGACAGCCCAACTGGAAGAGAGAATGGCAAAGACCTCCATAGCTGTGGTGTACATTCCCCTCGCACTGAGATAGGCTGGGATAAAGGATACCCAGACACTGAGGAAAGCCAACATACTGAATGTGATAAATTTAGCTTCATTAAAACGACCAGGAAGTCTTCTGGCTAGAAAGGCAACAATAAAACTGATTAAAGCCAGGACACCAAGATATCCCAGCATGCACCAGAAAGCGACAGATGAACCTTCATTGCAGTAAACTATAATGGTTCCTGGTGTACTGTAAATGTCAAGTTCAGGAAAGGGAGGAGCGATGAATAGCCACATTAGGCACACAAATAACTGAATTAAGATGCAAATCCCAATGACACCGTAAGACAACTTCAAGCCAGACCATTTTCTTAACTTACTACCTGGTTTGGTGGCATTAAAGGCAATGATGACAATCATGGTTTTGGCAAGAACACAGGAGATGCAGAGAGTAAAAACCACCCCAAAGGCTACTTGTCTAGACCAACACTTTTGAGGTAAGGGATACCCTATGAAACCAAAAGAGGAGAGAGAATCTAGGAACAAAGAAAGCAGAAGGATACAACTCAGGGAAAAGTTGTTGGCTCGGACAATTGGTGTTTTCATATAGAATATAAAAATTCCCAAAACCATAACTGGAATGAAAGAAGAGACTATGGCAAACACTGCCAAGCCATATCCTAGTGGTTCTTCATAGGAAAGGAACTCGATAGGTCTTGGTAAGCATTTGTCCTGTTGCAGATTTGGCCAGGTGTCCCAGGAACATGGGTTACATTCCACAGCATCTAAAAAGCATAAAACAATAGACACTATATTGTTCTGTGAAATAAAAATTGGGAGGGATAGCCTCTCCAGTATCCTTGCAAGCTCTCACACACTTGGCATTCATGTTATAAGTCCCGGGTAAGACTTTTATTGTATTTTGATTAACACTGAGGACTTTCTCTGCCCCCATGTTGCAAATTAGAGGTGTCTGTGCTGTGCTGCTTAATATGGATACTTTATAAGTACTGTACAATAAGTACAATTAACTAAATATATACTTCTTGCATTGGACACCTTGTACCTAATTGCATTGGAGCCACTTTGTCCAGTTCTACTAGTCTCATTGCCTTTTATTGAGACCTATTACTTTGATCCTTAGCAGTAGAGATGTCAGAACTTCGCAAAATCCGGTCCGCTCGAGGATCCGCGAATTTTCGGGAAAATCCGAAAATTCAAAAATCCACGAGCGGACCCGTTAAAATGAAAAATATTCTCGAAATTACGGATTTCTCGCTTTTTCGAAAATTTTCGAAATTACGAGTTTTCGCGTATTATTTCGAAAATTTTCGAAAAACATATTTTCTAAAATACTAGTAATCATCGTAATTTAGAAAATTTTCGAAAATACATATTTATGAAAATAAGAGACATCCTCGAATTTTCGAAAATTTTCGGAATCACGAGTTTTCGCGTATTTTCGAAAATACAAGAAATCTTGTAATTCTCGAAAATACGAGAAATCTGCGGTTCGGAAGTTCGGAAGGTGGAAAATCTGGAAAAATCCGCCGTTCACGAACGGGATAAATCCGCGGCGGATCCGGGTTCGGATCCGCGAACCGGTCATCCCTACTTAGCACCATCTGATTTATAGATAACACACATCCTTTTTATTGCATCCAATATCATTTATTTATTCCACTATATTGTTCTGTTCACAGTATTTCTTTTTTAATACATAAAAATAATATTTTAGTACCTGATTGGTTGGAAATCTGCCCCTGAGGACATCGGGCACATTCATAGCAACAAAAGGACTTTCCTGAATCTATTACTCTCCTAAACCCAGAGGGACAGCTTGGGCTGCATTTGGAGAGGGGAATCTAAAGATAAAGTTATAAAGAAATGTAGAATTTAGTATTCTGTTTCAGAGCGGTGTAGTCTGGACACTATCTAGTTTGTGTTACATTTCAAAGATCAATAAATAAAATATTATGCATAAAAAAAAGGTTTGGGACCATGTCACAGGAGCCTTCAGAAATTTCCATAGGAGCTAAATAAAAAAGTATGTTTATACTATTGAATCCACTGCAGGAACATGTATTATGTAGTATACAGTACTATCCCAACTTCCTCCTGAAAAGAAGCAACACACCACACAAACCATTCACAAACACCCCGACCTTTCAGGAGAGATTGTTTGTATGGGACAGCAGAAAAATGGGACAATTTGTATGTATGTATAATTTTATTGATAAAGCGCCACTTGTGTACGCAGTGCAGTACAATACAGAGTATACAAACAAGGGGATAAATGCAATTATACAGATAAATAATATTAAATACAATTTCATACATAGGTTAAGAACACATGTATGGAAATGATGGATAAATTGAAGTGCAGCATGCCATGACACATTAGGAATGAGATCCCTGCCCCAAAGAGCTTACAATCTAAGTGGGTGGAACAACAAAGTGCTTGAGATGGCTAACAATCATTTGTTGTGCTGGTGCTCACAAATAGTGATGGCCCAGTTCGCGGATCCGAACCCGGATCCGCGGCGGATTTACCTCGTTCGCGAATGGCGGATATCGCGGATTTTCCGGTTTTTCATTCCGAACTTTTCTGAACCGCGTTTTAGAAAATTTTCTAAATTACGAGGATTTCTCGTATTTTCGAAAATACAAGAAAATACGAGAAATCCTCGTAAATTCTAGATTTCGCGGATTTTTCCGCATTTTGGGACGGAGCAAGCCACATGTTCGGGTCCGTATTACCGAAGAATCCTCGTATTTTCGAGGAATCTCATATTTTCGAAGAATCCTCGTATTTTCCAAGAATCTTTCATTTTAATAGGTTTTAATGGGTCCGCTCGCGGATTTAAGAATTTTCAAATTTTCTCGAAAATTCGGGGATCCTCGAGCGGACCGGATTTTGCGAAGTTCGAACATCTCTACTCCCAAAGGTAGAATAACAGTCTAGATTTGAAAGTATTAATTTAGAATTATGATGTAGTGAGATACCACTCCAACAAATAGCATTACCCTACAGTGAATATTTAACTCCCTAAAAAATGCAAAAATCTTTTAATGCCAAATATTATTTGCTTTTCAGCACACTTCCACCCTTCCGACAGCCTTGTGGACTTATGTATGTTCTTCTCAGTTACTCAGTTACATGCAACCTTGCAAAAACTGCACTGGACACAGAAAAATTTAATCAATGCACATTCCTAGGCCCCATACATATTTTTACTATCTGTGCACTTGCATACATTAAAAACAAAATGGGTTTAGTTACATTATTAGAATCATAAGAATGATCAAAAGCCATGCAAGTCAACCAAAGGTAATCCCAGCCTGGTAGGTCCAAACTAGGTAAAGGTAACCCCAGTCTGGAAGGTCCTATCTAAGTAAAGGTAACCCCAGTCTGGAAGGTCCTATCTAGGTAAAGGTAACCCCAGCATGGAAGGTCCTATCTAGGTAAAGGTAACCCCAGCAGTGAAGGTCCAAACTAGGTAAAGGTAAGCCCAGCATGGAAGGTCCAAACTAGGTAAAGGTAAGCCCAGCATGGAAGGTCCAAACTAGGTAAAGGTAACCCCAGTCTGGAAGGTCCAAACTAGGTAAAGGTAACCCCAGTCTGGAAGGTCCTATCTAGGTAAAGGTAACCCCAGCATGGAAGGTCCTATCTAGGTAAAGGTAAGCCCAGCATGGATGGTCCAAACTAGGTAAAGGTAACCCCAGTCTGGAAGGTCCAAACTAGGTAAAGGTACCCCCATCTGGAAGGTCCAAACTAGGTAAAGGTAACTCCAGTCTGGAAGGTCCATCTAGGTAAAGGTAACCCCAGCATGGAAGGTCCTATCAAGGTAAAGTAACCCCAGCATGGAAGGTCCAATCTAGGTAAAGGTAACCCAGCATGAGGTCCAAACTAGGTAAAGGTAACCCCAGCATGGAAGGTCCAAACTAGGTAAGGTAACCCCAGTCTGGAAGGTCCAAACTAGGTAAAGGTAACCCCAGTCTGGAAGGTCCAAACTAGGTAAAGGTAACCCCAGCATGGAAGGTCCAATCTAGGTAAAGGTAACCCCAGCATGGAAGGTCCCAAACTAGGTAAAGGTAACCCAGCATGGAAGGTCCAAACTGTAAAGGTAACCCCAGTCTGAAGGTCCAAACTAGGTAAAGGTAACCCCAGCATGGAAGGTCCAATCTAGGTAAAGGTAACCCCAGCATGGAAGGTCCTAAATAGGTAAATGTAGCCCCCAGTTTAAATAGGTAAAAGCAACCTGCCATTGAAAAAGTCCATTTGTTGGACGAAATGAGTCTGTTTTTCCCTCTGTTCCATTTTTTATTACTTCTCTCTCCCTACCCGGTACTGCACTGAGACATTAGTGGTCTGCCGTCTTTGATTGGGTTTGATCTCTCTTTACACTTGCATGTTATACCACTACCTATTTTTATGTGACATTTGTGAATGTTTTAAATGTATCTATCGTTTTATCTGATTTGTTTGTTGTTGAAATACGCAAATATTGGAATGTGTTTTGCACCCTACTTTTGAGAGTTGCCCATATTTCCCACTGCTGTTTCTAATGATTTTATGTTCTATTTGTTAGTGGGGCTGCATTGATCTTTGGTTGCACATTGAGCTGAACTGCCCAACTGCTGGGGTGTGTGGTGTAAGTGAGCAAAAGTTTTTTGCTAGGCTGGGCTTCCCTTTAAGTGTACAGTATGTATATACTGTAGTAATATTTTTTTTAACCATACCTGTTTTTTGTGGTTTGTCCATGTAATTGCAAATTTGTCTATATTTAGTGCATTTCCATATGGGGCACTCAATCCATACTCCCCAACTGTAACTTGTTCAAGTGTGTCTTTACCTCTCAGTGCCAATTTACAATGTCATATACAGCTGGGGGATTCCGTTGTGCATCAAAAAAAACTGGCTTCCGTACTTGGTCTTAAAGTTTACATTCTTATGTAGTGGAGCAGCTGGGGAACACAAAGATATTAAATGAAAAAGCTAAGTATGATAGGGGGATTAAAATGGTAACTCTGTAAAAGTAAAGTTTCTTACTCCAAGGTTGAAATGATGTAATGTTCTCACGGTTCCATGTGTGAATGGTTCATATCCAAGTTTACTATTGAGAAAATTATGAAGGGCCCATGCAATGAGATAAAAGGAGGTATAGACATGAAATGAAACTCTCTGATCTTGTTCAGTTAAAAACTATCAAGTGTTTCATTCCCTGTGCAGGCTGTATTTTTTTTTGCATTGTCAGAGGGTGTGAAATCTCTTGACTGGGCCACCTGCATGAGAACGTTTGCTCCCAAAATTCTCTTAAAAACGAGTCTTTAAAATCTTTATATGGGTGTAAACTTCTAAGGTACTGATTGAATTCTGGCATTTTTCCACCTCGTATAGCAAAACCAATGGTTCCCTCCAACTGCTTGAAATCTTGGTTCAGAAAGTAGAGATGATGTTGACCAACCTCACTAGCTACCCAAACTGTCCCTGTTACATTCTGCCTCAAGAGCTCTTCTACTATAAAAACAAAATCCAATCAGAGCTATAACCACCACAACCTTTGCATTTGATTTTTTCAAAACCCGGACAAGGTGAGGAGCATTCCTATTTGGTTGACCAATCAATATATTTTCATTAAAGGCAACACAAGCACCTAGGTTTATTATTTCCTGCTTTAGTATCTGAAGTCCAGATTGACCATAATCATCGTCATTGGCCAGGAACCAACCAAATCCAACCAAAGTGATAGACCAGTCGTGCCAGACCTCTCATTTGAATATCATCACTTGGAATATGTGCGGAAAAAGGATGGAAACAGATGCCTGTTACTGAGAATAGGGCTGGTTGCAAAATAACTGATCTGGAAAACACAAATATGTATAACAGGATAATTTACATTTACAATCTGTAATCTTGATGCCCATATACACAGTAGTGATGGCCCAGTTCCGAACCCGGATCCGCGGCGGATTTACCTCGTTCGTGAACGGCGGATATCGCGGATTTTCGGTTTTCCGCCTTCCAAACTTTTCCGAACCGCGTTTTCGAAAAATTTCGAAATTACGAGGATTTCTCGTATTTTCAAAAATACAGGAAATACGAGAAATCCTGTAAATTCAAAATTTCGCGGATTTTTCACATTTTTGGACGGAGCAAGCCACATTTTCGCGTCCGTATTTTCTAAGATACTCGTATTTTCGAAGAACGGATTTTGCCGAACTAATAGGTATAGAACACCCAGATGGTTTTGTTCATAATATTGACCAGATGATGAGCTGCAGAAACAATGACCAGAACAAATGCCAAAGGGGGCGATGCAATATTTTTTTCCGACGCAGCTTACCTCCCGAGTTCCCGCGATGCAAAAATCCCTGTGCGAGATTTTGTACATCGCGGGATCTCTGCCAGTAAGTGCCCGGCTAACGCCTCCTATTCAGGGGCGTAAAGTTTCGCGCTACATGGTAGCGCAAAACTTTACTAAGGGCGGTTTTGCATCGCCTGCGCCACGCTATTTCCCGAGCATTCTCGGAAATGGCGCGCACATGCAAACTCAGTGTAAAACCCACGGTACCTGATGATACATCGGATTGCGTGGGTTTTACACTGACTTGGGCATTTTGCCCAATATGCATCGCCCCCAAAATGTTTTCAAGCTTGTTTAAAATGAACCCAACATTTCACAAACAGGCAATGACAAATGTCTCAATTTCTATTGCTGATATTATCAACAAAATAAAAACTGTTGGTTTTGCATAAAATGGATTCCTGGCCATTGATCTTACATGGTTTAGTTTAGTTTAATTATCATTAAATAAGTCAGTAAACTTTCATGATGTTCCTACCATATTTTATATCAATCATTTAATCGGCTCTTAGAAATCTCCACAAACTAGACCCTTCCAAACAACATACACAATGGCACATGATACAGTTTGTCCTGTAAATATGGCAAGGAGAGAATAAAGAAGTTATTCTGTTTTTTGTGTACCTGTATTTATATTATTTGTGTACCTTGGGTACCGTCTTAGTCCTAATATTTGAGCCATTATAATAGAAAGTGTGGATCCACATTCACCAATATACCAGCCAGAGTGACCCTGATATTGCATTGATAATTGGGATATTTCTTGCCCCCCCGATAGAATCCAAAGCACACCTTGTGCTGCTCGGCGTAACGTATTACATGTGTCAAAAATCAGGTAACCCAAAGTGATTTTTGGAAGAAGATCAGGACAGGAGTTAATCTCCTCCACTGCAAATACTAAGCATGCATACTCTGATAATACTCACTGCCAAACCTGGAATAAAATCATAAAAAGAAAGGTTACATGGGTTAACATTATATTGAAATGTGGTTATACTAGTTTTAGATAGTAGATGATGTAGATGATGTAATATATTAGTTATTACATCATCTCACAGTCTTTATAATGTTTTATTATGGAAAGGTCCATGCTGAATTGTTGGGAATACAGAGATTAGCACCAAATGATTAACAAATCTAAAGCCTTGGCAGGGGGGAAAGTAAATAAAAAACAATATTTACCTGAAAGGAAACTTTAAAGGAGCGTTGGGTAATCAATACTTTATGGATGTGGCATAGAAACACTTTATTTCATTATTGACCATTAAACAATCAGGGTTATTCAATACAAGTTCTTATCGTTAAATGGTGCTAATTTTGCCCCAACCAATCAGATGTTAGCTTTCAAATGTTAATAAGATCTGATTGGTTGGGCAAAATTAGCACCATTTTAAACGATAAGAACTTTTATGAATCTCCCTAATGTCTTTCATAAGAAATATAATAATTTATATAATGGACAGATTATTTCTGGTGGGTAAAAATAAATAGGATCTCACAATTAAGTAAAGACGAGTCCCAGGTTCAATTTCATAACATGGTTTGAAAACCTACATTTCAGGCAGAATTTTTAGAATTTCGATAACCAGAAATCGTGGTTAAAAAAAAGAAAGAAAAACTCCGCTTTTTTGGGTTCAAAATGGATTTTAGTGTACCAAATTGGCTGGAGTACTCACAGGTAAGCTTTCAGGAGGAGGCCAAGGTCTATAGGTTCGGATTCTGGAACAGAGGAGGCTGATAGTTGTTGCTAGACACCAAGTGCAGCTTCGAACTGGATACCAAGATGCTGCTGGGAAGTGTATGTGGGGTGACAAGGAGCGGCTGGAACTGGAACCCAGGAAGAAAGCTGGAGCAGGCTAGTTAGTAGAAGCACTGGATCAGGCAGGTAAGTAGACACAGGAACAGGCTAGGTAGTAGTCAAAAGACGGGCTAGTAAGTATTCACGGAACGGGCTAGGTAAGTCATCACAGGAACAGGCTAGGTTAGTAAGTCACAGGAACGGGCTGATAAGTAGTCACAGGAACGGCTAGTAGTAGTCCAGGAACGGCTAGGTAAGTCCTCCCAGGAACGTGCTAGGTAAGTAGTCCACCGGAACGGCTAGGTAAGTTAGTCACAGGAACGGGCTAGGTAAGTAGTCACAGGAATGGGCTAGGTAGTCGTCCCAGGAACGTGCTAGGTAAGTAGTCACAGGAACGGGCTAGGTAAGTAGTCATAGGAACGGGCTAGGTAAGTAGTCACAGGAACAGGCTAGGTAAGTAGTCCCAGAGCCCGGTAGCGAAAGCTACAGTCAGGCGCTGGGCACTGGAGAATGCCAGCATTTAAATCTTCGTACCCCTTGGTGCACCACGTCCTGACGACATTATGTGCCCACCCGGAAAGCGCGCTGTCACCAAAGCCATTTTGGAATTTCAATGCATTATTTTAATCTCTACACTCATACTATTGTTGAGTGTTTCGTCTTCTATTGCTGCTTAACAAATAAATTACACATACATATATAGGAGAAGGGTAAATATTTAATTTGCAAGGAGACTTGTAAGTATTTAGCTTATTTTCTCTGTGGTTTTCAACATAAATAGTGTGGGTCATAGGTGAGCTAAATCAAGACATAACCCTTATAAATAGCTATTAATGCAGGGAAAAATGAAATTGGATGCTCAGATTAATTGCATATACTGGGGACTACATAGCAAAATATAAAAAATATTAAAACAATGTAGCCAAAATCAACAAAACACAACAGCACATGTAGATATCGTTCGCGTGAGAGTTGGGACATCCCATAAGACATCACATGTAGATATCATTCGTGTGAGAGTTGGGACATCCCATGAAGGACATCAACATGTAATATCGTTCGTGTGAGAGTTGGGACATCCCATAAGGACATCAACATGTAGATATCTTCGTGTGAGAGTTGGGACATCCCATGAAGGACTCAACATGTAGATATCGTTCGTGTGAAGTTGGGACATCCCATGAAGGACATCAACTGTAGATATCGTTCGCGTGAGAGTTGGGACATCCCAGAAGGACATCACATGTAGATATCATTCGTGTGAGAGTTGGGACATCCCATGAAGACATCACAGTAGATATCGTTTGCGTGAGAGTTGGGACAATCCCATGAGACATCAACATGTAGATATCGTTCGTCGTGAGAGTTGGGACATCCCATGAAGGACATCATTACTTAGCTGACATTGTAGCTCGGCGGTTTTACTTGTGTAAATGAGACCTTTGTCTACCCTGTCCAAATGAATAGGGAAGTCCCTGCTAAATAATATCTCCAGGAGAGCTTAGATAGCCAGTGATGGTCTCGCTGGGCAGACTGCAGCCAATTTCCAATCAGAAAAGGCACAAACTTCTACAGTTATGCACTTAATATCCATGATGAAGAAAGTATGAACAGCTGGTTCTGTGCATATCTGACTGTAATGGAAATCATCTCGTTCCATAAATAAAAACCTGATTGAGGCAACATATCTGTCAATTTCCCATATTTCCTTACATACTGCACATATATATATAAGCATGGAAGATAAAAACTTGTGCTTTGGAATTAATTAAACATAATTAGAACGGTTCTGGGATATATTTTCTCCCATAAGATAGAGTTCCGCAAGGGGCAGGAGATTAAAATAAATAGTCAATGAATTCCCCTTATCAATGCCGCTTTATTCCTATTCCTGATAGAAAACTGGCCCATGCTACATAATAGTGTGAAAGTCTAAAGCAAAGTCCTTAAAGAGGAACTGTGGTCCAAAAATGACTTTAGGTAAATGATAGGAATTGCTCCCCTGAGAGTTTTTGCAATTATTTCCATTGTTTATTTTACATAGTGTTTGAAGATATTTACATTTTTGTGTGTGATATGGCAGCAGCATCAACAGGTCCCCTGCACTTCCTGCTTCCTGCTCTGAAACCTGTCAGTCAATCTGCCCTGTGTCTCCTCCCCTTTGCAGCCCCCCTGGTCTCTCCCACTCATGGACCCCATGGTCCCTCCAGTTGCAGGCCCCCCTTGGCCCATTCCCTTACAGCCCCATGTGGCCCCGCCCACTCACAAGTGCCGTGGCCCACCCACTCGTGGGTGTCATGGCCCCGCCCAATCACGGGTGCCTAAGCCCCACCCGCTCAAGGTGCTGTGGGACACTCTGACACCCCCCAAAAAACTCTGTGAAACAGCCTTTTCAGTCAAGTGAGAACTCTCCTTCACACAGCAGGAGGAGGAGGGACTTCCTGTCTCCTCTCCTCACACACTGAGAGTCTGAGGCTGTGCTCGCCGACGGCACTGTGCAGGAGAAGCCTCAGGAATGTCCGCTCCCACCACATTAACTTTCTGGCCAGTCATTTCTGTATACTTGGGCTGTGGAGCACGTAGAGAGGGTTGTATGGCTCTTTTTAAAGGTAGGAAACTGGCCTTTAAACTTGTTTGGAGACCACGGTTCCCCTTTAAAGGAGTAAAAAAGCCAAAATATATAACAGATAGCTACTGGATATCTCTCATCTCCAAATCCTTTTGGAGCAATCTTCTCTTTAATTCTGCAGGTTTCACGGGCAACACAATATTTGCATGAAAAAAACGTCTTACTTTATTTCAATCAAAACACAATCAGTGCATTCATTAAGTGCTTAGTGCAACAAAAAGATTAAAAACAGATCCCCCGATATAAAAGTATCATCTTCCCCAAAATATATATACAGTATATACTGGTATATATAGGGAAAAAAGAGGGCATAATATGCCTCCTCCTAAACATTATGTCACATAATATAACATTTGAATCAAATCAAAATAATGCATACAGTATATCCTATTTTAACATAGGTTACCCAACAGAGAACCACAGACCACTCCTTAAATAAGGCCAATAAATATGGATGGCGCTCAGGGGAACAAGTTAATTGTCCAAAAAACCCAAACGTGTTTCATCCACAAAGACTTCCTCAATGCAAGGACCAAGCACTTACCCCATCCTCCTGTCTTAGATGGTAGATTAAATTGTCATCACCAGTGCGTGACGTAACATGTTTTTTGCGCCAAAGGATAAGACATGGGCATATCCTTAGAGCGGAAGAGACTCCGATTCGAAATATGGAACATGCCTCAAATGGAACCACAACAAGCTTCCATCTGATATATAGGGCATGCTCACAACGGACATCTACATTAAAGTATCCACACCAGGTAACGCCACTCTACAGCAACACAAATGACTGCTATGCATTATCCCAACCTATATACATATACATCAGAAATGCTTGTATAATCAAGACAGAAGTGTCGCAAATGTTTTTCCTGAAAGTGTCACAGAAAATGACTGTTCTTGTTCTTCTTCACACACCTGACGCATAAACACAGTTACATTTTTCACACTGTGGAAAGATTTTCATTTTCAGGAGGGCCTGGTACACATGGGTCAGTCGGGACATGATATCACTTCAAACAGCTACCAACCAATAAACCAATAGGTATTCGGCCAAATTTGAAAGGGCATATTCACCCCAGCAGTAATCTAACTTACCTTCCCACCTCTTTAAAACTACACGTGAGATTCAATTAAAGGTTCGAAGATTCAATATAAAAGTTTGCGTTACTTACCTACCTTAGAGCGACCCTGCGACACAATATGAGATGTGACAACAAGTTGGCGAGAGTACGACTAAACAAGTCTAAAGTATGGCGTTGCATCCCTATGACGCAATCAACGTTCGCCATCGAGAAAAATCTGTGTACGAAACGCGTATGGCAGCCTCTACTTTTAATGGCCCTCCATCTTGCCTCCCCTCTATCATTGCCCTAAGTGGACTATATGATATCGTATTTTGACAATTTGGTATGATATACGATTTGGTCCACTAGGAGGTAGGGGTTATGGGACGAGGGATGTAGGTTGTCTAGGGATGTGATAATGTGTGTGACAAGACTTTTTAAGGAACAAATAAAGGTATACATTTTTACTGACGTAATACTGAATGTTCTTGTGCCATTTACTGTAAGTCCATACTTTTCTCTGCAGGAAAAATGGCATTGTTTTCTTATGCCAGTTTTTTAGCCAAACCTCCACTAAAGCTGCTTTAGCTCTCCAGTGCTTTTTGAGCTTACAGAGTAGTAAGGAACTGGGAAGACAGGCGCCAGAGGGAGAGAGATAAGTAAACAGGGCATCAGGGACTGTGAGGAGTAAGAAACTTTAACAATCTCCAATTGGAGTTGTGTGTAGATATTTCCGCTGGGGGGGGTGCACAGGACACCAAGCAAACCAGGCAACACACACTATTTGCAATTAGAGCTTTATTTAATGCACCATATCATCCAACCTTATCCTACTAAGCAAGCACTATCCTTGGGATGCAGTCACTGGGATCTATGGCTCCACTCTCTGGACACTACGGTCGTGGCTCAAACTGCTGTACTGCTGCTGGCATCCCCCCTTCTGCGCTCCTGGATCCTTGCTCTCAAGCTAGGACAGGTTAGTTGTGTCCACAGCTCTGAGATGCTAGAGCACTGCCTAAGCATGTGTCCTAGCTCTGTTTCCCTTGCTCAGCTTTCCCTTCTGCCAAGCCCTAGTTGTGCTTCCTCCTGCAGGCTAGCCTCTGTATCCCTTGCTCTCAGCTAAGGGGCAGGATATAGTTAATCACTCCCAGCTACAGGATACTGCCTCAGCTGATCCTAACTCTTCCTTTGTCTAAGTGCTTCTCCCCCTGTGGACTAAAGCTGCTCTTTTATTCCCAAATTCCCTTTGAAATGCAAATGACCATCCTTCAACAAGCAGCCAATCATCAGACTTACTGAACAGCAGACCTATCAGCAATTTACTCAAGCTGGCCGCATAGCCAAACTGGCACCTTACTATCAGTTTATGTCAGGCAATCGCAGGAGTTTTACCTATTGAGCCATCTGTGGACAAAGGACTAACTGCATATTCCCGACAGTGTATTTGGTACATTTTACATAGAATTATTTACATAGGGTATACACGGGGAGAGTGGTGCCTGGATGATCAATGTTGTATTATTTATTAAAAACTGGCACCACTTTCTCACTAAACTAGCATTTATTATTTAATAACATTACAACCCCCCTAGTTTCCGTCACAGGGGCAGGCCCTTTAATCAGCGTACACCCCATATTTGAGCTTGGCCAATTGTGAGACCACACAATTGGCTGAAAGTTACTGACATTTATGATACATTATTCCAAATGACTTTTGACATAAAAAAGGTGAAAAATGTCAGAAGCAGTGAAAATTCCTAGTTAATATTTCAACCCTGTCAACCAAAATATTGCAGACTTGGATTGATGCAATATTACTTGTGTGTACATAGCAAAATGTTATTTTCAACTTACTGGTCCTTATGTCACCTAAACAATGCTACACTAGTGTGCCCACTGGGTTTCTCCATTTAACATTCTCCTTAAACCTTCAGCCGTAAAGTACCATGTATACTCACATGCATGGCCAATAATAGTCTTCACTTAAAGGGCATGCCCACCCCCCAAACTAAAAATTTCCCTACTACTACTGGCCCCACTGTACAATTAAATAAAAACCTTACCTTACATCCCTGCTCCTTGTGGTTCTTCTGTAGTCCAGGTATAAAGTCCAGGAAACTGTAGGGTAGGAGCTGTCTTCCTTCCTAAAGGTCTCTTGCCTCTGTGTTGCCTCCGGGAGGGATAGAGACTTGCGCAGTGGAGACCCTTTCCTCCCTCCTCCCGATGCCTCTCTTGCTTATTTCTATCCAAGATTAAATGCTTTTAAGATAATGCAGGGCATGTCCCCCCACCCCCAACCGCATATTCTTATACCAAACAACGCTTCCCTTCGTTACTTAAGCACCTCGTTCCAGCGCCGTCTCACTGATGGCAGCCACGGCTGTGATTGGCTGCCTCTCAGCCAATCACAGCCGCGGCTGCCGGTCCGGCCCCCTGCTTACAGTTCCGCGGGCAGGGAGCTGGACCAGGACAGTGAAGGAACGAGGTGCTGTAAGTAAAGAGGGAACCTTTTTTTGGTATAAAAATATAGCGGTTGGGGGTGGGGGACCTGCCCTACAATATGTTAAAAGTTGAAAAGAGGGTGGCATACACTTTAAACACCCACCCATCTCATTCAACTCTCTAGGTCATAATCTATATCTATTCAATAACATATTCTCCAATCTCTTCTTCAACACCAAAGCAATAGCCATCCACTCCAGTACACCAATCTCTTCATATCTAGTCCATCATTTATTTGTTACTATTGACCATTTAACCCCTTATAATTTGTAATATTCATGGCTGCAATTACCCCAATACACAATCCCCAATGTATACGTGTGTGAAATTTCCACCCTAACTTTTTGATCCAGAAAAAAGGCAAAAAAACCCAACAACAGTGTGAGGGGGAATTCCTGACTCCAAATGGCAATCGGAAATCTCCCTGGATCAACTTTATGTATCAATACCATAACCCTACAACATTTATCTTTAGAAACTCATCCAGTGAAGGTGCATAAACTACAAAAACTTGGACAATAACTGCCTTGAAAATCTAAATATACATTATTTATTTTTTATGGATTGAATCTGATGTTCTCAGTCACATCGACCCCCCAGCACCCTTAGTTAATGACACAGTGTTTGGTGAAGTATGTGAGATCCTATACTGTAAAAGGACATCTCAGAAAAGAAATAGTTCAAGAAGGCGCGTTCCAAACTGTAGACATAGTTTAGCGCACACTGGAATAACGCTTTACCGGGCTTTGGCAGTAGTGAGATAAAAGCTTCTTTATTCAAAGAAAGTAACATAGTAACACTTAAAACAGGGAGTGGTCAAAATTAGAGATGGGATCCAGGTCTGACTCGATCTGGCAGATCTTTTGGATTTCGGGACTTCTGAATGTATTTTCCGAAGTGGAGGTTATTTCATTCATACATTTGGTAACGCTCCAAATACGATTGGAAAGTCCCAAAGTAGTTACCAATCTTATTTTGGAGGGTTATTGAACGTTCCAGGTTAATTTATTAACCCTCTCAAAATTATGTTCCGAACTCCAAAATTAAGCTCCGTTTTCAGATTTTCGGGTTTTCCCAAGTTCCATAAATCCGAAAACAGAACGAAACTTCAGAGTTTTCAGCCATCTCTAGTCAAATGTAAACCTATAGCCCGAACCGAAGTAATCAATGAAGTTAATCACTAATGTTAAAAAATAATAACAGTAAAATAAAATTGTATCATTATGACTACTACTCTGAAAAGATGGGTCCCAATATTGGGAAGCTATATCTACCCCAGAAGATAAGAAAATAAAGGTAAACCCAGCATGGAAAGGTCCTATCTAGGTAAAGGTAAGCCCAGCATGGATGGTCCAAACTAGGTAAAGGTAACCCCGTCTGGAAGGTCCAAACTAGGTAAAGGTAACCCAGTCTGGAAGTCCAAACTAGGTAAAGTAACTCCAGTTGGAAGGTCCTATCTAGGAAAGGTACCCCAGCATGGAAGGTCCTATCTAGGTAAAGGTAACCCCAGCATGGAAGGTCCAATCTAGGTAAAGGTAACCCCAGCATGGAAGGTCCAAACTAGGTAAAGGTAACCCCAGCATGGAAGGTCCAAACTAGGTAAAGGTAACCCCAGTCTGGAAGGTCCAAACTAGGTAAAGGTAACCCCAGTCTGGAAGGTCCAAACTAGGTAAAGGTAACCCAGCATGGAAGGTCCAATCTAGGTAAAGGTAACCCCAGACTGGAAGGTCCAAACTAGGTAAAGGGAACCCCAGCATGGAAGGTCCAAACTAGGTAAAGGTAACCCCAGTCTGGAAGGTCCAAACTAGGTAAAGGTAACCCCAGCATGGAAGGTCCAATCTAGGTAAAGGTAACCCCAGCATGGAAGGTCCTAAATAGGTAAATGTAGCCCAGTTTAAATAGGTAAAAGCAACCTGCCCATTGAAAAAGTCCATTTGTTGGACGAAATGAGGTCTGGTGTTCCCTCTGTCCTTTTTTATTACTTCTCCGCCCCTACCCTGGTACTGCACTGAGACTATTAGTGGTCTGCCGGTCTTTGATGGGTTTGATCTCTCTTTACACTTGCATGTTATACCACTACCCATTATTTATGTGAACATTGTGAATGTTTTAAATCTATGCCGTTTTATCTGATTTGTTTGTTGTTGAAATACGGCAAATATTGGAATGTGTTTTGCACCCTACTTTTGAGAGTTGCCCATATTTCCCATGCTGTTTCTCTATGTATTTTATGTTCTATTTGTTAGTGGGGCTGCATTGATCTTTGGTGCACAATTGAGCTGAACAGTGCCCAACTGCTGGGGGTGTGGTGTAAGTGAGCAGAAGTTTTTGCTAGGCTGGGCTTCCTTTAAGTGTACAGTATTGTATATACTGTAGTAATATTTTTTAACCATACCTGTTTTTTGTGGTTTGTCCATGTAATTGCAAATTTGTCTATATTAGTGCATTTCCATATGGGGCACTCAATCCATACTCCCCAACTGTAACTTGTTCAAGTGTGTCTTTACCTCTCAGGTGCCAATTTACAATTCATATACAGCTGGGGGATTCCGTTGTGCATCAAAAAAAAACTGGCTTCCGTACTTGGTCTTAAAGTTTACATTCTTTATGTAGTGGAGCAGCTGGGGAACACAAAGATATTAAATGAAAAAAGCTAAGTATGAAGGGGGATTAAAACATGGTAACTCTGTAAAAGTAAAGTTTCTTACATGCCAAGGTTGAAATGATGTAATGTTCTCACAGGTTCCATGGTGAAATGGTTCATATCCAAGTTACATTGAAGAAAATTATGAAGGGCCCATGCAATGAGATAAAAGGAGGTATAGACATGAAATGAAACTCTCTGACTTGTTCAGTGTTAAAAACATATCAAGTGTTTCATTCCCTGTGCAGGCTGTGTTTTTTGCATTGTCAGAGGGTTGTGAAATCTCTTGACTGGGCCACCTGCATGAGAACGTTTGCTCCCAAAATTCTCTAAAAACGAGTCTTAAAATCTTATATGGGTGTAAACTTCTAAGGTATGATTGAATTCTGGCATTTTCCACCTCGTATAGCAAAACCAATGGTTCCCTCCAGAACTGCTTGAAATCTTGGTTCAGAAAGTAGAGATGATGTTGACAACCTTCACTAGCTACCCAAACTGTCCCTGTTACATTCTGCCTCAAGAGCTCTTCTCTATAAAAAACAAAATCCGAATCGAGGCTATAACCACCACAACTTTGCATTTGATTTTTTCAAAACCCGGACAAGGTGAGGAGCATTCTATTTGGTTGACCAATCAATATATTTTCATTAAAGGCAACACAAGCACCTAGGTTTATTATTTCCTGCTTTAGTATCTGAAGTCCAGATTGACCATCAATCGTCATTGGCCAGGAGACCAACCCAAGTCCAACCAAAGTGATAGACCAGTCGTGCCAGACCTCTCATTTGAATATCATCACTTGAATAGTGGGCGGAAAAAGGATGGAAACAGATGCCTGTTACTGAGAATAGGCGGTGGTTGCAAAATAAATGATCTGGAAAACACAAATATGTATAACAGGATAATTTACATTTACAATCGTAATCTTGATGCCCATATAAACAGTAGTGATGGCCCAGTTCCGAACCCGGATCCGCGGCGGATTTACCTCGTTCGTGAACGGCGGATATCGGGATTTCGGTTTTTCCGCCTTCCAAACTTTTCCGAACCGCGTTTTCGAAAAATTTCGAAATTACGAGGATTTCTCGTATTTCAAAAATACAGGAAATAGAGAAATCCTGTAATTCAAAATTTCGCGGATTTTTCACATTTTTGGACGGAGCAAGCCACATTTTCGCGTCCGTATTTCTAAGAATCCTCGTATTTTCGAAGAACGGATTTTGCCGAACAATAATAGGTATAGAACACCCCAGATGGTTTTGTTCAGATAATTGAGCCAGATGATGAGCTGCAGAAACAATGACCAGAACAAATGCCAAAGGGGGCGATGCAATATTTTTTTCCGACGCAGCTTACCTGCCCGAGTTCCCGCGATGCAAAAATCCCTGTGCGAGATTTTGTACATCGCGGGATCTCTGCCAGGTAAGTGCGCCGGCTAACGCTCCTATTCAGTGGCGTAAAGTTTGCGCTACATGGTAGCGCAAAACTTTACTAAGGGCGGTTTTGCTCGCCTGCGCCACGCTTTTCCGAGCATTCTCGGAAATGGCGCAGGCAATGCAAACTAGTGTAAACCCACGGTAACCTGATGATACATCGGATTGCGTGGGTTTTACACTGACTTGGGCATTTTGCGCCCAATATGCATCGCCCCCAAAATGTTTCAAGCTTGTTTTAAAATGAACCCAAACTTTCACAACAGGACAATGACAATGTCTCAATTTCTATTGCTGTATATTATCAACAAAATAAAAACTGTTGGTTTTGCAATAAAAGGATTCTGGCCATTGATACTTACATGGTTTAGTTTAGTTTAATTATGCATTAAATAAGTCAGTAAACTTTCATGATGTTCCTACCATATTTTATATCAATCATTTATTAATCGGCTCTTAGAAATCTCCACAAACTAGACCCTTCCAAACAACATACACAATGGCATGATACAGTTTGTCCTGTAAATATGGCAAGGAGAGAATGATGAAAGTTATTCTGTTTTTTGTGTAACTGTATTTATATATATTTGTTGTACCTGTGGGTACCGTCTTAGTCCTAATATTTGAGCCATTATAATAGAAAGTGTGGATCCACATTCACAATTATACCAGCCAGAGGTGACCCTTGATTGCATTGATAATTTGGGATGATTTCTTGGCCCCCCGATAGAATCCAAAGCACACCTTGTGCTGCTCGGCGTAACGTATTACATGTGTCAAAAATCAGGTAACCCAAAGTGATGTTTGGAAGAAGATCAGGACAGGAGTTAATCTCCTCCACTGCAATACTAAGGCATGCATACTCTGATAATACTCACTGCCAAACCTGGATAAAATCTAGAAAAGGTTACATGGGTTAGACATTATATTGAATGTGGTTATACTAGTTTTAGATAGTAGATGATGTAGATGATGTAATAATTTAGTATTACATCACTCTCACAGTCTTTATAATGTTTTATTATGGAAAGGTCCATGCTGAATTGTTGGGGAAATACAGAGATTAGCACCAAAATGATTAGACAAATCTAAAGCCTTGGCAGGGGGGAAAGTAAATAAAAAACAATATTTTACCTGAAAGGAAACTTTAAAAGGAGCGTTGGGTAATCAATTTTTATATGTGGCATAGAAATGCACTTTATTTCATTATTGACCCATTAACAAATCAGGGTTATTCAATACAGTTCTTATCGTTTAAAATGGTGCTAATTTTGCCCCACCAATCAGATGTTAGCTTTCAAATGTTAATAAGATCTGATTGGTTGGGCAAAATTAGCACCATTTTAAACGATAAGAACTTTTATTGAATCTCCCTGAGTCTAATAGTAGAAATAATAATAATTTATATATGGACAGATTATTTCTGGTGGTGGTAAAAATAAATAGGATCTCACAATTAAGTAAAGACGAGTCCAGGTTCAATTTCATAAAATGGTTTGAAAACCTACAGTTCAGGCAGAATTTTTAGAATTTCGATAACCAGAAATCGTGGTTAAAAAAAAAGAAAGAAAACTCCGCTTTATTTGGGTTCAAAAGGATTTTAGTGTAACAAATTGGGGGAGTACTCACAGGTAAGCTTTCAGGAGGAGGCCAAGGTCTATAGGTTCGGATTCTGGAACAGAGGAGGCTGATAGGAATTGTATGCTAGACACCAAAGTGCAGCTTCGAACTGGATACCAAGATGCTGCTGGGAACTGTATGTGGGGTGACAAGGAGCGGCTGGAACTGGAAACCCAGAAGAAAGAAGCTGGAGCAGGCTAGTTGAGTAGAAGCACTGATCAGGCAGGGTAAGTAGACACAGGAAAAGGCTAGGTAAGTAGTCAAAGGAACGGCTAGGTAAGTATTCACAGGAACGGGCTAGGTAAGTCATCACAGGAACAGGCTAGGTTAGTAGTCACAGGAACGGGCGGATAAGTGTCACGGAACGGGCTAGGTAAGTAGTCACAGGAACGGGCTAGGTAAGTCCTCCCAGGAACGGCTAGGTAAGTACACGGAACGGCTAGGTAAGTAGTCACAGGAAGGGCTAGGTAAGTAGTCACAGGAAGGGCTAGGTAAGTCGTCCCAGGAACGTGCTAGGTAAGTAGTCACAGGAACGGGCTAGGTAAGTATCATAGGAACGGGCTAGTAAGTAGTCACAGGAAAGAGGCTAGGTAAGTGTCCCAGAGCAGGTAGCGAAAGCTACAGTCAGGCGCTGGGCACTGGAGAATGCCAGCATTTAAATCTTCGTACCCCTTGGTGCACCAGCGTCCTGACGACATTATGTGCCCACCCGGAAGAGCGCGGCTGTCACCAAAGCCATTTTGGAATTTCAATGCATTATTTATCTCTACACTCTATACTATGTTGAGTGTTTCGTCTCTATTGCTGCTTAACAAATAAAGTTACACATACATATGAGGAGAAGGGTAAATTTAATTTGCAAGGAGACTTGTAAGTATTTAGCTTATTTCTCTGTGGTTTTCAACATAAATAGTGTGGGTCATAGTGAGCTAAATCAAGACAAAACCTTTATAAATAGCTATTAATGCAGGGAAAAATGAAATTGGATGCTCAGATTAATTGCATACTGGGGAGACTACATAGCAAAATATAAAAAAATATAAAACAATGAGCCAAAATCAACAGAAAAACACAACAGCACATGTAGATATCGTTCGCGTGAGAGTTGGGACATCCCATGAAGGACATCAACATGTAGATATCATTCGTGTGAGAGTTGGGACATCCCATGAAGGACATCAACATGTAGATATCGTTCGTGTGAGAGTTGGGACATCCCATGAAGGACTACACATGTAGATTCACGTGTGAGAGTGGGACATCCATGAAGGACATCAAGTAGATATCGTTCGTGTGAGAGTTGGGACATCCCATGAAGGACATCAACATGTAGATACGTCGCGTGAGAGTTGGGACATCCCATGAAGGACATCAACATGTAGATATCATTCGTGTGAGAGTTGGGACATCCCATGAAGGACATCAACATGTAGATATCGTTTGCGTGAGAGTTGGGACATCCCATGAAGGACATCAACATGTAGATATCGTTCGCGTGAGAGTTGGGACATCCCATGAAGGACATCATTACTTACTGCTGACATTGTAGCTCGGCGGGTTTACTTGTGTAAATGAGACCTTTGTCTACCCTGTCCAAATGAATAGGGAAGGTCCCTGCTACAATAATATCTCCAGGAGACTTAGATAGCCAGTGATGGTCTCGCTGGGCAGACTGCAGCCAATATTCCAATCGAAAAGGCACAACTTCTACAGTTAATGCACTTAATACCAGATGAAGAAAGTAGAAACAGCTGGTCTGTGCCATATCTGACTGTAATAGGAAATCATCTCGTTCCATAAATAAAAACCTGATTGAGGCAACATATCTGTCAATTTCCCATATTTCCTTACATACTGCACATTATATATATAAGCATGGAAGATAAAAACTGTGTGCTTATGGAATTAATTAAACATAATTAGAACGGTTTGGGATATATTTTCTCCCATAAGAAGAGTTCCGCAAGGGGCAGGAGATTAAAATAAATAGTCAATGAATTCCCTTATCAATGCCGCGTTATTCTCTATTCCTGATAGAAAACTGGCCCATGCTACATAATAGTGTGAAAGTGCTAAAGCAAAGTCTTAAAGAGGAACTGTGGTCCAAAAATGACTTTAGGTAAATTGATAGGAATTGCCCCTGAGAGTTTTTTGCAATTATTTCCATTGTTATTTTATAGTTTGAAGATATTTACATTTTGTGTGTGTATGGCAGCAGCATCAACAGGTCCCGCACTTCCTGCTCCTGCTCTGAAACCTGTCAGTCAATCTGCCCTGTGTCTCCTCCCCTTTGCAGCCCCCTGGTCTCTCCCACTCATGGACCCCATGGGTCCCTCCAGTGCAGGCCCCCCTTGGCCCATTCCCTTACAGCCCCATGTGGCCCCGCCCACTCACAGTGCGTGGCCCACCCACTCGTGGGTGTATGGCCCCGCCCACACGGGTGCCTAAGCCCCCACCGCTCACAGGTGCTGTGGGACACTCTGACACCCCCCAAAAAAACTCTGGAAACAGCTTTTCAGTCAGAGTAGGAACTCTCCTTCACACAGCAGAGGGAGGAGGGATTCCTGTCTCCTCACACACTGAGGGAGTCTGAGGCTGTTCGTCGCGACGGCACTGTGCAGAGAGAAGCCTCAGGAATGTCAGCCTCCCACCCATTAACTTTCTGGCCAGTCATTCTGTATATCTTGGGCTGTGGAGCACGTAGAGAGGTGGTTGATGGCTCGTTTTAAAGGTAGGAAACTGGCCTTTAAACTTGTTGGAGACCACAGTTCCCCTTTAAAGGAGTAAAAAAGCCAAAATATATAACAGATAGCTACTGGATATCTCTCATCTCCCAAATCCTTTTGGAGCATCTTCTCTTTAATTCTGCAGGTTTCACGGGCAACACAATATTTGCATGAAAAAACGTCTTATACTTTATTTCAATCAAAACACAATCAGTGCATCATAAGTAGAGTAGTGCAACAAAAAGATTAAAAACAGATCCCCCGATATATAAAGTATCATCTTCCCAAAATATATATACAGATATACTGGTATATATAGGGAAAAAGAGGGGCATAATATGCCTCTCCTAAACATTATGTCACATAATATACATTTAATCAAATCAAAATAATAGCATACAGTATATCCTATTTAACATAGGTTACCAACAGAGAACCAGCAGACCACTCCTTAAATAAGGGCCAAATAAAATATGGATGGCGCTCAGGGGGAAACAAGTTAAAATTGTCCAAAAAAAACGCCAAACGTGTTTCATCCACAAGACTCTCCAATGGCAAGACCAAGACTTACCCCACCTCCTGTCTTATAGGGTAGATTAAATTGTCATCACCAGTGCGTGACGTAACATGTTTTTGCGCCAAAGGATAAGGACATGGCATATCCTTAGAGCGGAAGAGACTCCGATTCGAAATATGGAACATGCCTCAAATGGAACACAACAAGCTCCATCTGATATATATGGGCATGCTCAACGGACATCTACATTAAAGTATCACACCAGGTAACGCCACTACAGCAAAACAAATGAACTGCTATGCATTATCCCAACTATATACATATACAGTCAGAAATGCTTTGTATAATCAAGACAGAAGTGTCGCAAATGTTTCCTGAAAGTGTCACAGAAAATGACGTTCTTGGTCTTCTTCACACGGACGCATAAACACAGTTACATTTTTCACACTGTGAAAGATTTTCATTTTCAAGGGGGCCTGGACACAATGGGTCAGTCGGGACATGATATTCACTTCAAACAGGCTACCAACCAATAAACCAATAGGTATTCGGCCAATTTGAAAGGGCAATCACCCCAGCAGTAATCATACTTACTCCCCACCTCTTTAAAAAACTTACAGTGAGATTCAATAAAGTTCTTCGGAGAGATTCAATATAAAAGTTTGCGTTACTTAACTTACCTTAGAGCGACCCTGCGACACAATATGAGTGTGACAACAAGTATGGCGAGAGAACGACTAAACAGTACTAAAGTATGGCGTTGCATCCCTATGAAGCCAATCACGTTCGCCATCGAGAAAATCTGTGTACGAAACGCGTTAGGCAGCCTCTACTTTTATGGCCCTCCATCTTGCCTCCCTCTCATGCATTGCCCTAAGTGGACTCCATATGTATCGTATTTTAGACAATTTGGTAGATATACGATTTGGTCCAAGGGAGGTGGGGTTATGGGACGAGGGATGTAGGTTGTTCTAGGGATTGTGATAATGTGTGTGACAAGACTTTTTAAAGGAACAAATAAATGTATACATTTTTACTGAAGATAATTACTGAATGTTCGGTTGGCCATTTACTGTAAGTCCATACTTTTCTTGCAAAAAATGGCATTGTTTTAGGTAAAGGTAACCCCAGCATGGAAGGTCCTATCTAGGTAAAGGTAAGCCCAGCATGGATGGTCCAAACTAGGTAAAGGTAACCCCAGTCTGGAAGGTCCAAACTAGGTAACGTGTACCTCCATCTGGAGGTCCTATCTAGGTAAAGGTAACCCCAGCATGGAAGGTCCTATCAAGGTAAAGGTAACCCCAGCATGGAAGGTCCAATCTAGGTAAAGGTAACCCCAGCATGGAAGGTCCAACTAGGTAAAGGTAACCCCAGCATGGAAGGTCCAAACTAGGTAAAGGTAACCCCAGCATGGAAGGTCCTAAATAGGTAAATGTAGCCCCCAGTTTAAATAGGTAAAAGCAACCTGCCATTGAAAAAGTCCATTTGTTGGACGAAATGAGTCTGGTGTTCCCTCTGTTCCATTTTTTATTACTTCTCCTGCCCTACCCTGGTACTGCACTGAGACTATTAGTGGTCTGCCGGTCTTTGATTGGGTTTGATCTCTCTTTACACTTGCATGTTATACCACTACCCATATTTTATGTGACATTTGTGAATGTTTTAAATGTATCTATGCGTTTTATCTGATTTGTTTGTTGTTGAAATACGGCAAATATTGGAATGTGTTTTGCACCCTACTTTTGAGAGTTGCCCATATTTCCCACTGCTGTTTTCTAATGTATTTTATGTTCTATTTGTTAGTGGGGCTGCATTGATCTTTGGTTGCACAATTGAGCTGAACAGTGCCCAACTGCTGGGGGTGTGGTGTAAGTGAGCAGAAGTTTTTTGCTAGGCTGGGCTTCCCTTTAAGTGTACAGTATTGTATATACTGTAGTAATATTTTTTTTAACCATACCTGTTTTTTGTGGTTTGTCCATGTAATTGCAAATTTGTCTATATTTAGTGCATTTCCATATGGGGCACTCAATCCATACTCCCCAACTGTAACTTGTTCAAGTGTGTCTTTACCTCTCAGGTGCCAATTTACAATGTCATATACAGCTGGGGGATTCCGTTGTGCATCAAAAAAAAACTGGCTTCCGTACTTGGTCTTAAAGTTTACATTCTTTATGTAGTGGAGCAGCTGGGGAACACAAAGATATTAAATGAAAAAAGCTAAGTATGATAGGGGGATTAAAACATGGTAACTCTGTAAAAGTAAAGTTTCTTACATGCCAAGGTTGAAATGATGTAATGTTCTCACAGGTTCCATGGTGAAATGGTTCATATCCAAGTTTACATTGAAGAAAATTATGAAGGGCCCATGCAATGAGATAAAAGGAGGTATAGACATGAAATGAAACTCTCTGATCTTGTTCAGTTAAAAACATATCAAGTGTTTCATTCCCTGTGCAGGCTGTAGTTTTTGCATTGTCAGAGGGTTGTGAAATCTCTTGACTGGGCCACCTGCATGAGAACGTTTGCTCCCAAAATTCTCTTAAAAACGAGTCTTTAAAATCTTTATATGGGTGTAAACTTCTAAGGTACTGATTGAATTCTGGCATTTTTCCACCTCGTATAGCAAAACCAATGGTTCCCTCCAGAACTGCTTGAAATCTTGGTTCAGAAAGTAGAGATGATGTTGACCAACCTTCACTAGCTACCCAAACTGTCCCTGTTACATTCTGCCTCAAGAGCTCTTCTACTATAAAAACAAAATCCGAATCAGAGGCTATAACCACCACAACCTTTGCATTTGATTTTTTCAAAACCCGGACAAGGTGAGGAGCATTCCTATTTGGTTGACCAATCAATATATTTTCATTAAAGGCAACACAAGCACCTAGGTTTATTATTTCCTGCTTTAGTATCTGAAGTCCAGATTGACCATAATCATCGTCATTGGCCAGGAGACCAACCCAAGTCCAACCAAAGTGATAGACCAGTCGTGCCAGACCTCTCATTTGAATATCATCACTTGGAATAGTGCGGAAAAAGGATGGAAACAGATGCCTGTTACTGAGAATAGGGCTGGTTGCAAAATAACTGATCTGGAAAACACAAATATGTATAACAGGATAATTTACATTTACAATCTGTAATCTTGATGCCCATATAAACAGTAGTGATGGCCCAGTTCCGAACCCGGATCCGTGGCGGATTTACCACGTTCGTGAACGGCGGATATCGCGGATTTTCCGGTTTTCCGCCTTCCAAACTTTTCCGAACCGCGTTTTCGAACATTTTCGAAATTACGAGGATTTCTCGTATTTTCAAAAATACAGGAAAATACGAGAAATCCTCGTAAATTCAAAATTTCGCGGATTTTTCACATTTTTGGACGGAGCAAGCCACATTTTCGCGTCCGTATTTTCTAAGAATCCTCGTATTTTCGAAGAACGGATTTTGCCGAACAATAATAGGTATAGAACACCCAGATGGTTTTGTTCAGATAATTGAGCCAGATGATGAGCTGCAGAAACAATGACCAGAACAAATGCCAAAGGGGGCGATGCAATATTTTTTTCCGACGCAGCTTACCTGCCCGAGTTCCCGCGATGCAAAAATCCCTGTGCGAGATTTTGTACATCGCGGGATCTCTGCCAGGTAAGTGCGCCGGCTAACGCCTCCTATTCAGTGGCGTAAAGTTTCGCGCTACATGGTAGCGCAAAACTTTACTAAGGGCGGTTTTGCATCGCCTGCGCCACGCTATTTCCGAGCATTCTCGGAAATGGCGCAGGCAATGCAAACTCAGTGTAAAACCCACGGTAACCTGATGATACATCGGATTGCGTGGGTTTTACACTGACTTGGGCATTTTGCGCCCAATATTGCATCGCCCCCAAAATGTTTTCAAGCTTGTTTTAAAATGAACCCAAACATTTCACAACAGGACAATGACAAATGTCTCAATTTCTATTGCTGTATATTATCAACAAAATAAAAACTGTTGGTTTTGCAATAAATGGATTCCTGGCCATTGATACTTACATGTTTTAGTTTAGTTTAATTATGCATTAAATAAGTCAGTAAACTTTCATGATGTTCCTACCATATTTTATATCAATCATTTATTAATCGGCTCTTAGAAATCTCCACAAACTAGACCCTTCCAAACAACATACACAATGGCACATGATACAGTTTGTCCTGTAAATATGGCAAGGAGAGAATGATGAAAGTTATTCTGTTTTTTGTGTAACTGTATTTATATATATTTGTGTACCTGTGGGTACCGTCTTAGTCCTAATATTTGAGCCATTATAATAGAAAGTGTGGATCCACATTCACCAATTATACCAGCCAGAGGTGACCCTTGATTGCATTGATAATTTGGGATGATTTCTTGGCCCCCCGATAGAATCCAAAGCACACCTTGTGCTGCTCGGCGTAACGTATTACATGTGTCAAAAATCAGGTAACCCAAAGTGATGTTTGGAAGAAGATCAGGACAGGAGTTAATCTCCTCCACTGCAAATACTAAGGCATGCATACTCTGATAATACTCACTGCCAAACCTGGAATAAAATCATAAAAAGAAAAGGTTACATGGGTTAGACATTATATTGAAATGTGGTTATACTAGTTTTAGATAGTAGATGATGTAGATGATGTAATATATTAGTTATTACATCATCTCACTGTCTTTATAATGTTTTATTATGGAAAGGTCCATGCTGAATTGTTGGGGAAATACAGAGATTAGCACCAAAATGATTAGACAAATCTAAAGCCTTTGGCAGGGGGGGAAATCAAATAAAAAAACAATATTTACCTGAAGGAAACTTTAAAAGGAGCGTTGGGTAATCAATACTTTATGGATGTGGCATAGAAATGCACTTTATTTCATTATTGACCCATTAAACAATCAGGGTTATTCAATACAAGTTCTTATCGTTTAAAATGGTGCTAATTTTGCCCCAACCAATCAGATGTTAGCTTTCAAATGTTAAATAAGATCTGATTGGTTGGGGCAAAATTAGCACCATTTTAAACGATAAGAACTTTTATTGAATCTCCCTGAATGTCTTTCATAGAGAAATAATAATAATTTATATGAATGGACAGATTATTTCTGGTGGGTAAAAATAAATAGGATCTCACAATTAAGTAAAGACGAGTCCCAGGTTCAATTTCATAACAATGGGTTTGAAAACCTACAGTTCAGGCAGAATTTTTAGAATTTCGATAACCAGAAATCGTGGTTAAAAAAAAAGAAAGAAAAACTCCGCTTTATTTGGGTTCAAAATGGATTTTAGTGTAACAAATTGGGCTGGAGTACTCACAGGTAAGCTTTCAGGAGGAGGCCAAGGTCTATAGGTTCGGATTCTGGAACAGAGGAGGCTGATAGGAATTGTATGCTAGACACCAAAGTGCAGCTTCGAACTGGATACCAAGATGCTGCTGGGAACTGTATGTGGGGTGACAAGGAGCGGCTGGAACTGGAAACCCAGGAAGAAGAAGCTGGAGCAGGCTAGTTGAGTAGAAGCACTGGATCAGGCAGGGTAAGTAGACACAGGAACAGGCTAGGTAAGTAGTCAAAGGAACGGGCTAGGTAAGTATTCACAGGAACGGGCTAGGTAAGTCATCACAGGAACAGGCTAGGTTAGTAGTCACAGGAACGGGCTAGATAAGTAGTCACAGGAACGGGCTAGGTAAGTAGTCACAGGAACGGGCTAGGTAAGTCCTCCCAGGAACGTGCTAGGTAAGTAGTCACCGGAACGGGCTAGGTAAGTAGTCACAGGAACGGGCTAGGTAAGTAGTCACAGGAATGGGCTAGGTAAGTCGTCCCAGGAACGTGCTAGGTAAGTAGTCACAGGAACGGGCTAGGTAAGTAGTCATAGGAACGGGCTAGGTAAGTAGTCACAGGAACAGGCTAGGTAAGTAGTCCCAGAGCCAGGGTAGCGAAAGCTACAGTCAGGCGCTGGGCACTGGAGAATGCCAGCATTTAAATCTTCGTACCCCTTGGTGCACCAGCGTCCTGACGACATTATGTGCCCACCCGGAAGAGCGCGGCTGTCACCAAAGCCATTTTGGAATTTCAATGCATTATTTTAATCTCTACACTCTATACTATTGTTGAGTGTTTCGTCTTCTATTGCTGCTTAACAAATAAAGTTACACATACATATATGAGGAGAAGGGTAAATATTTAATTTGCAAGGAGACTTGTAAGTATTTAGCTTATTTTCTCTGTGGTTTTCAACATAAATAGTGTGGGTCATAGTGAGCTAAATCAAGACATTAACCCTTTATAAATAGCTATTAATGCAGGGAAAAATGAAATTGGATGCTCAGATTAATTGCATATACTGGGGAGACTACATAGCAAAATATAAAAAAATATTAAAACAATGTAGCCAAAATCAACAGAAAAACACAACAGCACATGTAGATATCGTTCGCGTGAGAGTTGGGACATCCCATGAAGGACATCATTACTTACTGCTGACATTGTAGCTCGGCGGGTTTACTTGTGTAAATGAGACCTTTGTCTACCCTGTCCAAATGAATAGGGAAGGTCCCTGCTAAAATAATATCTCCAGGAGAGCTTAGATAGCCAGTGATGGTCTCGCTGGGCAGACTGCAGCCAATATTCCAATCAGAAAAGGCACAAACTTCTACAGTTAATGCACTTAATATCCATGATGAAGAAAGTATGAAACAGCTGGTTCTGTGCCATATCTGACTGTAATAGGAAATCATCTCGTTCCATAAATAAAAACCTGATTGAGGCAACATATCTGTCAATTTCCCATATTTCCTTACATACTGCACATTATATATATAAGCATGGAAGATAAAAACTGTGTGCTTATGGGAATTAATTAAACATAATTAGAACGGTTCTGGGATATATTTTCTCCCATAAGATAGAGTTCCGCAAGGGGCAGGAGATTAAAATAAATAGTCAATGAATTCCCCTTATCAATGCCGCGTTTATTCTCTATTCCTGATAGAAAACTGGCCCATGCTACATAATAGTGTGAAAGTGCTAAAGCAAAGTCCTTAAAGAGGAACTGTGGTCCAAAAATGACTTTAGGTAAATTGATAGGAATTGCTCCCCTGAGAGTTTTTGCAATTTATTTCCATTGTTTATTTTACATAGTTTTGAAGATATTTACATTTTTGTGTGTGATATGGCAGCAGCATCAACAGGTCCCCTGCACTTCCTGCTTCCTGCTCTGAAACCTGTCAGTCAATCTGCCCTGTGTCTCCTCCCCTTTGCAGCCCCCCTGGTCTCTCCCACTCATGGACCCCATGGTCCCTCCAGTTGCAGGCCCCCCTTGGCCCATTCCCTTACAGCCCCATGTGGCCCCGCCCACTCACAAGTGCCGTGGCCCACCCACTCGTGGGTGTCATGGCCCCGCCCAATCACGGGTGCCTAAGCCCCACCCGCTCACAGGTGCTGTGGGACACTCTGACACCCCCCAAAAAAACTCTGTGGAAACAGCCTTTTCAGTCAGAGTGAGAACTCTCCTTCACACAGCAGAGAGGAGGAGGGACTTCCTGTCTCCCTCACACACTGAGGGAGTCTGAGGCTGTGCTCGCCGACGGCACTGTGCAGGAGAAGCCTCAGGAATGTCAGCCTCCCACCCATTAACTTTCTGGCCAGTCATTTCTGTATATCTTGGGCTGTGGAGCACGTAGAGAGGTGTTTGATGGCTCGTTTTAAAGGTAGGAAACTGGCCTTTAAACTTGTTTGGAGACCACAGTTCCCCTTTAAAGGAGTAAAAAAGCCAAAATATATAACAGATAGCTACTGGATATCTCTCATCTCCCAAATCCTTTTGGAGCAATCTTCTCTTTAATTCTGCAGGTTTCACGGGCAACACAATATTTGCATGAAAAAAACGTCTTATACTTTATTTCAATCAAAACACAATCAGTGCATTCATTTAAGTGCTTAGTGCAAACAAAAAGATTAAAAACAGATCCCCCGATATAAAAGTATCATCTTCCCCAAAATATATATACAGTATATACTGGTATATATAGGGAAAAAAGAGGGGCATAATATGCCTCCTCCTAAACATTATGTCACATAATATAACATTTGAATCAAATCAAAATAATAGCATACAGTATATCCTATTTTAACATAGGTTACCCAACAGAGAACCAGCAGACCACTCCTTAAATAAGGGGCCAAATAAATATATGGATGGCGCTCAGGGGGAACAAGTTAAAATTTGTCCAAAAAACGCCAAACGTGTTTCATCCACAAGACTTCCTCAATGGCAAGGACCAAGCACTTACCCCATCCTCCTGTCTTATAGGGTAGATTAAATTGTCATCACCAGTGCGTGACGTAACATGTTTTTGCGCCAAAGGATAAGGACATGGGCATATCCTTAGAGCGGAAGAGACTCCGATTCGAAATATGGAACATGCCTCAAATGGAACACAACAAGCTTCCATCTGATATATATGGGCATGCTCACAACGGACATCTACATTAAAGTATCCACACCAGGTAACGCCACTCTACAGCACAACAAATGAACTGCTATGCATTATCCCAACTATATACATATACAGTCAGAAATGCTTTGTATAATCAAGACAGAAGTGTCGCAAATGTTTTTCCTGAAAGTGTCACAGAAAATGACTGTTCTTGGTCTTCTTCACACCTGGACGCATAAACACAGTTACATTTTTCACACTGTGGAAAGATTTTCATTTTCAAGGAGGGCCTGGTACACATGGGTCAGTCGGGACATGATATTCACTTCAAACAGGCTACCAACCAATAAACCAATAGGTATTCGGCCAAATTTGAAAGGGCATATTCACCCCAGCAGTAATCTATACTTACCTTCCCCACCTCTTTAAAAACTTACAGTGAGATTCAATTAAAGTTCTTCGGAGAGATTCAATATAAAAGTTTGCTGTTACTTACCTTACCTTAGAGCGACCCTGCGACACAATATGAGATGTGACAACAAGTATGGCGAGAGTACGACTAAACAAGTACTAAAGTATGGCGTTGCATCCCTATGACGCAATCAACGTTCGCCATCGAGAAAATCTGTGTACGAAACGCGTATGGCAGCCTCTACTTTTAATGGCCCTCCATCTTGCCTCCCCTCTTAGCATTGCCCTAAGTGGACTCCATATGGATATCGTATTTTAGACAATTTGGTATTGATATACGATTTGGTCCACTAGGGAGGTAGGGGTTATGGGACGAGGGATGTAGGTTGTCTAGGGATTGTGATAATGTGTGTGACAAGACTTTTTAAAGGAACAAATAAAATGTATACATTTTTACTGACGTAATACTGAATGTTCGGTGTGCCCATTTACTGTAAGTCCATACTTTTCTCTGCAGGAAAAATGGCATTGTTTTCTTATGCCAGTTTTTTAGCCAAACCTCCACTAAAGCTGCTTTAGCTCTCCAAGTGCTTTTTGAGCTTACAGAGTAGTAAGGAACTGGGAAGACAGGCGCCAGAGGGAGAGAGATAAGTAAACAGGGCATCAGGGACTGTGAGGAGGTAAGAAACTTTAACAATCTCAGCATTGGAGTTGTGTGTAGAATTTACCGCTGGGGGGGTGTCACAGGACACCAAGCAAACCAGGCAACACAAGCTATTTTGCAATTAGAGCTTTATTATAATGCACCAATATCATCCAACCTTATCCTACTAAGCAAGCACTATCCTTGGGATGCAGTCACTGGGATCTATGGGCTCCACTCTCTGGACACTACGGTCTTGGCTCAAACTGCTGTACTGCTGCTGGCATCCCCCCTTTCTGGCTCCTGGATCCCTTGCTCTCAAGCTAAGGGACAGGGTAGTGTGTCACAGCTCTGAGATGCTAAGCACTGCCTAAGCATGTGTCCTAGCTCTGTTTTCCCTTGCTCAGCTTTCCCTTCTGCCAAGCCCTAGTTTGCTTCCTCCTGCAGGCTAGCCTCCTGTATCCCTTGCTCTCAAGCTAAGGGGCAGGATATAGTTAATCAGCTCCCAGCTACAGGATACTGCCTCAGCATGAATCCTAACTCTTCCTTTGTCTAAGTGCTTCTCCCCCATGTGGACTAAAGCTGCTCTTTTTATTCCCAAATTCCCTTTGAAATGCAAATGACCATCCTTCAACAAGCAGCCAATCATCAGACTTACTGAACAGCAGACCTATCAGCAATTACTCAAGCTGGCCGCATAGCCAAACTGGCACCTTACTAATCAGTTTATGTCAGGCAATCGCAGGAGTTTTACCTATTGAGCCATCTTGTGGACAAAGGACTAACTGCATATTCCCGACAGTGTATTTGGTACATTTTACATAGAGATTATTTACATAGGGTATAACACTGGGAGAGGTGGTGCCTGGATGATACAATGTTGTATTATTTATTAAAAACTGGGCACCACTTTCTCACTAACATAGCATTTATTATTTAATAACATTACAACCCCCCTAGTTCTCCGTCACAGGGGGCATGCCCTTTAATCAGCGTAACCCCAATATTTGAGCTTGGCCAATTGTAGACCACACAATTGGCTGAAAGTTACTGACATTTATGATACATTATTCCAAATGACTTTTGACATAAAAAAAGGTGAAAAATGTCAGAAGCAGTGAAAATTCCTAGTAATATTTCAACCCTGTCAACCAAAATATTGCAGACTTGGATTGATGCAATATTTACTTGTGTGTACATAGCAAAATGTTATTTTCAGACTTTACTGGTCCTTTATGTCACCTAAACAATGCTACACTATTGTGGCCCACTGGGTTTCTCCATTTAACATTCTCCTTAAACCTTCAGCCGTAAAGTAACATGTATACTCACATGCATGGCCAATAATAGTCTTCACTTAAAGGGCATGCCCACCCCCCAAACTAAAAATTTCCCTACTACTGGCCCCACTGTACAATTAAATAAAAACCTTACCTTACATCCCTGCTCCTTGTGGTTCTTCTGTAGTCCATGTATAAAGTCCAGGAAACTGTAGGGTAGGAGCTGTCTTCCTTTCCTAAAGGTCTCTGCCTCTGTGTTGCCTCCGGGAGGGATAGAGACTTGCGCAGTGGAGACCCTTTCCCTCCCTCCCTCCCGATGCCTCTCTTGCTTATTTCTATCCAAGATTAAAATGCTTTTAAGATAATGCAGGGCATGTCCCCCCACCCCCAACCGCATTATTCTTATACCAAACAACGCTTCCCTTCGTTACTTAAAGCACCTCGTTCCAGCGCCGTTCTCACTGATGGCAGCCACGGCTGTGATTGGCTGCCTCTCAGCCAATCACAGCCGCGGCTGCCGGTCCGGCCCCCCTGCTTACAGTTCCGGCGGGCAGGGGAGCTGGACCAGGACAGTGAAGGAACGAGGTGCTGTAAGTAAAGAAGGGAAACTGTTTTTGGTATAAAAATATAGCGGTTGGGGGTGGGGGGACCTGCCCTACAATATGTTAAAAGTTGAAAAAGAGGGTGGGCATACACTTTAAACACCCACCCATCTCATTCCACTCTCTAAGGTCATAATCTTATTCAATAACATATTCTCCAATCTCTTCTTCAACACCAAAGCAATAGCCATCCAGCTCCAGTTACCAATCTCTTTCATATCTAGTCCATCATTTATTTGTTACTATTGACCATTTAACCCCTTATCTAATTTGTAATATTCATGGCTGCAATTACCCCAATACACAATCCCCAATGTATACGTGTGTGAAATTTCCACCCTAACTTTTGATCCAGAAAAAGGCAAAAAAAAACCCAAACAAACAGTGTGAGGGGGGGAATTCCTGACTCCAAATGGCAATCGGAAATATCCCTGGATCAACTTTATGTATCAATACCAGTAACCTACAACATTTATCTTTAGAAACTCATCCAGTGAAGGTGCATAAAGTACAAAAACTTGGACAATAACTGCTTGAAAATCTAAAATACAGTTATTTATTTTTTATGGATTGAATCTGATGTTCTCAGTCACATCGACCACCCAGCACCCGTTAGTTAATGAACACAGTGTTTGGTGAAGTATGTGAGATCCTATACTGTAAAAAGGACATCTAAGAAAAAGAAATAGTTCAGAGAAGGGCGCGTTCCAAACTGTAGACAGTAGTTAGCGCACACTGGAAATAACGCTTTACCGGGCTTTGGCAGTAGTGAGATAAAAGCTTCTTTATTCAAAAAGAAAGTAACATAGTAACACTTAAAACAGGGGAGTGGTCAAAATTAGAGATGGGATCCAGGTCTGACTCGGATCTGGGCAGATCTTTTGGATTTCGGGACTTCTGAATGTATTTTCCGAATGTAGGAGGTTATTTCATTCATACATTTGGTAACGCTCAAAAATACGATTGGAAAGTCCAAAGTAGTTACCAATCTTATTTTGGAGGGTTATTGAACGTTCCAGGTTAATTTATGTAACCCTCTCAAAATTATGTTCCGAACTCTCAAAAGTAAGCTCCGTTTTCAGATTTTCGGGTTTTTCCCAAGTTCCATAAATCCGAAAACAGAACGAAACTTCAGAGTTTCAGCCATCTCTAGTCAAAATGTAAACCTATAGCCCGAACCGAAGTAATACAATGAAGTTAAATCACTAATGTTAAAAAATAATATACAGTAAAATAAAATTGTATCATTATGACTACTACTCTGAAAAGATGGGTCCCAAAGTATTGGGAAGCTATATCTACCCCAGAAGATAAGAAAAATTTCTCAACAAAAAATAAAAAAAACATAATTATAATAATAATAATAATAATATTGAGGACATTTTTATTAAATTGATCTTCAAGTTTAAAGTAGCAAATAGCTTCTTTATATACCGTTGATCT
Source organism: Hymenochirus boettgeri (assembly GCA_019447015.1). Lineage (NCBI taxonomy): Eukaryota > Metazoa > Chordata > Amphibia > Anura > Pipidae > Hymenochirus > Hymenochirus boettgeri. The sequence continues at coordinate 272,585,030 of CM033471.1, forward strand.
AGATATGCGCAGCCTATATCTTTAAATGCCCGTCTTTCTCTAGAGATACAAATATTCCAGTCATATACGATACATTCCCTTTACAATTTATATAATAAAGCATAATTACAATTGAAGTCCCCCCAGGCCTATCTACACAGTGTATATAAATCCATCTCTGGAATCCATGGCAAGGACCCAATAGAGAATCAGAGAATCATCATCTTTCGAAAACTCTCCGATTTAACAACATGAAACTGCTCGGCACAGTCGCCTGGTTTGTCCTTTCTAAATCATGGATTCTGTGTACGATTTCCATTGGCATCTGTGCTGATCTAAAACATGGCTGCAGTTTGTCTAGTGGGAGTATTACTGGTTATATAAGTCAACCGGGAGACATCATCATAGGGGGAACTTTTGCAATTCATTTGGACAGAATTTACAATGATATTAATTTTACTACTAAACCAGCGGAGATTGAATGTCAGATGTAAGTAACATGGTCATTGCAGACTGAAACTTATTGTATTATAAGAAAGAAGAATACTCCATTGATAATGTATACTACTGTAATGTATATTTAGGATTGTAAATGCAATCAGGTATCAGAGAGTGGCTGAGTCTGGGGGTAATGGTACATGCAAGGAATCCCCACCTATGTTTTCACAGAAAGTGGCCCAGCAGAAAGGTCCAGCTGCTTTCTCCTTGCATGTTGGGAGTTGTGCAAGGTAATATTTGTCCTCCATAATAGAAAAATGGAAGCTAAATTTAAAGGATATCTCCACTTCAGTATCTAAACATTCCTGTAGTGGAGGGGACCCACCTTAGTTCCCTCGGACTCTGCCTCTATTGCTACTTCTAGGATCAACGTAGCAATTGGGGCTGGACTGGCAACCATCTATGTGGCTTGACTGGCAGGCTGAGAGTCAACCAATCACAGATGCGGCTGCCGGGTATCGGGAGAGCCCAGGGAACAAAAAAATGGGTTGGTCTGTTTTAACAGCCACTACAGGAAAACCATAAGGAGCAGAGATGTAAGGTGAGGATTTTTCAACACTACACAGTGGAGCCAGCAGTTAATTAAATTTAAATGTGGGGTGGACATGTCCTTTAAAAAGAATGAAGACAGCAGAATGAAATAGAGGTGGTAGAGTTTATTAAAATAAATGGGGGGGATTTGAAAGAGACCATCAGGGAGATTCAATAAAAGTTCTTATCATTAAAAATGGTGCTAATATTTCCCCAACCAATCAGATGTTAGCTTTCAAATGTTAATAAAGATTCTGATTGGTTGGGACAAACATTGGCACCATTTTTAACAATAAGAACTTTCATTACATAGGCCTGAAAGAGCCTGATTGTATAAATGGAAACAGAAATGAGAAATGAGACAATAAGTGGAGGTTCAATTCAGAAGCAAAAAGCCATGAGGGGAACAAGGAAGGTTGAATGGAATACAATGGGAAATAATAATAATTCTTAAATCTGTCCCAATGTAGTTGTTAATCTTCATCTATGCCGATTAAAGCAGTGTACCACAGGGAAAATTACATTTCATCTGTTTAGGAATACTTTCAAATTCATATTAAAAGTAAGGTAATGGCACTGAAAATGGAGGAATATCTAAAGGGGAGGGGGAGGTTTGGAAATTGAGCGTTATCACTAAGATCTTTGATCTGTAACCACACGGGACATGCGTAATCATGAACAGAAGCCCATGCTAAGTTTAAACTTCCCAACACATACAGGGAGATTTAATAAAAGTTCTTATTGTTAAAAATGGTGCTAATTTTGCCCCATCCAATCAAATATTATTTAACATTAGAAAGCTTACCGTATATACTCGAGTATATATATAAAAACAGCCTGAAAACTGAACCTCGACTTATACTCGGGTCAGTCACTAACTTGTTAGAAGAATCCGGCTGCCGCATCTCCCAATCGTCGCATCCACTGACGTAACTCGCGCCGGGTAGTAAGACAGGCGCAGAGTAGTGACGTCAGTGGATGCGACGATCGGAGATGCGGCAGCCGGATTCTTCTAACAAGTTAGTCCCCATGTCGATCGTGAGATGCGGCAGCCGGATTCTTCTAACAAGTTAGCCCCATGTACTCCGCACTGGTGTTGGACACTTCTCTAGAAAACAGGGGGCTAAGGATAGTAGCGTTTTATTGGCACATAACTTTACTACACTGTGTATATAAAAGTCAGTTAATGACAAGCTGGGGAAGGTTGGGTAGGGGGGGTTTGCAGATCCACTGCAGATGTTTGTAAACTACAACTCCCAGCAGCTAAAGCATGTTGGGAGTTGTAGTTTACAAACACCTGAAGTGCCAACGTGGTCATATTTTCTACCCTCGACTTATACTCGAGTCAATCACTTTTACTAATTGTTTAGGTAAAAATATGTACCTCGACTTATACTCGGATCGACGTATATTCGAGTATATACGGTACATCTGATTGGTTGGGGCCTGTTATCTCCTTCATCTCACTATTTGGATATATGATGGGCACACATTGTTTAGTCAGCATATGTAAGAAATCCATTTTAAGTATTTCTGTTTTCATAATAAGTAGAAATACCTACTTTAAACTGTAAAACCTTAAGCCAAATCCAAATTTTCCCCTGTGTTTTCATTTCAGGTTTGGCACTGAATATTACCAGGCTACCCATGCCCTAATATTTGCTGTTGATGAGATAAACAATGACACCAAATTTCTTCCCAATATTACATTGGGTTTCAAAATTTTTGATACTTGTGTTACCATACAACGGGCAGCTTTAGGCACCCTCTGGATGCTCTCAGCAGGACCAGACATCATCCCAAATTATCAGTGCCAGAAATGGACAACTCTTGCTGGTATTGTAGGTGACTGTGGGTCTACACGATCTATTCTGATTGGTGAAATCTTGGGACTCTACAGATATCCACAGGTGGGAGCAACTTGAGTTGATTGTAGTTGCCGTCTCAATCACAAACATATCTGTTTCTATTTATTATCTGTAAGATATCACAATAACTATAAATCAATCGAATGGGATAACCAAATGGAGTATTTTGATCAAAATTCAGATATAGGCTAATTAGGGCGTGCATTAAGTTTGAATTTAAATATGTTTCTTTATATAATATATAATAACCAAATATAAAAGTTTGTGATGAAAAACATAGATTAAAAACTGTAGTAAAGAATCTGTATAATAGTTATATTTTTTGATGAATAAATGGTAAATACTTTGATGTGACGTAGTTGAATAATAGGTATTTAATACATAAATTCAGTACTTGTACGGTGCAATATATAAAGTGCTGTTGGAAAAGTGACTATCCCGTTGACTCTTACCAACTCTAAACAATATCTGCTGATTGTATTATATATATTCCATTTTTTATTTAATTTTTATTCTAATTAATTTTCCCTTTAGGACTTTTTATATATGTTTTTCTAAGGAACATACAGGGTTATTCAATAAAAGTTCTTGACATTAAAAATGGTGCTAATTTTGCCCCAACCAATCAGATGTTAGCTTTTAAATGTTACATAATATCTGATTGGTTGGGGCAAAATTAGCAACATTTTAAATAAGAACTTTTATTGAATCTCCCTGTTAATGTTTAGAATATTGGGCTGTTCTTTCTGTGTGCAGATTTCATTTTCCCCCAGGTTAACTGATAAAGAGTTCTGAAATTTTGTTTCAGATCAGTTATCTAGCAACAAATCCAATTCTCAGTGAACGGGATCTGTTTCCTTCCTTTTTCCGCACCATACCTAGTGATTTGTATCAAATGAAAGGCCTCGGAGAGCTGATCTCTCATTTTAAATGGACATGGGTTGGTCTCCTGGCCAATGATGATGATTATGGTCAATATGGAGTTCAAATAGTAAAACAGGAGATAATGAATGCTGGAGCTTGTGTTGCCTTTTTAGAGAATATATTGACTGGAAAACCTAATCGAAATGCTCCTCACATTGTTCAGGTTATAACAAAGTCAACTGCAAAGGTAATTGTTGTTATTGCATCTGATTCTGACTTTGTAATTGTGGCTGAGGAGCTGTTGAGACAAAATGTGACTGGAACTACATGGCTATCTAGTGAAGCTTGGGCAACGTCTACTCTTATGTTTAAAGAACGGTTCAAAACCGTTTTAGATGGCACCATTGGGTTTGCTATACATGGCTTGCCAATGCCAACATTTTCTAAGTATCTCAGAAGCCTTCACCCATTCATAAACCATAAAGAGTCATTCATTTGGGAGTTTTGGGAGGAAACGTTTAATTGTAAATGGATACATCAGGAAAACAAATCTGAAGTAAATAACAAAAGACAAATTCAGGCATGTTCAGGGTACGAAGACATGGAGAGACAAACAACAACACAATACCATAGAATGTCATTGAATGTTTACAATGCTGTTTATGCAGTGGCTTGGGCCCTTCAAAATTTACTTGATTGTATGCCATTTCATGGACCATTCAGTCAGGACTCCTGTGCCAACCTTACCTCATTTCTCCCTTGGCAAGTAAAGAACAATTATTTTATTCATTCCGGTTTAATGACTTGTTTACTTGTCCGTATTTATAGGGTATATTTATTGTTTACAGGTTCGCCACTACATTAAACGTGTTAACTTCAGAACCAAAGATGGAAGCCAAATGTATTTTGATGCAAATGGAAACCCACCACCTGTTTATGACATAGTAAATTGGCATTTAAATGAAGATGGTGGATTGGAGGAGGTGGTGATTGGAAATTATAGGGAAACATTGATAGTAGACAATGCTGCCATTACTTGGTACAATAGTTATAATCAGGTAAGAATAGTTGATGAGCTTGTCAATTATCCTGTTTTATGGTAGATCAAATTAGAATGATGGTTAACAAATTGTTTATATCTGGTAATCACTGCAGAGCATGTCTTCTCATGCTCTGCAGTGAGAACCCTGGATCTATCTAACCCTGGATACTATCAAAGGGGTGGTTGGGTGTGTGTGTGTTTCTAACTCCCTTGTACTTTTCCTTTAGTAACGTTTTGCTTTGATTTAGTTATACTGTATGGCAGATTTAAAAAATAAATAAACATTATTGAAAGTAAGAAGTATAAAAGTTAAAGCGAGGGGCTTCCAAGCCAGCATTTACATAGCATCCAACAATTTACGGAGCCGAGTCATTGAAGGATAATGTGTGGCTTCTACCATTTATCCAGATTTGTTTATTTTCATCTACAGTATAGAGCAGACTCATTAGACTTTCTACAAAGGACCTTTAAAGCAAGTTTAATGCACGTGGAGATTCATGTGGGGATTCATTTGCCACCCTAGTAGATAAAAACTAATGAAAGCATTAATTTTACATGTTAATGTGTTCATATTGGCAGAGATTTGTGAGCAGTAGCATAACTGTGGACTTCCCTTTTCCAGTCCATAGAATGTATTTAAACACTTGATCGCGCATATGAAGGAAACATGAGCGTTATCATCTATTTAAAAACAGCTGATCACAGCGGTGGTGGGCTCGCTTACCATCTGGGCCCCCCTGGGGTGGTGGGGGTGGTAGTTATGCCACTGTTTGTAAGGCAAAAAAACCCAAAAAAACCTCATGACTGTATGCATCATGGTTCCTTAAGGCAAACACAACTTAAATGTTTCCTTAAATATTATTTTATCCAGGAGCCGTTTTATTTATATCCATTTTGATTTTATTTTTCCCCCAGGCTATTCTACATTCAGCAACATTTTATTAATGATACAATATTTCATTATGATTTTTCTAGATTCCTCTCTCTAACTGCAGCCCAAGCTGCCCTCCGGGATTTCGAAAAGTGGTCATTCCAGAAAAACCCTCGTGCTGCTATGACTGTGCCCGGTGTCCCCAGGGAGAGATTTCAAGCCAGACAGGTACAGGTGCAAAACTATTGCCCCATATTAAAAGTATCATAGTACTTTTTACTATATCTTCATTGGACTAATATGGCACTATACATGTCAGTCTTATAAAGACATTAACATGATTGTTGTTCTCTAGATAAAGTGGAATGCCACGCGTGTTCTCCATACATGTGGCCCAATCTTCATCAAGACAGATGCTTACCAAGAACTATAGAGTTTCTTTCCTTTGAAGAACCTTTGGGTTGTAGTTTATTAGCCACGGCCATCGTCTCTTCACTGCTTCCACTTGCTATTTTGGCCATTTATATACGTTATAAAGGAACCCCGGTTGTCAAAGCCAACAACTTCTCCCTTAGCTGCCTACTGCTGTTTTCCCTGTTTTTCTGCTTCCTATGTTCTTTAGTTTTCATTGGTTACCCTCAACCTATAAAGTGTCTTCTACGCCAAGTGGCATTTGGGGTGGTATTTTCTCTCTGCATCTCCTGTGTCCTGGCAAAAACCATCACTGTAGTAATTGCCTTTTCGGCAACCAAACCAGACAGCGGATTGAGAAAGTGGACAGGAGTAAAAGTCTCATACTGCCTCATTGTGTTTTGTGTTTTAATTCAGTTATTTCTTTCTGCCGTGTGGTTGATCTTTTCTCCTCCGTTTCCAGAACTTGATACTAACAGCCAACCCGGAATTATCCTTGTTAACTGCAATGAAGGTTCATCTACTGCATTCTGGTGCATGCTGGGATATCTTGGCCTTTTGGCCACCATCAGTTTCATTGTTGCCTTTTTGGCCAGACGACTCCCTGACAGTTTTAATGAAGCCAAATTGATCACATTCAGTATGTTGGCTTTCCTCAGTGTCTGGGTGTCCTTTATCCCAGCCTACCTCAGTGCGGGTGGCAAGTATACTGTGGCAATGGAGATCTTTGCGATTCTCTCTTCCAGTTGGTCTGTAGTCCTCTGTATCTTTGCTCCAAAATGTTTTATTATATTGTGCAGACCCACCATGAACTCTAGAGAACATCTTATGGGGAAAGGACAGTTAAAAATGAATAATTAGCTTTGAAGACACACTTTAGGTAGTTAACAAATTCCTTGTATTTTATATAAGGTGCATCTGCAACAGATACTTGTAACTGGCTTCAACTATGCTCTGTAACTGGCTTCAACTATGCTCTTTGCACTTCATTAGTTGGAAGAAAAAATACTTAAAACTCAAACAATTCAAACAAGAAAATAACCTACATGTTGGTGATTAAAATCTACTGTAGTTATTATTCTACAAACCCATCTTTCTTCTTGGTCTTGGTAGAATGCAATCCAATCTTATACTTTTGTGTGACTTTAATGTTTAATGCTCTTTAATATCCTGGTACATTCTGCAAGTGTCCAGTACAACAGAAAAACATTTGAAATCCAGGATCAGCACATACTGTATCTCTCACTCCTGATGTGAAATGTGCACGTGTGACTCCTCCAAAGTCAACCCCAGAGGAGAAAGGAATACACAGCAAGGGAGGGGAATAATTAGCCAGACATTCTGGAGAAAAACCAGTTTTGAGTGAATATTCCAATATTGAACATTCGAGATTGTTGTGTGTATGGGCCCTTTTACAGCAACCTTTATTGAAAGCCAATGAATATAGATTGCATACAATAATGCTTCTGAAAAATGCATCATTCTATAAATACACATGCAGTAACTGACAGTTCCCCTACCAGTCTGCCCTCCTCTTTATCAACATATGCTCACCTTTGTCAGAGATGGAAAAGGTGTCATTGGCACAGTCTATGGGAGGAGACAGAGACCAGTAAATTGGTGTTCATTTAATTAAACTGTATCTTTATTATTTCATTTATTATGCAAGAAATAATACTGTATGTAGAGGAACTCAACAATATACCCCATGTGCAGTGAGAGCAATGAGACAAAGTCCAGTTCCTCCATGAGAGTATGCATTACAGATTATTAACCATGCACTGCTAAATCCAGACAGTAATAGAATACTGCTAAGGTTGCAAATGATGAATCAAGTAACTCAAGTCACTTAAAGGGAATGTCCACCCTAAAAATGAACTTTTCCCATTAGGTAGGTGACCCCTGTCCACCCCCAACCACCGATTTTTTTTCTTTAAAAATATGCTAAAATCTCCACTTACAGTCCCTTCTCTCCTGCGTCGTCTCTGATCCGGCTCCCTGGTTGCGGGAATTGGAAGCAAGGGCCGGAATGGCAGCCGCGTCTGTGATTGGCCAATCACAGACACGGCTGACGTCATTGAATATGCCGTGGGAGAGAACGGTCTGTATGTAAGTAGCGATCTGAGCATTTTTTAAAGAAATATTTTGGCTGCTGTGGGTAGTCAGTGGGTACCTACCTTAAGGTGCCATGGCTGCAGAGGATGGATCCGGATGGTTGGAGGGGGGGGGGGCATGTCACTGCCTTACTGAGATTAAGGAAATTGCAAAGACCGGATGACTGATTGACAGCTCCTTCTCTTCACTTTCCTGGACTTCTGTTAAAAATGAAAATGGGAGACTGTGGCATTAGAATTTGTTACTCCTGAGTCTGCATCTACACACATCTCTGCATCCAATGTCATTTGTCTCTTCTCCCCGTTAGCATTAGACAATAATTTCCCCCACTCCCAAAGTTAAACAGACAATAACTTTGGTGGCCCCCATGTAACTGCCCAGGGTGCAGTTATTGTTTTTTTAGGACTACAACTATTTACCATTGGAATAGCATATAGGGCACATTTCAGAACAATTCAAACAGCCAACATATGCAATTGATGTTCTGGTCCAGCTCTGCCCCCTACCTCAGCCCAGGACTTGTGCTGTAGGAAGAGATGCTTCCTGCAGAGCGCTTCTTTAATTGGAGCAGGGGGTCTGAGTTTTTATAGTTCCCCTTTCCTGGCTACAAGCATATTTCTGCTTAGATAAATCCCAACTAAGCTTAACATTAGGTAATGAAAATAAATGAAAATAAAAGTCTGATATTATCAAGTTCAGTTAGTTCAGGTAATTCTCTGTGTAATAGAGACATGGGGTGCTAGATTTTTAAACTCTACTAGTGGCCTAAAAATGTGTTTGTGGGTAATGCCCCCCCAGCTACTTCCCAAGTTCCTCTACATCTGGTCGCACTTCTCTGAAAGACAAACTTTATTTGGCACCAGACTTGAATAGGGTCCACATCACCAGCAGCAAAGGACCATGGGAAACAGAAAGAAATTAAGCATAAATGGTTAGAATTATTTTAAACATTGGCATTCACAAAATAAAAATAAATACCAGTTTGTGTTTTATTACATGGGGGATCACCTGAACATAAAATATTAGACTTTTGTTCCCCTTAACATGTTGGGTCTCTATAAAAATTGAGTGACAATTGTTAAATCACACGTCTATTAATTGCCCTTCTTCTCCAGAGATATTAACATGTCATGGGCTTTTATACATTCCCTCTACATTATATATAATCAAGATAATTACAGCCCTCGTCCCCCAGGCCCATCCAAACAGTGTATATAAATCAAGCTCAGGATACACTTCTGAGTCTCTTATAATGATCACAATACAGCCAATCACTAACAATGACACTGGCTCAGCCTATGAAAACCCTCAGCTGTAATATGAAGCTTGTCCACACAGTCTCGAGGTTTGTCCTGTCTAAAACATGGATTCTGTCTACAATAACCATTGAAGTCTGTGCCCATCTGGATCCTAAACACGGCTGCAGTTTGTCTAGTGAGGATATCACTGGTTATATGAGTCAACCGGGAGACATCGTCATAGGGGGAACGTTTTCAATCCATTTGGACAGAGTTTACAATGTCCTCAATTTTACTAGCAAACCCCAAGCGATCGAATGTCAAATGTGAGTAACACAATCCAGGTCTTTCTTTATTGATCCCATTTAATAGAGAACTAAAATGAAAATAATCCTCAATGGATTCTATCATTCTTAAAGGGCATCTATAACCAAGAAATAGGTTATTTTAAATTGACCATAACTGGAAACTATAATTCTTCCCAACCACCACTGGATAATTTTTTTGTTGATCTGCCCCCTATTTCTTTAGATATCCAATCTAAAACTTCTTATATTTCAGCTGTCAATCAAGTTCCTTGCTCTCAAAAACTATTCTGTGAGTAGTTTTACTGGAGTTGAAATGGTGACAGAGTTTTGGCAGTTGGAATGCTGTATGCTGTGTGCAGGCTTGACAGTTGGTTTGCGGGGGGAAAAAGTCAGGTCAGATGGAATTGGGAGTGGTTAAAAGAGGGAGGGGGGATACTGCTCCTAAACAAATGTGTGCTGGATTGAATTCATGCAGCAACACACACAAATCAGAGAAAGTGCTACTTGCTACTTGGTGCAACTGTTTTGGGGGAGAAGATGGCTAGGGGGTTGGAGGAGATTTTAAACTAGGTATGGGGGGGGGAGGGAACGTTTAACTACACAGGGGTAGATAGAGAAGTTAGGGATCTGGGGGCTAGTAACACAATGGAGGGAGGAGAAGGAGGAGGGGGGAGCATAGAGGATAAGGAGGCATGTACGACCATGTATGGAAGTAAATCAATTGATAATCTAAAATGTATGTTTACAAATGCAAGGAGTCTGGCTGGAAAAACCGGCGAACTTGAAATAATAGCGTTAAAGGAAAGGTATGATGTAATTGGTATAGCAGAATCATGGCTTAATGATTCACACGACTGGACAGTAAATATTGAAGGGTACTCCTTATTTAGACATGACCGAGTTAATAAGAAAGGAGGAGGAGTATGTATGTATGTTAAACAGGAATTGAAGCCAAATTTAAAAGATGGAATAGATGGGGGAGCAAACGATGCGGCAGAAACATTATGGGTGGAACTGTGTACAGGAAGCAAGAAGGTAGGTAAATTAATTGTTGGAGTGTGTTATAAGCCGCCAAATGCTGGGGAAGAGGTGGAAATGAATCTCCATATGCAGTTGGCGAAGGCTGCTGGTATGGGGCATGTTCTGGTTATGGGGGATTTTAACTACCCTGAAATAGATTGGAGTAATGGAACTGCCAGCACCTCAAAAGGTATAAAGTTCTTAAATTTCCTATATGAGCATTTTCTTTCACAGATGGTAGAAGTTCCTACTAGAAAGAATGCGTTGTTGGATCTGGTGATATCTAATAACCCAGAGCTCATTTTGGAGATGAAGGTAATGGGAAGCTTAGGGAATAGTGACCATGATATAGTGTCATTTAATATAGGTTGCAGAAAACTAAAGTGCACTGGCTTAACAAAAACTTTTAACTTTAGGAAAGCTAATTTTATGCTTTTAAAGGAATCGCTCCTGCTCATAGACTGGGGGGAACTGTTTCTAGGTAAAGATACTGAGCAGATGTGTACCACTTTTAAAGGGATATTAAACTATAACATTTCCAAATCGGTACCTTTAGGAAACAAGTGTAAAAAAATTAGGTCCACTCCTGCATGGCTTAATGCTCAGGTAAAAAGGGAAATGGAAAAAAAGAAAAGGGCTTTTAAAATTTTGAAAGCAGAAGGCACAGAACAGGCTTACAGGGACTTCAAAAGTTGTAATAAAGAGTGCAAGAAAGCAATTAAACTAGCTAAAATAGAAAATGAAACACGGATTGCCGAACAAAGCAAGTCCAACCCCAAGATGTTTTTTAAGTATATAAATGGTAAAAAAATGAGGACTGAGAATGTGGGACCATTAAATAATGGAGCTGAGGTGGTTGTAGAGGATGCCGAAAAGGCTAATCTGCTAAACCGTTTTTTTACATCGGTTTTTACTGTTGAGAATCCTTACAGTAGGGATTGTAACAATGTGCAGGGAGGAAATGAAGAGTCTTCACGTTGGATAACAGAGGATATGGTACGGAATCAATTAGACAAAGTTAATATCAATAAAGCGCCAGGACCAGATGGATTGCATCCTAGGATTTTAAAAGAGCTTAGTTCAGTTCTAGCAAGACCACTGTGTCTCATCTTTTCAGATTCGCTTTTGTCTGGGGATGTGCCGCTGGATTGGAAAAAAGCCAATGTAATACCAATATTCAAAAAAGGTAGTCGTTCACAGCCTGGTAACTATAGACCTGTAAGCCTAACATCAGTGGTAGGGAAGGTGATGGAAACTTTGTTAAGGGATCATATCCTTGACTTTGTCTCCAGAGATCATCTTATTAGTAGTAGTCAGCATGGATTTATGAGAAATAGATCATGCCAGACAAATTTAATTGGTTTTTATGAAGAAGTGAGTAAGAAGTTAGATTCAGGCACAGCTGTGGATGTGGTATATTTGGATTTTGCAAAAGCCTTTGATACTGTGCCACATAGGCGACTAATGTATAAACTGAGGACTGTTGGCCTTGAAGAAAACATTTGTTCATGGATAGAGAACTGGTTATTGGACCACAAACAGAGAGTGGTGGTTAATGGAGCTACATCTATGTGGGCTAAAGTTCTAAGCGGAGTTCCTCAGGGTTCTGTACTGGGGCCGCTTCTGTTTAATCTGTTTATAAATGACTTAGAAGGGGGCATTGAGAGCAAGGTCTCTGTGTTTGCTGATGACACTAAATTATGCAGAGCTTTGGAAACTTCCAATGATGTGCAAGTGCTGCAAGCAGACCTAGATAGATTATCAAAATGGGCAGCAGAATGGCAGATGAGATTCAATGTTGATAAATGTAAGGTGATGCATTTGGGATTTAATAATCCCTGTGCCACCTACACCATAAATAACTCTGTGTTAAGTGCATCTGAAATGGAAAAAGATTTGGGGGTTCTGGTAGATAACAGACTTAGCTGTAGCAAACAATGCCAGGTAGCAACAGCTAGAGCTAGCAAGATATTGTCTTGTATAAAGAGGGGAATGGAATCAAGAGAGAAAAATATTATTCTCCCTCTTTACAAGGCACTGGTAAGGCCACATTTGGAATATGCGGTGCAGTTTTGGAATCCCATATACAAAAGGGACATCTTGGAAATTGAGGCAGTTCAGAGAAGGGCAACTAAATTAATAAGGGGAATGGAGGGGCTTGAATATGCAGGCAGATTAGACAAGTTAGGGCTGTTTACATTGGAGAAGCGGCGGTTGCGTGGGGACATGATAACCTTATACAAATATATTAATGGCCCATACAGTGAACTCTCTGGTGCATTGTTCACTAATAGGTCATATCAGAGGACTCGTGGACATCCTTTAAGGTTGGAAGAAAAGAAGTTTCATCTTCAAGTTAGGAGAGGTTTCTTTACAGTGAGAACGGTGAAACTGTGGAACTGTCTTCCAGCAGAGGTGGTAATGGCAAGTTCATTGAATAACTTTAAAAAAGGCCTGGATAAGTTTCTAAAACTAAAAAATATTGAGAATTACTGGTATTAATGCATATAGATCTGGTTGATCCAGGGATACTTTCCGATTGCCGTTTGGAGTCAGGAAGGAATTTCCCCCCCCCTTTTTTAGCTGGGGTTTTTTGCCTTCCTCTGGATCAACTGTTAGGTAGGGTTAAAAAAAAAAAAAAAAAGGGGAATAGGTTGGACTTGATGGACGAATGTCTTTATTCAACCTTAATTACTATGTTACTATGTTACTATGTTACAGCTTTCTTAACAGCATTCCACAAGCTAAATTTAAAACCAGAGAGCCAACTACAGACCAGTTTTGACTTTATTGAGCCATCATCAGTATAGTGTAGGTGTTTGGACATATGTCACTAAGAAATTAAATAAGATAGGAGAGTATAATACATTAAATCTCCCCTTACTCATATGCAAATAAGGCCTACACTTCACTGATGATGGATCAATAAAGCCAAAACTGGTTTGTAGTTGGGTCTCTGGTTTTGAATTTAGCTCATTGAATGCTGTTAAAGCCTTTTAAAGTTCGTACACACTTGCGATCGAGGGTGCTGACACGTGTATTTATGAACGTCTGTTTTGGGCGATAATCGTGCTGTGTATGGGCACTTTATCGGCCAAAACAGCTGCTCGTTTGAACATCCGCTCGGCCGATGAAGTGCACATACATGGCGTGATTATCTGTCGAAACGGCACCCACAATCGTACATGTGTGTGAACCTTTAGAAGATATGGCATTTCCGAAAGGGCTCCCAAGGAAACCTGAACGTACCAAGCCCAGAGTCTCTGTATACAACTGTTTTAATGTCGCTCTTTAAAGCCTCCGAGTAGCTTATGTTTTAAGGTTGTTCTTTTCCCTTCTTTGAATTGTGTGCCCATCTATATACGTATGCTTATTTTCCAGGAGTGTCCGGAGCATCTAAGTGGCCATTATGTCTTTCTTTAAACGATTCTGATATAGCCCTGTGCCAAAAGCAGCCCCCTATCTTTTTCTTCTTTACGCTATCACATTCCTTTAAAATTAAACATTACAACTTTTGGCCAATCACAACTGTGTAAAAAGTATCATTTGTTATTGGGTTACTTAGTTTTTTTTTTCCTGAATCTGACTAATGCCAAGTAAGGTCTCAAAGGTTTCTATATTGGGCTTTGCTCTCTTCTTCTTTCCTTCTTCTCTTTATTCCACCCATTTTTTTTGGGACTTATATCTTCTCCTAGTTTTCGAGCTAGAGACACTTTTTGAATACAAACTAATAATCCAAGTTGCCTGCAAATTTACGAACATTTTTTCACATGGACTTGTAATAGGCCTCATCAACTCTTGCTCGTTTTCAGCTGTGTCACAGAGGTGCATGTTTTATTAACGCTCTCTTGATTGAATCAGCTGAATTGGGAAAGGGTTCGCTTAGGCTTTCACTGTCTCTATTAACACCATATTTAAAACTAGTCCCCCTACATTAAAAAACAAAAGCAACAATGATAAAAATACTTTGTCGCTGACACGCACAGTAGGGCTTTGTGCAGCCATGGCATGTGGCCTTCCCACAGTTCACCCATAAACATAAACATTGCCTTTCTCGTTATAGTCTCTGGCTTCTGTGATACTGACTTACTTCTATACTCTTCTTCATTTGTTTAAATTTTGATAATCACATTTCAGGAGAGGGGTGGAAATGCAGTGACGGAACAGCCATAAACTATCCATTGACGTAGCCTCGCAGGACAAAACATCAGATAAAGCAATTGGTAGTTTGTGAAAACTGAGAATATTAATCCCAGCTTGGCTCTGTTTTCTCACCCCCAGTTACATCTGATCTTCATAAGTAAAGCCAAAATGGAGAAGAAAGTGGTTTCTAATAACAGATGTTCTTCTGTAATTTGACTGGTCTAGCAGTGCTTCTCGCCTTCTACACCTATCAAAGGTTTATAAAGGTAATCCTAACACCATCTTAGGTCCTGAGAGTTCTGCTAACAATGCTATTACACCTTTGTGGTCTTTCCTACCCAAATTTTCTTTCTTAAACACAAGTGTATTAAACTGACGCAGGAGCAAAATTATAAGGGTTTGGTGCAACACAGGCACTGGCAAAATTAGGGCGCAAATCATAAATCCCCCACTAACCTGACCAACATTCCCTTTGGGCCGTTTATATTAGTTACAGGTGCTATTGCAATCTAACTTTAATCCAGAATCAATGATGTGGTGTATAATTACATATATAGTATATATTAAACCTTTTTTTCATTTTTTGACAGTTTTTTTTACTTGTTGACTTGCATATGCTATTTCTTTATTCTGTTTCTATAATCGTGTGAAGACATTTTAATTAATTTTTATAATCAGAATTTTAAAGCTCAGATCTTCCTATATCTAAGTACCGGATCGGTTTATCATTATGAACAAACTTAAGGCATAGAATCCGTACTATTCTTGTTTTAACTAATCGCTATTGCTGACAGAACACGTGACTTAAAGTGCGGTCCCGTAGAGGACCGCAGATCGGTCGGGTTTACTAGAATGGTAAGACATCGGCCATGGGCATAATGAAAAAAAATCCAATTTTGGTTCAAATTGACAGATATACTGAAATGTTTGACCGTCCACCCACCCCAAAATGCGTGGCGCTGGAGAGGTTAAGGTATTTATTGCTAATAGAAACAAAACATAATGAAATAAACAATATTATATACCTTCATTCTACCTTTAGTACATTTTTGCCCTTTTTTGGTGGGATTTTTCTGATAGTTTCTTTGTGGCTTGCAGCACTTTTGCTTTCGACAGAATACATCTTTGACGCACCGTACATGCCTGCAAAAAGGCCCAGAAGACATTGCCTGACTGTAGCCTTATGGCTGGCTATAACCACTTTCTTACATTACAACATTCTCACAACGTTCCGACAACTGCCCAGAGCCAAATCACTATCACCACGGACATGTAGCATGAACTTCACGATCATATATGATCCGATACGAAGTTCATGTCAGGCACCCAACACTTGATTTGCGTAACATTGTGTCAGTGATGGCCAGCAGTAGGGGCCCTTATAACGTCAAATCGTAATTGCACATTTGCCCTATAACAAAAACATTGCAGTGGTATACTACCTATACTACCAGCTGGTATTGTAAGGCCTAATTATCATCGATGTATGATCACATGTATGGCCGTAACCAAAATGTACAGGCCTTAACAAAACACTCAATAATCAGAACTTTCCGATACCTTGTTTTTTAAATAGGTTCCCCAATAATCTTATTATTATTAATAATCATATTATATAAGGGTAATATGCTCTACAGTTTAAAATATAAGGAGATTACGCCACCGAGGAGTTCCCTGGCCCATATAGAAGCACCGAGGCCTATGTCCGAGTGACTTTTATACTGGGTAAGGGAACTCCTAGCTGAAGTGATCTCCGTTATTATTCTGTGGTAGCGTATTTAGTTCCATAGATACAAGGCACATAAATAATAACTATGCCAAAGAAACAGCAGCACACAACCAACCACTCACTCGTCTCTACCCCCTCCTGTAGATACTCTTCCTGTATCTACCACACCCACCCCCGGTCACCCCCCCCCTTCCTGTATCTACCCCTCACCTCACCGTTATTACCCCCCACCCTCCCTGTATCTACCCCCACCCCCCCGTATCTACCCCCACCTCCCTATATCTACCTCCCACCTTCATGTATCTAACCCCCCTATCTACCCCCCCCCTCCTGTATCTTCCCCACCTCCCTTTCTCTACCACCCCCCTGTCCCTCCTCCCTCCCCTCCCCTATACTACATACAATTTAGCTTGTTATCCAGCATATAAAGTTTTAATCTGCTGTTTTCCTCTATTGGAAAATGTAAAGCAATGACCAGTTACACTCTGTTCATCTCCCCCCTTCCCACCGGATCCTGTCAACTGACTGACTGAACTGCGATGTAAGATAAGGAGCAGTGTCCAGCCTCCGAGTCAATTATGACCATTGGACTGGTCAGTATCTTTAACGTTCCAATAGAAAATGGTGTAGCGGGAGGGGGATAGTTGTGTGTGCGTGGATAATTCTTATTACAAATCTTATTGATGCCCTGAGTGACTGTCATAGGATTCTCCGTCCAATACAACACCGCCACAGGTCAAAAGTATATAGCCTTATGTATCATATTCGTACTCACACTGACACCTGCTGCTTATACCCTGGAACATTAAAATTAAAACTTTCTTTTTCCTCATTACTCTTTTTTCCTAAGAGTAATGGAGCAAGCATTCCATGTCATTTTTTTTTTCACTCCCTTGTTCTATATAGCTAAATAAAACCTTTTACCTTTCCTTTGTATATCCTTGCTGAGTTTCCCCTGGGTTCTCTGGTCCCCCCAATCGCACAGAACATATGAAAGAGTACTTACTTGGGTTAGGCAATTTAGCGGGTGTGTTTAGGGGGGTTTCTGGTGCAATCTGCTGTTTCACTTTCATGTGGCCTATACAGTGTCCCAATGTACGGCTTCCGATTACTCGGTAGTTAAGGGAGACGTAAATGGAATTTTCCTCTTATCATTGCCCATAGGCCCATACTGACAAATTCCACAATTCTGTCAGATTCGCTCAGTGTCACCGCTTTGCCTTATAAGACCTATGTTAATGTATTCAAATGTGGATTTCTCAGTAAACAGAATCTAAGGCTTGGGTACACGGGCTGAACTTTCTATCCTGACCGTTCCTGCTATAGAGGGGTCGGCCCACGGCAAAGTCTCCTATGGACCACATTATGAATTTTACCAGCACATCTCAAATTGCCATTCATCAGGCAATGGCCGACCAACAGCGGTTTCCGCGCCCTGACATCATTGATACCGGAAATACTTGGTCCCTGACACGAAAATCTGTTTCTGTGTACCCAGCCCCTTAATAATATACTTTATACAAAAATTAAAAAATGAAAATATCTGTATTGGGCTAATTTGTGATATAAATCATGCCAATTTAGACGAAAATAGTATAATATTAGTATATAATCAATATCCATAGATCCCATTAATGTATTTGTTCATGAACCTGCCTTTGGGCTTGTTTAGAAGTGGTAACCCATTTAGGAATCCCCCACTTGACAATCTGGTGCTTTTGCCCACTGTTAGGTAAAGCAATAGTTTGAGGGTTGTGCTGTGTTAGCCATAATACCGGATAAAAAGTAGAGCTAGTGATAACCTTTTATTGGCTAAACTAGGTAAAGAAATTAAGCAACTTTCGTGAGTCCTAAGGGGGTCTGTTTAGGGTATGCATCTCAATATAGATAGGTAATGCAATATTAATGCATGTTGTCATATTTTCAAGGATATACACATACAATCCTCAAACAATTTATTTGTGTAAAACAACATCCTGTTGTAGAAGGTGAAAACACTGAATTTTGTGAAAGACATAATTCTACATGAGACTTTAAACCCCAATCTCTGTCCACCATGTGGGGGGGGCCATTTCTTGGTATCCCATGAAAATAAATTCTGCTTTTATATATATTGTAAAATATTTCATGGCACATTTTCAAAACCATTCTTTAATATATTATATTAATTTATTAAGCCGTCAGTTTCCTCACAGTATGGTTTATCTGACAGAAGAGAATCATTGAGCAGCTAATAAACTGCCCTCCCCAGGCTAACAGCTTAGAACTTCTATTACAGAAGCTTCTGCTGCTCCCCAATGATTTCTGGGGCATGTGAACCTGTTCTAAAATTGTCGTCATGTTGTTATTTGAGATTAATCATTCATATTTATGGTTACATTAGCTTTCTATACCTAATAATTGTGTGTAATCGGGTATTTAAATTTTAGCTATTTGGAGTCTGATGTGTCACGTAAACATTTGGTGCATGGTATTCCCTGATTTTATTTATTAGATCACTGGACGTAAAGAAGTTTAGTTCTTGAAGACGTTTCGCTAGTCCTCTGAACTAAGAAACCATTCCGATAATAGTGAAATGTCCTTCAGAGCTAAACTTTTAATTCAGTTTATCTAAACAGAATCAACAGATATACCATGCTCCTGGTGACTGAGAAACCTTCACAAAGCACTAGGCATAGTCTTAATTGTGCATACTAGAAAGTAGCATCTTTTTAATTATCAATTCAAATTATTGATTTTATTGCAATTCTCTTATAGAAGTTTTTAAAAGAGACATCTTGCACAGTGATATCCCCTATCATCAGACTTTTGACTCACACCCTATGCAACTACTGCACTTATCATTAAGTCGATTGTTGTCTATGGAATAATGTGCTTACAATAAGAAAAGGCAGTTTTGGTGAGGGGAAGGTGCTTACCAAAACTATTTTTATAATTGATTTAAACCTTTATAAGAGGCTAATTGTCCATGTTGGACGAATCGTCCTGGCATGACTTAAAAAGGGTATGTAACTAAAAAATTTCTTTGTCTTTGCTCATCTTAATCTGTATTTAAATCATGTAAAGTGGCAATTACTCTAAAGTTTGTGTTTTGCTTGCATCCCTTCAATTCATACTTGTTTTTGCTCCGGTTCAGTAATCCCCCCCCCTCCCTCTCTTCCTGCCTCCTCCTTCATCAGACCTAATGGTTTTTAAAACTGAGCAGCTCAGTAAATCAGTGGTATTACTCCTGTCATCTAGCACTGTAATTCTCCAGATGTCACCCTCCAGTTACATTTTTAACACCCTTCCATTTACGCACTCAATGCATACAGCAGAAGGTACTTGATTAACCGCTAAAGCAACTTGTGCTTCAATTAGATATCTAAAAACCGCCATTGATACCGAGGCTCCATGCACCATAATCTTCAGGGAATGGAGTTGCCCATTGGGGCTTGGCCGCAGTTTGCGTCGTGATTGGCTAAGAGCGCCAATAACAGACCCAGCTGTCGGCTATTGAAACAGCCCAGGGATCCTGGGCTGGTGGAATTTTTTTACTAACATACCATGCGGGTAGGGTTGGGAGGGGGAGAGTACAATTACAAAAGGATTTTATTATGCATACACTGCTCTACATCACAATGGATTCTGATGGAGATGGAAAGGGGGGGAAATCGTCTTCCACAGCGCATGCTGCAGTATTGTTCCCGAAGGCAAGATACAGGCGAAACATTTTTTTTACGGGAAGACAGATCCTCCTCTTCACTTTCCTGGACTTTACATAGATCCTGCATAGGAACCATTGGAGCAAAGGTTTTGTGAAGTTACTAGTTTAAGTAAATAGCCGCTGAGTCCCCGGATTTAAACCTATGGCCACATGTGGGGCAATGGGTTTTGTATGTTTCTCCTTGCTTCCATGGTGTCCTCTGTGTAGGTTAAATTTCCTTCATCATTTATAAAAACACGTGGTGTGCTATAAGGTACTTAGATTTGTTGTAAGCTCTTCCAATGAAACGGGGTAGTAAAAGGATAAATGGAATTGTAAAGTGCTGTTTTATACTGATCAGCAACAAAGTAATAAACAATAGAAAACAATGTTTTTTACCCTTTTAAGAATAGAATACCCATATATATATATATACTATATATATATATATATATATATATATATATATATATATATATATAATATATATATATTACAATACACACTTAAGGGACACTGCACTGAAAAAAATTCTTTTTCCCTCATCTTAATCTATAAATAACTAGTTGCCTTACTCGGGTGTGTGTTTTGCTCTGCATTTCTTTCATCCGCACATGGTTTGCTCAAGACAGTATTCCCTTCCCCCTCCTCTTTTAAATTTACCACTCCCATTAAACAAAACTCATCTGAACGTGAATTTTTTTTTTCCCCAAACCAACTGTCCAAATTCTATCTAAAGCAAACTTCTCATAGAAGAATAAGTTTATGAGAGCACGGCCTGATTGACAGCTGAATGTAAGAAAGATTTTTCGTTAGTTGGATAAAATCTACTAAACCACAAAATGATACCGAGGTGTTTGGAAAAATTATCGTTTTTTTTTTTCTAGAATAGTCATTTAAAAAAATAACTTTTTTTCAGTATAAAAATGCCTTTACAATTATATACAACCAAGAGTCATGAAATTTCTCCCACATACCTTTACTTTGGGTCAATGTACTTTTCCTTCACTTTATTAGAGACAGGATCCGGGTCCAATACTGGAACCCTTGGTTTCCGAATCTGAATGTTACGTCTGAAATTGGGACGGATCGTTCGGGTTTCGGGACTTTCGATGCAAATGCGGCTCCCATGTCCCAAAATTACTTCTGTTTTTGGATCTTCAGGATATTACCGATCTCCGTAAATCCGAAAACGGAACGGATCTTCCATTGCTTCAATGTCCTTGTGAAGTCCAATATGCATTGTGAATGTACCTAGTTATTGGTGGTGCGTAGGTGATTTTTTGGCATTGGAGCTGGTTTATTTTTGATCCTTCTTCACCGTTTTGCCAATGGTTGTTTCTTTTACTAAGGTCTTCCTTACAGGTAGTTCTCTGACAATGCCAGACATTTTTTTTTGACATTTTCCTACCCTTTTTTATTACTTGATTTAAGCCATTATTAGTTGACCACCCTTGATGGTGCTTCCTTCTCGAATCGTTCTCTTTCGTAGCATATTTCTTTGATAGGTCCTTAGTGATACCATTAGTATTGGGGCTGTGTCAGAAAGGGGGGTATAAGTCCCTGTGCAAAAGGGGGTACAAATTCTGTGCATAAAGTGTTTCAAGCTTTTTGTTGTACAAAAAGGGCATTTATTGAATTTTCATTTTGTCTTATTATAATCGGGTTTTTGAAGAAAGTGAAAAATGCCAGTTACATAGTTACATAATATTGGAAATGAACGGAATAGTTCACTCTCAAAGTGACTATTCCTTTAATAATATTGGATTGAAGACGCCCGCAGAGGTTAAGGAGCTATGCCTACCTCACGATCTTCAATCAATATTGCAGGTCCCGGGAACGAAGATATACCAAAGACCTTCCTTTTACGCGATCCAACCGCGCCAGCTGGAATCTTCCTACCGCTTCACTCTTCTGTACAAGCTATCGCGCGCAGCGTGTTATGTTAAACCCCAAATATATAAACCCTATTTTAGTTAGTCTGACAGATTAGATTTCTCACACATATCCCTGCTGACACCTACTTATTAGAATCAGTTCTCTGGAAACCAGGCCCATAATAATGATCCCTTACCAAAAAGTCCAGATCCTCTCTAAACCATGATGTTAGATAAAGGCCCCCATACTGGATCGAAATTTTGAATGATTAGATTAAATTTGATGAATCGCTAAAATATCGCAAATACGTTTCCCTTCCATTTCTAGCAGATCCCTACATGGTCGGATGATATTGAAAAATCTGATATTTGGTGCCGCCTTATGAACGTCGCTAATTGGAATGCGTCTCTTTATTTGGTGTGTGAGGACCATGCAGTGCCTATCCTTTGGTAGGTCAGGGATTTTGCTGTAGTAAAATATTTTTCTCCTTGACTAATAAGAAATATGTCATTTTTGGATGACAAGCAGACTTTATTCCAGTGTGTTTATATTTGACCTGCAATTTGTATTGGCAGAACATCTTTGATCTATATGCAATAGGGATTATCTATATCGTGCCTTTAACGGGATGTCTTCACTTAAAACTGCACAAAAAGATGTCATGTCATTACTGACCCCAACTAATATATTTCACACTCTATACCTCATTACTAAGCCAATATTTAAGAAATCATTAATGTCCCCAGAGTAAGCTGCCCCTTCCCTCCCGGCAAGTCATCAGGCTGTTGACAATGACAGCACAGCAATGATTACAGCTGTTTTCACCGCTACCTCCCCTCGACCATGCTCATCTCTACAACGCCTCATTGAGCAGAGGGAGGAGGCAGATACCTTTGCCAGAAAGTAATAGAACGTCTCAATTAAATATCTGATTACAATGCATATAACAAACTGATAAATAGCAGATGGGGTTTGCGGGCAATAACTGTCAATTCACCAGTTTTTTTCACATTTTTAAGGCAGGTACACCCCATACAATATTTTCGGGGCCCAACCGACCGACGATGTGGTGGGGGGGGGGTTGCTGCAACGGTTTGGCCTCCTGTTTCATCCTTTTGGACGAACGGGCCTGTAGTAAATCACAGCCCCCAGTGGGTCGCACCATGGGTCGTCGAACTGTAGTAGTTGAAAATGCATTGCCCGTTGGGATAGAAGACCCCCACATGTGACCACTTAAGGGTGTGATATGCCCTTTAATAACAGCAGACCAGCCTTGCCCAGTATATTATGCTTAAATTTAGATTTTTTTTTCTGTATGTTTTCTATGTATGGTTACATTCCTTTTTTTCTTTCTTCAGTCTTAAGCTACTATGGCGTGAACCCTATCTACGAAGGAGACTATTAGAGGGCGTCAAGACTGCCATGCTGACACTTTTGAATTCTACAGATGGAATGTGACAGACAGCAACTGTGGGTGTCTACTAATTGAGAAGATCCAAGAACAAAGGGTGGACTTCTAGGTACAGTTTGCAGTGTCATTTCCTTCAATTTAGGAACCCTTTTCCAACCAGAAATTGATCTCAGTAAATCTGTTTCTGTTTGTTATTAATATGTGAGCTTATCAGATGCATGGCCTGTATTTTTCAGTGATGCTGACCTTGAGGCTAGCTTGACATTTAAGAACGAGAATGTAAAATTCACATAATTCAGCCAAAAGACGGTGTTAGCTAAAAAAGAAGAATCATAAAGGAGCCTACATTGCTAAAAAAATTAGCTCTACATAAAAGCTTTAATCTTTGCAAATGTTAGAACAAAGGCAGATTTAACAGTTTGAGGTTTATTGAAATCAACAATGAGGGGGTACACAGATGATGAATATGCAACCAATCAGCAGGCCTAGTGTATTTCATTGTCTTTCATAAAATTTAAACCACAACTTCTGTTAGTCTGACATAGCAAAACCAACCTTTTCATTTAAGGGCAACTGTGGTCTCCAAATAAATAAAGTTAATAAAAGCCTGGAGTATTTTCCTTTAAAATGAGCCTCTAAACACATCTCTACCTGCATCATGTGATAATTATATTCGGGAGAATTTCATAACTTCCTTGTGACAATCACTACTCCTCTCCTCCAATCAGGCCCAGGGGCAATATGCTCACTTAGGCCATATTGGTTTTGCGCACTGGTTGCGCAATGGTTGGCGTGCACCCAGAATCGCGCACGCAACCATGTGCGCTATTGCTGCAATTGTGTGCAATGATTCTTGTGCGTTTTTGTGCGTGCCTTTTTTCCCGTTTTCCATTATGGAACATATTGCGCATAGCATGCGCCTCGTAAATAACATTCTTCTCCCTTGAATCCCATACCTCTCTTTTACAAGACAATACAATGCTGGCTCTGGCCTGTTGTCGCCTGGCACTTGCCTTGTTCTTTTCAGTTTGTTTATCCACCAAAACTCCAAGATCCCTTTCCCACAGGGGACTTCATTAACACATGAGGTACATTTATATGTAGGTGGACCACAGGGATTATTAAATCCCAAATGCATCACCTTACATTTATCACATTGAATCTCATCTGCCATTCTGCTGCCCATATTGAAACCTATCTAGTCCCCCTGCACATACATTGGAAGTTTCCAAAGCTCTGCATAATTGTGTCATCAGCAAACACAGAAACCTTGCTCTCAATCCCACTTCAAAGTCATTAATAAAAGATTAAAAGAAGCGGCCCCAGTACCACAGACCCTGGGACTGGCCGCCCCTTGCAGACTTTAGTCCATAATGTGATCCCCTTAACACACTCTCTCTGCATCGTCCATAAACCAATGTTCTCTATCCATGTACAAATTGCCTTCCCCAGAACAACATACCTTGCTTATACACTATTGCCTATTTGCAAAATCCAAGTAGAACTACATCTACGCTATGCCACTATCTCAATTTCTACTTCGTCCTCATAAAAGCCAGCAAGTTAGTTACAGTCTATTCCTCCTAAATTCATCTGGTTAACTACTTATTAATGTCAGTCCTTGCAACATATGGCTAGAACATGTTTTCCTTCCTTATTTAACTTTCCAGTATCTTCCTCTTCCCACCACTGGGTTTGTTAATCTACAGGCCTGTAATTACAGTGGCTGTGAACGACTACGTTTTTTGAATATTGGAATAACGAGCTTTTTTTTTTCCAATTTAGGGCACACTCCAGATCATTAGGGCTCTGCAAAACAATGGCCTAGATACACTGAGATTTATTAAATATTAACCTTATTTATTTTTTCAGTACCATAATCCTCTAAAGATAGTATCGGAAACAAGACGCCTGCAGCTCTTGTCCCGAATCCCTGACACTGATAGAGAGTGTGTGCCTGAGAGTGTGTGTGTTGTGTGAGTATGAGTGTGTATGCGAGTGTGTGTGTATTGATTGTGTGAGAGTGGGTTTATGAGTGTGTGTTGCAGTGCGTCGTGCATGAGTGTGCGTGTGTGTGTTTTGTGTTGTCTGAGCTTGTGTGCGTGTTTGACTGCTATGACGCTTGTGTGTATGCGCGGGAGTGGTGTCTGCGTGTGTGTGCCTGCAGTGTGTGAGAGTGTGTGGTTGTGAGAGAGCGTGTGTGTGTGTGGAGGCGGTTTTTGAACGAGTGTGGTGAGGGGGCCCCCTTGTTCTGTGAGGCCCATCCTCTCTTGCACACTGCTGACAGTAGCCAGATGAACAGCGCCTACCATGCATGTCCCTTGCACTGGACCCGCTGTGGACTGGGAGTTACAGCTAAAATAGGGAGCAGGTAAGGGGTCCTTCTAGGGGTAAGAAGACTGGGGAGAGACAAGGTCTTTCTAATGAAGGCTAGTGGAGAAGACTAGGATTGATTGGCTTCTACTGACAAGAAGTAGTGTTAAAAGGAGCTCCACTGCGGTCACCGCCCCAACGCCACTAATCCCCCAGTGTCACTTCCCATCCCACTTCTCCCCCAGTGTCACATCCCACTTATCCCCCCAGGGTCACATTCCCACTCATTCCCCCCCAGGGTCACCTTCCGCACTCGTTTTTAAAGGTAGGAAGCTGCCCTTTCAATATAAACTTAACTTGTTTTGGAAAACAGTCCCCGTTACGTGTGCTGTACATTTTTTGGGACCAATCCACAAAACGGTACATCTACAATTTGAACGTGCATCAGAAATTAACACTTATTAAATCAGAGATGGATCTTTTGCTTGCTGAAGATAGATTATCAAACTCAACAGAGGGAATTTGCGAGGGGACCTTTAACCCTTTACAAATATTTTTGGAGGTCACAAAATTCACTAGGCCAACTAAGCAAGGGAATTGGATCTCTTAAAAGGGTAAACAAAAGCAAAGAGGCACCCATTGAATTTGGGGGAAAGATTTCAGCTAAGTAAGGTGAATGGGTTTTTTACTGTAAAGCAGTAAAGTTCCTAAAAAATATGCCTACTAATTTACAGTCATTTTTTTGTGTGTTTGGGGGGGGGGGGGGTTTTTCTTCAAATATCTCCAGTTTTTTTTATACTACAGAACTTGTGTAGCCTAAGCATCTTTGTTACATTCCCTCTGCAATTCCTCTTTCCTTATCTCCATCATATAGTCTGTAATGCTGTATTGGTTGATGGGGCCAATTGAAATGTCACTCATATGAGGCATTAAGAAATGTTGAATTCACCCCCTGTTTTGGCACCATCATCACTATCACCTTCCTGCCTGGAATGAAACATAGGAGGTCTGGACAGTGATAATTTCCAGTAGTGTTGGAGGCCTTCAGGTAAAGCGCTGAAACCCTACTCCCATTTTAAATTATAAGCGGACTTGAGTATCAAATGTTGTGTACTTAAGTATTAAATATTCTATTGCATACGAAAGCCACATTTGAAAGATATGCACTTAACGGAACACTAAACAAGTAAAAATAGTCATATGGCTCCGTTTCATTATTCACATGGAGGTGAGAACGGACAGGGACACATCTGAACATACCTTACCGGCGCTCCACTCGCGTTCCTCTTAAACTGAACTGCCGCCGCTCTGGTCGTGCTCTCCCGATAGCGCGCCTATCTTTTGTGGTATGGCGCTATTGCGCCAATATAGGCCGCGTGATCGGGAAAAAGGGTCAACGTGGCTGTCATTGCAGAAGGCGAGTCAGTGGAGCGCCTGGGGTAAGTTTGGCCTGTGTCCCCCTGGCGTTTCTATTATTCACATGGATGGGAAAATACGCGTTCTCACCTCCCTGTGAATAATAGAACGGATGGCATATACTATTTTTACTTGTTTTTTACTTATTTTTGGTGTTTCCTTTAATATTGTGTTACGATATGTGGTTCTAGTTAAATCTTGTTTGACTTGTTAATATGATTTATAGTTTGTCTTTTACAGAGATGCATCTTGTTTTTGCAACGGTTACCTTTTTAAATGATTCTCGTGCAAGTAACGTTTGCGTAGAAGGAACTAGGTGAGACCTTGCCATTGTACTTCAACATTTTAATATACAGTGAGTATGAACCATTTGAGAATTCCCGGAATATTTCCATGTCAGTAACGGGGGGGGGCGCCGTGGGCCTTCAAATTCTTGATTGGTATGCCATTTCATGGACCATTCAGTCAGGACTTCCTGTGCCAACCTTACCTCATTTCTCCCTTGGCAAGTAAAGAACAATTATTTATCATTCCGTTTAATGACTGTTACTTGTCCGTATTTATAGGGTATATTTATTGTTTAAAGGTTCGCCACTACATTAAACGTGTTAACTTCAGAACAAAAGATGGAAGCAAATGTATTTGATGCATGGAACCCACCCCTGTTATGACATAGTAAATTGGCATTTAAATGAAGATGGGGATTGGAGGAGGTGTGATTGGAAATTATAGGGAAACATTGATAGTAGACAATGCTGCCATTACTTGTACAATAGTTATATCAGGTAAGAATAGTTGATAGCTGTCAATACCGTTTTATGGTATCAAATTAGAATGATGGTTAACAAATTGTTAATTCTGGTATCACTGCAGAGCATGTCTTCTCTGCTCTGCAGTGGAACCCTGGATCTATCTAACCCTGGATACTATCAAAGGGGTGGTTGGTGTGTGTGTTGTTTCTAACTCCCTTGTACTTTCCTAGAACGTTTTGCTTTGATTTAGTTAATACTGTAGGGCAGATTTAAAAAATAAATAAACATTATTGAAAGTAAGAAGTATAAAAGTTCGAAGGGGCTCCAACCAGCATTACATAGCATCCAACAATTTACGGACCGAGTCATTGGGATATGTGTGGCTTCTACCATTTATCCAGATTTGTTTATTTTCATCTACAGTTAGAGCAGACTCATTAGACTTTCTATAAGGACCTTTAAGCAAGTTTAATGCACGTGGAGATTCATGTGGGGATTCATTTCCCACCCTAGTAGATAAAAACTAATGAAAGCTTAATTTTACATGTTAATGTGTTCATATTGGCAGAGTTGTGAGCAGTAGCATAACTGTGGACTTCCCTTTTCATTCCATAGAATGTATTTAAACACTTGATCGCGCATATGAAGGAAACATGAGCGTATCATCTATTTAAAAACAGCTGATCCAGCGGTGGTGGGCCTCGCTTACCATCTGGGCCCCCCTGGGGTGGTGGGGTGGTAGTTATGACATGTTTGTAAGCACAAAAACCCAAAAAAACCTCATGACTGTATGCCCATGGTTCCTTAAGGCAAACACAACTTAATGTTTCCTTAAATATTATTTTCCAGGAGCCGTTTTATATTATCCTTTGATTTTATTTTTCCCCAGGCTATTCTACTTCAGCACATTTATTAATGATACAATATTTCATTATGATTTTTCTAGATTCCTCTCTCTACTGCAGCCCAAGCTGCCCTCCGGGATTTCGAAAAGTGTCATTCCAGAAAAACCCTGTGCTGCTATGACTGTGCCGGTGTCCCCAGGGAGAGTTTCAACCAGACAGGTACAGGTGCAAAACTATTGCCCCATATAAAAGTATCATAGTACTTTTTACTATATCTTCATTGGACTAATATGGCACTATACATGTCATCTTATAAAGACATTAACATGATGTTGTTCTCTAGATAAAGTGGAATGCCACGCGTGTTCTCCATACATGTGGCCCAACTTCATCAAGACAGATGCTTACCAAGAACTATAGAGTTTCTTTCCTTTGAAGAACCTTTGGGTTGTAGTTTATTAGCCACGGCCATCTCTCTTCACTGCTTCCACTTGCTATTTTGGCCTGTTATAACTTTATAAAGGAACCCCGGTTGTCAAGCCAACAACTTCTCCCTTAGCTCGCCTACTGCTGTTTTCCCTGTTTTTCTGCTTCCTATGTTCTTTAGTTTCATTGGTTACCCTCAACCTATAAAGTGTCTTCTACCCAAGTGGCATTTGGGGTGGTATTTTCTCTCTGCATCTCCTGTGTCCTGGCAAAAACCATCACTGTAGTAATTGCCTTTTCGGCAACCAAACCAGACAGCGGATTGAGAAAGTGGACAGGATTAAAAGTCTCATACTGCCTCATTGTGTTTTGGTTTAATTCAGTTATTTCTTTCTGCCGTGTGGTTGATCTTTTCTCTCTCCGTTTCCAGAACTTGATACTAACAGCCAACCCGGAATTATCCTTGTTAACTGCAATGAAGGTTCATCTACTGCATTCTGTGCATGCTGGGATATCTTGGCCTTTTGGCCACCATCAGTTTCATTGTTGCCTTTTGGCCAGACGACTCCCTGACAGTTTAATGAAGCCAAATTGTCACATTCAGTATGTTGGCTTTCCTCAGTGTCTGGGTGTCCTTATCCAGCCTACCTCAGTGCGGGTGGCAAGTATACTGTGGCAATGGAGATCTTTGCGATTCTCTCTTCCAGTTGGTCTTAGTCTCTGTATCTTTGCTCCAAATGTTTTATTATATTGTGCAGACCCCCCATGAACTCTAGAGAACATCTTGGGGAAAGGACAGTTAAAAATGATAATAATTAGTTGAAGACACACTTTAGGTAGTTAACAAATTCCTTTTATTTTATATAAGGTCATCTGCAACAGATACTTGTAACTGGCTTCAACTATGCTCTGTAACTGGCTTCAACTATGCTCTTTGCACTTCATTAGTTGGAAGAAAAAATACTTAAAACTCAAACAATTCAAACAAGAAAATAACCTACATGTTGGTGATTAAAATCTACTGTAGTTATTATTCTACAAACCCATCTTTCTTCTTGGTCTGGTAGAATGCAATCCATCTTATACTTTTGTGTGACTTTAATGTTTAATGCTCTTTAATATCCTGGTACATTCTGCAAGTGTCCAGTACAACAGAAAAACATTTGAAATCCAGGATCAGCACATACTGTATCTCTCACTCCTGATGTGAAATGGTCACGTGTGACTCCTCAAGTCAACCCCAGAGGAAAGGAATACACAGCAAGGGAGGGGAATAATTAGCCAGACATTCTGGGGAAAACCAGTTTTGAGTGAATATTCCAATATGACATTCGAGATTGTTGTGTGTATGGGCCCTTTTACAGCAACCTTATTGAAAGCCAGGAATATGATGCATACAATAATGCTTCTGAAAAATGCATCATTCTATAAATACACATGCAGTTAACTGACAGTTCCCCTACCAGTCTGCCCTCCCTTTATCAACATATGCTCACCTTTGTCAGAGATGGAAAAGGTGTCATTGGCACAGTCTATGGAGAGACAGAGACCGTAAATTGGTGTTCATTTAATTAAACTGTATCTTTATTATTTCATTTATTATGCAAGAAATAATACTGTATGTAGGAACTCACAATATACCCCATGTGCAGTGAGAGCAATGAGACAAAGTCCAGTTCCTCCATGAAGTATGCATTACAGATTATTAACCTGCACTGTAAATCCAGACAGTAATGAATACTGCTAAGGTTGCAAATGATGAATCAGTAACTCAAGTCACTTAAAGGGAATGTCCACCCTAAAAATGAACTTTTCCCATTAGGTAGGTGACCCCTGTCCACCCCCAACCACCATTTTTTTTTTAAAAAATATGCTAAAACTCCACTTACAGTCCCTTCTCTCCTGCGTCGTCTCTGATCCGGCTCCCTGGTTGCGGGAATTGGAAGCAAGGCCGGAATGGCAGCCGCGTCTGTGATTGGCCAATACAGACACGGCTGACGTCATTGAATATGCCGTGGGAGAGAACGGTCTGTATGTAGTAGCGATCTGAGCATTTTTAAAGAAATATTTTGGCTGCTGTGGGTAGTCAGTGGGTACCTACCTTAAGGTGCCATGGCTGCAGAGGATGGATCCGGATGTTGTTGGAGGGGGGGGCATGTCACTGCCTTACTGAGAGATTAAGGAAATTGCAAAGACCGGATGACTGATTGACAGCTCCTTCTCTTCACTTTCCTGGACTTCTGTTAAAAATGAAAATGGGAGACTGTGGCATTAGAATTTGTTACTCCTGAGTCTGCATCTACACACATCTCTGCATCCAATGTCATTTGCTCTTCTCCCCGTTAGCATTAGACAATAATTTCCCCCACTCCCAAAGTTAACAGACAATAACTTTGGTGGCCCCCATGTAACTGCCCAGGGTGCAGTTATTGTTTTTTTAGGACTACACTATTTACCATTGGAATAGCATATAGGGCACATTTCAGAACAATTCAACAGCCAACATATGCAATTGATGTTCTGGTCCAGCTCTGCCCCTACCTCAGCCCAGGACTTGTGCTGTAGGAAGAGATGCTTCCTGCAGAGCGCTTCTTTAATTGGAGCAGGGGGTCTGAGTTTTTATAGTTCCCCTTTCCTGGCTACAAGCATATTTCGGCTTAGATAAATCCCAACTAAGCTTAACATTAGGTAATGAATAAATGAAAATAAAAGTCTGATATTATCAAGTTCAGTTAGTTCAGGTAATTCTCTGTGTAATAGAGACATGGGGTGCTAGATTTTTAAACTCTACTAGTGGCCTAAAAGTGTTTGTGGGTAATGCCCCCCCAGCTACTTCCCAAGTTCCTCTACATCTGGTCGCACTTCTCTGAAAGACAAACTTTATTTGGCACCAGACTTGAATAGGGTCCACATCACCAGCAGCAAAGGACCATGGGAAACAGAAAGAAATTAAGCATAATGGTTTAATTTTAAACATTGGCATTCACAAAATAAAAATAAATCCCAGTTTGTGTTTTATTACATGGGGGATCACCTGAACATAAAATATTAGACTTTTGTTCCCCTTAACTGTTGGGTCTCTATAAAAATGGAGTGACAATTGTTAAACACACGTCTATTAATTGCCCTTCTTCTCCAGAGATATTAACATGTCATGGGCTTTTATACATTCCCTCTACATTATATATAATCAAGATAATTACAGCCCTCGTCCCCCAGGCCCATCCAAACAGTGTATATAAATCAAGCTCAGGATACACTTCTGAGTCTCTTATAATGATCACAATACAGCCAATCACTAACAATGACACTGGCTCAGCCTATGAAAACCCCTCAGCTGTATATGAAGCTTGTCCACACAGTCTCGAGGTTTGTCCTGTCTAAAACATGATTCTGTCTACATAACATTGAAGTCTGTGCCCATCTGGATCCTAAACACGGCTGCAGTTTGTCTAGTGAGGATATCACTGGTTATATGAGTCAACCGGGAGACATCGTCATAGGGGGAACGTTTTCAATCCATTTGGACAGAGTTTACAATGTCCTCAATTTTACTAGCAAACCCCAAGCGACCGAATGTCAAATGTGAGTAACACAATCCAGGTCTTTCTTTATTGATCCCATTTAATAGAGAACTAAAATAAATAATCCTCAATGGATTCTATCATTCTTAAAGGGCATCTATAACCAAGAAATAGGTTATTTTAAATTGACCATAACTGGAAACTATAATTCTTCCCAACCACCACTGGATAATTTTTTTGTTGATCTGCCCCCTATTTCTTAGATATCCAATCTAAAACTTCTTATATTTCAGCTGTCAATCAATCTTCCTCCTCAAAAACATTCGTGAGTAGTTTTACTGGAGTTGAAATGGTGACAGAGTTTTGGCAGTTGGAATGCTGTATGCTGTGTCAGGCTGACAGTTGGTTTGCGGGGGGAAAAAGTCAGGTCAGATGGATTGGGAGTGGTTAAAAGGGAGGGGGGATACTGCTCCTAAACAAATGTGTGCTGATTGAATTCATGCAGCAACACACACAAATCAGAGAAAGTGCTACTTGCTACTTGGTGCAACTGTTTTGGGGGAGAAGATGGCTAGGGGGTTGAGGAGATTTTAAACTAGGTATGGGGGGGGGAACGTTTAACTACAGGGTAGATAGAGAAGTTAGGATCTGGGGGCTAGTAACACAATGGAGGGAGGAGAGGAGGAGGGGGGAGCATAGAGTAAGGAGGCATGTACGACCATGTATGGGAAGTAAATCAATTGATAATCTAAAATGTATGTTTACAAATGCAGGAGTCTGGCTGGAAAAACCGGCGAACTTGAAATAATAGCGTTAAAGGAAAGTATGATGTAATTGGTATAGCAGAATCATGGCTTAATGATTCACACACTGGACAGTAAATATTGAAGGGTACTCCTTATTTAGACATGACCGGTTAATAAGAAAGGAGGAGGAGTATGTATGTATGTTAAACAGGAATTGAAGCCAAATTTAAAAGATGGAATAGATGGGGGAGCAACGATGCGGCAGAAACATATGGTGGAACGTTGTACAGGAAGCAAGAAGGTAGGTAAATTAATTGTTGGAGTGTGTTATAAGCCGCCAAATGCTGGGGAAGAGGTGGAAATAATCTCCATATGCAGTTGGCGAAGGCTGCTGGTATGGGCATGTTCTGGTTATGGGATTTTAACTACCCTGAAATAGATTGGAGTAATGGAACTGCCAGCACCTCAAAAGGTATAAAGTTCTTAAATTTCCTATAGGAGCATTTTCTTTCACAGATGGTAGAAGTTCCTACTAGAAAGAATGCGTTGTTGGACTGGTGATATCTAATAACCCAGAGCTCATTTGGAGATGAAGGTAATGGGAAGCTTAGGGAATAGTGACCATGATATAGTGTCATTTAATATGGTTGCAGAAAACTAAAGTGCACTGGCTTAACAAAAACTTTTAACTTTAGGAAAGCTAATTTTATGCTTTTAAAGGAATCGCTCCTGCTCATAGACTGGGGGGAACTGTTTCTAGGTAAAGATACTGAGCAGATGTGTACCACTTTTAAAGGGATATTAAACTATAACATTTCCAAATCGGTACCTTTAGGAAACAAGTGTAAAAAAATTAGGTCACTCCTGCATGGCTTAATGCTCAGGTAAAAGGGAAATGGAAAAAAGAAAGGGCTTTTAAAATTTTGAAAGCAGAAGGCACAGAACAGGCTTACGGACTTCAAAAGTTGTAATAAAGAGTGCAAGAAAGCAATTAAACTAGCTAAAATAGAAAATGAAACACGGATTGCCGAACAAAGCAAGTCCAACCCCAAGATGTTTTTTAAGTATATAAATGGTAAAAAAATGAGGACTGAGAATGTGGGACCATTAAATAATGGAGCTGAGGTGGTTGTAGAGGATGCCGAAAAGGCTAATTGCTAAACTTTTTTTTACATCGGTTTTTACTGTTGAGAATCCTTACAGTAGGATTGTAACAATGTGCAGGGAGGAAATGAAGAGTCTTCACGTTGGATAACAGAGGATATGTGACGGAATCATTAGACAAAGTTAATATCAATAAAGCGCCAGGACCAGATGGATTGCATCCTAGGATTTTAAAGAGCTTAGTTCAGTTCTAGCAAGACCACTGTGTCTCATCTTCAGATTCGCTTTTGTCTGGGGATGTGCCGCTGGATTGGAAAAAAGCCAATGTAACCAATATTCAAAAAAGGTAGTCGTTCACAGCCTGGTACTATAGACCTGTAAGCCTAACATCAGTGGTAGGGAAGGTGATGGAAACTTTGTTAAGGGATCATATCCTTGACTTTGTCTCCAGAGATCATCTTATTAGTAGTAGTCAGCATGGATTTATGAGAAATAGATCATGCCAGACAAATTTAATTGTTTTTTATGAAGAAGTGAGTAAGAAGTTAGATTCAGGCCCAGCTGTGGATGTGGTATATTTGGATTTTGCAAAAGCCTTTGATACTGTGCCACATAGGCGACTAATGTAAAACTGAGGACTGTTGGCCTTGAAGAAAACATTTGTTCATGGATAGAGACTGGTTATTGGACCACAAACAGAGATGGTGGTTAATGGAGCTACATCTATGTGGCTAAAGTTCTAAGCGGAGTTCTCAGTTTCTGTACTGGGGCCGCTTCTGTTTAATCTGTTTTAAATGACTTAGAAGGGGGCATTGAGAGCAAGGTCTCTGTGTTTGCTGATGACACTAAATTATGCGAGCTTTGGAAACTTCCAATATGTGCAAGTGCTGCAACAGACCAGATAGATTATCAAAAGGGCAGCAGAATGGCAGATGAGATTCAATGTTGATAAATGTAAGGTGATGCATTTGGGATTTAATAATCCCTGTGCCACCTACACCATAAATACCTCTGTGTTAAGTGCATCTGAAATGGAAAAAGATTTGGGGGTTCTGGTAGATAACAGACTTAGCTGTAGCAAACAATGCCAGGTAGCAACAGCTAGAGCTAGCAGATATTGTCTTGTATAAGAGGGGAATGGATCAAGAGAGAAAATATTATTCTCCCTCTTTACAAGGCACTGGTAAGGCCACATTTGGAATATGCGGTGCAGTTTTGGAATCCCATATACAAAAGGGACATCTGGAAATTGAGGCAGTTCAGAGAAGGCAACTAAATTAATAAGGGGAATGGAGGGGCTTGAATATGCAGGCAGATTAGACAAGTTAGGGCTGTTACATTGGAGAAGCGGCGGTTGCGTGGGGACATGATAACCTTATACAAATATATTAATGGCCCATACATGAACCTCTGTGGCATTGTTCACTAATAGGTCATATCAGAGGACTCGTGGACATCCTTTAGGTTGGAAGAAAAGAAGTTTCATCTTCAAGTTGGAGAGGTTTCTTTACAGTGAGAACGTGGAAACTGTGAACGGTCTTCCAGCAGAGGTGGTAATGGCATTTCATTGAATAACTTTAAAAAGGGCCTGGATAAGTTTCTAAAACTAAAAATATTGAGAATTACTGGTATTAATGCATATAGATCTGGTTGATCCGGGATACTTTCCGATTGCCGTTTGGAGTCAGGAAGAATTTCCCCCCCCTTTTTTAGCTGGGGTTTTTTGCCTCCTCTGGATCAACTGTTAGGTAGGGTTAAAAAAAAAAAAAAAAAAGGGAATAGGTTGGACTTGATGGACGAATGTCTTTATTCAACCTTAATTACTATGTTACTATGCATGTATTCAATTATAGATTAAGACGAGGCAAAGTAATTTTTTTAGTATGGTGTCCAGGTAGAAAATCGGTAGACGATCAGGGCCGAGGGAAATTTTCTGTTCATAACGTCTGTTTCTGATGCCAACACAAAACGTTCTTTGGCAGTCATTATGGATGTACGCACATTATCCATAAAGGAGCAGCCTTTTATCAGTTATATGTGTAGCTTTACCTAGCTGGGACTGTGGCCTCTTAAGTGCTTAGCAATGTGTAAAAATCATCTGTAATTCCTTAGATTTCTGGCATCTCCTGCAGCTCTTCTTCCTAGTAAGTAAAAATCGATTTTCTCGTTACTCTGTCTCGATTACAGAGCAGGTCATCCAGTAGTTACGTGACAGCTCTGGTAGAGGGAGGGCCTAGAAAATTCACAGGGCAAGTACAACTGTATTCAATATGTTGGCCTGTGATCTGCCCTGTAAAAGACAGACACTTGCCAAATTAACCGGATTTCTCCAATATGTTGCTCATTTCAGAGGTGAGAGATCCAGAGACATGTTAGGTAGGAATTTTAGAATTTATCCAGGGTCATTTATATTGTGTGTTACTGATAGTTGCTGAGGAATGTTTAACAATTTTTAAATAGCTTTGTGTGTTTGCCTGGAGATATTTAATTATATTAAATTCATAGCAGCTCCGCACTATTCAAAGAATCGCTACATTTAGGAGCACATTAAAGTTAATCACATACTTTATTATCGGATATTATATTCCAGGTTTGGCACTGAGTATTACCAGGCTACCCATGCCCTAATATTTGCTGTTGATGAGATTAACAAAGACACTGAACTCCTTCCTAATGTTACATTGGGTTTCAAGACTTTCGACACATGTGTTACCATACAACGGGCAGAATTAGGGGCCCTCTGGATGCTCTCAGCAGGACCAGACATCATCCCAAATTATCAGTGTCATGAAGGGACAACTCTTGCTGGTATTGTGGGAGACTGTGGGTCCACACGATCTATTCTTATGGCCCAGATCTTGGGATTATACAGATATCCACAGGTAAGAGTAAAGTTTAATTACTATTATTTTTTTTAAATTATAGATTTGCTTCCTACAATACTTGTGAGTAGAGAACTGCCAATTTTCAGTTTGATAACGGTTCTGCGGAACCTATTGAATTTCCGAAAATCCGATTGAAACGGAATGTTAAGAATTTTTTTTATTGAAGTTTCCAATTTTTTCAATAGAAATTTTCGAATACAATTTTAGAATTTTCGATTTTTAAATATAACATTTTTGAAAATTTCCAAAAATCTTTTTTTGAAACCGGCAGTTCCGAATAGAAAAAACAAGGTTAGTTTTCAAACCAGGACTCATAACTACTTGTGAGTTATTATCAAAAAAACATTGGAGGAATTCAAAAAAAATGGCTGGAGTATTACATTATATTGAAGCGTTTCCCTAGATATGGACAATATACATTACAATGGCGTTGTTTCGATGTTGGAGAGTTACAGAATATTTTGTTAATTTTACTATTCAAGAAATGATTGTGATATTTTATGTTAATTCACCAAATATTTTTTTTAAAAAAGTTTTTTCCTTTAAGAAATTTTCACACCACCATCTAGAAGTAGAATAATGGGTTAGAAAGTTGCAAATAGGTTTTACCTATTTGTAATCTATTGTTAGGGTTCCAAGATGCACTGTGCAAAATGGCTCCATGTTTATCAAAAGTCTGTACACACCTGCAATCACAGGGCCAACCTGTGGAACACAATGGTGTATCAAACGTCCATTTTGGCCGAATGTCCTTTGCTTGGTCAGGCAAAACGGCCATTCTGTCGGGGTTGTTGATTTCCACTGGGTCAGATAATCAACAAGGCCCAACCCAGCACCCATGCATTAACTGCACCCATGCATTAACTGCACCCATGCATTAACTGCACCCATGCATTAACTGCACCCATGCATTAACTTGCTGTATGAATAAGCTTTAAGCATCAATCTTAAAAATTATACAGGTTAAAAATATGCATAGCACAGGATGCGTAGGAACCTTTAGGTCTGTTACACACATGACAATATTTTTGCTTGATAGATCGCCTAGTTCCAATGACCAGGCAAGTTGATAAATATTGTTGCAGCAATACTATTTAAGGTACAGGATGAGTCACTTTGGATTTTTGATAAGCCAACATTGTGATTGATTTGGTATTTTAAAATTGTTGAAATTATGGTTTGCGGTGTAAAACAAATAAACTTTATTCCCTATTGACAAGCAAATAATCCTCTATATACCAATAACTATTTTTTTCAAGAGATAGTTACATACATTCAGGGTTATTCAATAAAAGTTCTTATTGTTAAAAATGGTGCAATTTTAACGATAAGAATTTTTATTGAATAGATAGATTATTAACAGTGTGCACACACATACAGTAGGTATCTATAATTGCGTTTACTGTAACATGGTGAACACAAAGTTTTCGGTTGGTAAACCCTTTGTCTGGTGCACCTGAAGAAGGGATTATAAACACTGAAATCTTGTGTTTACCGATGTCACAATAAAAGCACAGTGATAGCACCACAGCTATAGAATATCTATGTGCTTGGTGCCATGAACAGTACACTTTCTATGAACTTAAATTTAAAAAAGCAACTCTTAATAGGATCAATGGGTTTTTTCCTAAAAGAGAGCTGACCTCTGAAAATGTTGATTTATTTGAGTAGAATTGATATTAAAGGGCATCTATAGTGAAATCCAGACATAATAAAAGGTTAGTGTATTTTGCCTTATTCTTACCTTCCTCTGTGGCTCCGTGTTTGGACACAGTCTGATTTAGTACAGAGCTTCCCACCCCCCTCCCCTCTTTGTTCATTCCCTTATTCATATAGTCCAGCTATGACCAAGCCTCTCATGCACATTAATTCTCCTTCAATTGACTCTAACATTTGTAAACAAAAAACCCTCCTTATGTAAACCTGTAGAGAGTCTCTGTTGTTCTGGAGATACTTGCTACATAAGGAGTGGGATGAGTTTGGAGAGACCAAGTCCTGCCTTATAACTGCAGCCCGATCTCCCTTTGACAGGCAATACATTGGTGAAAGCTTGGGAGGAGGGGGACCAGTCCTGCTCTTTTTGCTTCTTCTTTTGCTTCTTCTTCTTGCTTCCTTCCCTTTACTTCTGTTTTTAACCCAGTATTTGCCAAACGTTTAAGTGAGCAGGAAGGAGTCATTGGGAGACACTGAAAAACTTGTGTAAGCCTACACACTATACTGGCATGTTAGGGGATTTGATTGATAGCTCAAGCAGGAGTGGTGTATTGAAATCTTAACTTATATACTTATATATCTCAGGACAGAGGAGGAATCTGAAGAAAATTAAAAAAAAAAACCTTTAATTAATAGTAACTGTGCGATAAATTTGTCATTACATATTTACAGATTAGTTACTTGGCAACAGGTCCTATTCTCAGTGAACGGCACATGTTCCCTTCATTCTTCCGTACAATACCCAGTGATGGTTTTCAAATGAGAGGTCTCAGTAAACTAATCTCTTATTTTGGCTGGACTTGGGTGGGTCTTCTGGCCAGCGATGATGACTATGGTCAATATGGACTTCAGATGATAAAGCAGGAGATACAGAACCATGAGGCTTGTGTTGCTTTTTATGAAAATATATTGACTGGCCAGCCCAATAGGAATGCTCCTCACATTGCTAGGGTAATTAGAGAAGCAACTTCAAAGGTTGTGTTTGTCATTGCTGCCGATTCAGACTTTGTGATTGTGGCAGAAGAGATGTTAAAACAAAATGTAACTGGAATTACCTGGGTAGCAAGTGAGGCTTGGACAACCTCATCCCTTATTTTCCAAGAACGTTTTAAATTTGTTTTAGCAGGAACCGTTGGTTTTGCTATTCACGGTTTGCAAATGGCAACGTTTTCTAAATATCTCAAAAGCCTTCACCCATTTAAGTATCCTAATGAATCATTCATAAGGGAATTTTGGGAGGATTCTTTTGCTTGCAAGTGGACGGACCAGAAAAATGTTTTTGATGCAACTGGAAGAGCATGTACAGGAAATGAAAACATGGATAGTCTACTGATCTCAGAATTTCATCGAGTGTCTTTGAATGTTTACACAGCTGTTTATGCATTTGCATGGGCCCTTCAAAGTTTAATGGACTGTACGCCTGGAATTGGACCATTTTATCAGAACTCGTGTGCCAACATTACCTCATTTCACCCTTGGCAAGTACGGATTTAATCCCAGTTCTCTTACCTGCCCATTTGACCATATTTATATTTGACCATATTTATACTGTCATTTAATATAAGCATTCATTTTTTTAGCTCCTCCACTACATTAAGAATGTGCATTTTAAAACCAAAGATGGAAGACAAATCTTCTTTGATGCCAATGGAAATCCACCACCTGTTTATGACATAGTGAATTGGCATCTAAACAAAGAGGGAGCATTGGAGCAGGCGGTGGTTGGGAATTATGAAGAAATATTGATAGTAGACCATGCTGCAATTACTTGGCATGATGGGAGCAATCAGGTATTTTAAAGATACATTGTTAATACACCTCAGCTATATCCATCAAATAGGTTGATAAGTAATCAAATATCTCTGTATGATCTAATTGTATTGTTATGTCCCTTTATTTTATGATTTAAAGGGCATGTCCCCAAAACTAAAATTGGGGGGTTGTGATTGGTCTTTCTTGATGACCAACAATGATTGACTTATTAAGACCCCAGTATTCAGGGTAATATTAAAAGATACCTGTTTACCTATACTTACAAACTGCAGGCACCAGTTACACATGGAAGGAATCAATCTTAAAGGGCATGTCCAGCTCCAAAACTTAAATTTAACCCAATACTGGCTTTACTGTGTAGTTTAGATACATCCTTACCCTACATTTCTACTCCTTATGGTTCTCCTGCAGTGTCTAGTCAAAGTCCAGGAAACTGAAGAGTAGGAGCTGTCTTCCTGTGGGAAATGTTTCTGCCTCCTCCATGTCCTTTGAGAGGACAGTGGCCTCCCTCCCTCCTGATACCTCTATTTGCTGCCATTCACCTAGTGTAAAAACTTTTTTATATAATGTTGGCCATTCCTTCCAATCCCTAACCACTACGTATATTAAATGTGTAAAAAATGACACCTGTACTTACAGCTCCCAACTCCCCCTGCATTCTCTATTGCCGGCAGTTGCAGCTGTGATTGCCTGCCTCTCAGCCAATCACAGCCGTGGCTGCTGGTCTGGCCCACTGCTTGTAAGCAGGGAGCCATATCAGAATGCTGCGGAACTGATTCTTTTTTTACACATCTAATATAGCGGTTGGGGTGGGAAGGGGTGGCCAACATTATATAAAAAAATGATTTGGAGGGTGGGCATAATAAACAGAGTTTATTAATGAACTGTTTAGGAATGATAGTTATAAATGTCAAACCAGTCAACAAACAGCCGTAGCATAGGAACTGGGCTTTACAAAGTGTGTCAGGATGGTATGACTTGCCCTAAGCTGATTTGCTGATCTATTAGTCCCATATTCCAATCAGAATGTGTCTCCGTCAGTATAAGACTAGAGGGTGTATAGAAGGTTTATTACCAATCAATCAAAGGGGAATGTGTACAACTACTTATCCAGGGATTTTCATACAGTAACTGCAGTGATGTGGTATTACAGCAGCTCAGTGGTGACTTAACAGGGAACATAAGGAACATCAAATCCAACCAGGCTAAAGTAATTCTATTCATTAAATGACAAATATAGCCCTAAAAAGAACCCACCTCCCCTTAAATGTACCCAGGGTGAGGACCTAAACCCCAGGATACAGCCTCTCTCTCAGATATAATAAAATATACTTTCCCTTGTCGCTCTGGTATAACTCCACCCCATGGTCTGTCTGTGACAAATCCAATGGTAAGACGCACTTTGTAAGAAATCTGCCTCCCCATTGGCCAGATTGCAGAGTATTGTCCACCCTACTCCCTCTCCCCCATTAAAGTAACCTTTAGGATAACAATAGTGTAGAAGCTATACTTACCTACAGTATCTACAGTTGCACCTGAGTACTTTAATGCAGGGGAACACCTACCAGGGGAGCAGAGGGAGCTACCACAGGGGGGCTTGGGAGACAAGGGGGCCCCGTCTTCTTATTTCATTTTTTTCATATGACAGAGATGGCCTCCTCCCAGTAAACCATTGTGGATGAAGCACGACATTGTGGGCCCAACATAGTTTTGCTGGGGTTCCCACTGCTTTAATGAGTACTTTTAAGCATGAATTTGTTATTATTTCCATAAGGTTCCTTCTTCCAAATGTTGCCTGAGTTGTCCAGCCGGATCTAGAAAAGTTATCATTCCAGAAAAACCTCCATGCTGCTATGAATGTTCCCGGTGTCCCCAGGGAGAGATTTCAAGCCAGACAGGTACATTATACACGGAAGTTATGCATTTTGTGAAAATCTGTCAATCACAAAGACATTAACCTGAAACGTGTTCTCCAGATGCAGTGGAATGCCACGCGTGTTCTCCGTACACGTGGTCCAGTCTACATCAGGACAGATGCTT
This sequence comes from Hymenochirus boettgeri, assembly GCA_019447015.1. NCBI lineage: Eukaryota > Metazoa > Chordata > Amphibia > Anura > Pipidae > Hymenochirus > Hymenochirus boettgeri. The sequence goes on from CM033471.1 coordinate 272,628,158, forward strand.
ACCCAGAACTGTAGAGTTTCTTTCCTTTATAGAAACATTGGGATGCAGTTTAGCAGCCACGGCCATCGTCTCTTCCCTTGTTCCACTTGCTATTTTGGCCGTTTATATACGTTATAAAGGAACCCCGGTTGTCAAAGCCAACAACTTCTCCCTTAGCTGCCTACTGCTGTTTTCCTTGTTTTTCTGTTTCCTATGTTCTTTGACTTTCATTGGTTACCCTCAACCTATAAAGTGTCTCCTACGCCAAGTGGCATTTGGGGTGGTATTTTCTCTGTGCATCTCCTGTGTCCTGGCAAAAACAATTATTGTAGTCATCGCCTTTAAAGCCACCAAACCAGACAGTGCATTAACAAAGTGGACAGGAGTAAAGGTCTCCTACTGTGTGATTACATGTTGTGTCCTTATTCAGCTATGTTTATGTGTGATTTGGCTATTATTCTATCCACCTTTCTCTGAACTTGATACGAACACCCAGTTTGATGTAATCATACCTAACTGCAATGAAGGATCCCCTAGTGCCTTCTGGTGCATGTTGGGATATCTTGGTCTCCTGGCCACAATTAGTTTTGTTGTTGCTTTTTTGGCCAGACGACTCCCTGACAGTTTCAATGAAGCTAAGTTAATCACATTCAGTATGTTGGCTTTCCTCAGTGTCTGGGTGTCCTTTATCCCAGCCTATCTCAGCACACGTGGCAAGTATACGGTAGCAATGGAGGTGTTTGCTATTCTCTCATCTAGTTGGGCTGTAGTACTTTGTATATTTGTACCCAAATGTTTCATAGTATTGCTCAGACCCAACATGAACTCCAGAGAACATCTCATGGGGAAGGTTTTGTCCTGTAAATAGAAAATTCACCCAGAGACTTGCTTGTTTTGATGGATGTACTAAGGCTATGGCCCCACTGCAACGCACTAAATTGCGTCATTCTTTTCCGTTTGCGTGTGCATTTTGCGCATGCGATTTTGCCGTTTTCCGTTATGGCAACGCATGCGTTAACGCACCAGAAATGGTGAACGCATGAGTTACCAAAACGGAAACGTGTGCGCAAACGCTTAAAAAACGCGTAAGTGGGGCTTAGCCATAAAGTTCGTACACACGTGCGATTGCGAGTGCCGAGGCTTTGTAATAAAACAATGGCGGGTTAAAAAAATCAATTAATACTAGAAAAAAATTGTAAACCATAAAATACATATATGATGAAACACATTTGAGATGATTAAAACATTATTTTTTTTACAATAATTTGTTTCTTACATTATGTACATAGTTTTTTTTTTTAATACTCCTGTCTCTATTTGAGATTTTCCCAGTTTTGAGTTGTAACTTCATTACGTTAATAACAAAATTCCACAGTGTCAATATTCCAATAGGGGCGGGTTACCCGATTTGCAGGTTGGGTTCAGGTAACATGCATTGGGTTTGAATTTGTTGTGGATCGGGTTCGGGTAAAGAGAACCATGAGCAGACATCCCACCCTGCCAAACCTGGCTTGCAGGCAGGGTGGGGAGAAGGAGGCGTGACCGAGTGGTGTGACATCACTAAAGGGGTAGGGTGGGGGCGGAGTCAAGGGAGGGGCCAGTTACGCCCCTAGCCACGCCTCTAACGTGATGTAAATTACGTCACATTAGAGGCGTGGCTAGGGGCGTTACTGGCCCGTGTGACGTAATTTACGCCACATAGGAGGCGTGGCGAAGGCGTTCCGGAGGCGGACTCAGGTAGGTTTGGGCTGCGGGAGTTTGGGGTGGTCTTGTGGGTGTGCGGGAGACCACCCCAAAATCCGGGAGACTCCCGCGACTCCCGGGAGGGGTGGGATGCCTGCACGAGTCATGTTGTGAGAAGAAGAATTCCAGTCTGTAAAAATATTGTTTTCCCCATCTATGAAAAGAGAGATCTGTCTGTAATAACTGGAACTGACAATACATTGTTATCAATCCAACACAATGTGCAGTGTGTATAGTACCTTACACTAAATCACACTATGGCAGATAAAGGGAAAATAGATCTAGATGCTCCCAGCCTCATACTGTGTTTTTAGCTGGGTAAATATTGAGTTATTAATGGCTTTAATGTAGAATCTTATACAGGATGCAATTGTGGATAGGAATACAGACAGCTTTGTACAACTTTAACTCTTGTAGTGCCTGGATAGGTATTACAGAGATCACTGAGTTGGAGTGACTGGAAAGGAAGGAGTTAAACTTCTATGCCCTTGGTTTACTAGTCAGAGCCAGCAAAGTAAAAATCTCCTATAGAACAACGTAACAAACTTCTATCTGCACCTGCACCTATGCATGAGACCAGAGCAAGTGTCTGCATGGTAAAAGATGACAGAATGATTTACAAAGACCAATGAAATCACATGTCATTGACATGTGATTTCATTGGTCTTTGTAAATCATTCTGGCCATATGGGATGTGGAAGATCAGGGCTGTTTTGGCCTAGGGCGCCTATGTTAAACCAGGGCACCCAACGTTCTCCCGAGCATCTCCGTAAGCTTTTACTTGCTGTGTTAGAACTGCTTTCTTTGTTCTGATGTAATTTGTAACATTGTATCTAGTACAGAGCCTGAACTCAGCTCCCTCTACTTGGAAACAATGTTACAAATGAAGTGAAGGAGAAGGAAGGAGGGGGGAGGATGAGCTCAGTTAATATTACTGAGGAGAACAGTTATAAAATGGCAAGTAAAAGCTGCTGCAGACTTTATAACAGTGACCCCTATGACTAGCAGCCATTAGATCCCTATCCCTGCCTCTTTCTTCCTTCTATCCAGCTCTCCAATTAGAACTTAGAGTAGGTGAGGAGTGAACAATTCAATGGAGACTTGGAAAGCAGGTACATACTGTATATCATGTCAATGCTGGCAGCTGGGAAGGTTAAAGGTAATACTCTGGAAAAGTGCTGGCACTGTAAGTGTTAATACCAATACTCTGAAAAAGTGCTGGCACTGAAAGTGTTAATGCCAATACTCTGGAAAAGTGCTGATACAGAAAGTGTTAATGGTAATACTCTGCCGGCACCGAAAGTGTTAATGGTAATACTCTGCCGGCACTGAAAGTGTGAATGGTAATACTCTGCCGGCACTGAAATTGTTAATGGTAATACTCTGCCAGCACTGAAAGTGTTAATGGTAATACTCTGCCGGCACTGAAAGTGTTAATGGTATTACTCAGCCGGCACTGAAAGTGTTAATGGTAATACTCTGCCGGCACTGAACGTGTTAATGGTAATACTCTGCTGGCACTGAAGGTGTTAATGGTAATACTCTGTTGGCACTGAAATTGTTAATGGTAATGCTCTGCCGGCACTGAAATTGCAAGGTTATACTCTAATGGCACGGAAAGTGTTAATGGTAATACTCTGCCGGCACTGAAAGTGTTAATGGTAATACTCTGCCGGCACTGAAAGTGTTAGTGGTAATACTCTGCCGGCACTGAAATTGCAAGGTAATACTCTAATGGCATGGAAAGTGTTAATGGTGATACTCTGCCGGCACGGAAAGTGTGAATGGTGATACTCAGCCAGACCTGAAAGTGTTAATGGTAATACTCTGCCGGCACTGAAAGTGTTAATGGTAATACTCTGCTGGCACTGAAGGTGTAAATGGTACTTGCTGTGTTAGAACTGCTTTTTTTGTTCTGTTGTAATTTGTAACATTGTATCTAGTACAGAGCCTGAACTCAGCTCCCTCTACTTGGAAATAATGTTACAAATGAAGTGAAGGTGAAGAAAGGAGGGGGGAGGGTGAGCTCAGTTAATAGTACTGAGGAGAACAGTTATAAAATGGTAAGTAAAAGCTGCTGCAGACTTTATAACAGTGACCCCTATGACTAGCAGCCATGAGATCCCTATCCCTGCCTCTTTCTTCCTTCTACCCAGCTCTCCAATTAGAACTTAGAGTAGGTGAGGAGTGAACAATTCAATGGAAACTTGGAAAGCAGGTACATACTGTATATCATGTCAATGCTGGCAGCTGGGAAGGTTAAAGGAAATACTCTGGAAAAGTGCTGGCACTGTAAGTGTTAATACCAATACTCTGGAAAAGTGCTGGCACTGAAAGTGTTAATGCCAATACTCTGGAAAAGTGCTGATACAGAAAGTGTTAATGGTAATACTCTGCCGGCACCGAAAGTGTTAATAGTAATACTCTGCCGGCATGAAAGTGTTAATGTTAATACTCTGCCGGCACCGAAAGTGTTAATGGTAATACTCTGTCGGCACTGAAAGTGATAATGGTAATACTCTGCCAGCACTGAAAGTGTTAATGGTAATACTCTGCCAGCACTGAAAGTGTGAATGGTAATTCTCTACCGGCACTGAATGTGTTAATGGTAATACTCTGCCAGCACTGAAAGTGTTAATGGTAATACTATGCCGGCACTGAAAGTGTTAATGGTAATACTCAGCCGGCACTGAAAGTGTTAATGGTAATACTCTGCCGGCACTGAAAGTGTTAATGGTAATACTCTGCTGGCACTGAAGGTGTTAATGGTAATACTCTGTTGGCACTGAAAGTGTTAATGGTAATGCTCTGCCGGCACTGCAATTGCAAGGTAATACTCTAATGGCACGGAAAGTGTTAATGGTAATACTCTGCCGGCACCGAAAGTGTTAATGGTAATATTCTGTCGGCACTGAAAGTGATAATGGTAATACTCTGCTGGCACTGAAGGTGTTAATGGTATACTCTGTTGGCCGAAAAGTGTTAATGGTAATGCTCTGCCGGCACTGCAATTGCAAGGTAATACTCTACTGGCACTGAAAGTGTTAATGGTAATACTCAGCCGGCACTGAAAGTGTTAATGGTAATACTCTGCCGGCACTGAAAGTGTTAATGGTAATACTCTGCTGGCACTGAAGGTGTTAATGGTAATACTCTGTTGGCACTGAAAGTGTAATGGTAAGCTCTGCCGGCACTGAAATTGCAAGGTAATACTCTAATGGACGGAAAGTGTTAATGGTAATACTCGCTGGCACTGAAAGTGTTAATGGTAATACTCTGCCGGCACTGAAAGTTTTAGGTATACTCTGTCGACACTGAAAGTGTTAATGTTAATACTCTGCCGGCACTGAAATTGCAAGGTAATACTCTAATGGCACGGAAAGTGTTAATGGTGATACTCTGCCGGCACGGAAAGTGTTAATGGTGATACTCTGCCGGCACTGAAGTGTTAAGGTAATACTCTGCGGCACTGAAAGTGTTAATGGTAAAATCTGCCAGCACTGGAAGTGTTAATGGTAATACTCTGCCAGCACTGGAAGTGTTATGGTAATACTCTGCCGGCACTGAAGTGTTAATGGTAATACTCTGCCGCAATGAAAGTGTTAATGGTAATACTCTGCCAGCACTGAAAGTGTTAATGGTAATACTCTGCAGCACTGAAGTGTTAATGGTAATATGCCAGCAATGAAAGTGTAATGGTAATACTCTGCCAGCACTGTGAAAGTGTTAATGGTATACTCTGCCAGCACTGGAAGTGTTAATGGTATACTCTGCCGGCACTGGAAGGGTTAATGATGTAATACTCTGCCGGCACTGAAATGGTTTAATGGTAATACTTGCCAGCACTGAAAGTGTTAATGGTAATACTTGCCAGCAGGAAGTGTTAATGGTAATACTCTGCCGCACTGAAAGTTGTATGCGTTATACTCTGCCAGCACTGAAAGTGTTAATGGTAATACTCTGCCAGACTGGAAGTGTTAATGGTAATACTCTGCCGGCACTGGAAGGGTTAATGGTAATAACTGCCAGCACTGAAGTGTTAATGGTAATACTCTGCAGCACTGGAAGTGTTAAGGTAATACTCTGCCGACTGAAGTGTTATGGTAATACTCGCGGCACAAAAGTGTTAATGGTAATACTCTGCCAGCACTGGAAGTGTTAATGGTAATACTCTGCCGGCACTGAAAGTGCTAGGGCAAGGTCTGTGTCCCATGTTTATGACCATTTACATTTCTAAATAATGTGTGGATGTGAAAGGGGAGGTGCAATGAGATATATTCTTATAAAAACTTCTTAGCTATGTAGCCAAGAGGTTTTTATAAGAATATATTCCACTGCACCTCCCCTTTCAAGGTCCATAGCCTTATGTATTATATAGTGAATAATGTACCCCAACTATAAATTATAAGGATACAAACAGATACAACCCCCCCAGACACATTCCATGCTTACAGTTTTTAAACAGAATGGCAGTTTCACTGTTCTCTCCCTACGCAACCCTCCCTTTCACATGCACACATTAGCAGAGATTTTCCTCTTGCTCCTCCGGTGTCATGAAAGGGTTACAACTTGATTGGAGTAGCTGCAGGGTTTTATGAAAAATATAATTCCCAGCATTCCACTACAGCTCTCACAATATCAGAAGGCATCCAGGGAATGCTGGGGGTTGTAGTTTTCAGACATTTGGATGCCTGCAAGTTGAAGACCCCTGCTATATATTTTAGTGGTATGGTAGGTTCGTTTCTATGATAAAATATTTATTTTAACTTTTTTTACTCCTCCTTGTACAAATTTAGAAAAAGAAATAAACGCTTGTCAGGTCCAACCTTGCGGGTCGGGTTACAGGTATGAAGCAGGTAGGAAAGGGGTTGTGGTCGGGTGCGGATTTTTTGGTTGGGTTGGGTGTGGGTCTGAAAAATTAGACTTGGCGAGGACTCTATTTGAAACCCAATTTCCTCTCTAGTCAATGACAGAAATTACTTTTATTTTAATTTTGCAGTGGCCAACCCATGTACAAAGTCTCCGTGCCAGGCGCCATTTTGTTGGTGTTCTGGAGCGCTAATTATTTGGGGTCTCAAAAAGCTCTATTTCTAGGCAAATTCCGTTACAAATTTTCTCAGGGATCCAAAATTTCAAGGATTCAAGGATAATTATTAGCATAAATAAGATCAAAAGTTTTCCTAGGAATACTTACAGGTATCTTCATTTTTATTTATTTTTTAAAAGGGCAACTATAGTGAAAAAAAAACTTTGTCTGTATACAATGTATAAGATCACTTAGTATAGCTGCCTTACTTTCATGTTTCTGTGTGGCTTCGTTTCTTCACACTGGCAGAAGTTTGTACCAAGCTGTGTAGTCCCCCTCCCCTCTGTCTACTCCCCTCAAGCAGTGAAGGGCTGTTACAGAAGTCCAGCCTTGTCAGTTGAAAGACTTTAAATGAAGTGCTGACATCCTTGTTGACCCCTCCCTTCCAGAGCTAGACTGCAACATCAAAGTGTGGATAAAGTAGCAATATGCTGAAGGGAGGGGCAGAGGGGGAGAGAGGAGGACAGTGGTGCTGAGATTCTTTACAAGAAGTTACTGACTCTGCCTGTTCTCTAACTTTGCTAATTGTTATTTACTTTTTACCTAAAGTTCATATCTCTCCCCCTGCTTAGCTGAGATCATAATCACTGAAGAAAGGTCAGTGTAACAGCAGCTTGTAGTGAGACCTTCCAAACACAAGTGACACTGCTTGTTGTCCTGTTACATTTCAGTTGCTTTAGTCTATATATTTCATAGATTGCACTGTTGTCTTGTTTGGTATATAGTCTGTATTTCTGTATTATATATACTGTATTGTGTTCCATTAAGTCACTGGTTTTGTATGTTTAATAGATTTTTTTTTTGGGGGGGGGGCTGTTTTATAGTGTGTTATGCTCATATTGCTGGGTTAATGGTTTTGATTGTGTTTAGCACTACGCATTTGACTATATGTTGCACATGGTACATATAGTGTGGGTGAGAGAGTGTGTGACAGTACTGCAGGGGAGCTTTGGATTGTTTGGTGTGTGCCTTTGAGTGACAGATGAGGTGTAGCAGCTCCTACAAATCACAGCATATCAAAGGCTTATATCTCTGGACTATGAAGAATTTAAGAAACTAAGGTACCCTGGTGGATGGGATGACTTATAGGATACGTTAGAAGAAATTAAAAAAAACCAATTTTCTCACTATAATTGCCCTTTAAGTTCTTTTTTAGGTTTACTTTCAAAAAATGTTTTTTATAAATTCCTTTTAGAACATTGATACTCCTCCTGACTTTTTGCCTGTGTTTTGTTTTTTAAATGGAATCTTTGGTAAGATACCTGAAGAGTATCTTTTCTACGTTACTCTGGCCCCTTTTTCAATAAGCTCATTAAAATTTTTACGGCATACTGTACATAAATTATATTCAAACCAACAATTGGCCACCTGCGTCCGGGAGCTCCACCTGTTCCCATACTCACGGCCGATCGTGCACACAGGCCTCCTTATTTCCATCTCCCCATCGGCATGTCTCACTGCTTGGTTTACATGGTTTACATTAACTAATCGATTTTCCGTAAAAAATCTGAAAAATTGACCAATCAGAAACAGATTAGGGTTTTCTGCAAACCTATTTAAAGGCTGCAAACCTCTGCGACTCAGAAGCCATCCAGTAGATGGCAGAAAAAAGCGGCCGCTCGAGGCCATGTTAGTGGCCATTTTGGCAAAAATGGCGGGAAAACGGCCGTGAAAAGTTACCCCTCAATTATAATATCCCCCTAGTGATCAGAACTATGAACAAAAATATAACGAGATTGTTACAAAAAAGAACCGGCAATACGTATGACAATCTAGGGCCATGGAAACCATGAACTGTCTAAACCCACTAAAAAAAATCCTGTATCCAATTCCTGGCTAGGTGAAAATTAAAGAAAACACATTTCATATACAGTAAAATAAATGCTTTTTTATTGATTTGCCACTATTCTAGATGTTAAATTCTCATTAAATGTAATATAACATATTCAAAATGTATTAAAAAACACTGAACAACGATGTGTTAAAATCATTAATGTTCTACAAAGCTTCAATCGCCTACAATCACTCCCAGAAGATTAGGGCTGCTGTACATTATAAAGGAGTAAAATAAACAAGTGTTGAATGTGATGAATCCTGGTTTCGAAATGAACCTGTTTTTTAAAATGCTGCGGATCCAACACATTTTTAAAATTTTCAAACCTCTAAACTTTTTTATAAAATTGGAAAACCAAAACCTCAAAATTCCATTTGAAAATTCCATTAAAATTTTTTACATTTCTATTTTGGAAGTTTTCGGAACTTCCATTTTGAATTTTTTAAATTTTCTTTTATTCAATAGAAATGTTCAAAATTCGATGGAAATTTTCAATTATTTAATAGAGATTTTTTTTTTTTTTTTTTTTAGAAAAAACACCAAAATTGGTGGCTGCGGATTAATTGCACTGGTAAACATCTTGTTTTGAGATATATCAATATCTTTATTACTTAATAAATATACATTAGTTCTCCCACATTGATATGCTTATTGGAAGCTTAAAGGAGATTCTAAAGTGTGTATACAGTTTAAAAAAAAACAGATAAATTGAAAAGTATTTGGGACAGGTATTAGGACAGGTATTCCTACCTCCCAATATTGTTTCTGTGAGGAGCACCACCCAAAGAAAACTGATCCTGCCAGTCTTCTCCTGGCTTCAGCACTATCTTTAATACAGGAATAGTCCAGGACTAACCTGAAATGAAAACTGTAAGTGCTATAGCTCCTTAACGACATTATATTGTGAGGTAGGAATAACCAATCATACCTCATTGCCCTGGGTACTTTCCATTTTTAAAAAGTGAATTTTTAGGTAGTTTATCCTTAAAGTACCTTAGTGAATTTAGACTTTTTTTTTGTTATGATTTGAGGCCTTTAACTTTTCTTAGGAGATTTTCTCTGGAGTTCATTTTCGGTTTGAAAATTACAATAAAACATTTTGGCAAAAATATACAACCAACCAAAGCCAAGCTAGAAGACAGAATGGCAAAGACCTCCATAGCTGTAGTGTACTTTCCTCCACGTGCACTGAGATAGGCTGGGATAAAGGACACCAGACACTGATAAAAGCCAACATACTGAATGTAATAAATGTGGCTTCATTGAAACTGTCAGGGAGCCGTCTGACCAAAAGGCAACAATGAAACTGATGGCAGCCAAGATGCCAAGATATCCCAGCATGCACCAGAAGCAGTACGATCCCTCATTACAGTTAACTATAATAAATCTGGCTGGATTTCAGTATCAATTTCGGGTAAGGTGGAGAAAACACTAGCCAAGTATAGAAATGCATAACTGGATAAACACAACAACATATAATAACACAGAAAGATACTCTTCCTCCCCCCCAGTTCTTAAACTACTGCCTGGCTTTGTTGCTGTAAATGCAATGACAACAATTGTGGTTTTGGACAAAACACAGGAGAATGCAGAGAGCGAAAACCATCCCAAATGCTACCTGACGTAGGAGACACTTTTCTGATCGAGGGTAACCAATGAAACCCAAAGAACATAAAACAGAGGAACAGAGAAAGGAGAAGAATACAACTAAGTGAATAGTTATTAGCTTGGACATTGGAGTATTTTTATAATGAACAAAAACTACCCAACATTACCAATGGGATCAATGAAGAAAATATGGCTGTGAACGTTAAGCTGTAACCCAAAGGCTCTTCATAGGACAGAAAATCTATGGTTCGTAGTAAACATCTGTCCTGTTGTTGATTGGGCCATTTGTCCCGAGAACATGGAAGGCATTCTACAGAATCTGAACAATGTTATTTTTAGATTTTTTTTTAATTGTGTATATTTCTTCTGCTATAAGAATCATTTTTACTGTACCTGTTTGGTTTGAATCTGTCCCTGTGACACTGGGCACATTCATAACAGCAAATTGGTTTTCCTGGGACTATCACTTTTCTAAATCCTAAAGGACAACTCAGGCTGCATTTGGAAAGGAAATCCTATGTAAATGAGAGTGGATGTTAGATCATTAATTGCTTATTTAGGATACGGTAATTACCTAGTACATTTATTGCTGAGAAGACTATACATGGGTTGACTATTGCCAGATCCAATCAATTCTATGTGATCAAATTTATGTTTGAAAGAACCAATCAAAATGCACCATCTTGTCTATTGAGTTAAACCCCGCTTTAGATGTGAACTGGAAGATAAAGTCAATGGAACATTATCCACCTACCCCATCACCTTTTTTTTCGACTGGAAAAAAAAAATTCCATTTGGTTCAATTGATTTACAAGGATATTTATAAATTTCTTATCGTTAAAAATGATGCTAATTTTGCCCAACCAATCAGATATGATGTAACATTTGAAAGCAAACATCTGATTGGTTGGGGCAAAATTAGCACCATTTTTAACAATAAGAACTTTTATTGAATAACCCTGATAATTTATTGCAAGCTTTGCATATAACATGGAACATGTTGCCAACATTATTGGTTAAAGCTTTTAGCCAAAAGTGGAATATTGGATAATTAATGAATCATAAAGCAACATTATTCTTGTATATATGTATAATAATGATAAAAAACAAGGATTGTGTTGGCTGTGACATACAAACAAAAGGGTTAGTCCCATTAAATGTCACTAATGCTACTTATTAGGCTTGAATAGAGATGTCCAACTTCACAAAATCCGCGAGCGGACCCATTAAAATGAAAAAAATCCTCGAAAATACGAGAAATCCTGTAATTTCGAATTTTCAAAAATATGTATTTCCGAAAATCACAAGAAATTCTCGTATTTCGAAAATTTTCCGAAAATACTATTTTCGAAAATGCGGGAAATCCTCGTAATTTCGAAATTTTTCGAAAATACGTGAATCCGCGGTTCGGAAGTTCGGAAGGCGGAAATCTGGAAAATCCGGAAAAATCCGCCGTTCGCGAACGGATAAATCCGTGGCTGATCCGGGTTCGGATCCGCGAACCGGCCATCCCTAGGCTTGAGTCACTGCTTTGGTGAATTCCTGTAGTGGTTCATGGAAAAAAGCTTATGTATAATAATTATTCTGTTTCCAAAACCAACTGTTTTCAATGGGCAAGACATGTAAATGTACATACTAGTAAACTGAGATAACCATTTATTCTTTATTAATTTACTTTTAAACTATGTCCTTTTCTCTTTGGAGAGCAACCCATCTCCTGTAGCCCCCCTTACACTGAATGAACAGCATTTACCTGATTTTCTCTGTGGGCCCATGTAACCATGTTAACATCTACTTTCAAATGTTTCCCATAAGGAGAGTTTAGATTATAACTTCCAACCACAACCTGCTCCAGTTTTCCCCTTGAACTTAAGTTCCAATTCACAATGTCGTAGATAGCTGGGGGGTTCCCATTGGCATCAAAAATACCTTTCTGCCGTCTGTTCCTAAGAAGCTTACATTTGCGATGTAATGAAGAAGCTGGAATGAAAGAAAATATCTTTTGACAAAGAGAATAATATTTGCAGCTGTAAAACCAAACTGGGTAGTTTCCATGCTACCATAGAGATGTTGGTTAAAATAACCCTTAGAAATCAATAGGAGCTACTGCATTCAGTATCAAATATCAATGTATAATATTGAATTTTCCATGATGGATATTGAATATTCAATTTTCGATATGAATATTTGATATTGAAGAATTGACAAACCCATAGAATTTAAATGTGTAACAGTATTCATTGAGCCTAATGCAGAACCAGAGAGACAGTTACAGACCAGTTTTGGCTTAATTTAACCATCATCAGTGCAATTTAGGCATATGGTCTGCAATGTGCAAGCACCTATTGAGAGACATCAGTAAGGAATAGAATAAGATAGGTAGAGTTAAGGCTAGAGCTTCCTTTTTATAATTCAATTAGTGGAGGAGAAACTTCTGGGTAGTTTCCATTGGTAGTTACCACGCAGCTCAAGGAAATATCCTAATTTTCCTTAGTGACATTTCTCAAAAGGTGCTTACATTGTATACCAGATGTATGTGCAGTGATGATGGCTCAATAACTGTAACTGTTCTCTGGTCTGCATTTAGCCACGGAATACTGTTAAAAGGTATAGCATTTCCTTAAAGGGCGTATCCACCCTAAACAAACATGATATAATGTAGGCATCCCTGCCCACCCCCAACCGATATATCAGTTTAGTAAAAAAAAAGTTCGAATGCTACTTATAGCCCCTCGCTCCTGTGGCACACTGATCTGGCTCCCTGCTTGCCGGAATAGCAAACGGGCTGGACCAGCACCTCGTCTGTATTGGACTGCCTCTCAGCCTCAATTAAGAGCGCTGCAGATGAAGGATGTAAGTACAGTTCTGAATCTTATTTTAATAAACTAACATGGCGGTTAGGGATGGGCAGGTAACCTACACTACACAAAATGGTTTAACACTAGCTGGATGGCCGCATGGATGGATCCGGATGGTGGGAGGGAGGGTGGGAAAGGATAAACATTGGCCGAGAGAACCATAAGGAGCAGAGATGTAAGGTAAGGATTTTTAACTACTCACAGTGGGGCCAATAGTGGGTAAATTTTATTTGGGGGGGTGGACATGCCCATAAGGGCTACCATAGTAACATAGAATTTCCCAGAACTTTCCTCTTATGTTTTATTAGATTAAGGTTTGGTGATCTCTTACCTGCCAAGGCTGAAATGGTGAGATGCTGGCACAGGAGCCTTAAGGAATGGTCCATTTCTTGTTATACAATCAAGCAATGTGTGCAAGCCCATGCATAGCATAAACAGCAGTGTATACATTAGAGATACCCTCTGGTTTTGTTCAAATAGAAGGCTGCTAATGCTTCATTCCCTGTGCATGTTTTAATTGTACATTTTTTATCTTTAAAACTGGATTGTCTTGAATAGCCACTTGCAAGAGAATGCTTTCTCCCAAAAATCCTTTAAAAACGAATCACTAGGAGCTTTAAGGGAGGGAGGCTTTGAAGGTATTCAATAAACCCTGAAATGTGTCCACTCGGATGGCAAACCCAATAGCGGGAGTTAAAACTCGATGGATTGTTCATCAGAAAGTAGTGCAGAAGTTGCCCACCCTCGCTGGCTATCCAGATATGACCAGTCACGTCTGCCGTACAACTCTTCTACCACAATTAGAAAGTCAGGATCAGTGGTTATCGCTAATAGTACCTTTGCGAGTTGATTGCTTATAATTTGGGCAAGGTGAGGAGCATTTCGATTGGATTGACCGATGAGGATCTTCTCAACAAATGCCAGACAAACACCAGCATTCATTATCTCCTGTTTTACTATGTGAGTTCCATACTGTCCATAGTCATCATCACTTGCAAGGAGGCCAACCCAAGTCCACCCAAAATAAGAGACCAGCTGGGCTAGCCCTTTCATCTGAATTCATCACTTGGAATGTTTCGGAAAAAAGACGGAAAAAGGCGGCGATCGCTAAGGGTTTGGGTTGGTTGCGAAATAGCTGATCTGAAATGAAAAAAATTAATAGAGGGAAGAAAGCAATTCAATTTTTATTAGGGTATTTAATATTTAACATAGAGATGGCCGAACTCACTGAAATCCGTTCCATTTGCGGATTCAGAGATTTTTAAGAAAAATCAAAAAATTGCAATCGGCCCCATGGAAATCAAAGGGAGTTTAAAAAAATCTGCCTAAAAAGAAGGTATAGCAATGGTAACTTACGGCAAATGTCTAAGGGACCTGGTAAATAGTCTAGGGATCATTGTCGATGCCTAAAAACACCGTCCAGTACTGGTAACTTCACGCCCTTTAGTTTTTTCTAGACTTCTAGAAATTGTAAAAATTTTCCAATTTGTAAATTCGAAATTTCTAGAAATACTAAAAATTTTTCGATTTTTTATCTTCTGAAAATGTTCGATTGTTCGATAAATATCGAAAACAGTTCTGGTTCAGGGAAATCCGAAAATTCATAAATCCGCAAATATCTGAGTTCTGGGGATCCATGAAATCACTTCGAAAAGGGTTTTGGGTCCATCTCTATTTACAGTTACTTGATTTGAGCCTCATTCCATAACATCCTGTTCTAATTTCTGTACATTCGGTTAGCATATCACATTATACAGATACATTAATGGACCATACATAAAGTCCTCTGTTAATTGTTCAACCACTCTTGACATAGAAGTATACAAGTTTTATCTTCAGTTTTAGGAATGGTAATTTTACAACCAGGGGCGTAATTACCAGAGAGTAGACCCTGAAACCACAAGGGAGCCCCATTCTTTTTTTTTCTATGAAAGATATAGGCTTTGTCCAGAAAATATTACCAGGAAGTAAGACCCTCTTTTCTATGAAAGATATAGGCTTTGTCCAGAAATATTACCAGGGAAGTAGACCCTCTTTTCTATGAAAGATATGGCTTGTTCCAGAAAATAATTACCAGGGAAGTAGACCCTGCTTTTCTATGAAAGATATAGGCTTTGTCCAGAATAATTACCAGGGAAGTAGACCTGCTTTTCTATGAGATATAGGCTTGTCCAGAAAATTTACCAGGGAAGTAGACCCCTGCTTTTCTATGAAAGATAGGCTTTGTCCAGAAAATATTACCGGGGAAGTAGACCTGCTTTTCTATGAAAGATATAGGCTTTGTCTAGAAAATAATTACCAGGGAGTAGACCCTGCTTTTTATGAAAAGATATAGGCTTGTCCAGAAAATAATTACCAGGGAAGTAGACCCTCTTTTCTATGAAAGATATAGGCTTTGTCCAAAAGTAATTACCAGGGAAGTAACCCTGCTTTTCTATGAAAGATATAGGCTTGTCTAGAAAATAATTACCAGGGAAGTAGACCCTGCTTTTCTATGAAAGATAGGCTTGTCCAGAAATAATTACCAGGAAGTAGAACCCTGCTTTTCTATGAAAGAATATAGGCTTTGTCCAGAAAGTAATTACCAGGGAAGTAGACCCTGTTTTATATGAAAGATATAGGCTTTGTCCAGAAAATAATTACCAGGAAGTAGACCCTGCTTTTCTATGAAAGATATAGGCTTTGTCCAGAAATAATTACCAGGGAAAAGACCCTGCTTTTCTATGAAAGATATAGGCTTTGCCAAAAAATAATTACCAGGAAGTAGACCCTGCTTTTCTATGAAAGTATAGGCTTGTCCAGAAAATAATTACCAGGGAAGTAGACCCTGCTTTCTATAAAGATATAGGCTTTGTCCAGAAAATAATTACCAGGGAAGTAGACCTTGCTTTTCTATGAAAGATATAGGCTTTGTCTAGAAATAATAACCAGGGAAGTAGACCTGCTTTTCTATGAAGATATATAGGCTTTGTCCAGAAAATAATTACCAGGGAAGTAGACCTTGCTTTTCTATGAATGATAAAGGCTTTGTCCAGAAAATAATTACCAGGTAAGTAGACCCTGCTTTTCTATAAAAGATATAGGCTTTGTCCAGAAAATAATTACCAGGGAAGTAGACCTTGCTTTTCTATGAATGATATAGGCTTGTGCAGAAAATAATTACCAGGGAAGTAGACCTTGCTTTTCTATGAAAGATATAGGCTTTGTCCAGAAATAATTACCAGGGAAGTAGACCCTGTTTTCTATGAAATATAGGCTTTGTCCAGAAATAATTACCAGGGAAGTAGACCCTGCTTTTCTATGAAAGATATAGGCTTTGTCCAGAAATAATTACCAGGGAAGTAGACCCTGCTTTTCTATGAAGATATAGGCTTTGTCCAGAAAATAATTACCAGGGAAGTAGACCCTGCTTTTTATGAAAGATATAGGCTTTGTCCAAAAATATTACCTAGGAAGTAGACCTGCTTTTTTATGAAGATATAGGCTTTGTCCAGAAAATAATTCCCCAGGGAAGTAGACCTGCTTTTCTATGAAAGATATAGGCTTTGTCCAGAAAATAATTACAGGGAAGTAGACCCTGCTTTTTCTATGAATGATAAGGCTTTGTCCAGAAAATAATTACCAGGGAAGTAGACCTGCTTTTCTATGAAAGATATAGGCTTTGTCCAGAATAATTACCGGGAGTAGACCCTGTTTTCTATGAAGATATAGGCTTGTCCAGAAAATAATACCAGGGAAGTAGACCTGCTTTTCTATGAAAAGATATAGGCTTTGTCCTAGAAAATAATTACCAGGGAAGTAGACCCTGCTTTTCTATGAAAGATATAGGCTTTGTCCAGAAAATAATTACCAGGGAAGTAGACCCTGCTTTTCTATGAAAGATATAGGCTTTGTCCAGAAAATAATTACCAGGGAGTAGACCCTGCTTTTCTATGAAAGATATAGGCTTTGGTCTAGAAAATAATTCCAGGGAAGTAGACCCGCTTTTCTATGAAAGATATAGGCTTTGTTCCAGAAAATAATTACCAGGGAAGTAGACCCTGCTTTTCTATGAAGATATAAAAGGCTTTGTCCAGAAAACCAAGAAATAAAGCAGGGGAGGGGCCCATCATAGTTTTGCTGGGGGGGGCACATTGATTCCTAGTTAATAATAAAACTGCTTCCAGCAGATAGGTAATGGCAAGTTCATTAAATTAAAAGTGGGCTGGATAAGTTTTCTAACGAAAAAATCTTCAATGTTCAGACGTGATGACGTCATTACGCAGCACAGCGGATAACGTAATACACAGTGCGCTTTCCGGAACAGCTAAGCTATATGATTTTTTTCGCGATTCGATATCGCATTTGCGAATCCCGTTGAGGGATTACCCACTGCGAGATATTAAAAAATCCAGCGCAAACGTGATTATTGAATTGTGAGAGTATGGAGTGTCCGGTAGCGAACTAGTTAGCGCGACTTGTAACTTCATATGTTAATAATATAATTATAGAAATATAATATTTGGCTTTTTTAAACTACACAGGTTGCTGTGATTGTATACCAAGAACTGGACCCTCCCTAATGGCTACAGTGCCAGCATCTCACCATTTCAGCCATGGCAGGTAACAGATCACAATACTTTAATCTATTTCAAATAAGAGGAGGAAAGTCTTCTTGGTAATTTTGTGTTACTATAGTAGCCTTAAGGGCATGTCCACGCCCAAACTAAAAGTTAAACCCACTGTTGGCCCCACAGTGTAGTGTTAAAAAATCCTATCCTTACATCTTGCTCCTGCTGGTTTCTCCTGCAAATCGTTTTGCAAAGTGGCCAAAGTTTGCATGTTTCTGGGGCAGGGCGGTAGGGTGGTACGTGTTTTTTATTTCTTTCTTTACCTCTTCATATAATTCTAAGAGGAGGGCAGCATGGTAGAAAACTGCTTCTGCCAGTCTTCCTGAGCTTCCGCATACATTTAATACAGGAAGGCCAGACCTAACCTGGCAAATTAACACTGTACATGTGTAGTAGTCAATTAAACATTACGTGTGAGGGGATATAGTCAATCCTAACTCGTGTCCCAGGTACTACCATCCCGCCCCAGGTCCTACCCGTCCCGCCCCACGTAATTCTCATTTTAAAAAGTTAATATTGTTACGTGTAGTGGTTAACTTTGTGCTACTATATAGCAAAACAACTGATGGCTCTTGTGATCAGCAAAACTGTGCAAGTTTAATGCATTACAGGGTAAGGCACATGCACCCTATATCATATCTACAGAATGGTCACTAATGTTTATAAAAAGCAGAGCCCACCTGTGGGTATCGGTACAGTCCCAAGGACTTGTGCCATTAAATCGATTTGCTGTGGACCCAGATTCCCCAATTACACCAGCAAGAGGGCCCCCTATGGCAGAGATATGTTGGGTGACACTCTTCCTTCTGAAACATCCAAAGAGTTCCTTGTATTCACGGCCCGCTAAAGTATGCAGGTGTCAAATTTGAAGCCCAATGTAGCGGTTGGGTAGAATATGTGTATTAAGGTTAATCTCTGCAAGCAAATCTTAGGGCATGCATGCTAAGTAAATAACTCACTGCCAAACCTAGTATCAAACAAATATTATTAAAGAATATGAGAAAAGCAACACGCTCAAGTATATTCACAAAATAAATCATAACATGGGATTTTGTCCCTCATTTAAACAATACAGTATGTTGGATGTCAGTTAGTCAATGGACTTGAAGTTGAGTTCCTGAAGATTGTTTCGAGCTCATCCGATGGATCTCTCTAATTCAGAATGACTTTGACAAGAATCTGGTTGGCATACAATTACCCTGGAAATCCCAATTAGCATATCACACCAGGGTGTTAGGGACCTCCATATAACAGCAAGATGTTAGGGGCCACCAATAACAACAAAGGTCTAGGTGACTTTCCATATTAAATGCAGGGATTAGGGACCACCTGATATAACGCAAAGGGTCAAAGAACCTCCATATAACCACAAGGGTTAGTGGACTTTCCATATAAACGCTAGGTGTCAGGGACCCTCCATATTAACAGAGACCATGAAGTCAGGTATAAAAAAAAAGTTCCCTTTAAGAAAAAGACCCCCCAAAATAAGGCATTGCTTACTTGTGGCTAATAAATTGCACCGCGTTTATTAGTAACTGAGTCCATCCCAAGATATCAAAAATCACAAGTAAAAACATCCGACCACCCACCTACCTCATATCCCCATAAAAACTCCCAACACCGTAGTACCACACTAAAATAACTGTCCCTAGTATATACACCTCCATATAACAGTAAGGTGTAGGGACCTAAACTCCATATAACAAAGGTGGTTAGGGAACACCATATATATATAGCAAAGAGCAGGGACCGCCTCCATAACCACAAGGTGTATGGGACCCTCCATATAACAGCAAAGTGTTAAGGACTCCATAAACAGCAAGGGGGTCAGGGACCACCATATAACAGAAGGGGTCAGGGACTCCATATAACCGCAAGGGTCAGGGACCCTCATATAACGACAAGGATCAGGGATCTCCATATAACAGCAAGGGGTCAAGGGACCTCCATATACAGCAAGGGGACAGGGACCTCATTAACACAGAGGTCAGGGACCTCCATATAATAGGCAAGGGGTCAGGGACCTCCAATATAACAGCAAGGGAATCAGGACCTCCAATACAGAAAGGGCTAAGGACCCTCCATATAACGCAGGGGTCACGGGACCTCCATATAACAAAGGGGTCAGGAGGGACCTCCATATAACAGCAAGGGTTCAGGGACCTCCATATAACGCAAGGGACAGGGCCCTCCATATAAACACAGCAGGGGTCAGGGATCCTACCATATAACGCAACAGGGGTTCAGGCGAGGACCTCCATATAACAGCAAAGGGAAGCATGGGACTCTCATATAAAGAAAGAGGATCAGGGAGGACATCCATATAAACAAGCAAACAAGCATTGGTGGGTCAGGGATCCCCCATATAACACAAGGGTTCAAGGACCCTCTATATAACGACAATGGGCGGGACCTTCCATATAACAGCACGGGGTCGAGGACCCACCATATAAGGAGTTAAGGGGTCAAGGACTCAATATAATAAAAGGGGCCAGAAGACCTCCATATAACATGTAAGGGGTGCAGGGACCCCTCCTAAAACAGAAGGGGTCAGGACCTCCAATAACAGCTATGGGTCCAGGGAACTCCATATAACAAGCAAGGGGTCAGGGACCTTCCATATTAAACAGCAAGGGGTCAAGTATCTCCATATAACAGCAAGGGGTCAGGGACCCCCATATAACAGCAAGGGGTCAGGGACCTCCATATAACAGCAAGGGGGTCAGGGACTCCTTATAACAGCAAGGGGTCAGGGAACTCTCTGAATGCAAGGTGTTGTGATTACACTTGTATCTAAGAGTGTAAGGATTAATGCATTTAAAATCTTTCTGGTACAATCATTTTGAATTGGGAAATCTTTAGTATGCTAGCAAAAACATCTGCCTACCTGTGAACAGTGTTACCAGACAGAGCGGACATTGCTCTCTGGTATACAAGTAATAATATCCTACTTACTAAGCCACTTCGTTTATGGAAGATATTAACATGAATATGATTCTAAATTTCCTATTATTCTGTAAACAGAATATATTTCCTACCGATAAGACTCTTGCTCTGTTGCTTAGTATTTACATTCACATAACACCTTATATCAAATGAAATTAAAAACACATTATTCAATACAGAATGCTGTACAAGGAAATAGTATTGGGCATTGTATTAAGCCAATAATTGAAAGTCAACTATACCGAAATAATACTTTTCCTAATCTTATAGCCTTACTAGGGTTTGGGCAAGGCCTCATCATCATTGCTGTCAGTACCTCGTTCACCAACTCCCCCGTGTCATTGATGCTTTTTATGAGGGCAATCTGTACACATGGCCTGGGAGTCCAACTCCAATTCAAATCTACCGCCTGTACATCCACGTCAATTACTGTACGAAAGCTCACACCGAGGGTATGAAAGCTTACAGTGATGTTATGCAACTAGCCAGTAACGCTTTTAACAATGGTACAGTTAGATTATTTCAAATTTGTTAGCCTCATCTTTTATATACGAGCGTTCTCATGACGATAACCGTCCTGTTATGTTGTAGATTTTTATGATGTAACACGGTTGGACAGTAAAGGTAATCATTGAAATGCGCTCAAACTGGATCGAGGATTTATACTTCACACTACAATCTTGGTATTATATTATCAAATCTGCTATCAAGCGCACAACCTCTACCGTCGTACCTGGCCTAAACAAACAAACGCATTTATCAAGGTATGTCCAAGTTACTACAGCAAATTCAGTGGCTCCAGCAGCAGTATCATGTAACGGGCATTTGTTGACAGCTGAATTAGATCTTTAGTTGGTATATCAAAGATGGAGAGCCGCTGCAACAAGACAATGGTACAGTTGAGGTAGATTGAGGAGGCAGAAACATATAGGGATTTTCAGTGATATAATGTTCTTGAGTCGGTATAGATCTTCTAGTCTTAATGATCTTGAAGTCAAAAGAGAGAGTCTATGGAGGAGAAAACAAGGTGACAGTCAGTATCTGTAACTAATGTTGAGTTAACATTAGGTCAGTCTGGTGGCAGTAAGGTGAAAGAAGTGAATCATGAGTCCGCTGAACCTTCAGTATCAGAGATTGATTAAACATAGGTCAGTCAGTTCTAAAACATGTCAGTGTATTATTAATTAGTCAGTTGTGACTTGGTCATAGGTCAACGTCGTCCAGCGTCCGCTTTGAAACTGCATTACAGTAATAAGAGGTGGGTGATGGACCAAAGCCTATACTGTCATAATACGAAGTTGTTAGTGCATAGTAATGTACGGTCTAGTGCAAATATTCTAAGGGGGTCCAGACAGCATGTCCAGGTGAGCTCAGGCATTTAAGTGAAAGATGCCCTCCAGACTTACAGTCTAGAGGAGAGGGGATAGACATAAGGTGACAGATCAGTAGCTGTAACTAATGTCAGTGGATTATAACTATTCGGTCCTGTGAATGGGTCCGTAAAGAGGGGTAGAAGGTACGGTCCAGATTGTACCTTACAGTCTAGAGGAGATGGGATGGATGAAACTAAGGTGACCAGATTCAGTACTGTAAACAAGTTGTCAGTGGATATATAACTAGGCAGATCTGTAAGGTCAGTAAGAGGGTAGAGTTGTCCAGGTCCAGATTGTACCCTTACAGTTAGAGGGAGATGGGGTGACACATAGCGGGAACAGATCAGTTATCTGATAAACTAAGTTGTCAGTGGAAATTATAACTAGTCGGTCTTGTGATGGGTCGTGAGAGGGGTAGAAAGTGTCCAGCGTCACAGGGAAATTTGTAAACCTACAGTTCTAGAGGAGTGATGGGGCTGAAGACATCAGGTGAAGAATCAGTAGTCTTAAACTAGTTGTTAGTGGATTATAACTAGCGTCTGTGATGGGTCAGTAAGAGGGTAGAAAAAGTATCCAGGTCGATTGTAAACTATTAACAGTCTAGAGGAGATGTGGGATGAGACATAAAGTGACAGATCAGTATCTGTAACTAAGTTGTCATGGATTATAACTAGTCGGTCGTGCTGATGGGTCAGTAAGAGGAGTAAAGTGTCAACGTCAATGGTAACGTAAATCACAATTAAATCTTAAACTTACATAGGACACTGTAGCTCTGACTGGTTTGCTGTTTGAAATGAAAGTCATGTAGAGTCTGTCCAATGAATTGGGACGGTACCACCAATAATAAATCTCTGGGTGGCTCATATAACCCATTGAATGCTCCAGTTAGTCAGGAAGCAGCCTGTATTGGATGGAAAAGAAAAGGCACAGACTTCTATAGTTATTGTTCAAAGATCCAATGTCTTTGAGAGCATAACCATGCCATTGGGTAAAACATCTGTAATTGGTCAGAGAAATCCTTGAGCGTACCGACATGATTCTCATAGACACAGTATAACAATGACTGTCACATTCACTGACAGTGACTTTCTCACATGCTTTATACTATAGTAACAAAACTCACCAAAGGAACCTACCCTGTAAAATCAATCATTCACAGTCTTCAGGGAAATGTACATTATTGTCAGAATTGCGCATTTCACTTAAAGCAATGTTGTCAACTGGGGGATTTCAGGCCCCTCAGGGGATGTTCTGGGTATCCTCTAGAGATACAAAAACGTTACCCATCCCTTGTGTGAATCTATTTAAAATGTACATATATTTATTTATATATGTGTTATAGATTGTCCCAGATAATAAAAAAGGTGAGAAACACTGCACACGAGATAAGGACTAAAATACATTATAATTTTTGTTCATTCATATAATATATCATACTAATATATTACAACTATGATGATACAGGACCTGGGATATGAAAATGTTAACCCCTTATTTAGTAATACCATGAGGTTACAAATCATAACCTGACACATAGGATAACCATTAAAATAAGACATGGCTTTAACTCCAGCCTATAGTAACTAACAGTCCTAAAGAGATAACTACTGTAGCTTACAGTCTGATTGTCATTCAGCAGTCACATTAGCTGCATATCTCCCAGCTTTTATAAGGACCAGTGTATTTAATGAATTGGAACTGACATCGTAGGCAAAATAGAATGTGGACTGAGTGTTAGTCAGTCATACAATGCTTTCAGAAAGACCCGTATTTCTAGGCAATAATGTACCTGTTACTTAAAAAGGCAATGTACATCCTATTGTTTAATATATGGATATTAACAGTGACATCAGAGTAGAGATGGCCTCAGAGTAGAGATAACCTCAGAGTAGAGATGGCCTCAGAGTAGATATAACCTCAGAGTAGAGATGGCCTTAGAGTAGAGAGGGCTCAAAGTAGAGATGGTCTCAGAGTAGAGATGGCCTCAGTGTAGAGATGGACTCTGAGCAGAGAAGGTCTCAAAAGAGATGGCCTCAGATGTATAGATGACCTCAGAGTAGAGTTGAACCTCAGAGTAGAGGATGATCTCAGAGTAGAGACGGTCTCAGAGTAGAGATAACTCCAGAGTAGAGATGGCATCAGAGTAGAGATGGCCTCAGAGAAGAGATCGTCTCAGAGTAGAGATGACCTCAGAGTAGATATAGCCTCAGAATAGAGATTGCCTCAGAGTAGAGATATCCTCAGAATAGAGATGGCCTCAGAGTAGAGATAACCTTAGAGTAGAGATAACATCAGAGTAGAGATGGCCTCAGAGTAGAAATAGCCTCAGAATAGAGAATTGGGCTCAGTTCAAGAGATACCTCATAATAGATATGGCCTCAGAGTAGATATAAACTTAGAGTCGATAACATCACGTATAATGGCCTCATAGTAGAGATAGTCTCACGAGAGAGATGGCCCTCAGAGTATAGAAGGCCTCAGAAATAGAGATGCCTCAGAGTAGAGTATTCATAGTAGAGATGGTCTCAAGAGTAGAGATCAACCCCATAGTAGAGATGACCCTCAGAGTAAGATGGTCCTCAGAATAGAGATGGCCGCAAGTAGAAATGGCCTCAGAGTAGAGATAACTTCAGAGTAGAATGGCTCAGAATAGAGGGGCCTCCAGAGTAGAGATGGCCTCAGAGTAGAGGAGAGGCCTCAGAGTAGAGATAACCCCAGAGTAGAGATGGCCTCAGAGTAGAGATGGTCTTAGAGTAGAGATGGCCTCAGAGTAGAAATAGCCTCAGAGTAGAGATGGTATCAGCGTAGAGAACGGCCTCAGAGTAGAGATGGTCTCAGAGTAGAGATGGCCTCAGAGTAGAAATAGCCTCAGAGTAGAGATAGCCTCAGAGTTAGGAGATTACCTCAGATTAGAGAGGTCACAGATTAGAGATGGCCTCAGAGTAGAGATAACCTCAGAGTAGAGATGTCCCTCAAGAGAAGATAACCTCAGAGTAGATATGGCCTCATGAGTAGGAGGCCTCAGAGTAGAGATAACCTCAGAGTAGATAGGGCGCAGAGTAGAGATGAACCTCAGAGTAGAGATGGCCTCAGAGTAATATAACCTCAAGATGAGATGGCCTTGAGTAGCGAGGGGCTCAAAGTAGAGAATGGTCCTCAGAGTAAGATGGCCTCAAGTGTAGAGAATGGACTCTGAGCATAGAAGTCTCAGAATGAGTGGCCTCAGAGTAATAGATGACCGCAGAGTAGAGTTACTCAGTTGCGAGATGATCTCAGAGTAGAGACGTCCTCAGAAGTAGAGATAACGTCCCGAGTAGAGATGGCCTCGAGTAGAGATGGCCTCAGAGAGAGATCGCTCAGAGTAGAGGAGATGGCCTCAGAGTAGATATAAGCCTCCGAATAAGAGATTGGCTCAGAGTAGAGATAACCTCAGAATAGAGATGGCCTCAGAGTAGAGATAACCTTAGAGTAGAGATAACATCAGAGTAGAGATGGCCTCAGAGTAGAAATAGCCTCAGAATAGGATTGGTCTCAGCGTAAGAGATACCTCAGATAGAGATGGGCCTCAGAGTTAGAGATAACCTTAGAGTAGAGATACATCAGAGTAGAGATGGCCTCATAGTAGAGATAGTCTCAGAGTAGAGATGGCCTCAGAGTAGAGAAGCCTCAGAAATAAGATGGCCTCAGAGTAGAGATGATTTCAGAGTAGAGATGGTCTCAGAGTAGAGATAACCCCAGAGTAGAGATGACCTCAGAGTAGAGATGGTTCTTCATATCGAGATGGCCTCACAGTAGAAATGGCCTCAGAGTAGAGATAACTTCAGAGTAGAGATGGCTCAGAATAGAGATGGCCTCAGAGTAGAGATGGCCTCAGAGTAGAGATGGCCTCAGAGTAGAGATAACCCCAGAGTAGAGATGGCCTCAGAGTAGAGATGGTCTTAGAGTAGAGATGGCCTCGATATAAATAAGCTCAGAGTAAGAGATGGTACTCAGAGTATAGATGGCCTCAGAGTAGAGATTGGTCTCAGAGTAAGATGGCCTCAGATAGAAATAGCCTCAAGTAGAGATAGCCTCAGAGTAGAGATAACCTCAGATTTAGGATTGTCAACAGAGTAGAGATGGCCTCAGGTAGACGATAAACCTCCGAGTAGAGATGGCCTCAGGTATAGATAACCTCAGAGTAGATATGGCCCCAGAGTAGAGATGGGCCTCAGAGTAGAGATAACCTCAGAGTAGATATGGCCTCAGAGTAGAGATGACCTCAGAGTAGACATGGCTTAGATTAGAGATAACCTCAGAGTAGAGACTATGGGGGAGATTTAGTTAAGTTTACTAATGGCAAAATGGAGTTAAACTACACTATCACTGCAAGTTGAAGACCCCTGCTATATATTTTAGTGGTATGGTAGGTTTGTTTCTATGAATAAAATATTTATTTTAACTTTTTTTAACTTCCTTGTACAAATTTTAGGAAGAAAGAATAAAAGCTTGTCAGGTCCAAAACTTGCGGGTCGGGATACAGGTATGAAGCAGGTAGGAAAGGGGGTTGCTGGTCGGGTGCGGATTTTTTGGGTTGGGTTGGGTGTGGGTCTGAAAAATTAGACTTGCGCAGGACTCTATTTGAAACCCAATTTCCTCATAGTCACATGACAGAAATTACTTTTAATTAATTTTGCAGTGCCAAACCCATGTACAAAAGTCTCCGTGCCAGGCGCCATTTTGTTGGTGTTCTGGAGCGCTAATTATTTTTGGGTCTCAAAAAGCTCTATTTCTAGGCAAATTCCGTTACCAATTTTCTCAGGGATCCAAAATTTGAAGGATTTCAAGGAATAATTAATTAGCATAAATAAGATCAAAAGTTTTCTAGGAATACTTACAGGTATCTTCATTTTTATTTTATTTTTTAAGTTCTTTTTTAGGTTTACTTTCAAAAAATGTTTTTTATAAATTCCTTTTAGAACATTGATACTCCTCCTGACTTTTTGCCTGTGTTTTGTTTTTTAAATGGAATCTTTGGTAAGATACCTGAAGAGTATCTTTTCTACTGTTACTCTGGCACCTTTTTCACATAAGCTCATTAAAATTTTTACGGCATACTGTACATAAATTATATTCAAACCAACAATTGGCACCTGCGTCCGGGAGCTCCACCTGTTCCCATACTCACGGCCGATCTGTGCACACACGCCTCCTTATCTCCATCTCCCCATCGGCATGTCTCACTGCTTGGTTTACATGGTTTACATTAACTAATCAGATTTTCCGTAAAAAATCTGAAAAATTGACCAATCAGAAACAGATTAGGGTTTTCTGCAAACCTATTTAAAGAGCTGCAAACCTCTGCGGAGCTCAGAAGCCATCGCAGTAGATGGCAGAAGAAAGAAGCGGCCGGCTGAGGCCATGTTAGTGGCCATTTTGGCAAAAATGGCGGGAAAACGGCCGTGAAAAGTTACCCCTCAATTATAAATATGCCCCCTAGTGATCAGAACTATGAACAAAAATATAACGGAGATTGTTACAAAAAAGAACCGGGCAATACACGTACTGACAATCTAGGGCCATGGAAACCATGAACTGTCTAAACCCACTAAAAAAAATCCTGTATCCAGATGTCCTGGCTAGGTGAAAATTAAAGAAAAACACATTTCATATACAGTAAAATAAATGCTTTTTTATTGATTTGCCACTATTCTAGATGTTAAATTCTCATTAAATGTAATATAACATATTCAAAATGTATTAAAAAACACTGAACAACGATGTGTTAAAAATCATTAAATGTTCTACAAAGCTTCAATCGCCTACAATCACTCCCAGAAGATTAGGGCTGCTGTACATTATAAAAGGAGTAAAATAAACAAGTGTTGAATAGTGATGAATCCTGGTTTCGAAATGAACCTGTTTTTTTAAAATGCTGCGGATCCAACACATTTTTAAAATTTTCAAACCTCTAAACTTTTTATTAAAAATTCGAAAACCAAAACCTCAAAAATTCCATTTGAAAATTCCATTAAAATTTTTTAACATTTCTATTTTGGAAGTTTTCGGAACTTCCATTTTGAATTTTTTAAATTTTCTTTTATTCAATAGAAATGTTCAAAAATTCGATGGAAATTTTCAATTATTTAATAGAGATTTTTTTTTTTTTTTTTTTTTAGAAAAAACACCAAAATTGGTGGCTGCGGATTAATTGCACTGGTAAACATCTTGTTTTGAGAATATATCAATATCTTTATTACATTAATAAATATACATTAGTTCTCCCACATTGATTTGCTTTATGGTTATGGTTTTGCTTAAAACATTGAATGGAAGCTTAAAGGAGATCTAAAGTGTGTATACAGTTTAAAAAAAAAACAGTTAAATTGAAAAGTATTTGGGACAGGTATATAGGACAGGTTATTCCTACCTCCCAATATTGTTTCTGTGAGGAGCACCAGCCCAAAGAAAACTGATCCTGCCAGTCTTCCTCCTGGCTTCAGCACTATCTTTAATACAGGAATAGTCCAGGACTAACCTGGAAAATGAAAACTGTAAGTGCTATAGCTCCTTAACGACATTATATTGTGAGGTAGGAATAACCAATCATACCTCATTGCCCTGGGTACTTTCCATTTTTAAAAAGTGAATTTTTAGAGTATAGTTATCCTTAAAGTACCTTAGTGAATATTAGACTTTTTTTTTGTTATGATTTGAGGCCTTTAACTTTTCTTAGGAGATTTTCTCTGGAGTTCATTTTCGGTTTGAAAATTACAATAAAACATTTTGGCAAAAATATACAACCAACCAAAGCCAAGCTAGAAGACAGAATGGCAAAGACCTCCATAGCTGTAGTGTACTTTCCACGTGCACTGAGATAGGCTGGGATAAAGGACACCCAGACACTGATAAAAGCCAACATACTGAATGTAATAAATGTGGCTTCATTGAAACTGTCAGGGAGCCGTCTGACCAGAAAGGCAACAATGAAACTGATGGCAGCCAAGATGCCAAGATATCCCAGCATGCACCAGAAAGCAGTAAGCGATCCCTCATTACAGTTAACTATAATAAATCCTGGCTGGATTTCAGTATCAAGTTCAGGGTAAGGTGGAGAAAACACTAGCCAAGTAATAGAAATGCATAACTGGATAAACACACAACATATAATAACACAGAAAGATACTCTTCCTCCCACCCAAGTTCTTAAACTACTGCCTGGCTTTGTTGCTGTAAATGCAATGACAACAATTGTGGTTTTGGACAAAACACAGGAGATGCAGAGAGCGAAAACCATCCCAAATGCTACCTGACGTAGGAGACACTTTTCTGATCGAGGGTAACCAATGAAACCCAAAGAACATAAGAAACAGAGGAACAGAGAAAGGAGAAGAATACAACTAAGTGAATAGTTATTAGCTTGGACAATTGGAGTATTTTTATAATGAACAAAAACTCCCAACATTACCAATGGGATCAATGAAGAAAATATGGCTGTGAACGTTAAGCTGTAACCCAAAGGCTCTTCATAGGACAGAAAATCTATGGTTCGTAGTAAACATCTGTCCTGTTGTTGATTGGGCCATTTGTCCCGAGAACATGGAAGGCATTCTACAGAATCTGAACAATGTTATTTTTAGATTTTTTTTTTAATTGTGTATATTTCTTCTGCTATAAGAATCATTTTTACTGTACCTGTTTGGTTTGAAATCTGTCCCTGTGGACACTGGGCACATTCATAACAGCAAATTGGTTTTCCTGGGACTATCACTTTTCTAAATCCTAAAGGACAACTCAGGCTGCATTTGGAAAGGAAATCCTATGTAAATGAGAGTGGATGTTAGATCATTAATTGCTTATTTAGGATACGGTAATTACCTAGTACATTTATTAGCTGAGAAGACTATACATGGGTTGACTATTGCCAGATCCAATCAATTCTATGTGATCAAATTTATGTTTGAAAGAACCAATCAAAATGCACCATCTTGTACTATTGAGTTAAAACCCGCTTTAGATGTGAACTGGAAGATAAAGTCAATGGAACATTATCCACCTGACCCCATCACCTTTTTTTCGACTGGAAAAAAAAAAATTCCATTTGGTTCAATTGATTTACAAGGATATTTAATAAAAGTTCTTATCGTTAAAAATGATGCTAATTTTGCCCCAACCAATCAGATATGATGTAACATTTGAAAGCAAACATCTGATTGGTTGGGGCAAAATTAGCACCATTTTTAACAATAAGAACTTTTATTGAATAACCCTGATAATTTATTGCAAGCTTTGCATATAACATGGAACATGTTGCCAACATTATTGGTTAAAGCTTTTTAGCCAAAAGTGGAATATTGGATTAATTAATGAATCATAAAGCAACATTATTCTGTATATAATGTATAATAATGATAAAAAAAACAAGGATTGTGTTGGCTGTGACATACAAACAAAAGGGTTAGTCCCATTAAATGTACTACTAATGCTACTTATTAGGCTTGAATAGAGATGTCCGAACTTCACAAAATCCGCGAGCGGACCCATTAAAATGAAAAAAATCCTCGAAAATACGAGAAATCCTGTAATTTCGAATTTTCAAAAATATGTATTTCCGAAAATACAAGAAATTCTCGTAATTTCGAAAATTTTCGAAAATACGTATTTTCGAAAATGCGGGAAATCCTCGTAATTTCGAAATTTTTCGAAAATACGTGAAATCCGCGGTTCGGAAGTTCGGAA
Source organism: Hymenochirus boettgeri (assembly GCA_019447015.1). NCBI lineage: Eukaryota > Metazoa > Chordata > Amphibia > Anura > Pipidae > Hymenochirus > Hymenochirus boettgeri. Next base: position 272,658,913 of record CM033471.1, read on the forward strand.
GGCGGAAAATCTGGAAAATCCGGAAAAATCCGCCGTTCGCGAACGGGATAAATCCGTGGCTGATCCGGGTTCGGATACGCGAACCGGCCATCCCTAGGCTTGAGTCACTGCTTTGGTGAATTCCTGTAGTATGTTCATGGAAAAAAGCTTATAGTATAATAATTATTCTGTATCCAAAACCAACTGTTTTCAATGGGCAAGACATGTAAATGTACATACTAGTAAACTGAGGATAACCATTTATTCTTTATTAATTTATCTTTTAAACTATGTCCTTTTCTCTTTTGGAGAGCAACCCATCTCCTGTAGCCCCCTTACACTGAATGAACAGCATTTACCTGATTTTCTCTGTGGGCCCATGTAACCATGTTAACATCTACTTTCAAATGTTTCCCATAAGGAGAGTTTAGATTATAACTTCCAACCACAACCTGCTCCAGTGTTCCCCTTGAACTTAAGTTCCAATTCACAATGTCGTAGATAGCTGGGGGGTTCCCATTGGCATCAAAAAATACCTGTCTGCCGTCTGTTCCTAAGAAGCTTACATTTGCGATGTAATGAAGAAGCTGGAATGAAGAAAATATCTTTTGACAAAGAGAATAATATTTGCAGCTGTAATAAACCAAACTGGGTAGTTTCCATGCTACCATTAGAGATGTTTGGTTAAAAATAACCCATTAGAAATCAATAGGAGCTACTGCATTCAGTATCAAATATTCAATGTATAATATTGAATTTTCCATGATGGATATTGAATATTCAATGTTCGATATAGAATATTTGATATTGAAGAATTGACAAACCCATAGAATGTAAATGTTGTAACAGTATTCATTGAGCCTAATGCAGAACCAGAGAGACAGTTACAGACCAGTTTTGGCTTAATTTAACCATCATCAGTGCAATTTAGGCATATGGTCTGCAATGTGCAAAGCACCTATTGAGAGACATCAGTAAGGGATAAGGAATAAGATAGGTAGAGTTAAGGCTAGAGCTTCCTTTTTATATTAATTACGTGGAGGAGAAACTTCTGGGTAGTTTCCATGTGGTAGTTACCACAGTATCCTTAAGGAAATATCCTAAATTTCCTTAGTGACATTTCTCAAAAGGTGCTTCACATTGTATACCAGATGTTGCAGTGATGATGGCTCAATAACTGTAACTGTCTATCTGGTTCTGCATTTAGCTCACGGAATACTGTTAAAAGGTATAGCATTTCCTTAAAGGGCGTATCCACCCTAAACAAACATGATATAATGTAGGGCATCCCTGCCCACCCCCAACCGATATATCAGTTTAGTGAAAAAAGATTCAGAACGCTACTTATAGCCCCTCGCTCCTGTGGCACACTGATCTGGCTCCCTGCTTGCCGGAACTAGCAAACGGGCTGGACCAGCAACTACGTCTGTAATTGACTGCCTCTCAGCCGTCAATTAAGAGCGCTGCAGGAATGAAGGGATGTAAGTACAGTTCTGAATCTTATTTTAATAAACTAACATGGCGGTTAGGGATGGGCAGGGGTAACCTACACTACAGCAAAATGGTTTAACACTAGCTGGATGGCCAGCAATGGATGGATCCGGATGGTGCGAGGGAGGGTGGAAAGGGCTCACCTGCACATGTCACAGTACCTCCCGGAGGCAAAAGAAGATGCAGAAACCAGGACCAGAAGACAGCTCCTATTCTTCAGTTTCCTGCACTTTGGACAAGCATTGCAGGAGAACCATAAGGAGCAGAGATGTAAGGTAAGGATTTTTTTAAATTACACAGTGGGGCCAATAGTGGATGAAATTTTAGTTTGGGGGGGTGGACATGCCCTTTAAGGGCTACCATAGTAACATTGAAATTACCCAGAAGACTTTCCTCTTATGTGTTATTAGATTAAAGGTTTGGTGATCTCTTACCTGCCAAGGCTGAAATGGTGAGATGCTGGCACAGGAGCCATTAAGGAATGGTCCATTTCTTGGTATACAATCAAGCAATGTGTGCAGAGCCCATGCAATAGCATAAACAGCAGTGTATACATTAAGAGATACCCTCTGGTTTTGTTCAAATAGAAGGCTGTCTAATGCTTCATTCCCTGTGCATGTTTTAATTGTAGCATTTTTTATCTGTTTAACTGGATTGTCTTGAATAAGCCACTTGCAAGAAAATGCTTTCTCCCAAAAATCCTTTAAAAACGAATCACTAGGAGCTTTTAAGGGATGGAGGCTTTGAAGGTATTCAATAAACCCTGAAATGTGTCCACTGCGGATGGCAAACCCAATAGCGGGAGTTAAAACTCGATGGAATTGTTCATCAGAAAGTAGTGCAGAAGTTGCCCACCCCTCGCTGGCTATCCAGATATGACCAGTCACGTTCTGCCGTACTAGCTCTTCTACCACAATTAGAAAGTCAGGATCAGTGGTTATCGCTAATATGACCTTTGCAGTTGATTGCTTTATAATTTGGGCAAGGTGAGGAGCATTTCGATTGGATTGACCGATGAGGATCTTCTCAACAAATGCCAGACAAACACCAGCATTCATTATCTCCTGTTTTACTATGTGAGTTCCATACTGTCCATAGTCATCATCACTTGCAAGGAGGCCAACCCAAGTCCACCCAAAATAAGAGACCAGCTGGGCTAGACCTTTTATCTGAATGTCATCACTTGGAATGGTTCTGAAAAAAGACGGAAAAAGGCGGCGATCGCTAAGGGTTGGGTTGGTTGCGAAATAGCTGATCTGAAATGAAAAAAATTAATAGAGGGAAGAAAGCAATTCAATTTTTATTAGGGTATTTAATATTTAACATTAGAGATGGCCGAACTCACTGAAATCCGTTCCATTTGCGGATTCAGAGATTTTTAAGAAAAATCAAAAAAATTGCAATCGGCCCCATGGAAATCAAAGGGAGTTTAAAAAAATCTGCCTAAAAAGAAGGTATAGCAATGGTAACTTACTGCAAATGTCTAAGGGACCTGGTAAATAGTCTAGGGATCATGTGTCGATGCCTAAAAAACACCGTCCAGTACTGGTAACTTCACGCCCTTTATGTTTTTCTAGACTTCTAGAAATTGTAAAAATTTTCCAATTTGTAAATTCGAAATTTCTAGAAATACTAAAAATATTTCGATTTTTATATTCTGAAAATGTATCGATTGTTCGATAAATATCGAAAACAGTTCTGGTTCAGGGAAATCCGAAAAATTCATAAATCCGCAAAATCTGAGTTCTGGCGGATCCATGAAATCAGCTTCAGAACAGGGTTTTGGGTCCATCTCTATTTAACAGCTACGTTGATTTGAGCCTCATTCCATAACATCCTGTTCTAATTTCTGTACATTCGGTTAGCATGATCACATTATACAGATACATTAATGGACCATACAATAAAGTCTCTAGTTTATTGTTAACCCTCTTTGACATAGAAGTATACAAGTTTTATCTTCATTTTAGGAAATGGCAATTTTACAACCAGGGGCGTAATTACCAGAGGAGTAGACCCTGAAACCACAAGGGAGCCCCATGTTCTTTTTTTTTCTATGAAAGATATAGGCTTTGTCCAGAAAATAATTACCAGGGAAGTAGAACCCTAGCTTTTTCTTGAAAGATATAGGCTTTGTCCAGAAAATAATTACCAGGGAAGTAGACCCTGCTTTTCTATGAAAGATATAGGCTTTGTCCAAAAAATAATTACCAGGGAAGTAGACCCTGCTTTTCTATGAAAGATATAGGCTTTGTCCAGAAAGTAATTACCAGGGAAGTAGACCCTGCTTTTCTATGAAAGATATAGGCTAATATGGCTTTGTCATAAAATATTACGCCAGGGAAGTAGAACCTGCTTTTCTATAAGATATAGGCTTTGTCCAGAAATAATTACCAGGGAAGTAGACCCTCTTTCTATGAAAGATATAGGCTTGTCCAGAAAATATTACCAGGGAAGTAACCCTGCTTTTCTATGAAAGATATAGGCTTAGTCCAGAAGTAATTACCAGGGAAGTAGACCCCTGCTTTTCTATGAAAGATATAGGCTTGTCCAGAAATAATTACCAGGGATAGACCCTGCTTTTCTATGAAAGTATAGGCTTTGTCCAGAAAATTACAGGGAAGTAGACCCTGCTTTTCTATGAAAGATATAGGCTTGTCCAGAAAATAATTACCAGGGAATGACCTGCTTTTCTATGAAAAATTATAGCTTTGTCAAAAATAATTACCAGGAAGTAGACCCTGCTTTTCTATGAAAGATATAGCTTTGTCCAGAAACTAATTACCAGGGAAGTAACCCTGCCTTTCTATGAAAGATATAAGGCTTGTCCGAAAATAATTACCAGGGAAGTAGACCCTGCTTTTCTATGAAGATATAGGCTTTGTCCAGAAAGTAATTACCAGGAAGTAGACCCTGTTTTCTATGAAAGATATAGGCTTTGTCCGAAATAATTACCAGGGAAGTAGACCTCTGTTTTCTATGAAAGATATGGCTTTGTAGAAATAATTACCACGGAATAGACCCTGCTTTTCTATGAAAGATATAGGCTTTGTCCAGAAATAATTACCAGGGAATAAGACCCGCTTCTATTTCTATGAAAGATATAGGCCTTTGTCCAAAAGAATATACCAGGAGTAGACCCTGCTTTTCTATGAAAGATATAGGCTTTGTCCAGAAAATAATTACCAGGGAAGTAGACCCTGCTTTTCTATGAAAGATTAGGCTTTGTCCAGAAAATAATTACCAGGAAGTAGACCCTGCTTTTCTATGAAAGATATAGGCTTTGTCCATGAAATAATTACCAGGGAAGTAGACCTCTTTTCTATGAAGTATAGGCTTTGTCCAGAAAATAATTACCAGGAGTAGACCCTGTTTTGCTATGAAAGATATAGGCTTTTCCGAAATAATTACCAGGGAAGTAGACCCTGCTTTTCTATGAAGATATGGCTTTGTCCAGAAAATACTTACCAGGGAAGTAGACCTGCTTTTCTATGAAGATATAGGCTTTGTCCAGAAAATAATTACCAGGAAGTAGACCCTGGCTTTTTATGAAGATATAGGCTTTGTCCAGAAAATATTACCAGGAATAGACCCTGCTTTTCTATGAAGATATAGGCTTTTCCAAAAACTAATTACCAAGGGAAGTGACCCTCTGCTTTCTATGAAAGATATAGGCTTTGTCCAGAAAATAATTACCAGGGAAGTAGACCCTGCTTTCTATGAACAATATAGGCGTTGTCCAGAAATATTACAGGGAAGTAAGACCCGTTTTTTTCTATGAAAGATATAGGCTTTGTCCAAAAATAATTACCAGGGAAGTAGACCCTGCTTTTCTATGAAAGATATAGGCTTTTGTCTCAAAATAATTACCCAGGGAAGTAGACCCTGCTTTTCTATGAAAGATATAGGCTTGTCAGAAAATAATTACCGAGGGAAGTAGACCCTGCTTTTCTATAAAGATAGGCTTTGTCCAGAAAATAATTACCAGGAAGTAGACCCTGCTTTTCTATGAAAGATATATGCCTTTGTCCAGAAAATATTACCAGGGAAGTAACCCTGCTTTTCTATGAAGATATAGGCTTGTCCAGAAATCAATTACCAGGGAAGTAGACCTGCTTTTCTATGAAAGATATAGGCTTTGTCCAGAAATAATTACCAGGGAAGTAGACCCTGCTTTTTATGAAGAATATGCTTTGTCCAAAAATAATTACAGGGAGTAAACCCTTGCTTTCTATGAAAGATATAGCTTTGTCCAGAAAATAATTACCAGAGTAGACCCTGCTTTTCTATGAAAGATATAGGCTTGTCCAGAAATAATTACCAGGGAAGTAACCCTGCTTTTTATATGAAAGATATAGTGCTTTTCCAGAAAATAATTACCATGGAAGTAGACCCTGCTTTGCTATGAAGATTAGGCTTTGTCCAGAAAAATTACCAGGAAGTAGACCCTGCTTTTTCTATGAAAGATATAGGCTTTGTCCAGAAAATAATTACCAGGGAAGTAGACCCTGCTTTCTATGAAAGATATAGGCTTGTCCAGAAAATAATTACCAAGGAAGTAGACCCTGCTTTTCTATGAAAGATATAGGCTTTGTCCGAAAAATAATTACAGGGAAGTAGACCCTGTTTTTCTATGAAAGATATAGGCTTGTCCAGAAAATAATTCCAGGGAAGTAGACCTTGCTTTTCTATGAAAATATAGGCTTTGTCAGAAAATAATTACCAGGGAAGTAGACCCTGCTTTTCTATGAAAGATATAGGCTTTGTCCAGAAAATAATTACCAGGGAAGTAGACCTGCTTTTCTATGAAAGATATAGGCTTTGTCCAGAAATAATTACCACCAGGGAAGTAGACCTGCTTTTCTATGAAAGATATAGGCTTTGTCCAGAAAATAAATTACCAGGGAAGTAGACCTGCTTTTCTATGAAAGATTAGGCTTGTCCAGAAATAATTACCAGGGAAGTAGACCGCTTTTCTATGAAAGATATAGGCTTGTCCAGAAAATAATTACCAGGGAGTAACCCTGTTTTTGTATGAAAATATGCTTTGCAGAAATAATTACCAGGGAAGTAGACCCTGCTTTCTATGAAAGATATAGGCTTTGTCCAGAAAGTAATACCAGGGAAGTAGACCCTGCTTTTCTATGAAAGATATAGGCTTGTCCAGAAATAATTACCAGGGAAGTAGACCCTGTTTTTATATGAAAGATTAGGCTTGTCCAGAAAATAAATCCAGGGAAATAGAACCTGCTTTTCTATGAAAGATATAGGCTTTGTCCAAAAAATAATACCAGGGAAGTAGACCCTGCTTTTCTATGAAAGATATAGGCTTGTCCAGAAAATAATTACCAGGGAAGTAGACCCTGCTTTCCTATGAAGATATAGGCTTGTCTCAGAAAAATAAGTACCAGGGAAGTAGACCCTGCTTTTCTATGAAAGATATAGGCTTTGTCCAGAAAATAATATCCAGGGAATAGACCCTGCTTTTCTATGAAATATAGGCTTTGTCCAGAAAATAATTACCAGGGAATAGACCTTGCTTTTTATGAAATGAAAAGGCTTGTCCAGAAAATAATTACCAGGTAGTAGACCCTGCTTTTCTATAAAAGATATGGAGGCTTTGTCCAGAAATAATTACCAGGGAAGTAGACCTTCTTTTCTATGAATTATATAGGCTTGTGCAGAAAATAATTACGCAGGAGTAGACCCTGCTTTCTATGAAAAGATATAGCTTGTCCAGAAAATAATACCAGGGAAGTAGACCTGCTTTTCTATGAAAGTTTAGGTTTGTCTCAGAAAATAATTACCAGGGAAGTAGACCTTTGACTTTTCTATGAAAGAAATAGGTCTTTGTCCAGAAAATAATTACCATGGAATAGACCTGTTTTCTGAAAGATATAGGCTTTGTCCAAGAAATAATACAGGGAAGTGAAGACACCTGCTTTTCTATGAAAGATATAGCTTTGTGATGACAAAAGCTATATCTTCATAGAAAGCAAGGGTCTACTTCCCTGGTATTATTTTCTAGACAAGCCTATATCTTTCAAGAAAGAAGGTCTACTTCCCTGGTAATTATTTTCTGGACAAAGCCCATATCTTTCATAGAAAACAGGGTCTACTTCCCTGGTAATTATTTTCTGGACAAAGCCTATATCTTTCATAGAAAAGCAGGTCTACTCCCTGGTAATTATTTTCTGGACAAGCCTATATCTTTCATAGAAAGGCAGGGTCTACTTCCCTGGTAATTATTTTCTGGACAAAGCCTATATCTTTCATAGAAAAGCAGGGTCTACTTCCCTGGTAATTATTTTTGGACAAAGCCTATATCTTTCATAGAAAGCAGGGTCTACTTCCCTGGTAATTATTTTCTGGACAAAGCCTATATATTTCTATTAGAAAAGCAGGGTCTACTTCCCTGGTAATTATTTTCTGGACAAAGCCTATATCTTTCATAGAAAAGCAGGGTCTACTTCCCTGGTAATTATTTCTGGACAAAGCCTATATCTTTCATAGAAAAGCAGGTCTACTTCCTGGTAATTATTTTCTGGACAAACCTATATCTTTCATAAAAACAGGGTCTACTTCCTGGTAATATTTTCTGGACAAAGCCTATATCTTTCATAGAAAAGCAGGTCTACTTCCCTGGTAATTATTTCTGGACAAAGCCTATATCTTTCATAGAAAAGCAGGGTCTACTTCCCTGGTAATTATTTTCTGGACAAAGCCTATATCTTTCATAGAAAAGCAGGGTCTACTTCCCTGGTAATTATTTTGGACAAAGCCTATATCTTTCATAGAAAAGCAGGTCTACTTCCCTGTAATTATTTTCTGACAAGCCTATATCTTTCATAGAAAAGCAGGGTTCTACTTCCCTGGTAATTATTTTTCTGGACAAAGCCTATATCTTTCATAGAAAAAGCAAGGTCTACTTCCCTGGTAATTATTTTCTGGACAAGCCTATATCTTTCATAGAAAAGCAGGGTCTACTTCCCTGGTAATTATTTTCGGACAAGCCTATATCTTTCTAGAAAAGCAGGGTCTACTTCCTGGTAATTATTTTCGGACAAAGCCTATATCTTTCATAGAAAAGCAGGTCTACTTCCTGGTAATTATTTTGGACAAAGCCTATATCTTTCATTAGAAAAGCAGGGTCTACTTCCCTGGTATTATTTTCTGGACAAAGCCTATATCTTTCATATAAAAACGGGTCTACTTCCCTGGTAATTATTCTGGACAAAGCCTATATCTTTCAGAAAAGCAGGTCTACTTCCTGGTAATTATTTTCTGGACAAAGCCTATATCTTTCATAGAAAGCAGGGTCTACTTCCCTGGTAATTATTTTCTGGACAAAGCCTATATCTTTCATTAAAAACAGGGTCTACTTCCCTGGTAATTATTTTCTGGACACAGCCTATATCTTTCATAGAAAAGCAGGTCTACTTCCCTGGTAATTATGTCTGGACCAAAGCCTAATCTTTCATAGAAAAGCAGGGTCTACTTCCCTGGTAATTATTTTCTGGACAAAGCCTATATCTTTCATAGAAAAGCAGGGTCTACTTCCCTGGTAATTATTTTCTGGACAAAGCCTATATCTTCAGTCTAGAAAAGCAGGGTCTACTTCCCTGGTATTACTTTCTGGACAAAGCCTATATCTTTCATAGAAAGCGGGTCTACTTCCCTGGTAATTATTTTCGGACAAAGCCTATATCTTTCATAGAAAGCAGGGTACTTCCCCTGGTAATTATTTTCTGGACAAAGCCTATATCTTTCATAAAAGAAGGTCTACTTCCCTGGTAATATTTTCTGGACAAAGCCTATTCTTCATAGAAAAACAGGGTCTACTTCCCTGGTAATTATTTTCTGGACAAAGCCTATATCTTTCATAGAAAACAGGCAGGGTCTACTTCCCTGGTAATTTTCTGGACAAAGCCTATATCTTTCATAGAAAGCAGGGTCTACTTCCCTGGTAATTATTTTCTGGACAAAGCTATATCTTTCATAGACAAGCAGGGTTACTTCCTGTAATTATTTTCTGGACAAAGCCTATATCTTTCATAGAAAAGCAGGGTCTACTTCCCTGGTAATTACTTTCTGGACAAAGCCTATATCTTTCATAGAAAAGCAGGTCTACTTCCCTGGTAATATTTTCGGACAAGCCTATATCTTTCATAGAAAAGCAGGGTCTACTTCCCTGGTAATTATTTTCGACAAAGCCTATATCTTTCATAGAAAACAGGGTCTACTCCCTGGTAATAATTTTGGACAAAGCCTATATCTTTCAAAGAAAAGCAGGGTCTACTCCCTGGTAATTATTTTCTGGACAAAGCCTATATCTTTTAGAAAAGAGGGTCTACTTCCCTGGTAATTTTTTGGACAAAGCCTAATCTTTCTCATAGAAAGCAGGTCTACTTCCTGGTAATATTTCTGGAAAGCCTATATCTTTCATAGAAAAGCAGGGTGTCCTTCCTGGTAATTATTTTCTGGAAAAGCCTATATCTTTCATAGAAAAGCAAGGTCTACTTCCCTGGTAATTATTGTTCTGGACAAAGCCTATATCTTTCATAGAAAAGCAGGGTCTACTTCCCTGGTAATTATTTTCTGGACAAGCCTATATCTTTCATAGAAAAGCGGGTCTACTTCCTGGTAATTATTTTCTGGACAAAGCCTATATCTTTCATAGAAAAGCAGGTCTACTTCCCTGGTAATTATTTTCTGGACAAAGCCATATATTTCAGAGAAAAAAACAAGAACATGGGCTCCCTCGTGGTTCGAAGGGTCTACCCTCTGTATTCACCCCTGGTTGTAAAACAATTGCATTACCAAATGAAGATAAAACTTGTATAACTTCGTATGTTCAAAGAGGGTTAACAATAAACTAGAGACTTTATTGTATGGCCATTAATGTATCGTATCATGGATCATTGCAACACCGAATGTACAGAAATTAGAACGGATGTTATGGAAGGAGGCTCAAATCAACGTAGCGTTAATTAGAGATGGACCCAAAAACCCTGTTCTGAAGCTGTGATTCATGGAGTCCGCCAGAACTCAGAGTTTTGCGGATTTATGATTTTAGGATTGTCCTGCTGAACAGAACTGTTTTCGATTATTTATCGAACAATCGATACATTTCCGAGATATAAAAATGAATTTTTTAGTCCATTCATAGAAATTTCGAATTTACAAATTGGGAAAATTTTTACAATGTTCTAGAAAGTCTAGAAGAAAACCTAAAGGGGAGTGAAGAGTACTCAGTATGGACGGTGTTTTTCAGGCATCGACACATGATCCCTAGGGACTATTTACCCAGGTCCCTTAGACATTTTGCAGTAAGTTACCATGGCTATACCTTCGTTTAGGCAGATTTTTTAAACTCCCCTTTGATTTCCATGGGGCGATTGCATTTTTTGATTTTTCTTTAAAAAATCTTAATCCGCAAATGGAAACGGATTTAGTGAGTCGGCCATCTCTAATGTTAAAATATTAAATACCTAAAAAAATTGAATGCTTTCTTCCCTCTATTAAAATTTTTTTCACTTTCAGACAGCATTTCGCAACCCACCCCAACCTTAGCGATGCCGCCTTTTGTCTTTTTTCAGAACCATTGCAAGGATGGACATCAGATAAAGGTCTAGCCGAGCGTCTTGATTATGGGTGGACTGGGTTGGCCTCCTTGAAGTGATGATGACTATGGACGTAGGGCCCATACCCTAAACACCAGGAGATGACTGAATGCTGGTGTTTGTATCGGCCATTTGTTGAGAACGCTCCTACCTCGGGTCACTCAATCGCCATGTCCTCACCTTGCCAATTATACAGGCAATCACCGCACGGTCATATTCGCGCTTCCCCCTGCTCCTGCACTTTTCATTTGGTCGACGAGTGTCCGGCCGCCGTGCCTGTCTCTTGGGCTCGCCGGCGGGGTGGGCCCTTCTGCCCCTACGTTTCTCTGCCCCCCCACGTCGCCGGCGCACCGCGTTTCTACCCCGCCGCGCCGGCGATACTGCGGGGGTCGATTGCCCCTCCGGCACGGCGACCGCCCCGCATTATCCGGGTCTTGCCTACCCTTCGCCCGCCTCCATCCCTTCACCCGCTCGTGTCTACTTGTGTGTTTCCCTTCTTTCTGGTACCGTGCGAATACTCTGTTGGCACTGAAAGTGTTAATGGTAATGCTCTGCCGGCACTGAAATTGCAAGGTAATACTCTAATGGCACGGAAAGTGTTAATGGTAATACTCTGCTGGCACTGAAAGTGTTAATGGTAATACTCTGCCGGCACTGAAAGTGTTAATGGTAATACTCTGTCGACACTGAAAGTGTTAATGGTAATACTCTGCCGGCACTGAAATTGCAAGGTAATACTCTAATGGCACGGAAAGTGTTAATGGTGATACTCTGCCGGCACGGAAAGTGTTAATGGTGATACTCTGCCGGCACTGAAAGTGTTAAAGGTAATACTCTGCCGGCACTGAAAGTGTTAATGGTAATACTCTGCCGGCACTGGAAGTGTTAATGGTAATACTCTGCCAGCACTGGAAGTGTTAATGGTAATACTCTGCCGGCACTGAAAGTGTTAATGGTAATACTCTGCCGGCACTGAAAGGTAATGTAGGTAATACTCTGCCAGATGAAGTGTTAATGGTAATACTCTGCCAGCACTGGAAGTGTTAATGGTAATACTCTGCCAGCACTGAAAGTGTTAATGGTAATACTCTGCCAGCACTGAAAGTGTTAATGGTAATACTCTGCCAGCACTGGAAGTGTTAATGGTAATAATCTGCCGGCACTGGAAGGGTTAATGGTAATACTCTGCCGGCACTGAAAGTGTTAATGGTAATACTCTGCCAGCACTGAAAGTGTTAATGGTAATACTCTGCCAGCACTGGAAGTGTTAATGGTAATACTCTGCCAGCACTGAAAGTGTAATGGTAATACTCTGCCAGCACTGAAAGTGTTAATGGTAATACTCTGCCAGCAACTGGAGTGTTATGGTAATACTCTGCCGGCACTGGAAGGGTAATGGATACTTGCCAGCACTGAAAGTGTTAATGGTAATACTCTGCCAGCACTGGAAGTGTTAATGGTAATACTCTGCCGGCACTGGAAGTGTTAATGGTAATACTCTGCCGGCACTAAAAGTGTTAATGGTAATACTTGCCAGCACTGGAAGTGTTAATGGTAATACTCTGCCGGCACTGAAAGTGCTAGGGCAAGGTCTGTGTCCCATGTTTATGACCATTTACATTTCTAAATAATGTGTGGATGTGAAAGGGGAGGTGCAATGAGATATATTCTTATAAAAACTTCTTAGCTATGTAGCCAAGAGGTTTTATAAGAATATATTCCACTGCACCTCCTTTCAAGGTCCATAGCCTTATGTATTATATAGTGAATAATGTACCCCAACTATAAATTATAAGGATACAAACAGTACAACCCCCCAGACATTCCATGCTTACAGTTTTTAAACAGAATGGCAGTTTCACTGTTCTCTCCCTACGCAACCCTCCCTTTCACAGCACACATTAGCAGAGATTTTCCTCTTGCCTCCGGTGTCATGAAAGGGTTACAACTTGATTGGAGTAGCTGCAGGGTTTTATGAAAAATATAATTCCCAGCATTCCACTACAGCTCTCACAATATCAGAAGGCATCCAGGGAATGCTGGGGGTTGTAGTTTTCAGACATTTGGATGCCTGCAAGTTGAAGACCCCTGCTATATATTTTAGTGGTATGGTAGGTTTGTTTCTATGAATAAAATATTTATTTTAACTTTTTTTAACTTCCTTGTACAAATTTTAGGAAGAAAGAATAAAAGCTTGTCAGGTCCAAAACTTGCGGGTCGGGATACAGGTATGAAGCAGGTAGGAAAGGGGGTTGCTGGTCGGGTGCGGATTTTTTGGGTTGGGTTGGGTGTGGGTCTGAAAAATTAGACTTGCGCAGGACTCTATTTGAAACCCAATTTCCTCATAGTCACATGACAGAAATTACTTTTAATTAATTTTGCAGTGCCAAACCCATGTACAAAAGTCTCCGTGCCAGGCGCCATTTTGTTGGTGTTCTGGAGCGCTAATTATTTTTGGGTCTCAAAAAGCTCTATTTCTAGGCAAATTCCGTTACCAATTTTCTCAGGGATCCAAAATTTGAAGGATTTCAAGGAATAATTAATTAGCATAAATAAGATCAAAAGTTTTCTAGGAATACTTACAGGTATCTTCATTTTTATTTTATTTTTTAAGTTCTTTTTTAGGTTTACTTTCAAAAAATGTTTTTTATAAATTCCTTTTAGAACATTGATACTCCTCCTGACTTTTTGCCTGTGTTTTGTTTTTTAAATGGAATCTTTGGTAAGATACCTGAAGAGTATCTTTTCTACTGTTACTCTGGCACCTTTTTCACATAAGCTCATTAAAATTTTTACGGCATACTGTACATAAATTATATTCAAACCAACAATTGGCACCTGCGTCCGGGAGCTCCACCTGTTCCCATACTCACGGCCGATCTGTGCACACACGCCTCCTTATCTCCATCTCCCCATCGGCATGTCTCACTGCTTGGTTTACATGGTTTACATTAACTAATCAGATTTTCCGTAAAAAATCTGAAAAATTGACCAATCAGAAACAGATTAGGGTTTTCTGCAAACCTATTTAAAGAGCTGCAAACCTCTGCGGAGCTCAGAAGCCATCGCAGTAGATGGCAGAAGAAAGAAGCGGCCGGCTGAGGCCATGTTAGTGGCCATTTTGGCAAAAATGGCGGGAAAACGGCCGTGAAAAGTTACCCCTCAATTATAAATATGCCCCCTAGTGATCAGAACTATGAACAAAAATATAACGGAGATTGTTACAAAAAAGAACCGGGCAATACACGTACTGACAATCTAGGGCCATGGAAACCATGAACTGTCTAAACCCACTAAAAAAAATCCTGTATCCAGATGTCCTGGCTAGGTGAAAATTAAAGAAAAACACATTTCATATACAGTAAAATAAATGCTTTTTTATTGATTTGCCACTATTCTAGATGTTAAATTCTCATTAAATGTAATATAACATATTCAAAATGTATTAAAAAACACTGAACAACGATGTGTTAAAAATCATTAAATGTTCTACAAAGCTTCAATCGCCTACAATCACTCCCAGAAGATTAGGGCTGCTGTACATTATAAAAGGAGTAAAATAAACAAGTGTTGAATAGTGATGAATCCTGGTTTCGAAATGAACCTGTTTTTTTAAAATGCTGCGGATCCAACACATTTTTAAAATTTTCAAACCTCTAAACTTTTTATTAAAAATTCGAAAACCAAAACCTCAAAAATTCCATTTGAAAATTCCATTAAAATTTTTTAACATTTCTATTTTGGAAGTTTTCGGAACTTCCATTTTGAATTTTTTAAATTTTCTTTTATTCAATAGAAATGTTCAAAAATTCGATGGAAATTTTCAATTATTTAATAGAGATTTTTTTTTTTTTTTTTTTTTAGAAAAAACACCAAAATTGGTGGCTGCGGATTAATTGCACTGGTAAACATCTTGTTTTGAGAATATATCAATATCTTTATTACATTAATAAATATACATTAGTTCTCCCACATTGATTTGCTTTATGGTTATGGTTTTGCTTAAAACATTGAATGGAAGCTTAAAGGAGATCTAAAGTGTGTATACAGTTTAAAAAAAAAACAGTTAAATTGAAAAGTATTTGGGACAGGTATATAGGACAGGTTATTCCTACCTCCCAATATTGTTTCTGTGAGGAGCACCAGCCCAAAGAAAACTGATCCTGCCAGTCTTCCTCCTGGCTTCAGCACTATCTTTAATACAGGAATAGTCCAGGACTAACCTGGAAAATGAAAACTGTAAGTGCTATAGCTCCTTAACGACATTATATTGTGAGGTAGGAATAACCAATCATACCTCATTGCCCTGGGTACTTTCCATTTTTAAAAAGTGAATTTTTAGAGTATAGTTATCCTTAAAGTACCTTAGTGAATATTAGACTTTTTTTTTGTTATGATTTGAGGCCTTTAACTTTTCTTAGGAGATTTTCTCTGGAGTTCATTTTCGGTTTGAAAATTACAATAAAACATTTTGGCAAAAATATACAACCAACCAAAGCCAAGCTAGAAGACAGAATGGCAAAGACCTCCATAGCTGTAGTGTACTTTCCACGTGCACTGAGATAGGCTGGGATAAAGGACACCCAGACACTGATAAAAGCCAACATACTGAATGTAATAAATGTGGCTTCATTGAAACTGTCAGGGAGCCGTCTGACCAGAAAGGCAACAATGAAACTGATGGCAGCCAAGATGCCAAGATATCCCAGCATGCACCAGAAAGCAGTAAGCGATCCCTCATTACAGTTAACTATAATAAATCCTGGCTGGATTTCAGTATCAAGTTCAGGGTAAGGTGGAGAAAACACTAGCCAAGTAATAGAAATGCATAACTGGATAAACACACAACATATAATAACACAGAAAGATACTCTTCCTCCCACCCAAGTTCTTAAACTACTGCCTGGCTTTGTTGCTGTAAATGCAATGACAACAATTGTGGTTTTGGACAAAACACAGGAGATGCAGAGAGCGAAAACCATCCCAAATGCTACCTGACGTAGGAGACACTTTTCTGATCGAGGGTAACCAATGAAACCCAAAGAACATAAGAAACAGAGGAACAGAGAAAGGAGAAGAATACAACTAAGTGAATAGTTATTAGCTTGGACAATTGGAGTATTTTTATAATGAACAAAAACTCCCAACATTACCAATGGGATCAATGAAGAAAATATGGCTGTGAACGTTAAGCTGTAACCCAAAGGCTCTTCATAGGACAGAAAATCTATGGTTCGTAGTAAACATCTGTCCTGTTGTTGATTGGGCCATTTGTCCCGAGAACATGGAAGGCATTCTACAGAATCTGAACAATGTTATTTTTAGATTTTTTTTTTAATTGTGTATATTTCTTCTGCTATAAGAATCATTTTTACTGTACCTGTTTGGTTTGAAATCTGTCCCTGTGGACACTGGGCACATTCATAACAGCAAATTGGTTTTCCTGGGACTATCACTTTTCTAAATCCTAAAGGACAACTCAGGCTGCATTTGGAAAGGAAATCCTATGTAAATGAGAGTGGATGTTAGATCATTAATTGCTTATTTAGGATACGGTAATTACCTAGTACATTTATTAGCTGAGAAGACTATACATGGGTTGACTATTGCCAGATCCAATCAATTCTATGTGATCAAATTTATGTTTGAAAGAACCAATCAAAATGCACCATCTTGTACTATTGAGTTAAAACCCGCTTTAGATGTGAACTGGAAGATAAAGTCAATGGAACATTATCCACCTGACCCCATCACCTTTTTTTCGACTGGAAAAAAAAAAATTCCATTTGGTTCAATTGATTTACAAGGATATTTAATAAAAGTTCTTATCGTTAAAAATGATGCTAATTTTGCCCCAACCAATCAGATATGATGTAACATTTGAAAGCAAACATCTGATTGGTTGGGGCAAAATTAGCACCATTTTTAACAATAAGAACTTTTATTGAATAACCCTGATAATTTATTGCAAGCTTTGCATATAACATGGAACATGTTGCCAACATTATTGGTTAAAGCTTTTTAGCCAAAAGTGGAATATTGGATTAATTAATGAATCATAAAGCAACATTATTCTGTATATAATGTATAATAATGATAAAAAAAACAAGGATTGTGTTGGCTGTGACATACAAACAAAAGGGTTAGTCCCATTAAATGTACTACTAATGCTACTTATTAGGCTTGAATAGAGATGTCCGAACTTCACAAAATCCGCGAGCGGACCCATTAAAATGAAAAAAATCCTCGAAAATACGAGAAATCCTGTAATTTCGAATTTTCAAAAATATGTATTTCCGAAAATACAAGAAATTCTCGTAATTTCGAAAATTTTCGAAAATACGTATTTTCGAAAATGCGGGAAATCCTCGTAATTTCGAAATTTTTCGAAAATACGTGAAATCCGCGGTTCGGAAGTTCGGAAGGCGGAAAATCTGGAAAATCCGGAAAAATCCGCCGTTCGCGAACGGGATAAATCCGTGGCTGATCCGGGTTCGGATACGCGAACCGGCCATCCCTAGGCTTGAGTCACTGCTTTGGTGAATTCCTGTAGTATGTTCATGGAAAAAAGCTTATAGTATAATAATTATTCTGTATCCAAAACCAACTGTTTTCAATGGGCAAGACATGTAAATGTACATACTAGTAAACTGAGGATAACCATTTATTCTTTATTAATTTATCTTTTAAACTATGTCCTTTTCTCTTTTGGAGAGCAACCCATCTCCTGTAGCCCCCTTACACTGAATGAACAGCATTTACCTGATTTTCTCTGTGGGCCCATGTAACCATGTTAACATCTACTTTCAAATGTTTCCCATAAGGAGAGTTTAGATTATAACTTCCAACCACAACCTGCTCCAGTGTTCCCCTTGAACTTAAGTTCCAATTCACAATGTCGTAGATAGCTGGGGGGTTCCCATTGGCATCAAAAAATACCTGTCTGCCGTCTGTTCCTAAGAAGCTTACATTTGCGATGTAATGAAGAAGCTGGAATGAAGAAAATATCTTTTGACAAAGAGAATAATATTTGCAGCTGTAATAAACCAAACTGGGTAGTTTCCATGCTACCATTAGAGATGTTTGGTTAAAAATAACCCATTAGAAATCAATAGGAGCTACTGCATTCAGTATCAAATATTCAATGTATAATATTGAATTTTCCATGATGGATATTGAATATTCAATGTTCGATATAGAATATTTGATATTGAAGAATTGACAAACCCATAGAATGTAAATGTTGTAACAGTATTCATTGAGCCTAATGCAGAACCAGAGAGACAGTTACAGACCAGTTTTGGCTTAATTTAACCATCATCAGTGCAATTTAGGCATATGGTCTGCAATGTGCAAAGCACCTATTGAGAGACATCAGTAAGGGATAAGGAATAAGATAGGTAGAGTTAAGGCTAGAGCTTCCTTTTTATATTAATTACGTGGAGGAGAAACTTCTGGGTAGTTTCCATGTGGTAGTTACCACAGTATCCTTAAGGAAATATCCTAAATTTCCTTAGTGACATTTCTCAAAAGGTGCTTCACATTGTATACCAGATGTTGCAGTGATGATGGCTCAATAACTGTAACTGTCTATCTGGTTCTGCATTTAGCTCACGGAATACTGTTAAAAGGTATAGCATTTCCTTAAAGGGCGTATCCACCCTAAACAAACATGATATAATGTAGGGCATCCCTGCCCACCCCCAACCGATATATCAGTTTAGTGAAAAAAGATTCAGAACGCTACTTATAGCCCCTCGCTCCTGTGGCACACTGATCTGGCTCCCTGCTTGCCGGAACTAGCAAACGGGCTGGACCAGCAACTACGTCTGTAATTGACTGCCTCTCAGCCGTCAATTAAGAGCGCTGCAGGAATGAAGGGATGTAAGTACAGTTCTGAATCTTATTTTAATAAACTAACATGGCGGTTAGGGATGGGCAGGGGTAACCTACACTACAGCAAAATGGTTTAACACTAGCTGGATGGCCAGCAATGGATGGATCCGGATGGTGCGAGGGAGGGTGGAAAGGGCTCACCTGCACATGTCACAGTACCTCCCGGAGGCAAAAGAAGATGCAGAAACCAGGACCAGAAGACAGCTCCTATTCTTCAGTTTCCTGCACTTTGGACAAGCATTGCAGGAGAACCATAAGGAGCAGAGATGTAAGGTAAGGATTTTTTTAAATTACACAGTGGGGCCAATAGTGGATGAAATTTTAGTTTGGGGGGGTGGACATGCCCTTTAAGGGCTACCATAGTAACATTGAAATTACCCAGAAGACTTTCCTCTTATGTGTTATTAGATTAAAGGTTTGGTGATCTCTTACCTGCCAAGGCTGAAATGGTGAGATGCTGGCACAGGAGCCATTAAGGAATGGTCCATTTCTTGGTATACAATCAAGCAATGTGTGCAGAGCCCATGCAATAGCATAAACAGCAGTGTATACATTAAGAGATACCCTCTGGTTTTGTTCAAATAGAAGGCTGTCTAATGCTTCATTCCCTGTGCATGTTTTAATTGTAGCATTTTTTATCTGTTTAACTGGATTGTCTTGAATAAGCCACTTGCAAGAAAATGCTTTCTCCCAAAAATCCTTTAAAAACGAATCACTAGGAGCTTTTAAGGGATGGAGGCTTTGAAGGTATTCAATAAACCCTGAAATGTGTCCACTGCGGATGGCAAACCCAATAGCGGGAGTTAAAACTCGATGGAATTGTTCATCAGAAAGTAGTGCAGAAGTTGCCCACCCCTCGCTGGCTATCCAGATATGACCAGTCACGTTCTGCCGTACTAGCTCTTCTACCACAATTAGAAAGTCAGGATCAGTGGTTATCGCTAATATGACCTTTGCAGTTGATTGCTTTATAATTTGGGCAAGGTGAGGAGCATTTCGATTGGATTGACCGATGAGGATCTTCTCAACAAATGCCAGACAAACACCAGCATTCATTATCTCCTGTTTTACTATGTGAGTTCCATACTGTCCATAGTCATCATCACTTGCAAGGAGGCCAACCCAAGTCCACCCAAAATAAGAGACCAGCTGGGCTAGACCTTTTATCTGAATGTCATCACTTGGAATGGTTCTGAAAAAAGACGGAAAAAGGCGGCGATCGCTAAGGGTTGGGTTGGTTGCGAAATAGCTGATCTGAAATGAAAAAAATTAATAGAGGGAAGAAAGCAATTCAATTTTTATTAGGGTATTTAATATTTAACATTAGAGATGGCCGAACTCACTGAAATCCGTTCCATTTGCGGATTCAGAGATTTTTAAGAAAAATCAAAAAAATTGCAATCGGCCCCATGGAAATCAAAGGGAGTTTAAAAAAATCTGCCTAAAAAGAAGGTATAGCAATGGTAACTTACTGCAAATGTCTAAGGGACCTGGTAAATAGTCTAGGGATCATGTGTCGATGCCTAAAAAACACCGTCCAGTACTGGTAACTTCACGCCCTTTATGTTTTTCTAGACTTCTAGAAATTGTAAAAATTTTCCAATTTGTAAATTCGAAATTTCTAGAAATACTAAAAATATTTCGATTTTTATATTCTGAAAATGTATCGATTGTTCGATAAATATCGAAAACAGTTCTGGTTCAGGGAAATCCGAAAAATTCATAAATCCGCAAAATCTGAGTTCTGGCGGATCCATGAAATCAGCTTCAGAACAGGGTTTTGGGTCCATCTCTATTTAACAGCTACGTTGATTTGAGCCTCATTCCATAACATCCTGTTCTAATTTCTGTACATTCGGTTAGCATGATCACATTATACAGATACATTAATGGACCATACAATAAAGTCTCTAGTTTATTGTTAACCCTCTTTGACATAGAAGTATACAAGTTTTATCTTCATTTTAGGAAATGGCAATTTTACAACCAGGGGCGTAATTACCAGAGGAGTAGACCCTGAAACCACAAGGGAGCCCCATGTTCTTTTTTTTTCTATGAAAGATATAGGCTTTGTCCAGAAAATAATTACCAGGGAACAGTAGACCCCTGCGTTTCTATGAAATATAGGCTTTGTCCAGAAATAATTACCAGGGAAGTAGACCCTCTTTTCTATGAAAGATATAGTGCTTTGGTCGAAAATAATTACCAGGGATAGACCCTGCTTTTCTATGAAAGATAAGGCTTTGTCCAGAATAATTACCAGGGAAGTAGACCCTGCTTTTCTATGAAAAGATATAGGCTTGTCCAAAAATAATTACCAGAAGTACACCCTGCTTTTCTATGAAAGATATGGCTTTGTCATAAAATTTCGCGGGAAGTAGACCTGCTTTTCTATAAGATATAGGCTTTGTCAGAAATAATTACCAGGGAAGTAGACCCTGCGTTTCTATGAAAGATATAGAGCTTGTCCAGAAAATAATTACCAGGGAAGTAACCCTGCTTTTTCTATGAAAGATATAGCTTTGTCCAGAAATAATTACCAGGGAAGTATACCCCTGCTTTCTATGAAAGATATAGGCTTTGTCCAGAAATAATTACCAGGGATAGACCCTGCTTTTCCTTGAAAGTTAGGCTTTGTCCAGAAATAATTACCAGGACTAGACCCTGCTTTTCTATGAAAAGATATAGGCGTTGTCCAGAAATAATTACCAGGGAATTAGACCCTGCTTTTCTATGAAAGATATAGGCTTTGTCAAAATAATTACCAGGAAGTAGACCCTGCTTTTCCATGAAAGATATAGGCTTTGTCAGAAAATATTACCAGGGAAGTAGACCCTGCTTTCTATGAAAGATATAGGCTTGTCCGAAAATAATAACCAGGAATAGACCCTCTTTTCTATGAAGATATAGGCTTGTCCAGAAAATATTACCAGGGAAGTAGACCCTGTTTTCTATGAAAGATATAGGCTTTGTCCGAAAATAATTACCAGGGAAGTAGACCTGCTTTTCTATGAAAGATATAGGCTTTGTCAGAAATAATTACCACCGGAATGTAGACCCTGCTTTTCTATGAAGAATAGGCTTTGTCCAGAAAATAATTACCAGGGAAGTAGACCCGTGCTTTCTATTTCTATGAAGATATAAGGCTTTGTCCAAAAGAATTACCAGGAGTAAGACCCTGCTTTTCTTGAAAGATAAGGCTTTGTCCAGAAATACTTACCAGGGAAGTAGACCCTGCTTTTCTATGAAAGATTAGGCTTGTGTCCAGAAAATAATTACAGGTAAGTAACCCTTGCTTTGTCTATGAAAGATATAGGCTTTGTCCATGACAATAATACCAGGGAACGTAGACCTCTTTTCTATGAAAGATAGGCTTTGTCCAGAAAATAATTACCAGGAGTAGACCCTGCTTTTTCTATGAAAGATATAGGCTTTGTCCGAAATAATTACCAGGGAAGTAGACCCTGCTTTTCTATGCAGATATAGGCTTTGTCCAGAAATAATTACCAGGGAAGTAGACCCTGCTTTTCTATGAAAGATATAGGCTTTGTCCAAAATAATTACAGGAAGTAGACCCTGGTTTTTATATGAAGATATAGGCTTTGTCCAGAAAAATATTACCAGGGAAGTAGACCCTGCTTTTTTGTAAAGATATAGGCTTTTCCAAAAACTAATTACCCGGGAAGTGACCCTCGCGTTTTCTATGAAAGATATAGGCTTTGTCCAGAAAATAATTACAGGGAAGTAGACCCTGCTTTCTATGAAATATAGGCTTTGTCCAGAAAATATTACAGGGAAGTAAGACCCTGTTTTCTATGAAGATATAGGCTTTGTCCAGAAAATAATTACCAGGGAAGTAGACCTGCTTTTCTATGAAAGATATAGGCTTTGTCACAAAATAATTACCAGGGAAGTAGACCCTGCTTTTCTATGAAAGATATAGGCTTTGTCAGAAAATAATTACCAGGGAAGTAGACCCTGCTTTTCTATAAAGATTAGGCTTTGTCCAGAAAATAATTACCAGGGAAGTAGACCCTGCTTTTCTATAAAGATATAGCCTTTGTCCAGAAAATATTACCAGGGAAGTATACCCTGCTTTTCTATGAAGATATAGGCTTTGTCCAGAAATAATTACCAGGGAAGTAGACCTGCTTTTCTATGAAAGATATAGGCTTTGTCCAGAAATAAATTACCAGGGAAGTAGACCCGCTTTTTTATGAAGAATATGCTTGTTGTCCATAAATAATTACCAGGGATAATACCTTGCTTTTCTATGAAAGATATAGTCTTTGTCCAGAAATAATTACCAGAGTAGACCCTGCTTTTCTATGAAAGATATAGGGCTTGTCCAGAAATAATTTACCAGGAAGTAACCCTGTTTTTATATGAAAGATATAGTCTTTTCCAGAAAATAATTACCATGGAGTAGACCCTGCTTTCATGAAGATTAGGCTTGTCCAAAATAATTCAGGAAGTAGACCCTGCTTTTTCATGAAAGATATAGGCTTTGTCCAGAAAATAATTACCAGGGAAGTAGACCCTGCTTTCTATGAAAGATATAGGCTTGTCCAGAAAATAATTACCAGGAAGTAGACCCTGCTTTTCTATGAAAGATATAGGCTTTGTCCGAAAATAATTACAGGGAAGTAGACCCTGTTTTTCTATGAAAGATATAGGCTTTGTCCAGAAAATAATTCCAGGGAAGTAGACCTTGCTTTTCTATGAAAATATAGGCTTTGTCAGAAAATAATTACCAGGGAAGTAGACCCTGCTTTTCTATGAAAGATATAGGCTTTGTCCAGAAAATAATTACCAGGGAAGTAGACCCTGCTTTTCTAGAAAGATATAGGCTTTGTCCAGAAATAATTACCAGGGAAGTAGACCTGCTTTTCTATGAAAGATATAGGCTTTGTCCAGAAAATAATTACCAGGGAAGTAGACCTGCTTTTCTATGAAAATATAGGCTTGTCCAGAAATAATTCCAGTGGAAGTAGACCCTGCTTTTCTATGAAAGATATAGGCTTTGTCCAGAAAATAATTACCAGGGAGTAACCCTGCTTTTTATGAAAATATAGCTTTGCCAGAAAATAATTACCAGGGAAGTAGACCCTGCTTTCTATGAAAGATATAGGACTTTGTCCAGAAAAGTAATACCAGGGAAGTAGACCCTGCTTTTCTATGAAAGATATAGGCTTTGTCCAGAAATAATTACCAGGGAAGTAGACCCTGTTTTTATATGAAAGAATTAGGCTTTGTCCAGAAAATAATACCAGGGAAATAGAACCTGCTCTTTCTATGAAAGATATAGGCTTTGTCCAAAAAATAATTACCAGGGAAGTAGACCCTGCTTTTTCTATGAAAGATATAGGCTTTGTCCAGAAAATAATTACCCGGGAAGTAGACCTGCTTTCCTATGAAAGATATAGGCTTTGTCTCAGAAAATAATTACCAGGGAAGTAGACCCTGCTTTTCTATGAAAGATATAGGCTTTGTCCAGAAAATAATACCAGGGAATAGACCCTGCTTTTCTATGAAATATAGGCTTTGTCCAGAAAATAATTACCAGGGAATAGACCTTGCTTTTTATGAAATGATAAGGCTTGTCCAGAAAATAATACCAGGTAGTAGACCTGCTTTTCTATAAAAGTATATGGATGGCTTTGTCCAGAAAATAATTACCAGGGAAGTAGACCTTCTTTTCTATGAATTATATAGGCTTGTGCAGAAAATAATTACGCAGGAGTAACCTGCTTTCTATGAAAAGATATAGCTTGTCCAGAAAATAATACCAGGGAAGTAGACCTGCTTTCTATGAAAGTTAGTTTTGTCTCAGAAAATAATTACCAGGGAAGTAGACCTTGACTTTTCTATGAAAGAAATAGTCTTTGTCCAGAAAATAATTACCATGGAATAGACCTGTTTTCTAAAGATATAGGCTTTGTCCATAGCAAATAATACAGGGAAGTGAATACACCTGCTTTTCTATGAGATATGGCTTTGTCCAGAAATAATTACCAGAAAGTAGACCCTGCTTTTTCTATGAAAGATATAGGCTTTGTCCAGAAAATAATACCAGGGAAGTAGACCCTGCTTTCTATGAAAGATATAGGCTTGTCCAAAAATAATTACCAGGAAGTAGACCCTGCTTTTCTATGAAAGATATAGGCTTCCAGAAAATAATTACCAGGGAAGTAGACCCTGTTTTCTATGAAAGATATAGGCTTTGTCCAGAAAATAATACCAGGGAAGTAGACCTTGCTTTTTCTATGAGATATAGGCTTTGTCAGAAAATAATTACCACCGGGAGTAGACCTGCTTTTCTATGAAAGATATAGGCTTGTCTAGAAATAATTACCAGGGAAGTAGACCCTGCTTTTCTATGAAAGATATAGGCTTTGTCCAGAAAGTAATTACCAGGGAAGTAACCCTGCTTTTCTATGAGAAGATATAGGCTTTGTCCAGAAAATAATTACCAGGGAAGTAGACCCTCTGCTTTTCTATGAAAGATATAGGCTTTGTCCAGAAAGTAATTACCAGGGAAGTAGACCCTGCTTTTCTATGAAAGATATAGGCTTTGTCCAGAAAATAATTACCAGGGAAGTAGAGACCCTGTTTTTTTTGTATGAAAGATATAGCTTTGTCCAGAAAAATAATTACCAGGAGTAGACCCTGCTTTTCTATGAAAGATATAGGCTTTGTCCAGAAAGTAATTACCAGGGAAGTAGACCTGCTTTTCTATGAAAGATATAGGCTTTGTCCGAAATAATTACCAGGGAATAGACCCTGTTTTTATATGAAAATATAGGCTTTGTCCAGAATAATTACCAGGGAAGTAGACCCTGCTTTTCTATGAAAGATATAGGCTTTGTCAAAAATAATTACCAGGGAAGTAGACCCTGCTTTTCTATGAAAGTATAGGCTTTGTCCGAAAATAATTACCAGGGAAGTGACCCTGCTTTCCTATGAAGATATAGGCTTTGTCCAGAAAATAATTACCGGGAAGTAGACCCTGCTTTCTATGAAAGAATAGGCTTTGTCCAGAAAATAATTACCAGGGAAGTAGACCCGCTTTTCTATGAAAATAGGCTTTGTCCAGAAAATAATTACCAGGGAAGTACCTTGCTTTTCTATGAAGATAAGGCTTTGTCCAGAAAATAATTACCAGTAAGTAGACCCTGCTTTTCTATAAAAGATATAGGCTTTGTCCAGAAAATAATACCAGGAAGTAGACCTTGCTTTTCTATGAATGATATAGCTTGTGCAGAAATAATACCAGGGAAGTAGACCTTGCTTTTCTATGAAAGATATGACTTTGTCCAGAAAATAATTACCAGGGGAAGACCCTGCTTTTATATGAAAGTTATAGCTTGTCCAAAAATAATACCAGGGAAGTAGACCTTGCTTTTATAACAAATAGCTTTTGTCCAGCAAATAATTAACCAGGGAAGTAGACCTGTTTTTATAGGAAAGATATAGGCTTTGTCCAGAAAATAATTACCAGGAATGCCCTGCTTTTCTATGAAAGATTAGGCTTTTCCAAAAAAATATTCCCAGGGAAGTAGACCCTGCTTTCTATGAAAGATATAGGCTTTGTCCAGAATAATTACCAGGGAAGTTAGACCCTGCTTTCCTATGAAAGATATAAGGCTTTTGTCCAGAAAATAATTACCAGGGAAGTAGACCCTGCTTTTCATGGAAAGATATAGGCTTTGTCCAGAAAATATTACCAGGAAGTAGACCCTGCTTTTCTATGAAATATATAGCTTTGTCCAGAAAAATAATACCAGGGAAGTAGACCTTGTCTTTCTATGAATGATAACTGCTTGTCCAGAAATAATTACCAGGTAATTAGACCCTGCTTTTCTATAAAAGATATAGGCTTTGTCCAGAAATAATTACCAGGGAAGTAGACCTTGCTTTCCTATGATGATATAGGCTTGTGCAGAAAATAATTACCAGGGATTAGACCTTGCTTTTCTATGAAAGATATAGGCTTTGTCCAGAAAATAATTACCAGGGAAGTAGACCCT
This sequence comes from Hymenochirus boettgeri, assembly GCA_019447015.1. Classification (NCBI taxonomy): domain Eukaryota; kingdom Metazoa; phylum Chordata; class Amphibia; order Anura; family Pipidae; genus Hymenochirus; species Hymenochirus boettgeri. Next base: position 272,685,932 of record CM033471.1, read on the forward strand.
GCTTTTCTATGAAAGTTATAGGCTTTGTGTCCAGAAAATATTACCAGGGAAGTAGACCTTGCTTTTCTATGAAAGAAATAGGCTTTGTCGCAGAAAATAATTACCAGGGAAGTAGACCCCGCTTTTCTATGAAAGAATAGGCATTGTCCAGAAAATAATTACCAGGAAGTATACCCTGCTTTTCTATGAAAGATATAGGCTTTGTCCAAAAAATAATTACCTTGGGAAGTAGACCTTGTGCTTTTCTATGAAAGTATAGGCTTTGTCCAGAAAATAATTACCAGGGAAGTAGACCCTGCTTTTCTATGAAAGATATAGGTTTGTCCAGAAAATAATAGCAGGGAAGTGACCCTGCTTTTCTATGAATGATAAAGGCTTTGTCCAGAAAAATAATTACCAGGGAAGTAGCCTTGCTTTTCTATGAAGATATAGGCTTTGTCCAGAAATAATACCAGGGAAGTTAGACCCTGCTTTTCTATGAAAGATAATGGCTTTGTCCAGAAATAATTACCAGGAAGTAGACCCTGCTTTTCTATGAAAGATATAGGCTTTGTCCGAAAACAATTACCAGGGAAGTAGACCCTGTTTTCTATGAAAGATATAGGCTTTGTCCAGAAAATAATTACCAGGGAAGTAGACCCTGCTTTTCTATGAAAGATATAGCTTTGTGCAAAATAATTACCAGGGAAGTAGACCTGCTTTTCTATGAAAGATATAGGCTTTGTCTAGAAAATAATTACCAGGGACGTAGACCCTGCTTTTCTATGAAAGATATAGGCTTGTCCAGAAAATAATTACCAGGGAAGTAGACCCTGCTTTTCTATGAAAGATATAGGCTTTGTCCAGAAAACCCACAGAAAATAAAGCAGGGGGAGGGGCCCCATCATAGTTTTGCTGGGGGGGGGCCCATTGATCCTGCTAGTTAATAATAAAACTGTCTTCCAGCATATGGTAATGGCAAGTTCTTAAATTAAAAGTGGGCTGGATAAGTTTCTAAAACGAAAAAATCTTCAATGTTCAGACGTGATTACGTCATTACGCACGCAGCGGATAACGTAATACACAGTGCGCTTCCGGACAGCTAAGCTATATGATTTTTTTCGCGATTCGATATCGCATTTGCGAATCCCGTTGAGGGATACCCACTGCGAGATATTAAAAAATCCAGCGCAAACGTGATATTGAATTGTGAGCGTCGATGTCCGGTAGCGACTAGTTAGCGCGACTTTAATCATATGTATAAATATAAATTTATAGAAATATAAATATTTGGTCTTTTTAAACTACACAGGTTGCTTGATGTATACCAAGAACTGGACCATCCTAATGGCTACAGTGCCAGCATCTCACCATTTCAGCCATGGCAGGTAACAGATCACCAATACTTTAATCTAATTACAAATAGAGGAGGAAAGTCTTCTGGTAATTTTGTGTTACTATAGTAGCCCTTAAGGGCATGTCCACGCCCCAAACTAAAAGTTAACCCACTGTTGGCCCCACAGTGTAGTGTTAAAATCCTTACCTACTACATCTCTGCTCCTGATGTTCTCCTGCAATCGTTGTTCAAAGTGCAAAGTTGCAATGTTTCTGGGCAGGGAGGTAGGAGTGGTACTTTCTACCTCTTAATATAATTTCTAAGGGAGGCGCATGTAGAAAACTGCTTCTGCCAGTCTTCCTGATTGCTTCAGCCCTACTTTAATACAGGAAGGCCCAGGACACTAACCTGGCAAATTAAACTGTACATGCTGTAGCTCTTCAATTAAACAAATACTGTAGGTGGGAATAGTCAATCCTAACTCGCTGTCCAGGTACCTACCTCCCTGCCCCCAGGTACCTACCCCCCCCTGCCCCAGGTAATTCTCATTTTTAAAAAGTTTAATTGTTACAGTGTAGTGGTTAACTTTGTACTATATAGCAAAACACTGAATGGCTCTTGTGATGCAGAAACTGTTGCAAGTAATTCACTGCATTACAGGGTAAGGCACAATGCACCCTATATCATATCTACAGAATGTCATAATGTTTAATAAAAAGCAGAGGCCTCACCTGTGGTATCGGTACAGTCCCAAGACTTGTGCCATTAAAATCGATTGGTGGACCCAGATTCCCAATTACACCAGCAAGAGGGGCCCCTTATGGCAGAGATAATTTGGGGTGACACTCTTTCCTTCTGAAACATCCAAAGATTCCTTGTACACGCGCCGTAAAGTAATGCAGGTGTTCAAAATTTGAAAGCCCAATGTAGCGTTGGGTAGAATATGTGGATTTAGTTAATCTCTTGCACAGCAAATATTAGGGCATGCATGGCTAAGTAATACTCACTGCCAAACCTAGTATAAAACACAATATTATTAAAGAATATGAGAAAGCAACACGCTCAAAGTATAATTCACAAAATATCATACATGGAGATTTGTCCTCATTTAAACATATCAGTATGTTGTATCAGTTTAGATCAACTGGACTTGAAGTTTAGTTCCTGAAGACGTTCCCTAGTCATCCGACTGGATCTCTCAATTCAGAATGACTTTACAAGAATCGGTTTGGCAATAAATACCCTGGAAAGTCCCAATTACATATCACAGCCAGTGTTAGGGACCTCCATATAACAGCAAGATGTTAGGGGCCACCATATAACAACAAAGGGTCAGGGACTTCCATATAAATGCAAGTATTAGGGACCACCATATATAACAGCAAAGGGTCAAAGACCTCATAAATAACCACAAGGGTTAGGGACTTCATATAACGCTAGTGCAGGGACCTCATATAACGAGACCATGAATCAAGGTATAAAAAGTTCCCTTTAAAAAAGACCCCCAAAATAAGGCATTGCTACGTGTGGCTAATAAATTGCTACAACCGTTTATTAGTAACTGAGTCCATCCCAGATATACAAATCACAAGTAAAACATCCGACCACCCACCTTCATACCATATCCCCATAAAACTCCAACACCGGTAGTACCAACACAAAAATAACCTGTCCACTATATATTACTACCTCCAATAACAGTAAGGTGTTAGGGACCTCCATATAACAAAAGGTGTTAGGGACACCATATAATAGCAAAGAGTCAGGGACCTCCATATAACCACAAGGTGTGGGACCTCCATATAACAGCAAAGTGTTAGGGACCTCCATATAACAGCAAGGGGTCAGGGACCACCATATAACAGCAAGGGGTCAGGGACCTCCATATAACAGCAAGGGGTCAGGGACCTCCATATAACAACGGGATCGGATCTCCATATAACAGCAAGGGGTCAGGGACCTCCATATAACAGCAAGGGGACAGGGACCTCCATAATAAACGCAGGAGGTCAGGGACCTCCATATAACAGCAAGGGGTCAGGGACCTCCATATAACAGCAAGGATCAGGAGCCTCCATATAACAGAAAGGTCAGGGACCCCATTAACACAGGGGTCAGGGACCTCATATAACATCAAGGGGTCAGGGCCTCCATATAACAGCAAGGGGTCAGGGACCTCCATATACAGCAAGGGGACAGGGACCTCCATATACAGCAGGGGGTCAGGGACCTCCATATAAACAGCAAGGGTCAGGACCTCATATAACAGCAAGGGATCATGGACCTCCATATAACAGAAGGGTCAGGGACCATCCATATACAGCATGGGGTCAGGACCCATATAACAGCAAGGTGTCAAGGACCTCTATATAACAGCAATGGGTCAGGACCTCCATAAAACGCAAGGGGTCGAGGACCACCATATAAGAGTAAGGGGTCAAGGACCTCCATATAATAACAAGGGGCCAGAGACCTCCATATAACAGTAAGGGGTCAGAGACCTCCATAAAACAGTAGGGTCAGGGACCTCATATAACAGCTATGGGGTCAGGGACCTCCATATAACGCAAGGGGTCAGGCCTCCATATAACACAAGGGGTCAAGTTCTCCATATAACAGCAAGGGGTCAGGGACCTCCATATAACAGCAAGGGTCAGGGACCTCCTTACAGCAAGGGGTACGGGACCTCCTATAACAGCAAGGGTCAGGGACTCTCCTGAATGCAAGGTGTTGATTACATTGTATCTAAGAGGTGTAAGGCTTAAAATAGCATTTAATATTTTCTGTACAAATCATTTTGAATTGGGAAATCTATTAGTATGACTAGCAAACATCTAGCCCTACCTGTGAACAGTGTTTACCCAGAGACAGAGAGAGGACATTGCTCTCTGTATACAGTAATATCTCCTACTTACTAAGCACTTCTTATGGGAAGCTATTAAAAAAACATGAATATCTAATTTCCTATATTTCTGTAACAGAATATATTTCCTACCGTAAGACTCTTGCTCTGTGCTTGTATTTACATTCACATAAACCTTTATAAATGAAAGTAAAAACAATTATTCAAATACAGAATGCTGTAAGGAAATAGTATTGGGTCATTGTATTAGCCAATATTAAAAGGTCACTATACCGTAAATAATACTTTTCCTCATCTTTATAGCCCTTACTCAGGTGTGTGTTGCTGCAAGCCTTCAATCCAATATTTGTTGGCTAGGCTCAGTATTCCCCTCCTTTTCTAACCAACACTCCCCCCCCGCCTTTCATTTGACTAGACTTTTTTATGAGCGGCAAACTGCTCGTAATCACTATGAGCAGCACTGGAGAGGGAGTTTCCCACATACCAACTGTCAAATCTGCACACACGGGCGTACAACATAACCAACTGTCAAAACTCTTTCACTATCCAGCTACAGCAAAATGCTCACGCGAAGGGTTATGATAATAAGGCATTTGATTGACAGCTGAAATGTAAGATGCTTCAGATTGGATATCTAAAGAAGTAGAGCGCTGTTTAACAAAAAAGGTACAGTGATAGTTGGAAGAATTATGTTTCAAGTAATAGTAATTTTTGGATATAGATGCCCTTTCATCTTTTAAATATCTTGAAGAAAAGAACAGCATTCTCATAGACAAAAGAGGAATAGAGTATCCTGTTTAATTGTTTAGTTACATATTAACACTGGTGGAAAGTAAAAAATGAAATATGAAAAGCCCTAAACCTGTATCACTTTTAACATTCAGCATTCTAAACAAATCTATTGGCGGTATTATTATTATTAGATTATTATTAATGGCTTATATAGCGCCAACATCTTCCGTGTCGCTTACAGTGGCATTAATATACATGAGGAAACAACAGTTGATACAAGGGTAGTGCAAGTAATACAACGTGCAAATAATTCAAGTGTGGTCCAGCAGCATTCAGTGTGGTAAGTTACAGCATTACTGTGGTACAATAGGATGGAGGGCCCTGCCCAAGAGCTTACAGTCTAGAGGAGATGGGGATGAAACATAAGGTGAATTATCAGTGGATTATAACTAGTTGGTCTGTGATGGGTCAGTAAGAGGGGTAGAAGTGTCCAGGTCCAGATTGTAACCTTACAGTCTAGAGGAGATGGGATGAAACATAAGGTGACAGATCAGTATCTGTAACTAAGTTGTCAGTGGATTAATAGTCAGTCTGTGATGCGTCAGTAAGAGGGGTAGAAGTGCCAGGTCCAGATTGTAACCTTACAGTCTAGAGGAGATGGGGATGAACATAAGGTGACAGATCAGTATCGTAACTAAGTTGTCAGTGGATTATACTAGTCAGTCTGTGATGGGTCAGTAAGAGGGGTAGAAGTGTCCAGGTCCAGATTGTAACCTTACAGTCTAGAGGAGGTGGGGCTGAGACCAAGGTGAAGCAGATCAGTAGCTGTAACAAGTTGTTAGTGGATTATAATTAGTCGTCTGTGATGGGTCATAAGAGGGGTAGAAGTGTCCAGGTCCAGATTGTAACCTTACAGTCTAGAGGAGATGGGGATGAGACATAAGGTGACAGATCAGTAGCTGTAACTAAGTTGTCAGTGGATTATAACTAGTCGGTCTGTAAGTGGTCAGTAAGAGGGTAGAAGTGTCCAGGTCCAGATTGTAACTTACAGTCTAGAGGAGATGGGGATGAGACATAAGGTGACAGATCAGTAGCTGTAACTAAGTTGTCCGTGGATTATAACTAGTCAGTCTGTAATGGGTCAGTAAGAGGGGTAGAAGTGGTCCAGGTCCAGATTGTAACCTTACAGTCTAGAGGAGATGGGGGATGAACATAAGGTACAGATCAGTATCTATAACTAAGTTGTCAGTGGATTTATAACTAGTCGGTCTGTGATGGGTCAGTAGAGGGGTAGAAGTGTCCAGGTCCAGATTGTAACCTTACAGTCTAGAGGAGATGGGGATGAGACATAAGGTGACAGATCAGTATCTGTAACTAAGTTGTCAGTGGATTATAACTAGTCGGTCTGTGATGGGTCAGTAAGAGGGTGTGAAGTATCCAGCGTCAGATTGTAACCTTACAGTCAGAGGAGATGGGATGACATAAAGTGACAGATCAGATCTGTAACTAAGTTGTCAGTGGATTATAACTAGTCGGTCTGTGATGGTCAGTAAGAGGGGTAGAAGTGTCCAAGTCAATGGTAACTAAATACAATTAAATCTTAACTTACATATGACACTGTAGCCTGCTGGTTTGCTGTTGAAATGAAAGTCATTGTAGAGTCTGTCCAAATGAATTGGGAAGGTACCACCAATAATAATATCTCCTGGGTGGCTCATATAACCATTGATGCTCCAGTTAGTCAGGAAGCAGCCTGTATTGGATTGGAAAAAGGCACAGACTTCTATAGTTATTGTACAAAAGATCAATGTCTTTGAAGAGCATAACCATGCCATTGGGTAAAACCATAATTGGCAGAGAATCCTTGAGCGTACAGACTGACTGTCTCATAGACACAGTATAAATGACTGTCACATTCACTGACAGTGACTTTCTCACATGGCTTTTATCTATGAGTACAAAAACTAGACCAAAGGGAACATACCCTGTACATATCATTCACAGTCTTCAGAGAATGTACATTATTGTCAGAATTGCATTTCACTTAAAGCAGTGTTTTGTCAACTGGGGATTTCAAGGACCCCTAGGGGATTTCTGGGGTATCCTCTAGAGATACAAAACCCCCTTGTGATGAATCTATTTAAATGTAGATATATTTATTTATATATGTGTTATAGTTGTTCCCAGATAATAAAAAAGTTGAGAACACTGCACGAGAATAAGGACTAAAATACATTTATATTTTCTGTTCAATTCATATATATTCATACAAAATATTTACACTCTGTATGTTATACAGACAAGGGGATAGAAAATGTAAACCCTTATTTAGTAATAACACGAGGTTACATCATAACACCGACACAGAGGTAACATTTAAATAAGAAATGGCTTAACTCCGCCTATAGTAACCAACAGTCCTAAAAAGAATAACTACTGTACTTACCAGTCTGATTGTCATTCAGTCACATTAGCTGCATATACCAGCTTTATAAGGACCAGGTATTTATGAATTGGAACTGACTAGTAGGCAAAATAATATGGACTGAGTGTGTTAGTCAGTCAGACAATGCTTTTCAGAAAGACCCGTATTTCATAGGCAATATGTACCTGTTACTTTAAAAGGCATGCACATCCATTGTTTAATAAATTAACAGTGGAAATCAGAGTAGAGATAACCTCAGAGTAGAGATGGCCTCAGAGTAGAGATGGCCTCAGAGTAGAGATGGCCTCAGAGTAGAGATAGCCTCAGAGTAGAGATGGCCTCAGAGTAGAGATGGCCTCAAGTAGAGATGGCCTCAAGTAGAGATGGCCTCAGAGTAGAGTGGCCTCAAGTATAGATGGCCTTAGAGTAGAGATGGCTCAGATGAGAGATGGCCTCAAGTAGAGATGGCCTCAAAGTAGAGATGGCCTCAGAGTAGAGATGGCCTCAGATGAGAGATGGCCTCAGAGTAGAGATGGGCCTCAGTAGTAGAGAGATGGCCTCAGTGTAGAGATGGTCTCAGAGCAGAAAAGGCCTCAGAATTTGTGCGGGTAATAAGTACGGGGGGGCACGAATTGGGACATTCACTGCTCTTGTCCAAACATCTTTATCGTACTTTTGATTATTGTTTGGACATTGGTGGATTATGTCGGACACTTGTATATACGCTGATGTGAGTGATGAGCCTACATCTACCATCATCTTTTGTGCCCTTCCGCCCAGCCATGTTTGTTTGTTTATACTGTATATTTAATTAAATTGCACGTGTTGGATACACAGCTATATATGTGAACATTTGAGTAAGGGGTGGTTAATGTATAATAAGAGGATGTCTTTCAGAACAAATAAATGTGCATTGTATTGGACTTTGAACCTTGTCAGACGTTTATTTCAATAAGAGTAGTTGTGCCTATCTATACAGGGCCTTTTTTTGGTCGTTCTGATCTTCCTCTGGTCTGCAGGGGTTGATGGGAGACACAGTGTACAATATATGATATTAGCCCTGGAGGCACCCTTGTATTCAAGGATACACTATAAGCGGTATTTATTAGGGAGGAGCACTATACCACCATTGTTGAAATGCTACTTTCAGTCACCTATGAAAAACAGAGAAATGGAGATACAATGTATGTATAAGACTTGGTGATACTTTGTAGTGAAATTACAGGCTCCTTTCCGTTCAGGGATATGCGGCAGCTGAATTAGTGTTGTAAATTACATTGTTACAATATCCTTAATGTTTCTATGAGGTGCAGCTGTGAGATCCAAGAAGTGCTTTGTACATGTTAGACCCGGTGTAATGGAAGCGGGGGATTATAGTATTCAGACCAAGGAGTGGATGCTGATGGGTTACCCTGATGTTGGGTCATGCAAGAACCCTAAGACTCAGAGATGGGTAAGAACTGTAATAGCGTCCTCAAAGTTATCACCAAATAACTTTAATGTTAAACAGGCTGTATCTGGCTGCATTCATGATTGTACACTGGGACCGTGGGAATATTGCTAAGGGATATATATGGTCAGTACTGTGGATATATGGTCAGTACATGTGGATATATGGTCAGTAACAAGGTGGAATATTGGTCCATTACATGTGGATATATGGTCAGTACATGTGGATATATGGTCAGTACACGTGGTATGTTTAAGGATGCACTATTATATGCACTTTATTGATGTAAAAATTTGTATTAATTGTTATGCACTTTAATATTCTATGACGTATTGGACTTTTATGAATTTTTTGAAAACATGGGGTAGTCTTTGGTGTAACACTTGTGGGCGGGATCACTGGGGGTAGCATATATATGTGTGTTAGATTGTATTGAATTTTGAACTTCTGACAACGGCCCTGTGGGCTGAAACGCATTGAGTGGTAATAAAAGGTTTGCGTTTTTGTATCTAGTCCTCTGGGGTGCTCTTGATCTGAAAATGTTACATATTAACTTTAATTAACATACATATAATTGTACACTATTCTTAATATTCATATTATTCACACCATGTTTAACTATATGCAGTTTACTGTAAAATACTTTATCTTTTACATTTGCTTTTATTCACAAGTTGTTCTCTAAAGTTCATGTTGGATTTGTATAACACCATGAAACATTTTGGCACAAATATACAGATCACCACTGCCCAGCTTGAAGACTGGATGGCAAAGACCTCCATTGCCACACAGTACATTCCCTGTGCACTGAGATAGGCTGGGATAAAGGACACCCAGACACTGAGGAAAGCCAACATACTGAATGTGATCAATTTGGCTTCATTAAAACTGTCAGGAAGTCTTCTGGCCATGAAGGCAACAATGAAACTAGTGGCAGCCAAGAAGCCTAGATATCCCAGCATGCACCAGAAAGCAGTAGGTGAACCTTCGTTGCACATAACTATGATGATGCCAGGCTTTGTACTTGTATCCATTTCAGGGAAGGGCGGAGAGAAGATCAGCCAAATCACACACAAAAACACCTGAGTCAGCACACAAAAGATAATGACAAAATAAGAAATGTTCACCATTGTCCACGTTCTTAACCTGCTGCCTGGTTTGGTTGCATTAAAGGCAATGAGCACAAGGATGGTTTTGGCCAGGACACAGGAGATGCATAAAGAAAAAACTATCCCAAATGCCACCTGACGTAGGAGACACTTCTCTTGTTGAGGGTAACCAATGAACCCCAGAGAGCAAAGGAAACAGAGATAGAGAGAAAGAAGAAGGGAGCAGCTGATGATATAGTTATTGGCTCGAACTATGGCTGTTCTTTTATAATATATAAAAACTCCCAAGATAAAAAGTGGAACCAGAGAAGAGAAACAGGCAATGGCAGCCAAACTGTAACCCAAAGGTTCTTCATAGGAAAGGAACTCCGTAATTCTTGGTAAACATCTGTCCTGTTGTACATTGGGCCATGTGTCTGAGGGACATGGATGACATTCCACCGCATCTGTAGATCAATATTTTATTTTCCTTTTTATTCCCATAGGAAATGTATTAGTGAGGAACATAAAGAAATTAATGTATAATACATAGATGTTGGGTAATGGGAAAAAACCCACATCATTTTAGTGTCTCCATTGCACAGCTCATGACCTGCTTTAGACACATTGTTTGATTAAGTTTGTATTTATTTATATAAAACAAGAGAAAAGCAAGGATATATGGCTAAAAGGTATACATTTTATTCAATAAACATCTAAAATTTATCAGTAAGTAATAAATAATCGTAAATAGTAATCAGTTAATCTACCCCTCACACATGTCCCCCATCACAGATGTTAAAATCTAACCCAATGGGTCTACGGTCATTTAAATATATCCTGCTGCCAACAAAAAAAAGACCTTTGGGACCATATTTACATAGGAACAGTAATACAAAATTGCAATTCCATGGCTTCAAAACTAAAAAAATAAGAGACTGCCTTACTCAGCCACTGCCTATCCGACTTTTAAAGGTATTTACACTTACTGGTTAGTGACGAGACTTAGCACGGTCAGACTTTGAGTTACTGGAGGGAGATAGACCTGAATCTGCTAGTATATATATATACTTACTTAATGCTATCAGCTGTCTTTGCTAGTATACTTATCTTACGCTATCAGCTGACTTTGCTAGTATACTTATCTTACGCTATCAGCTGACTTTGCTAGTATACTTATCTTACGCTATCAGCTGTCTTTGCTAGTATACTTATCTTACGCTATCAGCTGACTTTGCTAGTATACTTATCTTACGCTATCAGCTGTCTTTGCTAGTATACTTACCTTACGCTATTGCATTTATTTAATATCGGCACGCACATATACTAATAAAGGACTTTTATATTATTCAGAGTGTGCAGACTGTTTAGGGAGCCTTTGCTTCTTTCTGCATTATAGAGGGTGGTACAAGGCAGGCGAGAATTTATATTCATTTTCAATTGGAACTTGCTTTTGGTAAACAACATTGCTGACAAATTTTCCCCAGAATAATGTATAGTTACAATTAAAACAATGAACAATGGCCAATAGAATGAAGTTCGTTATGAACCAGGATGGGGGCCAACTAAGGAAATGGGGGCCCTTAAGGAAATGTTTTACCTTCTAATAGGCTTCAACGGCATGCCACAAGCTATGTGCAAAACCAGAGATCCAGTGCAGAGCTTTATTGAGGCCCTCTGGTCTGCAGTATGAAGCGCCATTCGAATGACATCACTAATGAATCAATTAAGATAATTAGCAAAATAAAAAGATGAAGGATTTTTAAAATGTGTTTGGTGTTTAAGATTTTGTTTGATTATTTAGGGCTAGGCCACATCAAAGCGCTTCCACGCCCAATCCGATTGCTTGCTAAAAAGCGGACCGTAGTGTTGGCCAATTGCTCTGTGTAACATTGTGTAGATCGCAGCGCAAATAGAAGACATACAAGGAGATTCAATAAAAGTTCTTACCGTTTAAAATGGTGCTAATTTTGCCCCAACCAATCAGATGTTAGCTTTCAAATGTTAAATAACATCTGATTGGTTGGAGCAAAATTAGCACCATTTTAAACGGTAAGAACTTTTATTGAATAACCCTGATAGCAAGAGAAAACTCTTTTCTGCCCAACACCATTATTTATCTGTGCACCATTATTTAACTGTGCACCATTATTTGTCTGTGCACCATTATTTAACTGTGCACCATGCTTTGTCTGTGCACCATTATTTACCTGTGCACCATCATTTACCTGTGCACCATCATTTATCTATGCACCATTATTTAACTGTGCAACATTATTTGTCTGTGCACCATTATTTACCTGTGCACCATCATTTATCTGTGCACCATTATTTATCGGTGCACCATTATTTATCTGTGCACCATTATTTATCTGGGTGTCTGCTTAATAACACCTTTAAAATATTCCCTCATTACTAGGGAGCACATACAGCTATGAATTAAATTTTCCTTGTATGAAAGTTCTGATCTATGCAACCCCTGGTGGTCAAGTAAGGAAACTGTTTTTTTTTTTTTTGTCTCTTGAAATGAAATGATACCATTAATTGGCTAACTATAACATGCTTTCAAAGCATTTTATGCTTCCTTCTCAAGCAAGATACAATACTGAATCTGGCAATGCTTGCAGTTTTATACACAAATGAAATCAGAAATAGAAAAGTTGAAGAGATGTGATCTCTTGACATGCAAAAATGATTGGCTAGAACAACCAGACAAATCTGTAAATCATGGCTGATCACGTGTTCTTCAACTGGCAGAGTGATTGGTTGAGCCAAAATATCAGTTCTACTGATTTAAAGGGCATGTCCACCACCAAAACTATAATTTGCCCCAGTGCTGCCCACACTGTGTAGCATTAAAAAATCCTTACCTTACATCTCAGCTCCTTATGGTTCTCCTGCAGTGCTTGTTCAAAGTCCCAGAAAGTGAAGAGTAGGAGCTATCTGAGTGTCATCCAGTCCCTGGTTCTTCCTTGTCCTATTTGAGTACGCTGGCATGTGCAGAGGAGCCCTCCACCCCCTCCCTCCAGATCCATTGTTTCAGCCTCATCAATAATTTTTTAAAACAAGCTACAGAAATACACTTACACTCCTTCGTTCCCTCGGCTGTCTGCATAGCCAGCAGCTGCAGCTGCATCTCAGCCAATCACAGACGCGTCTGCCAGTCCGACTCCTCTCTGCTGTTTCTAGCAAGCAGAGAACCAGGAGCAGGGCACCGGGGGGAATAAAGTATTGTAAGTACATTTCTGGGGCTTGTTTTACATAACAAAGGTTTTTTTCAGGGTGGAGATACGCTTTCCAACCAAGCAAATGCCGATCTCTTTATCAATTAGAAGGTCTGTGAGCATCAATAATGTGATTAGTAGTTGAACTGTATTCCTTAGAATACAGTTAATTATAGGGGTTAATTATAAAGAATGAGGTCCCCACGCTATTTAAAAATTGGTTTTATCTCATTATTGTTACATTAACTGGCTTAATATTCGTATATGTTTCCCTATCACAACTGACCTGCAACCATTTTTACGGCATGTCTTCTGCATAGCTTTAAAACCGCAATTAAAAAAGGCTACCAAAGAGTACAAAACACCCGATAGTACAACGGGTATCGTGGGTTTTGCACTTATTTTTACCCTTAGCACAGGATGTTGCATCTCCCTGAATCAATTCTTTGGGTTTATAAAGAATTGTGCTGCTTGTTAATATAAATTCTTACAATCCATATATAGAGAGTACCAGGGCACTCTGTGTATTCAGTATTATACTTTATTCAACGTTTCGACTCTTCAATGTGTGGCTTCATCAGGAAAAAAACTGTATTTTTTCCCCCCCACACTGAGGATTATAAATAAAAGAAACGTGAATGTTTGTCGTTCAAATTATATTTTATTATCATTTTCTTCTGTATTTCTAACAAGGTTTGCTGTTGAGTATTTCCAGAGTATGCACGCCCTTGTTTTTGCCGTGGATGAGATTAATTCAGACCCTAAGCTCCTTCCCAATATTACATTAGGATTTCACGTTTTCGACACCTGTTTTACTTTGCAAAAAGCAGCACAAGGGACCCTGCTGTTACTTTCAGGGGGACAGAAAATCATCCCAAATTATAACTGCCACAAAGGGTCACCTCTTGCAGGTATTATAGGTGACTCTGGGACTACAGGATCCATTCTGATGGCACAAATATTGGGACTGTACCGATACCCACAGGTAAGGGCAAAATATGAAACATCCCTGCTTGGTGGCTTATTAACATATGTAAATCAAGTTATTTTCAGTTGAACTTTCTAAATATCCCAGATAATTTGTAAATAGCAGAGCAAAACCATTTACTACAGGTAAATGTTTTTGCTCTGCCATTTACATATTATTCATAAACTTGCTATCCCAATCTTTATATATTTTTACAGATCAGTTACTTTTCAACCAACCCTATTCTAAGTGATCGTGACTCCTTTCCCTCATTCTTTCGTACCATTCCTAGTGATGAATTTCAGATGCGAGGTCTGGCACAACTGGTCTTACATTTTGGTTGGTCTTGGGTTGGTCTTCTGGCCACTGATAACGATTATGGTCAATATGGACTTCTAATGGCAAAGCAGGAGATAGTAAAGGGTGGATCCTGTGTGGCCTTCAGTGAAAATATTTTAACTGGTTACCCCAACAGAAATGGTCCTCACCTTGCACATGTCATTAAAAAATCAACTACCAATGTTGTGATTGTGATATCGTCTGAATTTGATTTTGCAATTGTATTAGAAGAGCTGTTAAGGCAGAATGTAAGTGGAATTACCTGGATAGCCAGTGAAGGTTGGGCAACCTCAAATCTACTCTCTAATACAAGATTTCAAGGGATATTATTGGGATCTATTGGTTTTGCTATCCACAGTGGACAGATTCCAGAGTTCAATAAATATCTCAACAGCCTCCATCCTATAAAATCCCCCAATGATTTATTCATAGTTGAATTCTGGGAGCAAGTCTTCCTTTGCAAGTGGTTCAATCCTGAGATCCTTCCTACGTATGTGGCTAACTCCACCATTAAAAAATGTACAGGAAATGAAAAGTTGGGGAATCTATTAACTGAAGAAGATCATAGAGTATCACTAAATGTATACAATGCAGTTTATGCAATAGCATGGGCTTTCCAAAGTTTATGTAATTCTGGATCGGGACCGCACCATCCTGTTGCTTGTAGAAATTTCTCTTTATTTTTCCCTTGGCAGGTGAAGAACTCTCTATATAATGGGACAGTATGTATTTATTTATTTCAAAGTATAGATAAACATTCCCTTTTTGTTTTGTTTTGTTTGTTTAGCTTCTGTTTTATATTAAAAATGTAAACTTCAAAACCCAAGACAAAAGCCAAACTTTTTTTGATCCAAAAGGGAATCCACCTGCCATCTATGACATTGTGAACTGGCGTTTGAGTGTCAAAGGAAAGCTAGAGCATTTTGTAATTTCTAGCTACGACCTTAAAGACATTCATGGCAAAATCTTTAATCCTGGCAGCGCAGAAATTACGTGGATCAACAACAGTGCACAGGTAATAACTAGAGATGTTCAAAACCTGAGAGATCCGTTCCATTTATTGATTTTCAGAATTTCGAACAATTAGAGAATCCAAAAACGGACCCGTAGAAGTCAATGGGGAAAAGGGTAGGGTCAGGGTAACACAAACATATCACCGAAACGTAAATAATATTTTTGAGCTTCTTGCATGTATACCCGAGGCTACTTTCGGTAACCCTTAAAAGTAGCCTGGTATATTCCGTAACCCCCGAATGTAGATTTGGTAACCCCTGACAGTACATAACCCTCGAAAGTAATTAACCCTCAAAAGTAGATAACCTAATTAGCAGTTATTATTTACAATGGGTGTCGATAGTGTAACATTTTCATTTTCTATAATTAAAAGGCAGGAATTAGTAGCAAACTCTTTAAGAAATGATTCCGCTCGGGCACAATAGACAATAATTTTCAGCTGATCATGCCTTATCCTCCCTTAGATGCAAGTACAGGTATACATGCAATGTGAGAAAGCCTGGTTGGCCCAGGGAGCTAGCGGTCTTAGCTTGATTCTATGCTAAAAATTGCAGGGGTGTGTGCTTGTTAATTAAAACAAAAGAGAAATTAGAAATATCTGTTCCTACTCTATAAATATAAAGGGGTATTTCAATAAACAGTATTGCTATACATACCTTTTACTACCTTCTTAACCTTTAATATAGGTTCCTATTTCCAAGTGCAGCCCCATTTGTTCTCCTGGATTCAGAAAAGTAATAGTTCCAGGAAAACCTAGTTGCTGCTATGAATGCGTACAGTGCCCCAAGGGTGAGATATCAAACCAAACAGGTGAGTTTTTTCTTATAATGTTGTATAATATATGTCCGTTTCTGAATAACCTTATAAAATCGGTTATTTCCAGATGCGGTGGAATGTCATCCATGTTCCTGGGACACCTGGCCCAATCAGCAACAGGGTGAATGTATACCAAGAGCTACAGAGTTCCTTTCATATGAAGAACCTTTGGGTTACAGCCTAGCAGCCAGCTCTATCTTCTCTACCCTTACTCCAATTTTTATTTTAGGGGTTTTTATTCATCATAAAAAAACACCAATTGTCCGAGCCAACAACTATCCCCTTAGTTGTCTTCTCCTCATTTCCCTGTTGCTCTGTTTCCTCTGTTCTTTAGGTTTCATTGGTTACCCTCAAACTGGAAAATGTCTCCTACGTCAGGTGGCATTTGGTTTGGTTTTTACTCTCTGTATCTCGTGTGTTTTAAGCAAAACTATCACTGTTGTCATTGCTTTTACAACAACCAAACCAGGCAGTAAACTAAAATATTGGACAGGGTTGAAGACACCCTACTTGATTGTCATAGTTTGCATGTTTGCTCAATTATGTATATGTGGAACTTGGCTGAACTTTTCTCCTCCTTTCTCGGAGCTTAAAGCTGATATTATACAGGGAGTGATCATAATTAATTGTAATGAAGGTTTGCCAGCTGCTTTCTGGTGCATGCTGGGATATCTTGGACTACTGGCCACCATCAGTTTCATTGTTGCTTTTCTAACCAGGCAACTTCCAGACAGTTTCAATGAAGCCAAATATATCACATTCAGTATGTTGGCTTTCCTCAGTGTCTGGGTGTCCTTTATCCCACCCTATCTCAGTGCTCGTGGCAAATATACTGTGGCTTTAGAGGTCTTTGCTATCCTGTCTTCCACGTGGGCTGTTGTGGTTTGTATCTTTGTGCCAAAATGTTTCATCGTATTGTTCTTTCCAAACATGAATTCCAAAGAACATATTATGGGTAAAAATAAAATTGACCCACCACTAAAACTACTTCCATATAGAAGCAAATAAAGAACATATAATTTATTACTGTGCACAATTGAAACTGTGTGTATATTAATAATTCCAAACTTACTATTTTTAAAGGGTTGTGGGGTTAATGTTCTGATTAAATGTAATGCAATGGATTGTAAAAAGAATACAATACAAAACAAATAATATAAGACATATAAAAATATAAAACATAATAATATAAAACATAATAAAATATAAACGTTGAGGTTGTTTTTTCTAACAAACCTTATTTTTAATTATGTTGTATTATCATATATAATGTACAACATTGCTTTTTGATATTTTATAAAGCAATAAAATACATAAACAAGATTTGTGGCTCTGGTCATACCCTTCTCCTATTGGTGGGAGGCAATCACATGGTCTGTGTGCTTGAGGTTTCAGAGTGTTCATTTCTCATCATATAATTTCAACCAATAGGCTACCTCCACACCACCCCAGCCAGGTGAGGAGCTCCAAAGACTCTTTTGATGTACTTAGAAACACCTTTATTATTGGTACAACAATAGTACAAAACAGTGAGCTCGAACATGAGCAATGGTATCACACAGTTTTACGCGTTTTGGGCTGAGGTGCCCTTACTCATAGAGTCGTTGGAGTTCCCCACCTTTTTGGGGTTGTGTGGAGGTAACCTTCTGATTGAAATATAATACAGACATTATCAATATAGAGGAAGTAGAAGGATACCCCCTCAAATAAATAAATACAAATAGATCCCTGTTAGGTCAACAGTTTGCAGCTACCACTATCAGATATGGTTTTCCACAAAGATTATCTTAAAGGAGAACTATACTCACCTCCACCCAGTTCCACCGTCCAGGCAGTCTGTAGAACCCAGGATGAGGACCTAAACCATAAGGTCCTCACCACTGGGATCACCTCCTATCCTCTGTAATCCTTACTTGAAGTTTGCTTCACGGCTCTGGCTCCACTTCCGCATTCCCGATCCCGGCCAATGAGAAGACATTCTTCTACAAAGCGTGTCTTCTCATTGATGGAAGTTGCCAATTGAGTGGAAGACGGAGCGAACATGAAGCGAACTTCAAGTAAGTATTACAGAGAATAGAAGGTGATACCAGCGGTGAGGACCTGGCAGTTTAGGTCCTCACCCTGGGTAATACACATCAGTGGACAGAGGTTTAGATGAGTATAGCTGTCCTTTAATTAAAAAAAGCATATTTAATTCTATTAATATTTTGTATAATATAACAATGTGTAAAATTGTTACAGATTTTGGTGTTTAAGGTGTTTTATTTCTAATTTTACAACCATAAAAGCCACATTGTCTCACAGTCCCTTTGCACCATCCATTTGAAAGCTAACATCTGATTGGTTAGGGTAAAATTAGCATTTTTAACCATAAGAACGTTTATTGAATCTGCCTGATAATTTGGAGTGTGATGTAAATGGCAGGTAAATCTGTACAGATTTACGCTCTTTTAAAGCCTCATGCAATCCAATG
Organism: Hymenochirus boettgeri; assembly: GCA_019447015.1. Classification (NCBI taxonomy): domain Eukaryota; kingdom Metazoa; phylum Chordata; class Amphibia; order Anura; family Pipidae; genus Hymenochirus; species Hymenochirus boettgeri. The sequence continues at coordinate 272,704,638 of CM033471.1, forward strand.
TTAAGTTTTGCATCGTGTTAAGTTCCAAATACATTGGGAAATGGGGCCGTGCCCTAAAATAAGTGTAAATCCCATGTTAACCCAATATTACACCAGTTTGTGTGGGTTTTGCACTTATTTTTAGCGTTATTAAATATATGATTGTTTCTTAAGTTTCTAACCTTTGAATGTCCATTTTTCTATTTCTTCACCAGGAAAGAACCATTTGTAGTTTTAATTCAACTTTTCTCAGTGCCAGCACAATAAATCCTGTGTTACCTTCCCTAAGCGCATGCTACATGTTTTGGGCCTCACATCTTTTTAATTAGTGTGTGTGTGTGTGTGCGTGCCTATTTATGGAATTTGTTCTTATTTATGTAGTTGATTTTTATTTGTATTGCTTTTACTATTGAACTATATAGTGTCAATGTAAGGCTAGGGAAATGAGCTATGCTTTTAGTATGACATAATACATGACATTTCAGGTGTAATTTCCCAGACCTTAGTTTTATTGTATTTTACTGCTTACATGCTAATCTAAGAAATACACTGTAAATATTACTTTGCTTTTTTGTATGAAATGATCACATTATATATTAGTCAGCCGTAGAGCAAGTTGTGAATTAACATTAACACCTAGGGACCAGAACCATCAGAGTACACACTTCCCTAAAATTTGCATCTGCTATAAATTAGGATTATATCATTGTTAAGACAGGAGCACTGAATGTGTTTGAAATAAAAAAAAATGATATTGCTGTTTCGTGTCAGGGAGAGGGAGGATCTCTGTGCTGTTATGTGATTGGTTGTCAGCTTCTAGGATGCAAGGCTGCAACTTCCTTGTTTTAATCTGTTGAGCACTACAGAGCATGTGCATATACTGCAATACATAGCTGGGGGTTTACCCAGCTAAGGTGTATTATGGGAACTGACCCCTAGGGCCATTTTTCTAAAGGCACGGTATGGCCTTTTAGCGATACCGTAACTAAAGTAACTAACTTCCGTAAAGGATTGTTACTTTTTGTACATTTTAACAATAGTTAAAATGTAGGGATGGCCGGTTCACGGATTTACCTGCAGCTTGAAAACAGGACCCTCCTTGGCTCTTAGAAGAGCCCTTGGGAGTGTGTCTTCTTTCTTCCATCCGGCAACACCAGTGTCTCTGATGTCACCAACACTGGGCGATGACACAATGCCACCGGCGCTGGCGACATCTACGTCTTGATCCGGGTTCCTGTTTTCAAACTGCAAGACCCCCAACAAAGGCACTTGTCAGTGCCACAAGGGCCTTTCTAAGGGCCACAAGGGCACTTATAAGTGCCAGGGAAGGGGGGTCCCAGTTCTAGCTGTGGGACCCCTTAAGCCCCAAAGGGCATCTATCAGTGCCACAAGGGCCCTTCCAGGGGCCACAAGGGCACTTATAAGTGCCGAGGAGGGGAGGCCCTGGTTCAAGCTGCGGGACCCTTTAAGCCCCAAAGGGCACTTGTCAGTGCCACAAGGGCCCTTCCAAAGGCCACAAGGGCACTTATAAGTGCCAGGGAGGGGGGGGTCACGGTTCAAGCTGCGGGACCGCTTAAGCCCCAAAGGGCACATTTCAGTGCCACAAGGGCACTTATAAGTGCCAGGGAGGAGGGTACCAGTTGAAGCTGCGGGACCCCTTAAGCCCCAAAAAGCACTTGTCAGTGCCACAAGAGCACTTCCGAGGACCACAAGGGCACTTATAAATGCCAAGGGGGAGTCCAGGTTCGAGCTGCAGACCCCTAAAGCCACAAAGGGCCATTCCAAGGGCCACAAGGGCACTTATGAGTGCTGGGGGGGGTCCTGGTTGAGCCCCAAAAGGGACTTGTGAGTGCCACAAGGGCACTTATAAGTGCCAGGGAGGGGTCCCAGTTCAAGCTGTGGGACCCCTTAAGCCCGAAAAAGCACTTGTCAGTGCCACAAGGGCCCTTCCGAGGACCACAAGGGCACTTATAAATGCCAGGGGGGAGTCCAGGTTCGAGTCAATTTATTTTAGAAGGAGTAGCACAACATGTTTCAGACCATAGGTCCTTCACCAGGTGAATTAGTAGGTAGGTGCATTAATTCAGGTGCATTAATGAAGGACCTACCTATGGTCTGAAACATGTAGTGATACTCCTTCTAAAATAAATTGACCCAGCAGATGGGTTTATACCTACAACTGACTCTCTCCAGTAATTCTTTTTCTATTTTGATACACACAGGTTTATCATATTATTCACCCAGCAGCCAAAGCAAAGGGAGGGGTGAGACACTAGTTGTTGTATGTTTGTGAATGTGCTCTGTCTATTGGGACAATGTTGTTTGTAGACTTTAGTTCTCCTTTAAAATAGACCAGAACATGGCAAGTGATGCTACTTGATTGTGGTCATGTGACAAACATGAATTAATCACAGAGAGGGGTGAAGAGTGCCCCTTAGTTAACATTTAATATAACATGATTTTAAATATATATTCATACATTTATAATTCATAAGGCTAGGCATTTTCAATGGGGAGGTGCAGTGGTGAGAATCTATATTACAATCACTCAGTGATGTCACTGAGTGACTTCCTGTCTCCCACTACCCCTCTGACTGTCTCCCCCTCCCTGTATTAGTCATTTATATAGGAATCCCGGTTTATTCTTGACAGACAATGTTCGATTCTTCTTTCTCTTTTCAATAGGAACAGTAATTAACTATTTATACATTAATCAGGGATTCCTATATAAATGACTAATACAGGAAGGGGAGAGACAGTGTTAATGGGCAGTTTTTTTTTGGATGGCCATATGTATTATAAGAAATAATACGCTACCTACAATGTTATATATGGATTTACCTTATATATAAGTGTAATATAATATACTATCCTTATATTACACTGTAGGTAGCGTATTATCCCTTATATCATTCTCCTTTTTAAGTCTAACAGGGCAATGCACCAAGAGGCGCTTTGCTCCTGTTGTTACTGTTGTAACTGATGTTATATCGGTTATCGTGACTTAAACTTCACTGCGGCAGCTGTGTGGCTAACGCGAAAGTTAACCGCACAGCCCCTGCAAGCGTTGTTTTTCTATTGTGGAACTTTAAACTCCAGCAAATATCTGGCATAAAAGCACAGAAATACATATTGCCACTTAGCAATGCACCAAAAGCAGCTATCGGCATATAACATCGCTGGGGGGCTTTGCACTCAGTGCATCGCCCTGTAAGTGTAAATAATCCCATTCGAGACTATAAAAATGCTTTTCTTTTTTTAACTTTTTCTTATATGATTTAACATTAGTTTTGCTTCTGAATATTACTACACCATGCACGCTTTAATATTCGCTGTGGAGGAAATCAATCCAGATCCGGACCTTCTTCCCAACATCACACTTGGATTCCAGGTTTTTCATAAATGCATTTCAATACGTAAGGCAGCACAAGGGACTTTTTCACTGCTATCGGGGGGGAATGAATTCACCCCAAATTACAACTGTTACTCAGCCACTCCTCTTGTCGGTATGATTGGTGACTCGGGGTCCACACGTTCCATTCTTATGGCCCATATTCGGATTGTACAGATACCTACAGGTATGTATGAATATATGTTTATTTCATTTAGTGTAGTATCACTAAGGTACACAGCACTGTGAATAATATACTGTATATATTACAGTGTACAAACAAGATAATGAGTGAGAATAAAAATAATAACGTAACTGGGCAATAAATACATTTAATCAATAAAAAGCAAGGATGGATAGAAAAAAAGTGCTAAGTTGTGAAACATGAGGAATGAGACCCCTGTCCCGAAGAGTTATATCTAAATAATAAGAAACAGAGACTTCTGAGTACTTTCCATGTTTCCATGGTAGCTCTTACGAAAGCTATACCTATTGAAATGTTTTTACAACATTCCACAAGCTAAATGCAAAATCAAAGCGCCAGCTACAGACCGGTGTGGAAACATGAACATTACCCAGAAGTTGCTGTTCGTTTTTTATTTGCATATCTTGAAGGGGAGCTGGAATGCCTTATACTCTCCCTATCTTATTTAATTTATAATTGATGTATATCAAAATAAGAAAACATATGAAAAAAAAGATTATGGATAGAGACGGATGAACTTACTGAAGTTTGGTTCGTTTACGAACTCTCAAACATCAGTTAAATTTCAGAAGTTCGGAAATAAACCCATTAAAGTAAATGGGGGATGATATTTCCAAAAGTCCGGATGATTTACAGATAAACTAAAAATGGTAACTTACTTTAAATGGCTGTGGCACCTGGGAAGCGGTCTGGGGAACATGCCACTATCACCAAAACTTGTTAAAACACTTCTTACTTCATGATCGGGCAATTATCGGGTTTGCGCAAGCTACATTCGAGTGTTACGGCCGATTTGAGGGTTACCGAACGATACATTTGAGGGTTACCAAACGTTACATTTGAGAGTTACCGAAAGTCGAAGATTCTAGGGTTAGCAAAATCAAACCATAAATTTGAGGGTTACCAAAAACGAACAATACATTCGAGGGTTACCGAACAATATATTTTAGCAACAACGAAACATCCATTCGAGGGTTACCGAAAATGAACTAAGTGATACATTCGAGAGTTAGTGAAAACGAACATTACATTCAAGGGTTACCGAACTAGGCATACTATATTAGCGAATAGCTCACAAATTTGATAATTATCAAGTTCGAAACCAATAATTATTAAGTTCAAACCCGAACTAGTTAGACTAGTTCCAGTTCACCCAAACTTGAGTTCGGGTCCATCACTAGTTATGGATTGTTATTTAATCTTCATTCATATATAAAGTGTGCCAAGTCTCTGTGGGATATTCAGGAACCTTTCAAATACTAATGTTCTCTTATATTTTTACAGATCAGTTATTTTGCAACCAACCCCTATCTCAGCAATAGGAATCTTTTCCCTTCATTTTTCCGTACTATACCAAGTGATGAATTTCAAATGCGAGGGCTAGCCCACTTGGTCTCATATTTTGGATGGGCATGGGTTGGTCTCTTGGCGAATGATAATGATTATGGACAATTTGGACTTCAGGTGGCTAATCAAGAAATACAAAATGGTGGAGCTTGTGTGGCCTTTTCTGTAAACTTATTGACTAGTTAACCCAATAGAAATGCCCCTTACATTGTGAAAGTCATTAAAACCTCAAGTGCAAAGGTTGTTGTTGTGATATCTACTGAAACTGATTTTAGTTTTGTAGTGGAAGAGTTGTTGAGGCAAAATGTATCTGGAAATATCTGGGTAGCCAGTGAAGCTTGTGCAACTTCAAGTCTACTCTCCAAAGAACGATTTAAAAACATTTTACTGGGTACTATTGGTTTTGCCATATGCAATGTGCAGATGCCAAAGTTCACAAATTATCTCAATGGCCTCCATCCATTAAAATATCTTCATGATCCATTCATAATTGAATTTTGGGAACATGTTTTTTCTTGTAAGTGGCCTAGTCCGGAGAATTGATTTGCGACAGATAGAATATGCACGGGGGAAATGAAAATTTGGAAGCCTATTATCTGCCGATGATTTTAGAGTATCGAACAATATATACAATGCAGTCTATGCATTTGCCTGGGCCGTTAAAAGTTTGCTTACTTGTACTCCTGAACTTGGACCACTCCATCAGGGAGAAGGTACTAATATAAAATCCTTCCATCCTTGACATGTAAGAGACTCCTCTTTACCCAGTTACTATACATTTATTTATTAACGTCAACTAATAATTCTCATGGTAACTATGTTTTATTTTTTTTTAACAACAGCTTCTTCACTATATACGAAATGTTAACTTCAAGACCCACGACAGACGCTACATGTTTTTTGATAAAAAGGAAACCCTCCTGCTCTCTATGACATAGTTAATTGGCGTTTGAGTTCTAGGGGCACATTAGAGCAAGTTACAGTTGGGATATATGATATAAGTGACGCCACTGACAGTATCTTAACAGTAAATAGCACTAAAATAACATGGCACGGCAACAGTTCACAGTTCACAGAGACACAGTAAATGGCAAAATGTAGCTAAGGCTGGCTAAGGCACCATTTTAAAGATAAGAACTTATTGAATAGCCCTGAATGTCTTTTGGTTTCAAAGGGTTTGGGTGTCATAGTTCAGTAGCTGGATAGTTTGTATTAGAATCCTTTTCTTAGAAGGGGGATCATATTATTTTGAAAGCACTTGTATTAGTTAAGGCCCTAATGCGGCAATTGTGTGATCCTCTTTTTACACCGCAGCCACCATTATTAAAGTCTTAAAGCTGCATGGACCCTCGTTATATCACGTTTTAACACAGCTTTAAGACTATAATAGCTTATAGCGTCTCTGCACACATCGCCCCTTAAATATCTTATTAATTTAAAGTTTAATATTTATTATTGTCTTAAATGTGACTTCAGATCTACAAGGGTGCTGTAAGTCAGCCACTTGGGCTAGATCTTGAACCCAAGTCCAACCCAAACTTTAACAAACTCTGACTTTTTTTAGAACTTCCCGAACTACGAAATTTCAGCTTGTGAAGGTTCTCATTCATCCAGGCCATGGTATATCTGTTGTATTCAATTAGATCAACTGGACTTGAAGTTTAGTTCTTGAAGATGTTTCACTAGTCATCCGACTGGCTTTCTCAATTCAGAATGACTTGTACAAGAATCTGTGGCAATCTGTGATTGTAATGTTAACATATTGGCAAAGGAATGTGACTGGTTCAAGAGAGGTGTTAAGGAGGCCGTTTATGTTAAAATAAAGAAACCAAGCCTAAATAGAGGTGGGGGGGGTTCGACACCATCTGTCTGCCATGTACAATGCTGTTTTAACACCTTACTCTTGGAGTTCCTATAACACCTCTTAGCCACTATCCAATCACGCCCTTAACACCTGGCTGTGATATGCTAATTGGGATTTTCCAGGGTACATAATTGCCACAGATTCTTGTACAAGTCATTCTGAATTGAGAGATCCAGTCGGATGACTAGCGAAACGTCTTCAAGAACTAAACTTCAAGTCCAGTTGATCTAATTGAATACAACAGATATATGAAATTTCAGGTTTTCCGAACTCGTGGACATAATTTTGATAATTATCGAAAATTTGATTATATTCAAATTGTTAACCTTCAAATGTACCATTCGCTAACCCTCAATTTTAGTCATAAACCCTGTATCTATTGTTTCGGCGATAACCCTCGAATGTAGCATTTGCTGATAATCCTCAAATGTAGTGGTTCGGCGATAACCCTTGAATGTATTGTTCGGTAACCCTCGAATTGCCAATAACCCTCGAAATGTATTGTTCGGTAACCCTTGAATTGGCGATTACATAATGTAGTGAAAACTCATTACGGAAACCTGATGTAAGGATCTCCTGCTCTGCCTTATGTTACCTGTAGATGTCACTATTCCTTGTTCCTATTTAGTCCACTAACAGGGTTATTCAATAAAAGTTCTTATCATTAAAAGTAGTGCTAATTTTGCCCCAACCAATCAGATGCTTGCTTTCAAAAGTTAAATAAAATCTGATTGGTTGGGGCTAAATTAGCCCCATTTTAAACAATAAGAACTTTTATTGAATCTCCCTGTTAGTGTCCCTGTTTTGTGTTCCGGATATCACCTCTAGTTGTCACTGTTTTGTTATTCCACTTCCCACCAGTAGCAGGCCATTTCACCTTTGGACAATCATTACTCATCATGTTCACCTGATTGCCGTCTCCAATTATTTAAGGACTCCACCCCATCAATTCATTGCCAGATCGTCGTTTTTGTGGCTGCTCTCCCCATTCATCATCCTTGCTCCTGTTCCAGACCTTGTTCTTGTTCCGAGTCCTTGCCTAGCTTTTGTTCCAGTCCTGCTTCCGTGCCTGTTCTAGTTCCCTATTATCTTTCCCTTCATTCTCTTGTCTTTTGTATATAGTCTTGTCAGTATTCTTATCATTTTCACTTTGTGTTTAGGTGGGTTTAACAAAGTTTTTTGCACTGGGTGGAAACAATAAAGAAAATTTTAAAAAAAGGGGGGGGGGGGGTGATTTAGATAGAGAACTTATTAAATTGGAGCAAAGATTTATATTCATTCTCCACAGCACACAACCTACAGGTTTGAATGACCAGATGGAACTAGCACCCTTTTTGTAATCAGATAATGAATGTTGAGAATCTCTTATTAAGAATCTCTTATTGGTAATGATAGTTTCTAGAAATTACTGAATATAAGGGGATATTGATTATAATTGTGCTATATGCTAGATTGATATTGGATATTATGGAAGGGGATATGGAAAAAGTGTGGTCATTTATTGGTCCAGAGGGTATGACAGAAGAAATTAAAGATGGGCATGGATTATATGAATTGGTATCCCAAAAAGGACAAAGAGAGGGTTAATTTGTAGCCCGATACACTGAACAGATATGATTGGTGGGAGAGACCGATAAAAGACAGGAAGTAATGGGGCACGTCATGCCTGATGAAGCTGGGAACAGCGAAACGCGTAGCAATTGGAACGGAGTGACGTGTAGACGTAATCCACGAGGAGTGCGGGAGGTTTAATAAGTATCTGGACGTGTTTGCTTATCTGCCAAAAAGCAGGTGTCGGGAAGGAACTTGGAAATACCTACCTTCCAGTGGGCTGAAATAGCGGTACACGGATCCCAAGGGCTTGCTTGCCACGGATTTAATAACTTTTCATGTCCGGGGGATCTCTAGTGATACGTCTTTTGCCCAATTACACACGACGAGAGCACGGTGCAGTATCGATCTATTTTTTAACCTCCGCCTCTAGTGGTAGAGACATAAATACGTCTTTTTATATATACATTTTTTAGGTGTGCGCACACCGCGTTTTTTTGATATTTACTTCCATTACTAATATATATCACCACGGACTACATGTTCTTTGGATACCAATCATTAGGAGGACTGCTTTGGACGATTTAACTAACACTTGTTAGCCACATACCCTCCTCCTATTTATTTATTTATATATTAGCCACTCATATATATGTAATAACTTTGGGGTATTTCTTATATGTGATATTTTTACAAATTTTTTTAACATTGTGACCGGCCGGCCATTTATTGTTGTATAAATATAGTTATTGTTATATATTATAACATTTTTATGTGTGGTCTTCTTGTGGTGGTAGGTACGTTACCTTTTTCTGTTTAATAAACAGGTTACCTTAACTACTGCTGCACTTCGGTACTTTCTTAGCTGCTTTGCAGCAGCGCTCATCTAGGGAGCGTTACACCTGACAATTGCCCAACCGTAGGTGAAGTTAATGTTTAAAGGGCAAGTCCAGCCCTGAAATGAAAATTTACATACAGGTAAATCACCCCCCAAAACCCTAAACGGTAATAGTTTGAAATGTGAAATATATAAGTCTAACCTGAAATCCTGCACAATGTCCTGTTTCCCCTGTTTCTGCTTCCTGGTTCTTCAAGTGACCAACTGTTTTGGTGATATGGACGTGTTCCCCAGACCATTTCTCCAGGCCCAGAGCCATGTACAGTAAGTTCCCTTTGCTATTTTAGCTGTATCTTATTAGAACTTTTCCAACTATTTGACTCCCATTGGCTTTAATGGGTTTGTTTTATTGAAGTTCTGTAGTTCGGAAACAAACCGAATTTTAGGAATTTCGTCCATCTCTAGTTCTCACATTGTAGATATCAGAAAGTGATGATTAATAAATAATGTAGAACACATATATGATACACATTATACAACCTGCATTAAAACTTTTACTCTCGTAGGTTCCTCTTTTCAAGTGCAGCCAAAGCTGCTTCTCCGGATTTCAGAAAGTGATAATACCAGGAAAACCCAATTGCTGCTATTATTGTACCAAGTGTCCCCAGGGACACATTTCAAATAAAACAGGTATATTATGCTAGTACTACTAATACTGCTACTACTACTACTACTACTACTACTGCTACTACTACTACTACTACTGCTAATACTACTACTACTGCTGCTACTGCTACTACAACTGCTACTACTACTACTACTACTACTGCTGCTGCTACTACTCCTGCTACTACAACTGCTACTACTACACTGCTGCTGCTACTGCTTCTACTTCTGCTACTGCTATTATTACTGCTACTGCTACTACTTCTACTACTACTACTACTACTACTACTACTACTGCTAATACTACTACTACTGCTGCTACTGCTACTACAACTGCTACTGCTACTACTACTACTACTGCTGCTGCTACTACTACTGCTACTACAACTGCTACTACTACTACTACTACTGCTAATACTACTACTACTGCTGCTACTGCTACTACAACTGCTACTGCTTCTACTTCTGCTACTGCTATTATTACTGCTACTGCTACTACTTCTACTACTACTACTACTACTACTACTACTACTGCTAATACTACTACTACTGCTGCTACTGCTACTACAACTGCTACTACTACTACTACTACTACTACTGCTGCTGCTACTACTACTGCTACTACAACTGCTACTACTACACTGCTGCTGCTACTGCTTCTACTTCTGCTACTGCTATTATTACTGCTACTGCTACTACTTCTACTACTACTACTACTATTGATGCTGCTACTACTACTACTACTACTACTAATGCTGTTTCTACTGCTGCCTCTGCTTCTACTTCTGCTACTGCTTTAACGTCTGCTACTGCTACTATTACTGCTATTACTACTACTACTCTTTCTACTATTGCTACTACTACTACTACTGCTACTTCTACTACTGCTGCTTCTACTGCTACTACTACTGCTGCTGCTGCTGCTGCTACTACTACTACTGCTGCTGCTGCCACTGCTTCTACTTCTGCTACTACTTCAACGTCTGCTACTGCTTCTACCTCTGCTACTCCTACTATTACTGCTGCTGCTACTACTACTACTAATTCTACTATTGCTACTACTGCTACTGCTGCTACTACTACTACTGCTACTACTACTACTTCTACTACTACTATTATTACTACTACTGCTGCTACTACTACTACTGCTACTACTACCAATACTACCAATAATAATATTAATACTACTTCTACTACTACCAATAATATACAAGAGTTAAAGTAAAACATGGAGGGTTATAATAATATCACCCTACTGATTACAGGGGGTTGGAGGTACATTAGCCTCTAGTGGGAATTAGTGATTTCTGCTGTGATATCTCAATTCTTGAATTATTCCATAATGATCTTGCCTTTTTAAGCACTTTCCAATGGGGAAAATGATGGTGCTGGTGGGAGACACAGGAGCTAGAGTGTTGGAGAAATAAAGTTAGCTGGACTGTCCTTTTTACCATTTCACATCATGTGAAAGACCTTCTATTTTTCTGCCATCTTTAAAGTGGCCAAATTCTTTTTTCCTTCCATGACTGTGCTTCTTCTTATACAGGAGATTGTTTTGTTTGCTTAGTTTATAGGGTATCTCCACCCCCAAATATTGTCTTTCTGTAGAGTAGGGCACCCCCTCACCCAACCACCAGGTTTATAAGTAAAAAAAAAACCAGAAGTCGACTTTCCCACCTTCGTCACCTCGGCTCTTTGCCTCTATTGCTACATCATTCCTGAAAGTAACAATAGAGGCAGGACTGGCAGCCACACCCTCAAAAAGAGAAGCCTATTAAAAACATTAATTTTTTTTACATATGCTTATGTAACAATTTATCTCCAGATGCTGTTGAATGCACTCCGTGTTCCTGGGATACTTGGCCAAACAAACAACTTACTAAATGCTTACCAAGTTCGACAGGGTTCCTGTCCTATGAAGAACCATTGGGTTACATCTTAGTATTAGTTTCCCTCTTCTCTTCTTTGCCACCAATTGCTATTTTGGGAGTTTATATTATTATAAAAATACACCTTTAGTCCGAGCCAATAACTATTCCCTTAGCTGCCTTCTCCTACTTTCCCTGTTCCTCTGTTTCCTCTGTTCTTTAGGTTTCATTGGTTACCCACAAACTGAAAAGTGTCTCCTACATCAGGTGGCATTTGGGATGGTTTTTAACTCTCTGCATCTCCTGTGTTCTGGCCAAAACTGTCATAGTTGTCATTGCCTTTAATGCCACCAAACCAGGGAGCAGGTTAAGAAAGTGGACAGGAGTGAAAGTCTCCTACATTATTTGTGTCTCTAGTCAGTTATTTATTTGTGGGTTGTGGCTATTTTTTTCTCCGTTTCCACAATTTGACATTGATGCCAAACTTGGAGTCATCATTGTTAACTGTAATGAAGGATCCCCCACTGCTTTCTGGTGCATGCTGGGATACTTTGGACTTTTGTCCACCATTAGTTTTATTGTGGCCTTCCTGGCCAGACATCTCCCTGATAGTTTCAATGAAGCCAAATACATCACATTCAGTATGTTGGCTTTTATAAGTGTCTGGGTGTCCTTTATCCCAGCCTATCTCAGTGCAAGAGGAATGTACACAGTTGCAATGGAAGTTTTTGCCATCATCTCTTCTGCCTGGGCAGTTCTGACCTGTATCTTTGTGCCAAAATGTTTCATAGTATTGTTCAGACCCAACATGAACCCCAGAGAACATCTAATGGGGAAAAAATAAAATTGCAATCTATTATACAAGGAATTGTATATTGTAAAAGTTTTAATGTCTAAATTGTCATATTGTTCTCAGGGATTTATAATATATTACTATGTAATAAATACACCTTGCTTTTAGAGCTGGTAAACTAACCTGCATTCAATTCTAAAGTAATTAAAGAATATATGCTTCTACACAAATTAAATTTAAATTGATTAAACTGATAATGATTATGTTGTTTGGTACCTCAGTGGTAAATATATTTTTATTTTAGTTATGCATTCTAAGGGTTATTCAATTTTAGCTGCTCTAGAATCATAAAATCATGATTAGAATCATAATGTGCCATTCTGCTGTGACAATATGTCAAGGCGATAGAGAGGGCGATAAGGATGTGCTATGTGTAAATAGCATGAAGAGTAATTTTCCAAATGGCTGATTAATGAGCATGTTTGACTACAAAGATAGTCAGATCAGGTGAAAGGAGGAGTTAGAAGAGAGGGAGGGGGATTCTGAGCCTAGGGAAAATAAGTACTGTATTGAAGACATGCAGCAACACACACAAACTCAAAGTAAGTGATGCTTACATGTAATTATTATAGACAGATAAAATAGACAATGTTACCCTTTAAAGGCTCATACTCATGTGTGATCGCTGTCCATCTCGGCTGACGATTGTTCCTTGTATGGGAACTTCATCAGGCAAAATGCCCCTTTGGTTGTGGCTCATTGATGATTTTGGATGGCAAAGCACTCATACATGGAAAGATCTTCAGCCAAAACGAACATGCATACCATTGGGTGTTGTGGGTCGGTCCCTATCACATGTGTGTAGGAGCCTTAGGCCAAGGCAACACTGCACCACATAGTAGTGGACTGGAAATGCACACGCAAGAGCATGCAATTGAGCAAAAAAATGCAGATTGAGACATGAGCTCCGGTTAGCGGTTTGCAGCAAAACGCATGGGAGTTCATCTAGTGTGGCCAGATCAATTGGCCAACGCTACTTATGCTTATTAACAGGCGATCGGATTGCGTGTTAAAACGCTCAGTGCGGCCTAGCTCTTAATATCTGAATTATTATAATCCTGCACATTTATTTCAGGTCAGGGCCCTAAATTAATACTCCATGATGTAGAGATGTACGAAACTGTTGAGTTTCGTTTCGTTTTCGAATTTTCAAAAATTTTGAAATTTGAAAATTCGAAAACAGACCCATAGATGTCAAACGTTTCTGTCCATTTTGAGGGACAAATAGTAATAGTCGGTTACTGTAAATGACACAGAGACCTGGGGAATGGTCTGGGGAACCCGTAAATAGAACCAAAACTTATTTTAAAACTATCTTTCCTCACAATCGCGCTGTTTTCGAGCTTCCGCATTCTAATTTTGTGAGTTACTGAAATCGATCTCTACTTTTGAGGGTTACCGATATTACAAATTCGAGGGTTACCGAAATCGTTTCTTGTTTTCGAGGATTACCGAAATCGATCATTACTTTCGTTTCACGGCTTTGATTTCGATAATCGTCTATTTTCGATTTCAATGATTTTTGAAATTTCGATAAAAATCACAAAATCCGGGTTCCGTGAATTCCGGGAGTTTCGAAAGTTTTTGTCAGGACTTCGAAACCCCCAGATTTGATTCGAAAATGGGTTCTATTCGAACCCACATTACATCTCTACTATGATGGTGTTTTATAGCCTATTCACTTGAACAATCCATATTTCCTGGGTTAATTTGACTTTAAAATAAACAGTAACATTATGAAATTATATCTACTGGGATTAAAATAACAGATCAACTCAAGAAACATAATATATTCCCCCCCGAGCAACAAAGCAATTACATCCTGTACACTAATATCTGTTTTTCCAGGCTTCCACACAGAATACATAAAACCTAGTTGGAAACCAAAGGGCACCTAAATGTTTTGTATGTGACACTGGCAAGAGGGTGTTTCTATATTTTTAACATCACTTCTGTAAAGGCAAATGTCTCAAAGAAAATCCTTACTGATCCTCTCTTTGGAGTTGACTTTGTACTTTGCACACATTGAAGTCTGTCTGTTACCCAATGAGAACATTGCTGGTTACCTGAGTCATCCAGGAGATATAATTATAGGGGGAACATTTATGGTTCACTTGGATAGAATATACAATGAACTTACCTTCTCTAGGAAACCTCAGGATCTACAATGTCAGATGTAAGTATTACAGCTGCATGTTTGTTTAATTTATATTATTTTTCTTGTTGGCTGATTATACAGCATTTAATGAAACAATCCAAGAATCAATAAATGATTTTTCACTCCCAGTATTCCCAGAGAAATGGGCGGGGCCAATTTTCTCTCCTTCTAATGGATGTGTCCAGGACTGCTGGCATAATAACAAGCAATACAGTCTAATGGTATAGAGCCATTCATGCATTTAAGGAAGAGTCAGTGTGGTTAAGAGATGGCTTCCACAGCGGGATAAATGCACATGCCTCTAATATGACCTGTGATGCTCAGTCTGTGGACAATTACGCATTTCCCACAAATCCTTAGCACAAGAGAGAGCCATATATGACATTCAATACATAAGTGTGTAGTTTATTCAGGAGATGTGGAACTACATGTTTCAGACCTCCAAAGGGTCCTTCCTCTGGTGCATCTGCAGGAAGGACCCTTTGGAGGTCTGAAACACGTTGTCCTACATCTCCTGAATAAACTACCCACTGGTGGATCGAATTTTATTTATGGCTGTTTCTTGTGCTTTGGATTTGTGTTACAATTCTTCAAAACTCAAATGGTTCACCCTAACATTGGGTCTGTTTGTGTTATCTCTAGCTTTTTTTCTATAAATACATTAGAAATGTATTTAACAATATTGTGTCTCTCCTGTAAATCTGAAAATGTCTTCTGTTTACCCCACAGGAATGTGCCTGTTAAAATAATACGTTCACTGTTGAACTCTATTTTATTGTTATTATTATTATTTTTTTTTGTTGCATTATTCTCTATTAAATAAAGGTCAATTCTTGTTTTAAAAAAAACTATGAAGTAATATTGAAAAAAAAATTGGAATTTAGAAAATAATTCAGCAGGTCTAGAATTTTTCAAATGGGAATCCATATGGAATAACTATGTTTAAGCAAGTTTTAGTGCATTTTTGACTTTCTATAGGGAATGTTTGTCTTAAGAAATCAAAATTGTGGATGTTCAGCTAATTGAAGCCTGCTACACCTATCCAAAGCAAAAGTCTGAAAAATTCTAAAGTTTGAGAAATACTTTTCCTAAAAAATTCCTCTGTACTCCTCTTCTTACACTGGTATCCTTAGCACGGCTTCACTCCATCTTCTGCTTCCGAGATGCGTCCAATAAGAAGACGTAGGGAGTCAGAGCTTACCAGAGCAGCACTAAGTAAGTATACCAATGTTACAACAAAGAGCCCAGGGGTAAGGATCTAGTGGTTTAAGTCCTCACCCTGGGTACAAAGCACAGATATAAGAAGAAGAGCGGGGAGGAGGTAAGTAAGTATAATTGTCCTTTAAGATGTATGAAAATGCACAGATAATATGATATTGTATGGGGCCTAGGAATGAGCATTGATTAACTTTTTTTGTGTTTTAATTATAAACTTATTGGGGGAGATTTACTCTTGGAGAAAACCTATATCTGGAATATAGTGGGTGGATTTAGGAGAAATCCAGAAAGTGACATGAAGTCTTTGAAGGAAGAAACTGCCATTTTATTATGGATGTGGAACTGTTTTGATATGCACTTTAGTTCATTAAAGTGCTTTCTGTTTCTACTTGGCATGTTAATTTTGACCCCCCTACTCTCAGATTTTAACTATTAGTGCCTTAAAAAAATTAGTCTTGAAAATTGGCCCACCCCATGCAAGAAAACCGTTAAGCAGCCACATCAGCATAAAAACCATCCATCAATCTAATGTATTATTGGGTCAACTTTGGGTTTACACTTATTTACAAGGGCCTGCGCCATTTCCAAGACCTTTAATGTTGCAATAAAATCTAAGTTAAGTTTCGCTCTACTACGTAGACTTTTTAACAAAGGCTCCTCACAATCCAGTAAATCTCACAAAGGGATTATTGCATTGTGGGATCTCAGGGAGATAAGTAATGTGGCTTAGAGTACTGCATCACCCTTTAGGTGACTATAACTGGATACTGAGTCCAGTTAAGTAAAACAAACCAAAGGCCAAAGAATTAGCTTAAGGGAACATTTATATAAGCAGCTGATAAGTGCTTCCAAAACATCTACAAACTAGTTGGGTGTAAAAATGAGACATTAAATTATCATTATCTTGTGGGTGTTATATCAGGGGAATCTAACTGCTTTTTTCAATCTTCGTTTCTAAAAGAGAAAGATAAAATCATTAAAACTTTTTTCTGTGTTCTTATTCAGGTTTGCTACTGAGTATTACCAGAGCATGCACGCCTTGATATTTGCTGTTGAGGAGATAAATGCAGACACAGAACTTCTTCCCAATGTTACACTGGGGTTTCAGGTTTTTGACACATGTGTTACTATAAGACGAGCAGTACAAGGGACCCTTTCCATGCTGTCAGGTGAAACTAATATTCCTAATTATCACTGTCACAAAGGAAAAGCTTTTGCTGGTGTCATTGGTGACTCTGGATCCACACGTTCTATTATCATGGCCCAAATTTTGGGACTTTATCGATACCCACAGGTAAATAAAATAAAACCTGTAAGCACACTGTGACACATTTTCAACATAGGACTAAAGTGCAATTTTTACTGGTGGTAGCAATTCAGAACATTTGATTTCTATTTAAATTTCCCTTGTACTTAGGCTTATTTAGATCTGAGGACCTTGGTAATCCAGTGGCCATGGAGAGTGAGCCACCTTTAATGATTTTAGAAGCTCAGTTTCTTCCAAAACTTTAAACTAGATATTGTAGCTCCAGTAAAGATTAACTATTTAATTGTTGTGAAAAAAGCTGTTTAAAATTTTAAATTTCCTTTGTTAATATTGTAAAGAGTCTCTCAAATCCTGCTTTCTTCACTTTTCACATTTTGTTACATTTTTACAGATTAGTTACTTTGCAACTAACCCTGTTCTCAGTAACCGTGAGATGTTTCCATCATTTTTCCGGACCATACCTAGTGATGAGTTTCAAATGAAGGGTCTTGCCCAGCTGGTTTCATATTTTGGTTGGACCTGGGTTGGTCTCCTGGCCAATGATAATGACTATGGTCAATTTGGACTTCAAATAGCAAGGCAAGAAATAATGAAAGGTGGTGGGTGTGTGGCTTTTGCTGAAAACATTTTAACGGGTAAACCCAATAGAAATGCACCTCATCTTGTCCAGATCATTAAAGAATCCACTGCTAGGGTCGTGGTTGCAATTACAACTGAACCAGATTTTGTAACTTTAGTGGAAGAGCTGTTGAGGCAGAATGTAACCGGTAATATCTGGGTGGCAAGTGAAGCTTGGTCAACTTCAGGGTTACTATCTAATAAAAGATTCAAAGGGGTTTTATTAGGCACTATAGGTTTCGCCATCCATGAAGGCCAAATGAAAGATTTTACTAACTATCTCAGGAGCTTCTACCCATTAAAAAATTCTCATGATCCGTTTATAAGGGAGTTTTGGGAACATTCTTTCTCGTGCAGGTGGACCAATCTGAACTTAGTTGACAATGCTACAATGAAAACATGTTCTGGGAATGAAAAGCTGGAAACTCTGTTACAAAAAGAAGATCATAGAGTATCACTCAATGTTTATAATGCTGTTTATGCAATTGCATGGGCTCTTACAAATCTACTTAACTGTATTCCTGGATCTGGACCATTCCACCATGGGCACTGTGTCAATGTCTCTTCTTTCCAACCTTGGCATGTAAGAAACCTTTGTTCAGGTCACTTCCAATCTATTTTCAATCCACAACTGATATTTTTATTACTGCACATGATTTTACTTTCAACAGCTACTGCACTATGTTAAAAACGTGAAGTTTGAGACCAAATATGGCAGCAAAATATTCTTTGATGAAAAAGGGAACCCTTCAGCCATCTATGACATTGTGAACTGGCACCCAAGACCCAATGGAGTGATGGATCAAGTTACAGTTGGAAGATATGACATAATTGCTTCTAATGGGGAAATCTTAAATGTCAACAGAACTGAAATGATATGGATAAATAGCCATATGCAGGTTTGTTGAGACAAAAATCTGTAAACATTGCAAGTCATTTAATTATTTTTATCTTATTTTAAATCAAGAGATTGTAATAAAATGATCTATAACTCAAAATCAGATACAATGTTTTTTTTAACAGCCAAATAAAGAAACCATGGATGATATTATCGAATAAAAATGTTTAATCAATTATTTTATTCTAAGCACTGAAAATAATTATCTACCTAGGTCCTGCCTTAAAGAACATTCAATCCAAGTACTTTGTAATACACACTTGTAACTTATCAGATGTGTTTTTATGGGGGTATTTACAAATATGTTCCCACTTCCTAAAGACGCAGCCTCCATATACTATATGGAACTTGCTGCCTCAGTTTGCCTCATGGAAGATAAACCCTGCCTCTAAAGGGGCAGCCTCCATATACTATATGGAACTGGCTGCCTCAGGTTGTCTCATAGAAGATACATCTTGCCTCTAAATGGGCAGCCTCCATATACTATATGGAACTTGGTGCCTCAGGTTGCATCATAGCAGATACACCCTGCCTATTCTTTATGGGTTTTGAGAAATCATTTTATTAGGGAAACAATATATCAAAAAAGATTAACCAAAACCAAAATAGGCAAAATGCATTTAAATTACATTTTAATGCACCTGGATGAGTTTTGCACTACACATCTATTACTAAAAAGATGCCAAATGTATTAGGATATTTTACATAACATGACAAGTGTTCTGTGTGTATTTGCCATTCTCACATTTTGAAAGGTCACCAGGCAGTATTAGCTACAGTATACAGTATATAGATAATGTTCAGGTTTCACTTGTCTATTATGCTGCCTTAATGTTATTTACTTACTATTTATGTAACTTTAGGTTATTAAATACCAGGTGTATAGCTACAGTAAACCAATGCAGGCTGTATTATGCTACTAATACTGTATAGCTACAGTAAACCAATGCAGGCTGTATTATGCTACTAATACAAAAAATGATTAGCCTTTTGTGGTTGGTGTATCCTTTAATATAAATATGGGACAGTGATTCTAAAAGTTTGTTAAGGTAAATTATGATAATGTTGCGATAATGTTGCGTTTGTTATTTTGCATGGCGATCGTAAATGCTAACACTGTATTAAAAATCATTACGCCGTCGTAAATTTAACAATCCGTAGTAGAGGTGGCCGAACTTTCGAAAGTTCAGTCCGTTTTCGAACTTTCGAACTATATGGAAAGTTCGAAAGTTCGAAAATGGACCCTTTATAGTCAATGGGAGTCAAATAGTTCGAAAAGTTCTAATGAAATACAATTAAAATATCAATGGTAACTTAATGTAAATGGCTGTGGGACCTGGGAAATGGTCTGGGGAACATGTTGGAATATCCAGGACATTCGAAAAATCAATTTTACTCTCACTGGCGCTATTTTCGAGCTCGTTCGCGCCTAGGTACCATGTACATTTTACTCACGGATTCGATGCTCGCGTATAGGCTTTAATGGACACTTTACTCGTAGATTCGATGTTCGCGCCTAGATACCATGGACATTTTACTCGCGGATTCGATGCTCGCGTATAGGTTTTAATGGACACTTTACTCGCGGATTCGATGCTCGCGTTCGCGCTTAGATACCATGGACATTTTACTCGCGGATTCGATGCTCGTGTATAGGCTTTAATGGACACTTTACTCGTAGATTCGATGTTCGCGCCTAGATACCATGGACATTTTACTTGCGGATTAGATGCTCGTGTATAGGTTTTAATGGACACTTTACTCATAGATTCGATGTTCGCACCTAGATACCATGGACATTTCAATTGCGGATTGGATGCTCGCGTATAGGTTTTAATGGACACTTTACTCGTAGATTTGATGTTCGCGCCTAGATACCATGGACATTTTACTTGCGGACTAGATGCTCGTGTATAGGTTTTAATGCACCCTTTACTTGCGGATTCGATGCTCACGTATAATAGGCATTTTACTCGCACATTCGAACGGTCGAACATTCAATATTTATCGAAAGTCCGAAAATATCGAATGTATTGTATGGGCTATCATGCAATTACGATAAGGATTATAAATGTATGATAGCTATTGTGATTTTATGACCTCAATCGCAATTGTAGACAAACAAAGAAGTAACACAACGATTGCGGATGTTAAAACAGCAATTGGTAAAGGCAATACTGTGCCTTTATTAATATGGCCTCTGATGTGGTCTTTAATAATTTGTACACAAATGCAACAGGCATAAAAAATAACTCACCAGTAAATCCAACCGGAAATCTGCTGAATATGCCAATGTGTTACAGATATTAATCCCAATAAGAGTAGGGACTAGGGGCCATATTGATAAAGGCACGGTATTGTTTTTTTAGAGATACGGCACCTTTAATGTACGGTTTACCGTTAAATCAATTATAAATTTCTGATTTAGTTTACTACCACATGGTATTCCACGACCGAACGTTAGTTAATAAACAAACGTTCGGTGTAAATGTACGGCCATGGCTGTACATTTACAGGCATGGTCGTACATTATCGATGACGTGCAGTATCGGTAAATTGCGATACCGCATGTTTTTGAATATGGCCCTAGGGTTGCTAATTTATCACGTTAAAATTGACCATCATATACAGCGTCGTAAATAAGTATTGAACACAGCATTTTTTTTCAGTAAATCTATATTTCTGATGGGGCTTTTTACACCAGATGTCTCTAACAACCCAAGTTATTCACACATACAAATATATGGAAACAAGTAAGGCCATATCTGTTGTATTCAATTAGATCAACTGGACTTGAAATGTAGTTCTTGAAGACGTTTCGCTAGTCATCGGCTTTCTAATTCAGAATGACTTGTACAAGAATCTGTGGCAATTATGTACCTTAAGATGACAGATCACGGCGAGTCCTGACCCGAGGAATTGGCTCTTCTGTTTCAATTCCTGGGTCAGGACTCAGCCTGTATCTGCATCTTAGGTAAAGGACATACCTTTGAAGATTGTAATGTTAACATACTGGCGAAGGAACGTGACTGGTTCAGAGAGGTGTTAAGGAGGCCATTTATGTGAAAATAAAGAAACCAAGCCTAAATAGAGGTGGGGGGGGTTCGACACCAACTGTCTGCCATGTACAATGCTGTTTTAACACCTTACTCTTGGGCGTTCCTATAACACCTCTTAGCCACTATCTAATCACACCCTTAACACCTGGCTGTGATATGCTAATTGGGATTTTCCAGGTACATAAGCCACAGATTCTTGTACAAGTCATTCTGAATTGAGAAAGCCAGTCGGATGACTAGCGAAACGTCTTCAAGAACTACATTTCAAGTCCAGTTGATCTAATTGAATACAACAGATATACCATGACCTGGATGAATGAGAACCTTCACAAGCAAGTAAGGCCATAAATTAAGTTATAGTAGCGTATTTATCTTTTATAAATCATATGCCATGTACCTTAGCTCACCTACACTATTATTATGGTTTTAAATTGCGCCAACATATTCTGTAGCGCTTTACAATTACCATATATACTCGAGTATAAGCTGACCCAAGTATAAGCCGAGGTACCTATTTTTGCCTCCAAAATCAGAAAAACCTGATTGACTCGAGTATAAGCTGAGGGTAGACATTATGACCATTACTGCCTTCTGATTCTGTATTGTTTTGAGGCATTAGTTGTCCTTTAAATGGACAGCCGATTTCCCATACAGTAGTCCCATACATTACTAGCCAAATCCAGTATGGCTATTACTGTATAGGACTATTGTATTGATAGTCTGCTGTCCATTTAAAGGGCAACTAAAGCCTCAAAACAATACAGAATCAGAAGGCAATATTTTTAACAATATATACCATCCTCCTGATTCTATCTCTCTCCGGGTGCCGCTCGCACTGTGCAGAGCCGGCAGTTCCCAGTACTGCTACACGGCTGCGCGATGACATCATCCCACCAGCGTGCATGATGACATCATCGCACACCCATGAAGTACTACTGGGAACTGCCGGCTTTTTTCCTTCCTGACTCGCGGCTGAATCTGGAATTGAGTAAGTTTGCTCTTAACTCGAGTATAAGCCGAGGCAAGGTTTTTAGGTTGATTTTTAAACCTAAAAACCTTGGCCTATACTCGAATATATACGGTACATGTATGCATTCACCTCAGGCCCTGCCCGAAGAGCTTACAATCTAAGCACATTTATCTGACATATACAACCCATCAGTACGTCTTTATGATTGTGGGGGAAACCGGAGTGCACGGAGGAAACCCAAGCAAACAAACACGGGGAAGACATACAAACTCCTTGCAGATGTGTCCAAGGTTGGAATCGAACTCAGGACTCTGCTGCCCATCTACATCAGTGTAGATCACAATGAGCATGTGCTTATTATCTTAGACTCATCCTGTGGACTTTTTTGTAATTGGTAGATTAGGTGGCTGCAGGTGTACAACACTGTACTGTATCTTACTTTCTAGTAATGTAGTGATGGACCCGACTTGAGTTCGGGCCGAATTTTATGAGTTCGGACAAACTCAAACTACTCAAACTAGTTCAGTTTTTCGAACTCACGGCTGTATTTTCGCTAATTATCGAAAACTTTGATAATTATCATATTCACAAGCCTTTCACTAACTCCAGAATGTATTGTTCGTTTTCGATAGCCCGCCAATCTATGGATTGTTTTGGCTAACCCTAGAATGTATCATTCACTAACCCTCGAATGTAGCCTTCGATCTTCGGTTAACACTGGAAAGTATCGTTCCTTTTCGCTAAAGCTCGACTGTATGGATCGTTTTCACTTACCTTAGAATGTATCATTCACTAACCCTTGAATGTAGCCTTCGATTTTCAGTTAAACCTTGAAAGTATTGTTCCTTTTAATAACCCTTGACTGTACGTATCGTTTTCGCTTACCCTAGAACGTATCATTCGCTAACCCTTGAATGTAATGTTAGTTTTCGCTAACCATCGAATGTATGGATCGTTTTCGCTAACCCAAGAATGTATCCTTCGGTAACCCTCAAATGTAGCCTTCGGCTTTCGGTAACCCTCAAATTTATCATTCAATTTCGATAACCCTCGAAAGTATCATTCGGTAACTCTCGATAGTATTGTTCAGTAACAATTTCCCATAACCCTCGAATGTAGCTTGCGCAAACCTGACAATTGCCGATCATGAAGCAAGAATGATTAAACAGGTTTTGGTGACAGTGACATGTTCCCCAGTCCATTTCACAGCCATTTACAGTAAGTTACCATATTTTATCTGTAAATCATCCGAACTTTTCGAACTATTAGCTCCCCGTTAACTTTAATGGGTTCGTTTCCAAACTTCTGAACTGCCAAACGTTTATTAAAGTTCGGCCATCTCTATAATAATGTGCTGTTATATCTCTTAACAACTGAACTATTTTTAGCTAATGACTTTTTTATCTTAAGTTGCCCTTCTTAAAATTACACATACTGTACTTTCTACAGAGGTTTGCAGGGGATGATCTAATGAAATGCTTTCTTCAGATGCTGTAGAATGCTCTTTGTGCTCTTCATACACATGGCCTGATCTACAACATACCAGATGCTTACCAAGACCTTCTGAGTTCCTCTCCTTCGAAGAATCACTGGGCTGCAGTTTAGTAACCATCGCCAGCCTCTCTTCCCTGGTACCACTTTCTATTCTGGCAGTTTTTATTTATTATAAAAAAACACCAATTGTCAAAGCCAAGAACTATTCGCTAAGCTGTCTTCTTCTGGCTTCGCTGTCCCTCTGCTTCCTTTGCTCTGTTTTATTCATCGGCTATCCTCAAATGCAAAAGTGTCTCCTGCGTCAGGTGATATTTGGTTTAATTTTTTCTCTATGTATCTCTTGTGTTTTGGGTAAAACTGTTACTGTGGTTGTGGCTTTTAATGCAACCAAACCAGGTAGCAGGTTAAAGAAATGGACAGGCGTTAAAGTGCCATACTCTTTAATTATATGCTGTGTCTTTATTCAGTTCTGTTTGTGTATAATTTGGTTGGCATTTTATCCTCCCTATCCTGAACTGAACACTGACACCAAACCTGGAATCACCATTGTTCATTGTAATGAAGGTTCACCCACTGCTTTCTGGTGCATGCTGGGATATCTTGGTTTCTTAGCTGCCATTAGTTTCATTGTTGCCTTCCTGGCCAGAAACCTCCCTGATAGTTTTAATGAAGCCAAATTAATCACATTCAGTATGTTGGCTTTCCTCAGTGTCTGGGTGTCCTTTATCCCAGCCTATCTCAGTGCGAGTGGAATGTACACCACAGCTATGGAGGTCTTTGCCATCTTGTCATCAAGCTGGGCTGTAGTGTTGTGTATTTTTCTGCCCAAATGTTTCATAATACTCTTTAGATCCAACTTGAACTCCAAAGAACATCTTATGGCAAAAATTAGAAATTAAACTTAACAGGTCTATATATTTATATTTGGTCTATGTAATGGACACGACGTTCCATGATGTATCTATGTATCAGTCTTCAACATCTTCCGAATTTCACTTGGAGAAACAACATGCTCGTTATTAGAATATTACAATCCTTAACAGAATATATGTAATGCTGTTAGATACTTTGGATAATGTTTGTCAGATGTAATTAATTTCTCCTTAGATGAGACATTTTTCTTACCATCATTCCAAAGGTATGTTTGACATTTAATAAACTACAATATAAATACTGTGAAGTTATTTGTCTTATTAAATATATACAGGGAGATTCAATAAAAGTTCTAATTGTTAAAAATGGAGCTAATTTTGCCCCACTTAATCAGATATTAGCTTTCAAAAGGGTTATAACATCTGATTGGTTGGGGCAAATTAGCTCCATTTTTAACCATAAGAAGTTTTATTACATCTCCCTGATAGTGTTTTTAAGGAGACATATTTATAAATGAATGTCATTTTTGCCAAATTTCTCCTACAACACATCAAAGTCAATTCATCATAATGTCATCCTATAATATATTAGTATATGCTACTGGACTAATTGAGCTACAACCATTTTATCGAACAATAAAGACACTTTTTAAAGATGTCATATCATTAGAAGATACCGTCATGTAATAATTAACAGATTAACTAACGATTAATGTACTTTATTTTATTTATTAAAACTATTTTCTGGTACCAGATTGACATGAAATATTATAAATGTCCCAAGATATTCAGGGAGATTCAATAAAAGTTCTTATCGTTAAAAATGGTGCTAATTTTCCCCTAACCAATTAGATCTTATTTAACATTTGAAAGCTAACATTTGATTGATTGGGGCAAAATCAGCACCATTTTTAACGATAAGAACTTTTATTGAATCTCCCTGATTGTTCCTCCAAAAAAAGTTTATTTATTTATGAAAAGTTTTGAATGTTAATAATTAACAATATTGCAACATTAAAGAACTAAAAAGGAACACAATCTAAGATAACACACTACCTGAAAATATGACATATTTCCACCTTGGCCAATGGAGAAATTTTGTGGATATTTTACAGCTTCTAAACTATTTTACGGTAATTTTAACGCTTCTGTGTGTGGCAATATTAATGAAAAATCTTATCGGTAAAGCATGAGGGGAAAACCTAGCGTTACATATTGCACCGTTATAAATATCTCCAGTCAATGATGGTGAAACTTTTAGAGGCCGAATGCTAATTTATAGCATAGTGTCAACATGTTCATTTAAAGGGATATCTCCACTGATAAAAAAAATGTTGCTTTTCAGTTTTATTGAAGAACAGGAGGTAAAGGAGCTGTGTCTTTCCTCTCTTTCTTCAATAAAACATACTGCAGCCGGGAATGAATTGCTCGCTCCTCCGGCAGGTCCCGACGGAGGTCGTACCGAGCATTATCACTAATGTACGACCGCAGCCGTAAATGTACAGCCACAGTTGTACATTAATGCCGACCGTTCATTAATTAACAAATGTTCGGTCGTAGATGTTCGATCGTAAATCTAGCAATCGCTAAACTGATCGGAAACTAGCAATTCTACTACCTGGGGCCATTTTCAAAAAGGCGCGTTATTGCTTTTTAGAGATGCTGTGCCTTTATGAATATGGCCCCAGGTAGCAGAATCAGTTGCAACATGTACTATCTTTCAGATATCTAAATATTGCAGTACTATCTCTGTGATTGAAGATGATCTATTGATTCTATAAAGAATGCAGAATATTTTCACCTTTGAAATGTATGGTCTGAGAGGCTGGAGGTTAAACTTGATTGACTTTTTTTTTAATCCCAAAATAACTTTCAGGGTTATTCAATAAAAGTTCTTATCGTTTAAAATGGTGCTAAATTAGCCCCAACCAATCAGATGTTAGCTTTCAAATGTTAAATAAGATCTGATTGGTTGGGGCAAAATTAGTACCATTTTAAACGATAAGAACTTTTATTGAATCTCACTGTTAGTATCTATGTAACTATATTACTGCTATTATTGACTTTGCTACAAAATTTCAGTTTCCTAAAACCGCATTAAAACCAACCAATCCATTTTCTCCATCTCTAGGACCAGGATGAAGCATTTTACTAGAGATTCTTTATTATCCTATGATCAAATCTCTCTTTGTGATCCTTAGGGAGTGGCTTTCAATGAAAGATCTTGTCTTATGGGATTTTTTCTATTGGGAGCAGATGATCTTGTCTAATTAACTTTAATTCCCCTGTTAAGATGAATAATTAAGCTGTAGTATGCATATAAACCTTCTCAGGTTATTAAGTATATTACAGCATGTGCTGTCAAACTGGGCAGTATATCAGACATTTCTTCTTCTAAGTTTCTAGATTCCTTCTTCTACGCTGTCATCCTCTATAGTTGCCAAATGTACCATAGAATAATCTTTCTTGTCCTTTGTACATTATGGATATTGGGTACAATATTAATAAAGGTCTGTGACTGTACATACAGTCATATTGGCTGTAATCTGCCAAGTAAAAGC
This sequence comes from Hymenochirus boettgeri, assembly GCA_019447015.1. Taxonomy (NCBI): domain Eukaryota; kingdom Metazoa; phylum Chordata; class Amphibia; order Anura; family Pipidae; genus Hymenochirus; species Hymenochirus boettgeri. The sequence continues at coordinate 272,732,315 of CM033471.1, forward strand.
CATACTGGCTTCCTGAGCCGCCCAGGAGACATTTCTATAGTGGGAACCTTTATGGTTCACTTGGAAAGAGTCTACAGTGACATCGATTTCACTAGTGAACCAGCCGACCTACAATGTCAGATGTAAGTAACATTGTTATCTTTATACTAAACATAAAATATAGATACTGGGTTTAAAGGATATCTCCACTGATAAAATAATTTTTTTTGTTTTCAGTTTCATTGAAGAACTGGGGGTAAAGGAGCTGTGTCTTCATTCTCTTATTCTTCAATAAAACCTGCAGGAGCTGGGAATGAAGGTAAGGTACTTACCCGATTGCTCGCTCCTCCGCCACATCCTCTTACAGGTCCCAACAGAGGTCGTACCACACATTATTGCTATTGAAGAACAGGAGGTAAAGGAGCTGTGTCATACCTCCCATTCTTCAATAAAACATTCAGGAGTCGGGAATGAAGTTAAGGAGCTTACCTGATCTCTCGCTCCTCTGACAGGTCCCGACAAACTCTGTATTCTATGTGCATGCTCATAAGTCCATCGGGACCTGTCAGAAGACATGGAGGAGGAGAGAGAGACCAGGTAAGTTCCTTAACTTCGTTCCAAGTTCCTGCAGGTTTTATTAAAGAATGGGGGGGGGGGGGTAAGACACAGCTCCTTTACCTCCTGTTCTTCAATAAAACGGAATACAAAAAAAAATATTTTACCAGTAGTAAAACTGTATGTCCTTCATTAAATTCACAATCACATCTTTATAAATGTTTAAATTAAATAGGATGAGAGAACTATTAAATGAGTCTACCATGGGAATACAGGTTCGAAAGCTTTTAATTAAACATTCATTATCTGTATATATAAAACTCTAACAAGGATTAGCTTAAATATAATGCGGAATGGTTAGAACAGCATTTGAAAAATGTAATCAACTTTGCAGCACTGGACCATGGTAAGGTGAGATTTTGCTGCCCATTGGGCGCACTATTCCCCAAACCAAAGCAAAACCCACCCTACCTGATACAATATTGGGTTACTGTAGCTCTTGCACTAGTTGGGGGCATGTTAACGTGGATTTAACTGAACATAACACACACCCCTGCGAGACAGTTACTACATCTCAGGAACACGTAAAGAAGATTTTCTGCCACCTTTATAGCCTTGTTCTCCACCTGTTTACATCTTTGAGAGATTAACAGAGCCATAAAAGTGAGAAAAAGGAATTAATTGAGCATAATAATTAAGTAGAAACTCATTAAATAAAAACTGACAGTCTCTGACATCATATAAATGACCTCGTCTTTTGATGTCATGGGTGAAAGATGTGCAATTAATCACATTAATCTATTATTTGTTTAAAAGGGAATTTTGTAATGGGATTTAGCAATGTTCTTTCCTAGGTATAGCTCTACAAAAGCAATGTCTCAGATCTGATAAAAGCACTGATAAATATTATGAACCCTAAAAACCTGTTATATTGCCTTTATTTCTATCTATTTGGCTGGGTATACACCATTCAATTTTTAGGGCCGACCTAAATTACCGTGTTGGTCAGCCTGAACAATCGGATAGCGTATTTGCAGGAGGTGAACTAGCAGTGACTATTTTTTTTTAAACCAGTCACACTGCTTACTGCTTACTAGTTGCAAACGGTCAGTCAGGAAGCAAAATTTGCTGGTGTGTACCCAGCTTTAGGCAGATTAGATATTATTGCCTCTACATAATCCATTACCATGACTGAAATAAATTCAAATAAGGAACAAAGACTTCTGGAAATTTACCATGTTTCTATGGAAGCTCTTAGGAAGCTATATCTTTGAAACGACTTTTACGGTATTCCACAAAATAAATGCAAAACAAGAGCGCCAACTACAGACCGGTTTCGGCTTGTAGTTGGTGCTCTGTAGTACGGTCTATAGTTCGGTCTGTAGTTGGCGTTCTGTAGTTCGGTCTGTAGTTCGGTCTGTAGTTGCGCTATGTAGTTCGGTCTGTAGTTGCGCTCTGTAGTTCGGTCTGTAGTTGCGCTATGTAGTTCGGTCTGTAGTTGCGCTCTGTAGTTCAATCTGTAGTTGGCGCTCTGTAGTTCAGTCTGTAGTTGGCGCTCTGTAGTTTGGTCTGTAGTTGGCGCTCTGCAGTTCAGTATGTAGTTGGCGCTCTGTAGTTTGGTCTGTAGTTGGCGCTCTGTAGTTCAGTTTGTAGTTGGCGCTCTGTAGTTCGGTCTGTAGTTGGCGCTCTGTTAGTTTGGTCATTGTAGTTGCGCTATGTAGTCGGTCTGTAGTTGCGGCTCTGTAGTTCGTTTGTAGTTGGCGTCTGTAGTTCGGTCTGTAGTTGCGCTATGTAGTTCGGTCGTATGTAGTTGCGCTTCTGTAGTTCGGCTCTGTAGTTGCGCTCTGTAGTTCGATCTGTAGTTGGCGCTCTGTAGTTCAGTCTGTAGTTGGCGCTCTGTAGTTGGTCTGTAGTTGGCCTCTGCAGTTCAGTATGTAGTTGGCGCTCTGTAGTTCGGTCTTGTAGTTGGCGCTCTGTAGTTCAGTTTTGTAGGGTTGGCGCTTGTAGTTCCGCGTCGTGTAGTTGGCGCTCTGTAGTTCAACAGTCGTAGTTGGCGCTCTGTAGTTCGGTCTGTAGTTGGCGCTCTGTAGTTCGGTCTGTAGTTGGCGCTCTGTGTCTATGTCAATTGGACTCCAAAAAGGACAAGAGAGGTTATTTTTAGCCCGATACACTACAGATAATGAGTTGGTGGAGACGACCCGCTAAAAGACGGTAATACATGGGGCACGTCAATCGTACACCTGAGTGGAGCTTGGGTATCACAGCTGAAACGCTGTTAGCAATCTGGAACGGAGTGACTGTCTGACGGTAATCCCGAGGAGTCGCGGAGGTTTAAATAAGTATCTGGACGTGTTTGCTTATTCTCCAAAAAGCCGCTGTGTCGGAAGGAACTTGTAAATACCTACCTTCCATTGGGCTGGAAAATACGGTACACGGATCCCAAGGCTTGCTGCCACGATTATAATAACTTTTCATGTCCGGGGGAATCTCTATTCGATCGTTCTTTTTGCCCATATTACACCCGCTAGAGCACGGTGCAGTAATCGATCTATTTTTTAAACCTCCGCCCTGTGGGTAGAGCATAAATACTTCTTTTATATAGTACCATTTTTTAGGTGTCGCACACCGCATTTTTTTGATAATGTACTTCATTACAAGATATATATCACACACTTACCTACATGTTCTTTGGTACCACTCATTAGGCGAGGACTGCTTTGGACGATTTAACTACCTTTAGCCACATAACCCTCCTCCTATTTATTTTATTTATCTATTAGCCACTCATATATATTCATAACTTTTGGGTATTTCTTATATGTGATTTTATGACAAATTTTTTAACATTGTGACCGGCCGCCATTTATTGTTGTATAAATAGTTATTGTTATATATTATACATTTTTATGTGTGGTCTTCTTGTGGTGGTAGGTACGTACCTTTTCTGTTTAATAAACAGTTACCTTAACTACTGCTGCACTCGGTACTTGTTCTTAGCTGTCTTGCAGCACAGCGCTCTCTAGGGAGCGTTACACCCTGACAATTGCCCAACCGTAGGTAAAGTTATGTAAAGGGCAAGTCCACCCTGAAATGAAAACTTACATACAGGTAATCACCCCCAAAACCCTAAACGGTAATAGTTTGAATGTGAAATATATAAGTCTCCTGAAATTCCTGACAATGTCCTGTTTCCCCTGTTTCTTCTCTTCCTGGTTCTTCAAGTGACCACACGTTTTGGTGATAGGACGTGTTTCCCCAACCATTTCTCCAGGCCCAGAGCCATGTACAGTAATTTCCCTTTGCTATTTTAGCTGATCTTATTAGAACTTTCCAACTATTTGACTCCCCATTGGCTTTAATCTGGTTTGTTTTATTGAGTTCTGTAGTTCGGAAAACAACCGAATTTTAGGAATTTCGTCCATCTCTATTCTCACATTGTAGATATCAGAAAGTTGATGATTATATAAATAACGTAGAACACATATATGATACACATTATACAACCTGCTTTAAAACTTTTACTCTCGTAGGTTTCCTCTTTCAAGTGCAGCCAAAGCTGCTTCTCCCGGATTTCAGAAAGTGATAATACAGGAAAACCCATTGCTGCTATTATTGTACCAAGTGTCCCCAGGGACACATTTCAATAAACAGGTATATTATGCTAGTACTACACTACTACTGACTACTACTGCTACTACTACTACTACTACTGCTAATACTACTAACTACTAGGCTGGCTACTGCTACTACAACTGCTACTGCTACACTACTACTACTGCTGCTGCTTACTACTAACTGCTACTACAACTGCTTCTACTACTACTACTACTGCGACTACTACTGACTACTACTGCTGCTACTGCTTACTACCACTGGCTACTGCTTCTACTTCTGCTCTACTGCTATTATTAACGCACTCTACTACTTCTACTGACTACTACTTACTACTACACTACCTATTGATGCTGCACTACTACTACTACTAATGCTGTTTCTACTGCTGCCCTCTGCTTCTAACTCTGCTAACTGCTTTAACGTCTGCTACTGGCACTATTACTGCTATTACTTAACTACCTTTTCGACTACTACACTACTGCTACTACTACTGCTAACTGCTAGTCTACTAACTGCACTGCTTCTACTGCTACTACTACTGACTGCTGCCCTGCGCTACTACTACTACTGCGCGCCACTGCTTCTACTCTGCTACTAATTCAACGTCTGCTACTGCTTCTACCTCGTCTACTCCTACTATTATGCTTGCGCTACTACACTACTAATTCTACTATTGCTACTACTGCTACTGCTGCTACTACTACTAGCTACTGCTACTACTACTACTTCTACTACACTATTATTACTATCTGAACTCATGCTTACACGACTACCAATACTACCAATAATAATATTATACTACTTCTACTACTACCAATAATATACAAGAGTTAAAGTAAAACATGGAGGGTTAATAATATATCACCCTACTGATTACAGGGGGTTGGAGGTACATTAGCCTCTAGTGGGAATTAGTGATTTCCTGCTTGATATCTCATTCTTGAATTATTCCATAATGATCTTGCCTTTTTAAGCACTTTCCAATGGGGAAATGATGTGCTGGTGGGAGACACAGGAGCTAGAGTGTTGGAGAAATAAAGTTAGCTAACTGTCCTTTTAACCATTTCACATCATGTGAAAGACCTTCTATTTTTCTGCCATCTTTAAAGTGGCCAAATTTTTTTTTCCTTCCATGACTGTGCTCTTCTATACAGGAGATTGTTTTGTTTGCTTAGTTTATAGGGTATCTCTCCACCCCAAATATTGTCTTTCGTAGAGTAGGGCACCCCCTCCCCACCACCAGTTTTAAGTAAAAAAAAACCCAGAAGTCGACTTTCCCACCTTCGTCACTCGGCCTTGCCTCTATTGCTACATCATTCCTGAAAGTAACAATAGAGGCAGGACTGGCAGCCACACCCCAAAAGAGAAGCCTATTAAAAACATTAATTTTTTTACATATGCTTATGTAACAATTTACTCCAGATGCTGTTGAAGATCACTCCGTGTTCCTGGATCTTGGCCAAACAAACAACTTACTAAATGCTTACCAAATGCTCGACAGGGTTCCTGTCCTATAAGAACCATTGGGTTCAATCTTAGTTTAGTTTCCCTCTTCTCTTCTTTTCCACCAATTGCTATTTTGGGAGTTTATATTATTATAAAATACACCTTTAGTCCGAGCCATAACTATTCCTTAGCTGCCTTCTCCTACTTTCCCTGTTCCTCTGTTTCCTCTGTTCTTTAGGTTTCATTGGTTACCCACAAACTGAAAAGTGTCTCTACATCAGGTGCGCATTTGGGATGGTTTTTTTAACTCTCTGCATCTCCTGTGTTCTGGCCAAACTGTCATATTTGTCATGCCTTTAATGCCCACCAACCCAGGGAGCAGGTTAAGAAGTGGACAGAGTTGAAAGTGTCCTACATTTTTGTGTCTCTAGTCAGTTATTTATTTGTGGGTTGTGGCTATTTTTTTCTCCGTTTCCCCACAATTTGACATTGATGCCAAACTTGGAGTCATCATTGTTAACTGTATGAAGGATCCCCAATGCTTTCTGTTGCTGCTGGGATACTTTGGACTTTTGTCCACCATTAGTTTAATTGTGCCTTCCTGGCCAGACTCTCCCTGAATTTTCAATGACGCAAATACATCACATTCAGTATGTTGGCTTTTAAAGGTCTGGGTGTCCTTTATCCCAGCCTATCTCAGTGCAAGAGGAATGTACACATTTGCAATGGAGTTTTTGCCATCCTCTCTTCTGCCTGGGCAGTTCTGACCTGTATCTTTGTGCCAAAATGTTTCATAGTATGTTTCAGACCCAACATAACCCCAGAGAACATCTAATGGGGAAAAAAATAAAATTGCAGCTATTATACAAGGATTGTATATTGTAAAAGTTTTATGTCTAAATTGTCATATTGTTTCTCAGGGATTTATAATTTACTATGTATAAATACACCTTGCTTAGAGCTGGTAAACTAACCTGCATTCAATTCTAAAGTAATTAAGAATATATGCTTCTACACAAATTAAATTTAAATTGATTAAACTGATAATGATTATGTTGTTTGGTACCTCGACAGTGGTAAATATATTTTTATTTTAGTTATGCATTCTAAGGTTATTCAATTTTAGCTGCTCTAGAACATAAAAATCATGATTATCTAATGTGCCATCTGCTGTGACATATGTCAAGGCGATAGAGAGGGGCGATAAGGATGTGCTATGTGTAAATAGCATGAAGAGTAATTTTCCAAATGGCTGATTAATGAGCATGTTTGACTACAAGATGTCAGATCAGGTGAAAGGAGGAGTTAGAAGAGAGGGGGGGATTCTGAGCCTAGGAAAAATAAGTACTGTATTGAAGACATGCAGCAACACACACAACCTCAAAGTAAGTGACTTACATTTAATTATTATAACAGATAAAATAGACAATGTTACCCTTTAAAGGCTCATACTCAGTGGTGATCGCTGTCCATCTCGGCTGACGATTGTTCCTTGTATGGGACTTCATCAGGCAAAATGCCCCTTTGGGTTGTGGCTCATTATGATTTTGGATGCAAAGCACTCATACATGGAAAGATCTTCAGCCAAACGAACATGCATACCATTGGGTGTTGTGGGTCGGTCCCATCACATGTGTGTAGGAGCCTTAGGCCAAGGCAACCACTGCCAACATAGTAGTGGACTGGAATGCACACGCAAGAGCATGCAATTGAGCAAAAAAATGCAGATTGAGACATGAGCTCCGGTTAGCGGTTTGCAGCAAACCGCATGGGAGTTCATCTAGTGTGGGCCAGATCAATTGGCCAACGCTACTTATGCTTATTAACAGGCGAGCGGATTGCGTGTTTAAAACGCTCAGTGCGGCCTAGCTCTTAATATCTGAATTATTATAATCCTGCACATTTATTTCAGGTCAGGCCCTAAATTAATACTCCATGATGTAGAGATGTCAAACTGTTGAGTTTCGTTTCGTTTTCGAATTTTCGAAAATTTGAATTTTGAAAATTCAAACAGAACCCATAGATGTCAAACGTTTCTGTCCATTTTGAGGGACAAATAGTAATATCGGTTACTGTAAAGACACAGAGACCTGGGATGGTCTGGGGAACCCGTAAATAAACCAAAACTTATTTAAAAAACTATCTTCCTCACAATCGGGCTGTTTTCGAGCTTCCGCATTCTAATTTTGTGAGTTACTGAACGATCGCTACTTTGAGGGTTACCGATATTACAATTTCGAGGGTTACCAAAATCGTTTCTTGTTTTCGAGGATTACCGAAATCGATCATTACTTTCGTTCTCACGGCTTTGATTTCGATAATCGTCTATTTCGATTTCAATGATTTTTGAAATTTCGATAAAATCACAAAATCCGGTTTCCGTGAATTCCGGAGTTTCGAAAGTTTTTGTCAGGACTTCGCGAAACCCCAATTTGATTCGAAAATGGGTTCTATTAGAATCCATATTACATCTCTACTATGATGTATTTTTATAGCCTATTCACTTGAACAATCCATATTTCCTGGGTTAATTTGACTTTAAATAAACATAACATTATGAAATTATATCTACTGGATTAAAATAACAGATCAACTCAAGAAACATATATATTCCCCCGCCAACAAAGCATTACATCCTGTACACTAAATCTGTTTTTCCAGGCTTCCAACCAGAATACATAAAACCCAGGTGGAAACCAAAGGGCACCTAAATGTTTTGTATGTGACACTGGCAAGAGGTGTGTTTCTATATTTTTAACATCACTTCTGTAAAGGCAAATGCTCAAAGAAAATCCTTACTGATCCTCTCTTTGGAGTTGACTTTGTACTTTGCACACATTGAAGTCTGTCTGTTACCCAATGAGAACTTGCTGGTTACCTGAGTCATCCAGAGATATAATTATAGGGGAAACATTTTGGTTCACTTGGTAGAATAATACAATGAACTTACCTTCTCTAGGAAACCTCGGATCTACAATGTCAGTAAGTATTACAGCTGCATGTTTGTTTATTGTATATTATTTTTCTTGTTGGCTGATTTACGCATTTTGAAACAATCCAAGAATCAATAAATGATTTTCACTCCCAGTATTCCCAGATAAATGGGCGGGGCCAATTTTCTCTCCTTCTAATGGATGGTGTCCAGGACTGCTGGCATAATAACAAGCAATACAGTCTAATGGTATAGAGCCATTCATGCATTTAAGGAAGAGTCAGTGTGGGTTAAGAGATGGCTCCACAGCGATAAATGCACATGCCTAATATGACCTTGATGCTCAGTCTGTGGACAATACGCATTTCCCACAAATCCTTAGCACAAGAGAGAGCCATATATGACATTCAATACATAAGTGTGTAGTTTTTTTCAGGAGATGTGGAACTACATGTTTCAGACCCTCCAAAGGGTCCTTCCTCTGGTGCATCTGCAGGAAGGACCCTTTGAGGTCTGAAACACGTTGTCCTACATCTCCTGAATAACTACCCACTGTGGATCGAATTTTATTTTATGGCTGTTTCTTGTGCTTTGGATTTGTGTTACAATTCTTCAAACTCAAATGGTTCACCCTACACTTTGGGTCTGTTTGTGTTATCTCTGAGCTTTTTTTCTATAAATACATTGAAATGTATTAACAATATTGTGTCTCTCCTGTAAATCTGAAAATGTCTTCTGTTTACCCACAGGAATGTGCCTGTTAAAAATAATACGTTCACGGTTGAACTCTATTTTTTGTTATTATATTATTTTTTTTTGTTGCAATTATTCTCTATTAAATAAGGTCATTCTTGTTTTAAAAAAACTATGAAGTAAATATGAAAAAAAATTGGAATTTAGAAAATTCAGCAGGTCTAGAATCAAATGGGAACCATATGGAATAACTATGTTTAAGCAATTTTAGTGCATTTTTGACTTTCTATAGGAAGTTTGTCTTAAGAAATCAAAATTGTGGATGTTCAGCTAATTGAAGCCGTGCTACAAACCTATCCAAAGCAAAAGTCTGAAAAATTCTAAAGTTTGAGAAATACTTTTCCTAAAAAAAAGCAAATCAGATAAAAAAAACAAAATGGTTAAAAACCTTCCAGGCTGAGATTACCTGGCGTGGTCTTCTTTCTATTCTTATGATCATATAATGTAATAAACCACCTTTGTAAGGACAATTATCTTTCCTCTGTACTCCTTTCTTACTGGTATCTTGCACGGCTTCGCCCATCTTCTGCTTCCGAGATGCGTCCAATAGGAAGAGGTAGGGAGGCAGAGCTTACCGAGCAGCACTAAGTAAGTTACCAATGTTACAACAAAGAGCCCAGGGGTAAAAATCTAGCGGTTTAAGTCCTCACCCTGGGTACAAAGCACAGATATAAGAAGAAGAGCGGGGGGAGGTAAGTAAATATATTGTCTTTAAGATGTATGAAAAGTGCCCAGATAATATGATATTGTATGGGGCCAAGAATGTGCTGATTAACTTTTTTGTGTGTGTTTTAATTATAAACTATTAGGGGGGGATTTACTCTTGGGAAAACCTATATCTGGAATATAGTGGTTGTGATTTAGGGGAAATCCAGAAAGTGAATGAAGACATGAATCTTTGAAGGAAGAAAACGGCCATTTATTATGGTGTGGAACTGTTTTGATATGCACTTTTTTCATTAAAGTGCTTTCTGTTCTCTTGGCATGTTAATTTTGACCCCCTACTCTCATTTTAACTATAGTGCCTTAAAAAATTAGTCTGAAAATTGGCCCACCCATGCAGAAAACCGTTAAGCAGCCACATCACATAAAAACCATCACTACAATCTAAGTGTATTATTGGCATCTTGGGTTTACACTTATTTACAAGGCCTGCGCCATTTCCAGACCTTTAATGTTGCAATAAATCTAGTAAGTTTCGTCTCACGTAGACTTTTAACAAAGCTCCTCAAATCCAGTATCTCACAAAGGATTATTGCATTGTGGATCTCAGGGAGATAAGCAATGTGGCTTAGTTACTGCATCACCCTTTAGGTGACTATAACTGGATACTGAGTCCAGTTAAGTAAAACAACCAAAGGCCAAAGAATTAGCTTAAGGGAACATTTATATAAGCAGCTGATAAGTTGCTTCCAAAACATCTACAAACAAAGTTTGGGTGTAAATGAGACATTAAATTATCATTATCTTGTGGGTGTTTATCAGGAATTAACTGCCATTTTTCAATCTCCGTTCAGAATAGAAAGATAAAACCATTAAAACTTTTTTCTGTGTTCTTATTCAGGTTTGCTACGAGTATACCAGAGAGGCACGCCTTGATATTTGCTGTTGAGGAGATAAATGCAGACACAGAACTTCTTCCCAATGTTACACGGGGGTTTCAGGTTTTTGACACATGTGTTACTATAACCGAGCATACAAGGGACCCCTTTCCATGCTCTCGGTGAAAGTAATATTCCTAATTATCACTGTCACAAAGGAAAAGCTTTTGCTGGTGTCATTGGTGACTCTGGATCCACACGTTCTATTATCATGGCCAAATTTTGGGACTTTATCGATACCCACAGGTAAATAAATAAACCTGTAAGCCACTGTGACAAATTTTCAACATAGGACTAAAGTGCAATTTTTTACTGGTGATAGCATTCAGAACATTTGATTTCTATTTAAATTTCCTTGTACTTAGGCTTATTTGATCTGAGGACCTTGGTATCCAGTGGCCATGAGAGTGAGCCACCTTTAATGATTTTAGAAGCTCAGTTTTCCTCCAAAACTTTAAACTAATATTGTAGCTCCAGTAGATTAACTATTTAATTGTTGTGAAAAAGCTGTTTAAAATTTTAAATTTCCTTGTTAATATTGTAGAACCTCTCAAATCCTGCTTTCTTCTCACTTTTTACATTTTTGTACATTTTACACAGATTAGTTACTTTGGCAACTAACCCTGTTCTCAGTAACCGTGAGATGTTTCCATCTTTTTTCCGGACTATACCTATGATGATTTCAAATGAAGGGTCTTGCCCAGTTGGTTTCATATTTTGGTTGGACTTGGGTTGGTCTCCTGGCCAATGATAAGGACTATGGTCAATTTGGCCTTCAAATGCAAGGCAAGAAATAATGAAAGGTGGTGGGTGTGTGGCTTTTACTGAAACTTTAACGGGTAAACCCAATAGAAATGCACCTCATCTTGTCCAGATCATATAAAATCCACTGCTAGGTCGTGATTGCAATTACAACGTAACCAGATTTTGTACTTTATGGAGAGCTGTTGAGGCAGAATGTAACCGGTAATATCTGGGTGCAAGTGAAGCTGGTCAACTTCATGGGTACTATCTAATGAAAGATTCAAAGGGTTTTATTAGGCACTATAGGTTTTGCCATCCATGAGGCCAAATGAAATTTTACTAACTATCTCAGGAGCTTCTACCCATTACAAAAATTCTCATGATCCATTTATAAGGGAGTTTTTGGGAACTTCTTTCTCGTGCAGGTGGACCAATCTGAACTTAGTTGAACATGCTACAATGAAAACATGTTCTGGGAATGAAAAGCTGGAAACTCTGTTCCAAAAAGAAGATCTAGAGGTATCACTCAATGTTTATAATGCTGTTTATGCAATTGCATGGGCTCTTACAAATCTACTTACTGTATTCCGGATCTGGACCATTCCACCATGGGCACTGGTCAATGTCTCTTCTTTCAAACCTTGGCATGTAAGAAACCTTTGTTCAGGTCACTTCCAATCTATTTTCAATCCACAACTGATATTTTTATTACTGCACATGATTTTACTTTCAACAGCTACTGCACTATGTTAAAAACGTGAAGTTTGAGACCAAATATGGCAGCAAAATATTCTTTGATGAAAAAAGGGAAACCCTTCAGCCACTATGACATTGTGAACGTGGCACCCAAGCCCCAATGAGTATGGATCAATTACAGTTGGAAGATAGACAAATTGCTTCTAATGGGGAAATCTTAAATGTCAACGAAACTGAAATGATATGGATAAATAGCCATATGCAGGTTTGTTGAGACAAAAATCTGTAAACATTGCAAGTCATTTAATCATTTTTATCTTATTTTAAATCAAGATTGTAATAAAATGATCTTAACTCAAAATCAGATACAATGTTTTTTTTAACACAGCCAAATAAGAAACCATGGATGATATTATCGAATAAAAATGTTTAATCATTATTTTATTTCTAAGCACTGAAAATAATTATCTACTAGGTCCTGCCTTAAGAACATTCAATCCAAGTACTTTGTAATACACACTTGTAACTTATCAGATGTGTTTTTATATGGGAATATTTACAAATATGTTTCCCACTTCCAAAGACGCAGCCTCCATATACTATATGGAACTTCTCTGCCTCATGTTCCTCATGGAAGATAAACCCTGCCTCTAAAGGGGCACCCTCCATATACTATATGGAACTGGCTGCCTCAGGTGTCTCATAGAAGATACATCTTGCCTCTAAATGGGCAGCCTCCATATACTATATGGAACTTGTGCCTCAGGTTCATCATAGCAGATACACCCTGCCTATTCTTTATGGGTTTGAGAATCATTTTATTAGGGAAACAATATATCAAAAAGATTAACCAAAACCAAAATAGGCAAAATGCATTTAAATTACATTTTAATGCACCTGGATGAGTTTTGCACTACACATCTATTACTAAAAAGATGCCAAATGTATTAGGATATTTTACATAACATGACAATGTTCTGTTGTATTTGCCATTCTCCACATTTTGAAAGGTCACCAGCAGTATAGCTACGTATACAGTAATAAGATAATGTTCAGGTTTCACTTGTCTATTATGCTGCCTTAACCTTACATACAAGTTGTCCATACAGACTGGAACATACAAGTTGCCCACAGTGACTGGTACATGCAATTTGTCCACAGTGACTGGTACATATAATTGCCTACATTGACTGGTACATGCAAGTTTCCCACAGTAACTGGTGTATACATGTTCCCCACACAGACTGGTACATATACATTGCCCACAGTGACTGATAATTTAAGTTTTTTCTTACAGTGGCTGTGGCAGATGTGATTGCAGCAGGCAGAAGATCAGATCCACGCTACTGAGTCTGCAGGCCATCGCCCCAAGTATGCACACATACAGGTGCCGCTTTCTACTATTAACACAATTCTCAGTCTGCCTCATGGTAGAGACAACACCTGTCATTATTAAGAAAATGCACTAAAGCACTTTAGAAGCACTGTGTGTAATGTCTATTAAAGGAGCAAGGAAAGCAAGGCCTTTTAGCTGTTGGGCAGTGAATCACCTGTCAGTAGAAGGTCCTGCTGTACAAACAAGACCCAGGGTGCAGTAACAGTGTCAGTTAAGGCAATGAGCCTTATTCAATAAATACATTCCCCCATGTTCTTTAAATGAAATGTTATGAAACATTTTATAACTGAGTTAACAAGTAAAAAGGTTATATCTGATTGGTTAAGGCAAATTAACAGTTCAGCCAACATTTTACACCTTTTATTGAATAAGCCCCTAATCCTTATTAGTAGCTCTACTACTTGCCCAAACCACAAATATCCATCAAAGACTTTAGAATCCAATGTCACTTTGTATTAAGCTACAATGCAGAAATCCATGTTTCAACTTTCTTTTCTTGGTTCTATATACTAAGTGCGTATGTGGATCTAATAATATTATTGGCTCTGATAATAGTAATGACTCTGGAAATATAATAGCTCTGATAATAAAATGAAAGGTTGAACATTTTTCAATATACAAACAGGGTTATTCAATAAACGTTCTTATTGTTAAAAATGGGGCTAATTTTGCCCCAACCAATCAGGTAATAAGCTTTCAATGTTAAATAAGATCTAATTGGTTGTGGCAAAATTAGCAACATTTTAAAGGTTAGAACTTTTTTAAACTTCCCTTAAATTATTTAATTTGATTTCCATAGGGTCCGCTGTCCAAGTGCAGCCAAAACTGCTCTCCAGGGTTAGGAAGGTGACTGTATCTGGAAAACCATCTTGCTGCTATGACTGTGTCCAGTGTCCCCAGGGACAGATTTCCAACCAAACGTTTGTTAAATAATCAGGGAGATTCAATAAAAGTTCTTATCGTTAAAATGGTGCAATTTTTTCCCCCAACCAATCAGAATATTTTTTAACATTGGAAAGCTCATCTGATTGGTTGGGGCAAATGAGCGCCATTTTTTAAAATAAGAACTTTATTGAATCTCCCTGACATGTTTTTCTTTTCTCCAAATAAGAAGTCTTTCAGTTTTGACAATTTATCTTGGAAAGGGTTTTCCTGTGAACTAAATGTTATTTTCTTACTATTTATGTAACTTTAGGTTATTAAATACCAGCTGTATAGCTACAGTAAACCAATGCAGGCTGTATTATGCTACTAATACAAAAAATGATTAGCCTTTTGTGGTTGGTGTATCCTTTAATATAAATATGGGACAGTGATCTAAAAGTTTGTTAAGGTAAATTATGATAATGTTGCGATAATGTTGCGTTTGTTATTTTGCATGGCGATCGTAAATGCTAACACTGTATTAAAAATCATTACGCCGTCGTAATTTAACAATCCTAGTGAGGTGGCCGAACTTTCGAAAGTTCAAGTCCGTTTTCGAACTTTCGAACTATATGGAAAGTTCGAAAGTTCGAAAATGAGCCCTTTATAGTCAATGGGAGTCAATAGTTTCGAAAAGTTCTAATGAAATACAATTAAAATATCAATGGTAACTTAATGTAAATGGCTGTGGGACCTGGGAAATGGTCTGGGGGACATGTTGGAATATCCAGACATTCGAAAAATCAATTTTACTCTCACTGGCTCGATTTTCGAGCTCGTTCGCGCCTAGGTACCATAACATTTTACTCACGGATTCGATGCTCGCGTATAGGCTTAATGGACACTTTACTCGTAGATTCGATGTTCGCGCCTAGATACCATGGACATTTTACTCGCGGTTCGATGCTCGCGTATAGGTTTTTAATGGACACTTTACTCGGGAGTTCGATGCTCGCGTTCGCGCTTAGATACCATGGACATTTAACTCGCAGATTCGATGCTCGTGTATAGGCTTAATGGACACTTTACTCTGTAGATTCGAGGTTCGCGCCTAGATACCATGGACTTTATACTTGCGGATTGATGCTCGTGTATAGTTTTTAATGGACACTTTACTCATAGATTCGATGTTCGCACCTGATACCATGGACATTTCTTTGCGGATTGGATGCTCGCGTATAGGTTTAATGGACACTTTACTCGTAGATTTGATGTTCGCGCCTAGATACCATGGACATTTTACTTGCGGACTAGATGCTCGTGTATAGGTTTAATGCACCCTTTACTTGCGGATTCGATGCTCACGTATAATAGCATTTTACTCCGCACATCGAACGGTCGAACATTCAATATTTATCGAAAGTCCGAAAATATGCATGTATTGTAGGGCTATCATGCAATCTATAAGGATTATAAATGTATGATAGCTATTGTGATTTTATGACCTCAATCGCAATTGTAGACAAACAAAGAAGTAACACAACGATTGGCGATGTTAAAACACAATTGGTAAAGGCAATACTTGGCCTTTATTATATGGCCTCTGATGTGTCTTTAATAATTGTACACAATGCACACAGGCATAAAAATAACTCCCAGTAATCCAACCGGAATCTGCTGATATGCCATGTGTTACAGATATTAATCCCATAAGAGTAGGGACTAGGGGCCATATTGATAAAGGCACGTTATTGTTTTTTTAGAGATACGGCACCTTATTAATTACGGTTTACCGTTAAATCAATTATAAATTTCTGTTTAGTTTACTACCACATGGTATTCCACGACCGAACGTTAGTTATAACAAAACGTTCGTTGTAATGTACGGCCTAGTGTACATTTACAGGCATGGCCGTACATTATCGATGACGTGCAGTATCGGTAAATTGCGATACCGCATGTTTTTGAATATGGCCCTAGGGTTGCTAATTTATCACGTTAAAATTGACCATCATATACAGCGTCGTAAATAAGTATTGAACACAGCATTTTTTTTCAGTAAATCTATATTTCTGATGGGGCTTTTTACACCAGATGTCCTAACACCCAAGTTATTCACACATACAAATATATGGAAACAAGTAAGGCCATATCTGTTGTATTCATTAGATCAACTGGACTTGAAATGTAGTTCTTGAAACGTTTCGCTAGTCCCCGACTGGCTTTCTCAATTCAATGACTTGTACAAGAATCTGTGGCAATTATGTCCCTGGAAAACCAATTAGCATATCACAGCCAGGTGTTAAGGGTGTGATTAGATAGTGTCTAAGAGGTGTTATAGGACCGCAGAGTAAGGTGTTAAAACAGCATTGTACTGGCAGACAGTTGGTGTCGACCCCCCCACCTCTATTTAGGCTGGTTTCTTATTTTCACATAAATGGCCTCCTTAACCACCTCTCTTGAACCAGTCACGTTCCTTCGCCAGTAGTTAACATTACAATCTTCAAAGGTATGTCCTTTACCTTAGATGCAGATACACGGCTGAGTCCTGACCCAGGAATTGGCTCTTCTGTTTCCAATTCCTTGGGTCAGACTCAGCCATGTATCTGCATCTTAAGGATAAAGGACATACCTTTGAAGATTGTAATGTTAACATACGGCGAAGGAACGTGACTGGTTCAAGAGAGTGTTAAGAGGCCATTTATGTGAAAATAAAAACCAACCTAAATAGAGGTGGTGGGTTCGACACCAACTGTCTGCCATGTACAATGCTGTTTAACACCTTACTCTGGCGTTCCTATAACACCTCTAGCCACTATCTAATCACACCTTAACACTGGCTGTGATATGCTAATTGGGATTTTCAGGGTACATAATTGCCACAGATCTTGTACAAGTCATTAATTGAGAAAGCCAGTCGATGACTAGCGAAACGTCTTCAAGAACTACATTTCAAGTCCAGTTGATCTAAGGAATACAACAGATATACCATGACCTGGATGAATGAGAACCTTCACAAGCAAGTAAGGCCATAAATTAAGTTATAGTAGCGTATTTATCTTATAAATCATATCCATGTACCTTAGCTCACCTACACTATTATTATGGTTTAATTGCGCCAACATATTCTGTAGCGCTTTACAATTACCATATATACTCGAGTATAAGCTGACCCAAGTATAAGCCGAGGTCCTATTTTTGCCTCCAAATCAGAAACCTGATTGACTCGAGTATAAGCTGAGGGTAGACATTATGACCATTACTGCCTTTCTGATTCTGTATTGTTTTGAGGCATTAGTTGTCCTTTAAATGGACAGCCGATTTCCCATACAGTAGTCCCATACATTACTAGCCAAATCCAGTATGGCTATTACTGTATAGGACTATTGTATTGATAGTCTGCTGTCCATTTAAAGGGCAACTAAAGCCCCAACCAATACAGAATCAGAAGGCAATATTTTTAACAATATATACCATCCTCCTGATTCTATCTCTCTCCGGGTGCCGCTCGCACTGTGCAGAGCCGGCATTCCCAGTACTGCTACGCGGCTGCGCGATGACATCATCCCACCAGCGTGCATGATGACATCATCGCACACCCATGAAGTACTACTGGGAATGACGGCTTTTTTCCTTCCTGACTCGCGGCTGAATCTGGAATTGAGTAAGTTTGCTCTTAACTCGAGTATAAGCCGAGGCAGGTTTTTAGGTTGATTTTTAAACCTAAAAACCTTGGCCTATACTCGAATAATAACGGTACATTATGCATTCACCTCAGGCCCTGCCCGAAGAGCTTACAATCTAAGCACATTTATCTGACATATACAACCCACAGTACGTCTTTATGATTGTGGGGAAACCGGAGTGCACGGAGGAAACCCAAGCAAACAAACACGGGAAGAACAAACCTGCAATGTGTCCAAGGTTGGAATCGAACTCAGGCCTCTGCTGCCCATCTACATCATGTAGATCACAATGAGCATGTGCTTATTATCTTAGACTCATCCTGTGACTTTTTTGTAATTGGTAGATTAGGTGGCTGCAGGTGTACAACACTGTACTGTATCTTCTTTCTATTAATGTGTGTGACCCGACTTGAGTTCGGGCCGAGTTTTATGAGTTCGGAAAACTCAAACTACTCAAACTAGTTCAGTTTTTTTCGAACTCACGGCTGTATTTTCGCTAATTATCGAAAACTTTGATAATTATCATATTCACAAGCCTTTCACTAACTCCAGAATGTATTGTTCGTTTTCGATAGCCCGCCAATCTAGATGATGTTTTGGCTAACCCTAGAATGTACATTCGCTAACCCTCGAATGTAGCCTTCGATCTTCGGTTAACACGGGAAAGTATCGTTCCTTTTCGCTAAAGCTCGACTGTATGGATCGTTTTCACTTACCTTAGAATGTATCATTCACAACCCTTGAATGTAGCCTTCGATTTTCAGTTAAACCTTGAGTATTTGTTCCTTTTAAAACCCTTGACTGTACGTATCGTTTTCGCTTACCCTAGAACGTTATCATTCGCTAACCCTTGAATGTAATGTTAGTTTTCGCTACCATCGAATGTATGGATCGTTTTCGCTAACCCAAAGATGTATCCTTCGGTAACCCTCAAATGTAGCCTTCGGCTTTCGGTAACCCTCAAATTTATCATTACATTTCGATAACCCTCAAAGTATCATTCGGTAACTCTCGATAGTATTGTTCAGTACAATTTCCCATAACCCTCGAATGTAGCTTGCGCAAACCTGACATTGCCGATCATGAAGCAAGAATGATATAACAGGTTTTGGTGACTGACATTTTCCCCAGTCCATTTCACAGCCATTTACAGTAAGTTACCATATTTTATCTGTAAATCATCCGAACTTTCGAACTATTAGCTCCCCGTTAACTTTAATGGGTTCGTTTCCAAACTTCTGAACTGCCAAACGTTTATTAAGTTCGGCATCTCTATAATAATGTGCTGTTATACTCTTAACAACTGAACTATTTTTAGCTAATGACTTTTTTATCTTAAGTTGCCCTTCTTAAAATTACACATACTGACTTTCTACAGAGGTTTGCAGGGGATGACTAATGAAATGCTTTCTTCAGATCTGTAGAATGCTCTTTGTGCTCTTCATACACAGGGCCTGATCTACAAAATACCAGATGCTTACCAAGACCTTCTGAGTTCCTCTCCTTCGAAGAATCACTGGGCTGCAGTTTAGTAACCATCGCCAGCCTCTCTTCCCGGTACCACTTTCTATTCTGGCAGTTTTTATTTATTATAAAAAACACCATTGTCAAAGCCAAGAACTATTCGCTAAGCTGTCTCTTCTGGCTTCGCTGTCCCTCTGCTTCCTTTGCTCTGTTTATTCATCGGCTATCCTCAAATGCAAAAGTGTCTCCTGCGTCAGGTGATTTGGTTTAATTTTTTCTCTATGTATCTCTTGTGTTTTGGGTAAAACTGTTACTGTGGTTGTGGCTTTAATGCAACCAAACCAGGTACCAGGTTAAAGAAATGGAAGGTTTTAAGTGCCATACTCTTTAATTATATGCTGTGTCTTTATTCAGTTCTGTTTGTGTATATTTGGTTGGCATTTATCCTCCCTATCCTGAACTGAACACTGACCACCAACCTGGAATCACCATTGTTCATTGTAATGAAGGTTCACCCACTGCTTCTGGTGCATGCTGGGATATCTTGGTTTCTTAGCTGCCATTAGTTTCATTGTTGCCTTCCGGCCAGAAACCTCCCTGATAGTTTTAATGAAGCCAAATTAATCACATTCAGTATGTTGGCTTTCCTCATTGTCTGGGTGTCCTTTATCCCAGCCTTCTCAGTGCGAGTGGAATTACACCACAGCTATGGGGGTCTTTGCCATCTTGTCATCAAGCTGGGCTGTAGTGTTGTGTATTTTTCTGCCCAAATGTTCATAAACTCTTTAGCCAACTTGACTCCAAGAACATCTTATGGCAAAAATTAGAAATTAAACTTAATAGGTCTATTATTATATTTGGTCTATGTAATGGACACGACTTTCCATGATGAATCTATGTATCAGTCTTCAACATCTTCCGAATTTCACTTGGAAAACAACATGCTCGTTATTAGAATATTACAATCCTTAACAGAATATATGTAATGCTGTTAGATACTTTGGATAATGTTTGTCAGTGTTAATTTCTCCTTGATAGACATTTTTCTTACCATCATTCCAAAGGTATGTTTGACATTTAATAAACTACAATATAAATACTGTGAAGTTATTTGTCTTATTAATATATACAGGGAGATTCAATAAAAGTTCTAATTGTTAAAATGGAGCTAATTTGCCCCACTTAATCAGATATTAGCTTTCAAAAGGGTTATAACATCTGATTGGTTGGGGCAATTAGCTCCATTTTTTAACCATAAGAAGTTTTATTACATCTCCCTGATAGTGTTTTTAAGGAGACATATTATAATGAATGTCATTTTTGCCAAATTTCTCCTACAACACATCAAAGTCAATTCATCATAATGTCATCCTATAATATATTAGTATATGCTACTGGACTAATTGAGCTACAACCATTTTATCGAACAATAAAGACACTTTTTAAAGATGTCATATCATTAGAAGATACCGTCATGTAATAATTACAGATTAACTAACGATTAATTATTTATTTTATTTATTAAAACTATTTTCTGGTACCAGATTGACATGAAATATTATAAATGTCCCAAGATATTCAGGGAGATTCAATAAAAGTTCTTATCGTTAAAATGGTGCTAATTTCCCCTAACCAATTAGATCTTATTTAACATTTGAAAGCTAACATTTGATTGATTGGGGCAAATCAGCACCATTTTAACGATAAAACTTTTATGAATCTCCTGATTGTTCCCCCAAAAAAATTTATTTATTTAGAAAAGTTTTGAATGTTAATATTAACAATATTGCAACATTAAAGAACTAAAAGAACACACAATCTAAGATAACACACTACCTGAAAAATGACATATTTCCACCTTGGCCAATGGAGATTTTGTGGATATTAACAGCTTCTAACTATTTTACGGTAATTTTAACGCTTCTGTGTGTGGCAATATTAATGAAAAATCTTATCGGTAAAGCATGAGGGGAAAACCTAGCGTTATATTGCACCGTTTAAATATCTCCAGTCAATGATGGTGAAACTTTTAGAGGCCGAATGCTAATTTTTAGCATAGTGTCAACATGTTCATTTAAAGGGATATCTCCACTGATAAAAAAAATGTTGCTTTTCAGTTTTATTGAAGACAGGAGGTAAAGGAGCTGTGTCTTTCCTCTCTTTCTTCAATAAAACATACTGCAGCCGGAATGAATTGCTCGCTCCTCGCGGTCCCGACGGAGGTCGTACCGACATTATCACTAATGTACGACCGCAGCCGTAAATGTCAGCCACAGTTGTACATTAATGCCGACCGTTCATTAATTAACAAATGTTCGTCGTAGATGTTCGATCGTAAATCTAGCAATCGCTAAACTGATCGGAAACTAGCAATTCTACTACCTGGGGCCATTTTCAAAAAGGCGCGTTATTGCTTTTTAGAGATGCTGTGCCTTTATGAATATGGCCCCAGGTAGCAGAATCAGTTGCCAACTGTCCTATCTTTCAGATATCTAAATATTGCAGTACTATCTCTGTGATTGAAGATGATCTATTGATTCTATAAGAATGCAGAATATTTTCACCTTTGAATGTATGGTCTGAGGAGGCTGGAGGTTAAACTTGATTGACTTTTTTTTAATCCCAAAATACTTTCAGGGTTATTCAATAAAAGTTCTTATCGTTTAAAATGGTGCTAAATTAGCCCCAACCAATCAGATGTTAGCTTTCAAATGTTAAATAAGATCTGATTGGTTGGGCAAAATTAGTACCATTTTAAACGAAAGAACTTATTGAATCTCACTGTTAGTATCTATGTAACTATATTACTGCTATTATTGACTTTGCTACAATTTCAGTTTCCTAAAACCGCATTAAACCAACCAATCCATTTTCTCCATCTCTAGGACCAGGATGAAGCATTTTACTAGAGATTCTTTATTATCCTATGATCAAATCTCTCTTTGTGATCCTTAGGGAGTGGCTTTCATGAAAGATCTTGTCTTATGGGATTTTTTCTATTGGAGCAGATGATCTTGTCTAATTAACTTTAATTCCCCTGTAAGATGAATAATTAAGCTGTAGTATGCATATAAACCTTCTCAGGTTATTAAGTATATTACAGCATGTGCTGCCAAACGGGGCAGTATATCAGACATTTCTTCTTCTAATTTTCTAGATTCCTTCTTCTACGCTGTCATCCTCTATAGTTGCCAAATGTACCATAAAATAATCTTTCTTGTCCTTTGTACATTATGGATTTGGGTACAATATTATAAAGGTCTGTGACTGTACATCAGTCATATTGGCTGTAATCTGCCAAGTAAAAGCCATACTGGCTTCCTGACCGCCCAGGAGACATTTCTATAGTGGGAACCTTTATGGTTCACTTGGAAAGAGTCTACGTGACATCGATTTCACTAGTAACCAGCACGACCTACAATGTCGATGTAAGTAACATTGTTATCTTTATACTAAACATAAATATAGTACTGGGTTTAAAGGATATCTCCACTGATAAAATAATTTTTTTTTGTTTCAGTTTCATTGAAGAACTGGGGGTAAAGGAGCTTGTCTTCATTCTCTTATTCTTCAATAAAACCGGCAGGAGCTGGGAATGAAGGTAGTACTTACCCGATTGCCGCTCCTCCGCCACATCCTCTACAGGTCCCAACAGAGTTCTTACCACACATTATTGCTATTGAAGAACAGGAGGTAAAGGAGCGGTTTCATACCTCCCATTCTTCAATAAAACATTCGAGTCGGGAATGAAGTTAAGAGCTTACCTGATCTCTCGCTCCTCTGACAGGTCCCGACAAACTCTGTATCTATGTGCATGCTCATAAGTCCATCGGGACCTGTCAGAAGACTGGAGGAGGGAGAGAGAGACCAGGTAGTTCCTAACTTCGTTCCAAGTTCCTGCAGGTTTTATTAAAGAATGGGGGGGGGGGGTAAGACACAGCTCCTTTACCTCCTGTTCTTCAATAAACGGAATACAAAAAAAATTTTACCAGTAGTAAAACTGATGTCCTTCATTAAATTCACAATCACATCTTTATAAATGTTTAAATTAAATAGGATGAGAGAACTATTAAATGAGTCTACCATGGAATACAGGTTCGAAAGCTTTTAATAAACATTCATTATCTGTATATATAAAACTCTAACAAGGATTAGCTTAAATATAATGCGGAATGGTTAGAACAGCATTTGAAAAATGTATCAACTTTGCAGCACTGGACCATGGTAAGGTGAGATTTGCTGCCCATTGGGCGCACTTTCCCCAAACCAAAGCAAAACCCACCCTACCTGATACAATAGTGGTTACTGTAGCTCTTGCACTAGTTGGGGGCATGTTAACGTGGATTTAACTGAACATAACACACACCCCTGCGAGACAGTTACTACATAGCCTTGTTCTCCACCTGTTTACATCTTTGAGAGATTAACAGAGCCATAAAAGTGAGAAAAAAGGAATTAATTGAGCATAATAATTAAGTAGAAACTCATTAAAAAAAACTGCCAGACTCTGACATCTATAATGACCCCGTCTTTTGATGTCATGGGTGAAGATGTGCAATTAATCACATTAATCTATTATTTTTTAAAGGAATTTTTTAATGGGATTTAGCAATGTTCTTTCCTAGGTTAAGCTCTCAAAAGCAATGTCTCAGACTGATAAAAGCACTGATAAATATTATGAACCCTAAACCTGTTATATTGCCTTTATTTCTATCTATTTGGCTGGGTATACACCATTCAATTTTTAGGGCCGACCTAAATTACCGTGTATTGGTTGGTCAGCCTGAACAATCGGATAGCGTATTTGCAGGAGTTAACTAGCAGTGACTATTTTTTTTAAACCTCACACTAGCTTACTGCTTATAGTTGCAAACGGTCAGTCAGGAAGCAAAATTTGCTGGTGTGTACCCAGCTTTAGGCAGATTAGATATTATTGCCTCTACATAACCATTACCATGACTGAAATAAATTCAAATAAGACAAGACTTCTGGAAATTTACCATGTTTCTATGGAAGCTCTTAGGAAGCTATATCTTGAAACGACTTTTACGTATTCCACAAAATAAATGCAAACAAAGCGCCAACTACAGACCGGTTTCGGCTTGTAGTTGGTGCTCTGTAGTACGGTCTATAGTTCGGTCTGTAGTTGGCGTTCTGTTTCGGTCTGTAGTTCGGTCTGTAGTGCGCTATGTAGTTCGGTCTGTAGTGCGCGCTCTGTAGTTCGGTCTGTAGTTGCGCTATGTAGTTCGGTCGTAGTTTGCGCTCTGTAGTTCAATCTGTATTTGGCGCTCTGTAGTTCAGTCTGTAGTTGGCGCTCTGTAGCTTGGTCTGTAGTTGGCGCTCTGCAGTTCAGTATGTAGTTGGCGCTCTGCAGTTCAGTATGTAGTTGGCGCTCTGTAGTTTGGTCTGTAGTTGGTGCTCTGTAGTTCAGTTTGTAGTTGGCGCTCTGTAGTTCGGTCTGTAGTTCGGTCTGTAGTTGCGCTATGTAGTTCGGTCTGTAGTTGCGCTCTGTAGTTTGGTCTGTAGTTGCGCTATGTAGTTCGTCTGTGTTGTGCGCCTGTAGTTCAGTGTAGTTGGCGTTCTGTAGTTCGTTCTGTAGTTGCGCTATGTAGTTCGGTCTGTAGTTGCGCTCTGTGTATTCGGATTCGTATTTGCGCTCTGTAGTTTCGATCTGTAGTTGGCGCTCTGTAGTTCATCTGTAGTTGGCGCCTTATTTTGGTCTGTAGTTGGCGCTCTGCAGTTCAGTATGTAGTTGGCGCTCTGTAGTTCGGTCTGTAGTTGGCGCTCTGTAGTTCAGTTTGTAGTTGGCGCTCTGTAGTTCGGTCTGTAGTTGGCGCTCTGTAGTTCAGTCTGTAGTTGGCGCTCTGTAGTTGGCGCTCTGTAATTCGGTCTGTAGTTGGCGCTCTGTAGTTCGGTCTGTAGTTGGCGCTCTGTAGTTCAGTCTGTAGTTGGCGCTCTGTAGTTCGGTCTGTAGTTGGCGCTCTGTAGTTCGGAGTCTGTATTGCGCTCTGTAGTTCGGTCTGTAGTTGGCGCTCTGGTTTTTCATTTAGCTTGTGGAATGCTTAATTTATTAGTAAAAAAAAAGTAGTAAATGCACTAGATTACGCCATGGACATATTCAATACCCTTCTTTTGACCTTGAAATCTCTACAATCTGCTGCTGCACCCACCTACCAATCTTTTCCTGCCGTGCTCTCTGTTCCCCAAGATAATCTTCCCCACACTGCTGCCTCCCGCCTTAACCATCCTCTCTTCTGCTCCCTACCTTTGAATGCTCTCCCTCTCTGCTTTGCCTGGTGACATCCATATACTTTCAAATCTAGACTGTTATCCTACTTTTCTGAGCATCACACACAAATGATTGTTAGCCCTTTTAAGCACTTTGTACCCATCCCCCCCACTTGTACCTGTATGTTTCCCCATAGATTGTAAGCTCTTCGGGGCAGGGATTTCATTCCTGAAATGTCAATGCATGCTGTACTTATATCAATTTATCCATATATTGGATATATATATGGATAAATGTTATATATATATCCATATATATGTATCTTAACCTAGTATAAAATTGTATTTAATTTTTAGCTATCTGTATAATTGCACTTATCCGTTTGTATCCTCTGTATGTTATAATGTACAGCGCTGCGTACCCAGTGGTGCTTTTATAAATAAAATTATACATACATACATATATCACTACATATACATCATACATACAATACATACATACATACATACATCATACATACATACATACTACATACATACATACATATATACATACATACATACATACATACATACATACATATATTTATAACTATGTGCCTTTTTATAGTGGAAAAGTCATGGTATTGCAGTTCTGTTGTGGCTGCATGGGTTGCAAAACGTCCTATTCATCCATTGTAACCGATGCAATGTAAATAGAACTATATTGCGGGCTTTTGCAGGACTTTTTATGGTTGTCATTTGGCTGGTGATGAAGTTCTGCATAGCGTCCCTCAGTGCATCACGCTAATGGAGTGAATACAATTCTATTTGAGAATCTCATAATCATGATGAAATGATTACTGTCTCGTTTATGTCAAGATCCTAAAAAATTTGTTTTCAACTTTTCTTTCTTCGGCTTCTCTTTAGGTTTTCAATTGAGTATTACCGAACCATGCACGCCCTAATATTCGCTGTGGAGGAGATTAACTCAGATCCTGACCTCCTTCCTAACATTACTCTTGGGTTCCATGTTATTGACACCTGCAATAATCTACGGAGAGCGCAACAAGGGACCCTTACAATGCTGTCAGGGGAAAGGAAATCATTCCGAATTATCAGTGTCATAATGGGACCACTCTTGCTGGGATGGTTGGAGACTCTGGGTCCACACGATCCATTTTAATGGCCCAGATTTTGGTCTATACCAATACCCACAAGTAAGCTTAATAATATAAATAGAAGTAGTATTAGGAGCATTAATATCATTCAGATCTAATGGGATTTTATCTTATATTAATAATTTTTTATAGTTTCTCTGGGCAAACTCTGTATCTTGTGCAACTCCCCCCCCCCCCCCCAAAAAAAAAAGCTGGATTTCGTTTGTGTTTTTAATCATTAATTCTGCTCCCAGTAAGAGATTTTATACTTACAAGCTCTGCAATCCACCACCGCGGCTCTGCACTCCGCTCTGCACTTCCGGGTAAGGCAGCCACTGACCGACATTCCCGGAGCAGTCTCCACTGTGGCTGCTCGGGAACAGAAAAAAAACAGTGGAGAGGGAGTGAGGAGACCGGAAGCAGCGTCAATCGAGGAGCTTGGAGGTATAAAATATCTGCTGGGAGCAGAATTAATGATATAAACAAAGCGAAGTCCAGCTTTTAGGGGTTTTGCACAAGACACTAATTTTTGTCCAGAGGGGTGGACATTCCATTTAAGGAAACTTCAAGTCTTGTTTTTGTTTAAAGGGTATGTACACTGTGGATAATAAATAAATAAAGGTAATAATGAACATTTGATTAGCACTGAAGTCCTGAGTTCGATTCCACCCTTGGACACATCTGCAAGGAGTTTGTATGTGTCTCCCCCGTGCTTGCGTGGGTTTCCTCGCGGCACTCTGTTTCCCCACAATCATAAAGACATACTGGTAGGTCCTATGTGTCAACTAAATGTGCTTAAGATTGTAAGCTCTTCGGGAAGGGCCTGATGTGTGCATATACATGTAACTGTAAGGTGCTATGGATGATGTTGGCGCTATATAAATCAATAATAATAATACATTTAATGCTTTTTATGTTTTCTAGATCAGTTATTTTGCAACAAACCCTATTTTGAGCAATCGACACCTCTTTCCTTCCTTTTTTCGGACCATACCTAGTGACGCCTTTCAAATGAGAGGTCTGGCCCAACTGGTTTCACATTTCGGATGGTCTTGGATTGGTCTGCTGCCCAATGATAATGATTACGGTCAGTTTTGGACTTCATCTTGTGAAGCAGGGAAGTAATAAAACTTGGTGGATCCGTGGCCTTTGAGGAGAACATTTGACGGTCAGATAAACAGGAATGCCCCTTACCTAGTGCAGGTTCTTAAAAAATCAACTGCAAAAGTTGTGCTCGTGATAACTCTGATTCTGACTTCTTTTATATGTTGGAAGAGATGTTAATGCGAATAAACCGGATATACCTGGGTAGCCAGCGAAGCCTGGGCAACTTCCAGCTTACTCTCTACGAGAAGATGTCCAGGGTTTTATTGGCCACAATTGGCTTTGCTATACATCATGGGCAGTTACCACAGTTTCAATAATATCTCAGCAACCTCCATCCATAAGGCATCACTATGACCCATTTTTAGTTGAAATTTTGGAGCAAGTTTTCTCTTGCAAATGGTCTAATGAACTGGATACTTTGTTAAGCAGCGACACAATTCCTACCTGCACAGGGAATGAAACTATGGAAGGTCTGTTAACCGAGGGAGATCATGAGTATCTTTCAACGTATACACTGCAGTTTATGTGGTGGCCTGGGCACTTCAAAATATGCTTCACTGTCTACCTATAACTGGACTTGTTGGCTGTGGTGCTGCACTGATATTTCTTCATTCCATTCTGGCATGTAAGACATTAAACATTTAGCAGTCATTATACACATGATTAAACCAATCTGACCCATTCACTGCAATTAACAGCTTCTCTCCGCTACATTAAAAATATAACTTCAGGGACCAAAGATGGGAGCTATGTATTTTTTGATGAAATGGTAACCCGCCAGCTAAATACGACATTGTGAATTGGCATTGGAGTACCAGGCTTCCTGAAGCAGGTGACTGTTGGGAATATGATTTGAATGCGCCTAATGGGAAAATCTTACATGTGGACAGTGCTTCAGTTATCTGGATTAACGAATAGCACACGGTATCATGAAAAGTGGGGGGTGTATATGTGGCAGGGAATTTGTTTACTCTACTTTGAATTATTTTTCGCTACGAAATGACACAAACTTAAAGGACACTTAAGCCTCAAACAACATCAAATTAGAATTCATCTCCTTGTTTCAGTAACAGTGTCTTACCTTCTCATTTAAAATATGGTGGTTAAGAAATTTAACTTTCTAACATGAGGTTTGGTCTTATTTCCCAGTGTTCCAGTAATCGCAAGTTTAGTTTGATTACATCTATACCACATATATATACAGTAAATACTCTGATTTCAACCGCATTGGCTCTTGTATGTCTCTTCATGTCAATGTGTATTACTGCAATATTCCACAGCACTTATTTTGAATACATTCCACCCAGGCACTTACCAAACCTTAAAATCCCCTTACCTCAACACACACAGTTGCTGTTAAGTTGTCTTCATGGTTTTGAAGAAACCACAGGGAGAATGCGATCTCCTTTGGTGTTCGTATCGGGATGACAACATTAATTTTATGTAGCTGTCTGTTTCTTCTTCTTTGCATCAATAAGTTACCTAGACAATTTCACCTAACTTCTGGTTCTGATCTGCTATAGATTTTAGATATTGTGATAACATAGTGTACTGTAACCTTTATATGTTATAAATGATCTTGTGGGTTTTCTCTAGGTTCCCCTTTCCAAGTGCACCCAAGTTGTCCCTGGGATTAAAAAGTGGTAGCACCAGGAGCCATCTTGCTGCTATGAGTGTCCCGGTGCCCTCTGGGGCAGGTTTCAAATTACACAGGTACTATAATAACTATATTTATTATTACTATGTAAAGGTTTATTAATATTTGTAAAATGTGCCTTGGTAGAACAGAAAAAATATTAGACAACTTGTTTTTCTGACCGTGTTTCTAGGTTGCCTTGCCTTGCTCCAGCCCTGATAAGAAAATAATTATATTACACCTGTGTATTTGTTCATTTAATCATTTACAAGTTACAATAGCAACTTTTAATCTTGTCTTTTACATTAAACCTATTTAAAGCTTTAATGATACATTTTATTTTCCGATTCCATCGAATGTTCTTCTTGTTCCTGGACACTTGGCCAAGTTTGCAACACACAAGATGCTTACCAAGGACTACAGAGTTCCTTTCCTAAGAGAACCGCTTGGGTGATCTGGCACTGGTTCCTCTTCTCTTCATTGATACCAATTACTATTCTGGGAGTTTATATTTGTTTAACATGACACCGATTAGTCGAGCCAATACTATTTTCTTAGTTGCCTCCTTCTGATTTCTCTTGTTCCTGTTTCCTTGCTCTTTGATGTTTATTGTTTACCCACAATTGAAAATTGTCTGTCCGTCAGGTGACATTTGGGATAATTTTTTACTTTCTGTATCTCCTGTGTCCTGGCTAAAACCACACAGTTGTTATTGCCTTTAATGCAACAAAGCCAGACAGCAGGTTAAGAAAGCTGAACAGTGTCAAGTTCCATATTTGTTATTGGGATTTGTGTCTTTTTCAATTGTTTGTTTGTGTAGCTTGGCTTGGTTTTCTCCTCCTTTCCCTGAACTTAACACTGACAGTAAATCAGGATATCTTCTCATTAACTGCAACGAAGGGTCCATCAACTGCTTTCTGGTGCTGGGATATCTTGGACTTTTGGCCACAAGTTGTTTCTTTGTTGCCTTCTCTGGCCAGACGTCTCCTGATAGTTTCAATGAAGCAAATTAATCACATTCAGTATGTTGGCTCCTCAGTGTCTGGGTGTCCTTTATCCCAGCCTTCTCAGTGCACGTGGGAAGTACACAGTAGCTATGGAGTCTTTGCCATTCTGTGCTCTTCCAGCTGGCATGTGGGATGCATCTTTATTCCGACCGAATTTTTCATCATACTTTCCGACCTAAATGAATTCCAGAGAACATATCTTTGGGAAAGGAAATGTGCAAGATGAAAATGGTATTAACAGCAGCAGTTATTTTTCATATACTGGATAATAGTATTTTACATGTCACCGAAGCAACCCTAATCGTACATATATGGTGCAAACATTGCCCTACAATCACATAATTAGACAATGAAGAACCATTAAAGGGAAGTCCAGGCAAAAATAACTTAGCTATAATGATCTCCAACCAAACTTCTAAACCCCCAAACAATAATATCCAAATATGCCCCTGAAGGGACTACCTGACCCGGGCCCATCCCACCTAGACTCTGCCCCTGTACCTGTTTCGAACTTGTTCCTGTTTGTGCTGACAGCTGCTCTACTTTATGTTCATGGCTGTCAGATGATTGGGTGTGGCGTCATGTGGCGTCTTTACTGACAGGAAGTTTGCAGAGGAGGAGGCAGCCGAGGGACCCAGGTCAGTTAAGGAACTTCAGGGGCATCTTTGTAATAACTATTGTCAATGAGAAAGTGGGGTTTGGGAGGGTGGAGCTCATTTAAGCTAAAGTAAATTTTTGCCATGGACATGCCCTTCAATTATATACTTATTTTTTTTTTTAATATAGTTAAAAAATAACACGTTAAAGACATGAAATTTATATAGATCAGTAATAATGTAAAAATATGACGTTACAGATTCCATCCACACTAAGGGGCTATTTATAAAGGTTGTCTTTTTCGCCAAATAATTAGCGCAGCACATCGCAGCGAAAAGTCCAGCCATTCGGGGCTTCGTTTCGCCTTATTTATAAAAAAGAAGCGAAAAAAAACACACTTCGCGCTGAAAAAAAGGCGAACGGCGCGATAAAGAGCGCGAAAGTATCGCCAGCGAAAACTTAACGCATCATAGAAGACTGCATTGCGAAACCATTTCGAAACCAGAAAAGCCCCCTAAAAATGATGTCAAGTTCAAAATGGCCACCC
Organism: Hymenochirus boettgeri; assembly: GCA_019447015.1. Lineage (NCBI taxonomy): Eukaryota > Metazoa > Chordata > Amphibia > Anura > Pipidae > Hymenochirus > Hymenochirus boettgeri. The sequence goes on from CM033471.1 coordinate 272,764,307, forward strand.
TCACATTTACCAAGAAATCAGCCATGTCTTTTAGTCATTCTAGAATTTCTCAATTGGAATACAATTTTTCTTTGCACTGCACACTTCGCCTTTCTAATGCGCGTTCGCTTTTCCAAGGCATATTAATTCTAATGGCGTTCGCCTTCTAATGTCGCTTTTCCAAGGCATATTACACTCTAATGCGCGATCGCCTCTAATGCGCGTTTGCTTTTCAAGGCATATTACCCATTAGAATGCTTTTCGCTCAAACAATGACTTTTCACCACCTTCAGTCGCGCTAATCTTTCGCCTCTTTTTAACGCAAAAAACCACCTTCGCTCTTTTATAAATCGCGTTATGCTTTTTGCTCCTTTTTCTCTAGAAATTACCATTGCGAAGTTAGGCGAAAATGGTTTTAGCGAGAGCTCGCGGAAACGGTTCGCCATTCGTTACGCTACCTTTATAAATAGCGTTAACTGTCTTTTTGGCGAAAACCCATGCGAAAAGCGATGCGAAAACATTTCGCTACTTTTCGCTCTTTTATAATATGCCCCTAAGTCCCACTAACCCACCAAATAGCTGATGTAGAGTCGTCATTGGATAAGACCCCATTGAATAGTTTCTAGAGCTATTGCAATATTAAAGGACAACTAAAGCCTCAGACCACTTGATTAGAAGGCAGATCTCCATGATATAAAAACATTTATATTATTGTTGAAAAATTTTACTTCTAACATGAGGTTTGTCTTATTTCCATTGTTCCAAATCACACCAGTGTGGTCACTGACCATTATGTCCTTACACATGCTCAGTCCTAAGATACGCAGGAACTTTGTTACAGTCACACCACTATTAGTCCTCTAGCCAATCCTTTTATAGGATAGAATAGGAAGGGAGCATGTGACTAGATCAGGGATGTGCGCCTTCACTGTCCATACACACAGTTATTTCATCCAGTTCTTCAAGTGGAAACATTACTAATTCTATTTTACTGTATGCTATTTACAGTTTATTGGTATTTTGAGGGGATATGTTCAGATTCTGGGTGTAAAAAATTGAGTTTCTCCTTTAATGTTGCAATGGACCCTTTGTTGTGCTCTTGGTAGATAGTCCCCTATTTTCTCTATTTTAACTTGCTTAAAATATTGGCAAGGAACGTGACCTGGTTCAAGAGAGGTGTCAAGGAGGCCATTTATGTGAAAATAAGAATCAAGCCTAAATCGTGGGGGTTGACACCAAACTGTTTGCTATGTACTATGCTGTTTGACACCTTACCCTGGTGTTCCTATAACACCTCTTAGCCACTATTGAAATCACGCCCTTAACCACTGGCTGTGATCTGCTAATTGGGAATTTCCAGTGTACATAATTGCCACATATTCTTGAACAATTCATCTGAATTGAGAGAATCCAGCACCATTATTTATCTGTGCACCATTATTTAACTGTGCACCATTATTTGTCTGTGCACCATTATTTAACTGTGCACCATGCTTTGTCTGTGCACCATTATTTACCTGTGCACCATCATTTACCTGTGCACCATCATTTATCTATGCACCATTATTTAACTGTGCAACATTATTTGTCTGTGCACCATTATTTACCTGTGCACCATCATTTATCTGTGCACCATTATTTATCGGTGCACCATTATTTATCTGTGCACCATTATTTATCTGGGTGTCTGCTTAATAACACCTTTAAAATATTCCCTCATTACTAGGGAGCACATACAGCTATGAATTAAATTTTCCTTGTATGAAAGTTCTGATCTATGCAACCCCTGGTGGTCAAGTAAGGAAACTGTTTGTTTTTTTTTTTGTCTCTTGAAATGAAATGATACCATTAATTGGCTAACTATAACATGCTTTCAAAGCATTTTATGCTTCCTTCTCAAGCAAGATACAATACTGAATCTGGCAATGCTTGCAGTTTTATACACAAATGAAATCAGAAATAGAAAAGTTGAAGAGATGTGATCTCTTGACATGCAAAAATGATTGGCTAGAACAACCAGACAAATCTGTAAATCATGGCTGATCACGTGTTCTTCAACTGGCAGAGTGATTGGTTGAGCCAAAATATCAGTTCTACTGATTTAAAGGGCATGTCCACCACCAAAACTATAATTTGCCCCAGTGCTGCCCACACTGTGTAGCATTAAAAAATCCTTACCTTACATCTCAGCTCCTTATGGTTCTCCTGCAGTGCTTGTTCAAAGTCCCAGAAAGTGAAGAGTAGGAGCTATCTGAGTGTCATCCAGTCCCTGGTTCTTCCTTGTCCTATTTGAGTACGCTGGCATGTGCAGAGGAGCCCTCCACCCCCTCCCTCCAGATCCATTGTTTCAGCCTCATCAATAATTTTTTAAAACAAGCTACAGAAATACACTTACACTCCTTCGTTCCCTCGGCTGTCTGCATAGCCAGCAGCTGCAGCTGCATCTCAGCCAATCACAGACGCGTCTGCCAGTCCGACTCCTCTCTGCTGTTTCTAGCAAGCAGAGAACCAGGAGCAGGGCACCGGGGGGAATAAAGTATTGTAAGTACATTTCTGGGGCTTGTTTTACATAACAAAGGTTTTTTTCAGGGTGGAGATACGCTTTCCAACCAAGCAAATGCCGATCTCTTTATCAATTAGAAGGTCTGTGAGCATCAATAATGTGATTAGTAGTTGAACTGTATTCCTTAGAATACAGTTAATTATAGGGGTTAATTATAAAGAATGAGGTCCCCACGCTATTTAAAAATTCGTTTTATCTCATTATTGTTACATTAACTGGCTTAATATTCGTATATGTTTCCCTATCACAACTGACCTGCAACCATTTTTACGCCATGTCTTCTGCATAGCTTTAAAACCGCAATTAAAAAAGGCTACCAAAGAGTACAAAACACCCGATAGTACAACGGGTATCGTGGGTTTTGCACTTATTTTTACCCTTAGCACAGGATGTTGCATCTCCCTGAATCAATTCTTTGGGTTTATAAAGAATTGTGCTGCTTGTTAATATAAATTCTTACAATCCATATATAGAGAGTACCAGGGCACTCTGTGTATTCAGTATTATACTTTATTCAACGTTTCGACTCTTCAATGTGTGGCTTCATCAGGAAAAAAACTGTATTTTTTTTCCCCCACACTGAGGATTATAAATAAAAGAAACGTGAATGTTTGTCGTTCAAATTATATTTTATTATCATTTTCTTCTGTATTTCTAACAAGGTTTGCTGTTGAGTATTTCCAGAGTATGCACGCCCTTGTTTTTGCCGTGGATGAGATTAATTCAGACCCTAAGCTCCTTCCCAATATTACATTAGGATTTCACGTTTTCGACACCTGTTTTACTTTGCAAAAAGCAGCACAAGGGACCCTGCTGTTACTTTCAGGGGGACAGAAAATCATCCCAAATTATAACTGCCACAAAGGGTCACCTCTTGCAGGTATTATAGGTGACTCTGGGACTACAGGATCCATTCTAATGGCACAAATATTGGGACTGTACCGATACCCACAGGTAAGGGCAAAATATGAAACATCCCTGCTTGGTGGCTTATTAACATATGTAAATCAAGTTATTTTCAGTTGAACTTTCTAAATATCCCAGATAATTTGTAAATAGCAGAGCAAAACCATTTACTACAGGTAAATGTTTTTGCTCTGCCATTTACATATTATTCATAAACTTGCTATCCCAATCTTTATATATTTTTACAGATCAGTTACTTTTCAACCAACCCTATTCTAAGTGATCGTGACTCCTTTCCCTCATTCTTTCGTACCATTCCTAGTGATGAATTTCAGATGCGAGGTCTGGCACAACTGGTCTTACATTTTGGTTGGTCTTGGGTTGGTCTTCTGGCCACTGATAACGATTATGGTCAATATGGACTTCTAATGGCAAAGCAGGAGATAGTAAAGGGTGGATCCTGTGTGGCCTTCAGTGAAAATATTTTAACTGGTTACCCCAACAGAAATGGTCCTCACCTTGCACATGTCATTAAAAAATCAAATACCAATGTTGTGATTGTGATATCGTCTGAATTTGATTTTGCAATTGTATTAGAAGAGCTGTTAAGGCAGAATGTAAGTGGAATTACCTGGATAGCCAGTGAAGGTTGGGCAACCTCAAATCTACTCTCTCATACAAGATTTCAAGGGATATTATTGGGATCTATTGGTTTTGCTATCCACAGTGGACAGATTCCAGAGTTCAATAAATATCTCAACAGCCTCCATCCTATAAAATCCCCCAATGATTTATTCATAGTTGAATTCTGGGAGCAAGTCTTCCTTTGCAAGTGGTTCAATCCTGAGATCCTTCCTACGTATGTGGCTAACTCCACCATTAAAAAATGCACAGGAAATGAAAAGTTGGGGAATCTATTAACTGAAGAAGATCATAGAGTATCACTAAATGTATACAATGCAGTTTATGCAATAGCATGGGCTTTCCAAAGTTTATGTAATTCTGGATCGGGACCGCACCATCCTGTTGCTTGTAGAAATTTCTCTTTATTTTTCCCTTGGCAGGTGAAGAACTCTCTATATAATGGGACAGTATGTATTTATTTATTTCAAAGTATAGATAAACATTCCCTTTTTGTTTTGTTTTGTTTGTTTAGCTTCTGTTTTATATTAAAAATGTAAACTTCAAAACCCAAGACAAAAGCCAAACTTTTTTTGATCCAAAAGGGAATCCACCTGCCATCTATGACATTGTGAACTGGCGTTTGAGTGTCAAAGGAAAGCTAGAGCATTTTGTAATTTCTAGCTACGACCTTAAAGACATTCATGGCAAAATCTTTAATCCTGGCAGCGCAGAAATTACGTGGATCAACAACAGTGCACAGGTAATAACTAGAGATGTTCAAAACCTGAGAGATCCGTTCCATTTATTGATTTTCAGAATTTCGAACAATTAGAGAATCCAAAAACGGACCCGTAGAAGTCAATGGGGAAAAGGGTAGGGTCAGGGTAACACAAACATATCACCGAAACGTAAATAATATTTTTGAGCTTCTTGCATGTATACCCGAGGCTACTTTCGGTAACCCTTAAAAGTAGCCTGGTATATTCCGTAACCCCCGAATGTAGATTTGGTAACCCCTGACAGTACATAACCCTCGAAAGTAATTAACCCTCAAAAGTAGATAACCTAATTAGCAGTTATTATTTACAATGGGTGTCGATAGTGTAACATTTTCATTTTCTATAATTAAAAGGCAGGAATTAGTAGCAAACTCTTTAAGAAATGATTCCGCTCGGGCACAATAGACAATAATTTTCAGCTGATCATGCCTTATCCTCCCTTAGATGCAAGTACAGGTATACATGCAATGTGAGAAAGCCTGGTTGGCCCAGGGAGCTAGCGGTCTTAGCTTGATTCTATGCTAAAAATTGCAGGGGTGTGTGCTTGTTAATTAAAACAAAAGAGAAATTAGAAATATCTGTTCCTACTCTATAAATATAAAGGGGTATTTCAATAAACAGTATTGCTATACATACCTTTTACTACCTTCTTAACCTTTAATATAGGTTCCTATTTCCAAGTGCAGCCCCATTTGTTCTCCTGGATTCAGAAAAGTAATAGTTCCAGGAAAACCTAGTTGCTGCTATGAATGCGTACAGTGCCCCAAGGGTGAGATATCAAACCAAACAGGTGAGTTTTTTCTTATAATGTTGTATAATATATGTCCGTTTCTGAATAACCTTATAAAATCGGTTATTTCCAGATGCGGTGGAATGTCATCCATGTTCCTGGGACACCTGGCCCAATCAGCAACAGGGTGAATGTATACCAAGAGCTACAGAGTTCCTTTCATATGAAGAACCTTTGGGTTACAGCCTAGCAGCCAGCTCTATCTTCTCTACCCTTACTCCAATTTTTATTTTAGGGGTTTTTATTCATCATAAAAAAACACCAATTGTCCGAGCCAACAACTATCCCCTTAGTTGTCTTCTCCTCATTTCCCTGTTGCTCTGTTTCCTCTGTTCTTTAGGTTTCATTGGTTACCCTCAAACTGGAAAATGTCTCCTACGTCAGGTGGCATTTGGTTTGGTTTTTACTCTCTGTATCTCCTGTGTTTTAAGCAAAACTATCACTGTTGTCATTGCTTTTACAACAACCAAACCAGGCAGTAAACTAAAATATTGGACAGGGTTGAAGACACCCTACTTGATTGTCATAGTTTGCATGTTTGCTCAATTATGTATATGTGGAACTTGGCTGATCTTCTCTCCTCCTTTCTCGGAGCTTAAAGCTGATATTATACAGGGAGTGATCATAATTAATTGTAATGAAGGTTTGCCAGCTGCTTTCTGGTGCATGCTGGGATATCTTGGACTACTGGCCACCATCAGTTTCATTGTTGCTTTTCTAACCAGGCAACTTCCAGACAGTTTCAATGAAGCCAAATATATCACATTCAGTATGTTGGCTTTCCTCAGTGTCTGGGTGTCCTTTATCCCACCCTATCTCAGTGCTCGTGGCAAATATACTGTGGCTTTAGAGGTCTTTGCTATCCTGTCTTCCACGTGGGCTGTTGTGGTTTGTATCTTTGTGCCAAAATGTTTCATCGTATTGTTCTTTCCAAACATGAATTCCAAAGAACATATTATGGGTAAAAATAAAATTGACCCACCACTAAAACTACTTCCATATAGAAGCAAATAAAGAACATATAATTTATTACTGTGCACAATTGAAACTGTGTGTATATTAATAATTCCAAACTTACTATTTTTAAAGGGTTGTGGGGTTAATGTTCTGATTAAATGTAATGCAATGGATTGTAAAAAGAATACAATACAAAACAAATAATATAAGACATATAAAAATATAAAACATAATAATATAAAACATAATAAAATATAAACGTTGAGGTTGTTTTTTCTAACAAACCTTATTTTTAATTATGTTGTATTATCATATATAAAGTACAACATTGCTTTTTGATATTTTATAAAGCAATAAAATACATAAACAAGATTTGTGGCTCTGGTCATACCCTTCTCCTATTGGTGGGAGGCAATCACATGGTCTGTGTGCTTGAGGTTTCAGAGTGTTCATTTCTCATCATATAATTTCAACCAATAGGCTACCTCCACACCACCCCAGCCAGGTGAGGAGCTCCAAAGACTCTTTTGATGTACTTAGAAACACCTTTATTATTGGTACAACAATAGTACAAAACAGTGAGCTCGAACATGAGCAATGGTATCACACAGTTTTACGCGTTTTGGGCTGATGTGCCCTTACTCATAGAGTCGTTGGAGTTCCCCACCTTTTTGGGGTTGTGTGGAGGTAACCTTCTGATTGAAATATAATACAGACATTATCAATATAGAGGAAGTAGAAGGATACCCCCTCAAATAAATAAATACAAATAGATCCCTGTTAGGTCAACAGTTTGCAGCTACCACTATCAGATATGGTTTTCCACAAAGATTATCTTAAAGGAGAACTATACTCACCTCCACCCAGTTCCACCGTCCAGGCAGTATGTAGAACCCAGGATGAGGACCTAAACCATAAGGTCCTCACCACTGGGATCACCTTCTATCCTCTGTAATCCTTACTTGAAGTTTGCTTCACGGCTCTGGCTCCACTTCCGCATTCCCGATCCCGGCCAATGAGAAGACATTCTTCTACAAAGCGTGTCTTCTCATTGATGGAAGTTGCCAATTGAGTGGAAGACGGAGCGAACATGAAGCGAACTTCAAGTAAGTATTACAGAGAATAGAAGGTGATACCAGCGGTGAGGACCTGGCAGTTTAGGTCCTCACCCTGGGTAATACACATCAGTGGACAAAGGTTTAGATGAGTATAGCTGTCCTTTAATTAAAAAAAGCATATTTAATTCTATTAATATTTTGTATAATATAACAATGTGTAAAATTGTTACAGATTTTGGTGTTTAAGGTGTTTTATTTCTAATTTTACAACCATAAAAGCCACATTGTCTCACAGTCCCTTTGCACCATCCATTTGAAAGCTAACATCTGATTGGTTAGGGTAAAATTAGCATTTTTAACCATAAGAACTTTTATTGAATCTGCCTGATAATTTGGAGTGTGATGTAAATGGCAGGTAAATCTGTACAGATTTATGCTCTTTTAAAGCCCCATGCAATCCAATGTTAAGTTTTGCATCGTGTTAAGTTCCAAATACATTGTTTTTTACTGCTTACATGCTAATCTAAGAAATACACTGTAAATATTACTTTGCTTTTTTGTATAAAATGATCACATTATATATTAGTCAGCCGTAGAGCAAGTTGTGAATCAACATTAACACCTAGGGACCAGAACCATCAGAGTACACACTTCCCTAAAATTTGCATCTGCTATAAATTAGGATTATATCATTGTTAAGACAGGAGCACTGAATGTGTTTGAAATAAAAAAAATGATATTGCTGTTTCGTGTCAGGGAGAGGGAGGATCTCTGTGCTGTTATGTGATTGGTTGTCAGCTTCTAGGATGCAAGGCTGCAACTTCCTTGTTTTAATCTGTTGAGCACTACAGAGCATGTGCATATACTGCAATACATACCTGGGGGTTTACCCAGCTAAGGTGTATTATGGGAACTGACCCCTAGGGCCATTTTTCTAAAGGCACGGTATGGCCTTTTAGCGATACCGTAACTAAAGTAACTAACTTCCGTAAAGGATTGTTACTTTTTGTACATTTTAACAATAGTTAAAATGTAGGGATGGCCGGTTCACGGATTTACAAGTGCCTTTGTTGGGGGTCCTGCAGCTTGAAAACAGGACCCTCCTTGGCTCTTAGAAGAGCCCTTGGGAGTGTGTCTTCTTTCTTCCATCCGGCAACACCAGTGTCTCTGATGTCACCAACACTGGGCGATGTCACAATGCCACCGGCGCTGGCGACATCTACATCTTGATCCGGGGTCCTGTTTTCAAACTGCAAGACCCCCAACAAAGGCACTTGTCAGTGCCACAAGGGCCTTTCTAAGGGCCACAAGGGCACTTATAAGTGCCAGGGAAGGGGGGTCCCAGTTCTAGCTGTGGGACCCCTTAAGCCCCAAAGGGCATCTATCAGTGCCACAAGGGCCCTTCCAAGGGCCACAAGGGCACTTATAAGTGCCGAGGAGGGGAGGCCCTGGTTCAAGCTGCGGGACCCTTTAAGCCCCAAAGGGCACTTGTCAGTGCCACAAGGGCCCTTCCAAAGGCCACAAGGGCACTTATTAGTGCCAGGGAGGGGGGGGGTCACGGTTCAAGCTGCGGGACCGCTTAAGCCCCAAAGGGCACATTTCAGTGCCACAAGGGCACTTATAAGTGCCAGGGAGGAGGGTACCAGTTGAAGCTGCGGGACCCGTTAAGCCCCAAAAAGCACTTGTCAGTGCCACAAGAGCACTTCCGAGGACCACAAGGGCACTTATAAATGCCAAGGGGGAGTCCAGGTTCGAGCTGCAGACCCCTAAAGCCACAAAGGGCCATTCCAAGGGCCACAAGGGCACTTATGAGTGCTGGGGGGGGGGTCCTGGTTGAGCCCCAAAAGGGACTTGTCAGTGCCACAAGGGCACTTATAAGTGCCAGGGAGGGGTCCCAGTTCAAGCTGTGGGACCCCTTAAGCCCGAAAAAGCACTTGTCAGTGCCACAAGGGCCCTTCCGAGGACCACAAGGGCACTTATAAATGCCAGGGGGGAGTCCAGGTTCGAGTCAATTTATTTTAGAAGGAGTAGCACAACATGTTTCAGACCATAGGTCCTTCACCAGGTGAATTAGTAGGTAGGTGCATTAATTCAGGTGCATTAATGAAGGACCTACCTATGGTCTGAAACATGTAGTGATACTCCTTCTAAAATAAATTGACCCAACAGATGGGTTTATACCTACAACTGACTCTCTCCAGTAATTCTTTTTCTATTTTGATACACACAGGTTTATCATATTATTCACCCAGCAGCCAAAGCAAAGGGAGGGGTGAGATACTAGTTGTTGTATGTTTGTGAATGTGCTCTGTCTATTGGGACAATGTTGTTTGTAGACTTTAGTTCTCCTTTAAAATAGACCAGAACATGGCAAGTGATGCTACTTGATTGTGGTCATGTGACAAACATGAATTAATCACAGAGAGGGGTGAAGAGTGCCCCTTAGTTAACATTTAATATAACATGATTTTAAATATATATTCATACATTTATAATTCATAAGGCTAGGCATTTTCAATGGGGAGGTGCAGTGGTGAGAATCTATATTACAATCACTCAGTGATGTCACTGAGTTACTTCCTGTCTCCCACTACCCCTCTGACTGTCTCCCCCTCCCTGTATTAGTCATTTATATAGGAATCCTGGTTTATTCCTGACAGACAATGTTCGATTCTTCTTTCTCTTTTCAATAGGAACAGTAATTAACTATTTATACATTAATCAGGGATTCCTATATAAATGACTAATACAGGAAGGGGAGAGACAGTGTTAATGGGCAGTTTTTTTTTGGATGGCCATATGTATTATAAGAAATAATACGCTACCTACAATGTTATATATGGATTTACCTTATATATAAGTGTAATATAATATACTATCCTTATATTAAACTGTAGGTAGCGTATTATCCCTTATATCATTCTCCTTTTTAAGTCTAACAGGGCAATGCACCAAGAGGCGCTTTGCTCCTGTTGTTACTGTTGTAACTGATGTTATATCGGTTAGCGTGACTTAAACTTCACTGCGGCAGCTGTGTGGCTAACGCGAAAGTTAACCGCACAGCCCCTGCAAGCGTTGTTTTTCTATTGTGGAACTTTAAACTCCAGCAAATATCTGGCATAAAAGCACAGAAATACATATTGCCACTTAGCAATGCACCAAAAGCAGCTATCGGCATATAACATCGCTGGGGGGCTTTGCACTCAGTGCATCGCCCTGTAAGTGTAAATAATCCCATTTGAGACTATAAAAATGCTTTTCTTTTTTTAACTTTTTCTTATATGATTTAACATTAGTTTTGCTTCTGAATATTACTACACCATGCACGCTTTAATATTCGCTGTGGAGGAAATCAATCCAGATCCGGACCTTCTTCCCAACATCACACTTGGATTCCAGGTTTTTCATAAATGCATTTCAATACGTAAGGCAGCACAAGGGACTTTTTCACTGCTATCGGGGGGGAATGAATTCACCCCAAATTACAACTGTTACTCAGCCACTCCTCTTGTCGGTATGATTGGTGACTCGGGGTCCACACGTTCCATTCTTATGGCCCATATTCGGATTGTACAGATACCTACAGGTATGTATGAATATATGTTTATTTCATTTAGTGTAGTATCACTAAGGTACACAGCACTGTGAATAATATACTGTATATATTACAGTGTACAAACAAGATAATGAGTGAGAATAAAAATAATAACGTAACTGGGCAATAAATACATTTAATCAATAAAAAGCAAGGATGGATAGAAAAAAAGTGCTAAGTTGTGAAACATGAGGAATGAGACCCCTGTCCCGAAGAGTTATATCTAAATAATAAGAAACAGAGACTTCTGAGTACTTTCCATGTTTCCATGGTAGCTCTTACGAAAGCTATACCTATTGAAATGTTTTTACAACATTCCACAAGCTAAATGCAAAATCAAAGCGCCAGCTACAGACCAGTGTGGAAACATGAACATTACCCAGAAGTTGCTGTTCGTTCTTTATTTGCATATCTTGAAGGGGAGCTGGAATGCCTCATACTCTCCCTATCTTATTTAATTTATAATTGATGTATATCAAAATAAGAAAACATATGAAAAAAAAGATTATGGATAGAGACGGATGAACTTACTGAAGTTTGGTTCGTTTACGAACTCTCAAACATCAGTTAAATTTCAGAAGTTCGGAAATAAACCCATTAAAGTAAATGGGGGATGATATTTCCAAAAGTCCGGATGATTTACAGATAAACTAAAAATGGTAACTTACTTTAAATGGCTGTGGCACCTGGGAAGCGGTCTGGGGAACATGCCACTATCACCAAAACTTGTTAAAACACTTCTTACTTCATGATCGGGCAATTATCGGGTTTGCGCAAGCTACATTCGAGTGTTACGGCCGATTTGAGGGTTACCGAACGATACATTTGAGGGTTACCAAACGTTACATTTGAGAGTTACCGAAAGTCGAAGATTCTAGGGTTAGCAAAATCAAACCATAAATTTGAGGGTTACCAAAAACGAACAATACATTCGAGGGTTACCGAACAATATATTTTAGCAACAACGAAACATCCATTCGAGGGTTACCGAAAATGAACTAAGTGATACATTCGAGAGTTAGTGAAAATGAACATTACATTCAAGGGTTACCGAACTAGGCATACTAGGGTTAGCGAATAGCTCACAAATTTGATAATTATCGAGTTCGAAACCAATAATTATTAAGTTCGAACCCGAACTAGTTAGACTAGTTCCAGTTCACCCAAACTTGAGTTCGGGTCCATCACTAGTTATGGATTGTTATTTAATCTTCATTCATATATAAAGTGTGCCAAGTCTCTGTGGGATATTCAGGAACCTTTCAAATACTAATGTTCTCTTATATTTTTACAGATCAGTTATTTTGCAACCAACCCCTATCTCAGCAATAGGAATCTTTTCCCTTCATTTTTCCGTACTATACCAAGTGATGAATTTCAAATGCGAGGGCTAGCCCACTTGGTCTCATATTTTGGATGGGCATGGGTTGGTCTCTTGGCGAATGATAATGATTATGGACAATTTGGACTTCAGGTGGCTAATCAAGAAATACAAAATGGTGGAGCTTGTGTGGCCTTTTCTGTAAACTTATTGACTAGTTAACCCAATAGAAATGCCCCTTACATTGTGAAAGTCATTAAAACCTCAAGTGCAAAGGTTGTTGTTGTGATATCTACTGAAACTGATTTTAGTTTTGTAGTGGAAGAGTTGTTGAGGCAAAATGTATCTGGAAATATCTGGGTAGCCAGTGAAGCTTGTGCAACTTCAAGTCTACTCTCCAAAGAACGATTTAAAAACATTTTACTGGGTACTATTGGTTTTGCCATATGCAATGTGCAGATGCCAAAGTTCACAAATTATCTCAATGGCCTCCATCCATTAAAATATCTTCATGATCCATTCATAATTGAATTTTGGGAACATGTTTTTTCTTGTAAGTGGCCTAGTCCGGAGAATTGATTTGCGACAGATAGAATATGCACGGGGGAAATGAAAATTTGGAAGCCTATTATCTGCCGATGATTTTAGAGTATCGAACAATATATACAATGCAGTCTATGCATTTGCCTGGGCCGTTAAAAGTTTGCTTACTTGTACTCCTGAACTTGGACCACTCCATCAGGGAGAAGGTACTAATATAAAATCCTTCCATCCTTGACATGTAAGAGACTCCTCTTTACCCAGTTACTATACATTTATTTATTAACGTCAACTAATAATTCTCATGGTAACTATGTTTTATTTTTTTTTAACAACAGCTTCTTCACTATATACGAAATGTTAACTTCAAGACCCACGACAGACGCTACATGTTTTTTGATAAAAAGGAAACCCTCCTGCTCTCTATGACATAGTTAATTGGCGTTTGAGTTCTAGGGGCACATTAGAGCAAGTTACAGTTGGGATATATGATATAAGTGACGCCACTGACAGTATCTTAACAGTAAATAGCACTAAAATAACATGGCACGGCAACAGTTCACAGTTCACAGAGACACAGTAAATGGCAAAATGTAGCTAAGGCTGGCTAAGGCACCATTTTAAAGATAAGAACTTATTGAATAGCCCTGAATGTCTTTTGGTTTCAAAGGGTTTGGGTGTCATAGTTCAGTAGCTGGATAGTTTGTATTAGAATCCTTTTCTTAGAAGGGGGATCATATTATTTTGAAAGCACTTGTATTAGTTAAGGCCCTAATGCGGCAATTGTGTGATCCTCTTTTTACACCGCAGCCACCATTATTAAAGTCTTAAAGCTGCATGGACCCTCGTTATATCACGTTTTAACACAGCTTTAAGACTATAATAGCTTATAGCGTCTCTGCACACATCGCCCCTTAAATATCTTATTAATTTAAAGTTTAATATTTATTATTGTCTTAAATGTGACTTCAGATCTACAAGGGTGCTGTAAGTCAGCCACTTGGGCTAGATCTTGAACCCAAGTCCAACCCAAACTTTAACAAACTCTGACTTTTTTTAGAACTTCCCGAACTACGAAATTTCAGCTTGTGAAGGTTCTCATTCATCCAGGCCATGGTATATCTGTTGTATTCAATTAGATCAACTGGACTTGAAGTTTAGTTCTTGAAGATGTTTCACTAGTCATCCGACTGGCTTTCTCAATTCAGAATGACTTGTACAAGAATCTGTGGCAATCTGTGATTGTAATGTTAACATATTGGCAAAGGAATGTGACTGGTTCAAGAGAGGTGTTAAGGAGGCCGTTTATGTTAAAATAAAGAAACCAAGCCTAAATAGAGGTGGGGGGGTTCGACACCATCTGTCTGCCATGTACAATGCTGTTTTAACACCTTACTCTTGGAGTTCCTATAACACCTCTTAGCCACTATCCAATCACGCCCTTAACACCTGGCTGTGATATGCTAATTGGGATTTTCCAGGGTACATAATTGCCACAGATTCTTGTACAAGTCATTCTGAATTGAGAGATCCAGTCGGATGACTAGCGAAACGTCTTCAAGAACTAAACTTCAAGTCCAGTTGATCTAATTGAATACAACAGATATATGGAATTTCAGGTTTTCCGAACTCGTGGACATAATTTTGATAATTATCGAAAATTTGATTATATTCAAATTGTTAACCTTCAAATGTACCATTCGCTAACCCTCAATTTTAGTCATAAACCCTGTATCTATTGTTTCGGCGATAACCCTCGAATGTAGCATTTGCTGATAATCCTCAAATGTAGTGGTTCGGCGATAACCCTTGAATGTATTGTTTGGTAACCCTCGAATTGCCAATAACCCTCGAAATGTATTGTTCGGTAACCCTTGAATTGGCGATTACATAATGTAGTGAAAACTCATTACGGAAACCTGATGTAAGGATCTCCTGCTCTGCCTTATGTTACCTGTAGATGTCACTATTCCTTGTTCCTATTTAGTCCACTAACAGGGTTATTCAATAAAAGTTCTTATCATTAAAAGTGGTGCTAATTTTGCCCCAACCAATCAGATGCTTGCTTTCAAAAGTTAAATAAAATTTGATTGGTTGGGGCTAAATTAGCCCCATTTTAAACAATAAGAACTTTTATTGAATCTCCCTGTTAGTGTCCCTGTTTTGTGTTCCGGATATCACCTCTAGTTGTCACTGTTTTGTTATTCCACTTCCCACCAGTAGCAGGCCATTTCACCTTTGGACAATCATTACTCATCATGTTCACCTGATTGCCGTCTCCAATTATTTAAGGACTCCACCCCATCAATTCATTGCCAGATCGTCGTTTTTGTGGCTGCTCTCCCCATTCATCATCCTTGCTCCTGTTCCAGACCTTGTTCTTGTTCTGAGTCCTTGCCTAGCTTTTGTTCCAGTCCTGCTTCCGTGCCTGTTCTAGTTCCCTATTATCTTTCCCTTCATTCTCTTGTCTTTTGTATATAGTCTTGTCAGTATTCTTATCATTTTCACTTTGTGTTTAGGTGTGTTTAACAAAGTTTATTGCACTGGGTGGAATCAATAACGAGAATTTTACAATAAGGGGGGGGGGTGATTTAGATAGAGAACTTATTAAATTGGAGCAAAGATTTATATTCATTCTCCACAGCACACAACCTACAGGTTTGAATGACCAGATGGAACTAGCACCCTTTTTGTAATCAGATAATGAATGTTGAGAATCTCTTATTAAGAATCTCTTATTGGTAATGATAGTTTCTAGAAATTACTGAATATAAGGGGATATTGATTATAATTGTGCTATATGCTAGATTGAAATTGGATATTATGGAAGGGGATATGGAAAAAGTGTGGTCATTTATTGGTCCAGAGGGTATGACAGAAGAAATTAAAGATGAGCATGGATTATATGAATTGGTATCCCAAAAAGGACAAAAAGAGGGTTAATTTGTAGCCCGATACACTGAACAGATATGATTGGTGGGAGAGACCGATAAAAGACAGGAAGTAATGGGGCACGTCATGCCTGATGAAGCTGGGAACAGCGAAACGCGTAGCAATTGGAACGGAGTGACGTGTAGACGTAATCCACGAGGAGTGCGGGAGGTTTAATAAGTATCTGGACGTGTTTGCTTATCTGCCAAAAAGCCGGCGTCGGGAAGGAACTTGGAAATACCTACCTTCCAGTGGGCTGAAATAGCGGTACACGGATCCCAAGGGCTTGCTTGCCACGGATTTAATAACTTTTCATGTCCGGGGGATCTCTAGTGATACGTCTTTTGCCCAATTACACACGACGAGAGCACGGTGCAGTATCGATCTATTTTTTAACCTCCGCCTCTAGTGGTAGAGACATAAATACGTCTTTTTATATATACATTTTTTAGGTGTGCGCACACCGCGTTTTTTTGATATTTACTTCCATTACTAATATATATCACCACGGACTACATGTTCTTTGGATACCAATCATTAGGAGGACTGCTTTGGACGATTTAACTAACACTTGTTAGCCACATACCCTCCTCCTATTTATTTATTTATATATTAGCCACTCATATATATGTAATAACTTTGGGGTATTTCTTATATGTGATATTTTTACAAATTTTTTTAACATTGTGACCGGCCGGCCATTTATTGTTGTATAAATATAGTTATTGTTATATATTATAACATTTTTATGTGTGGTCTTCTTGTGGTGGTAGGTACGTTACCTTTTTCTGTTTAATAAACAGGTTACCTTAACTACTGCTGCACTTCGGTACTTTCTTAGCTGCTTTGCAGCAGCGCTCATCTAGGGAGCGTTACACCTGACAATTGCCCAACCGTAGGTAAAGTTAATGTTTAAAGGGCAAGTCCAGCCCTGAAATGAAAACTTACATACAGGTAAATCACCCCCCAAAACCCTAAACGGTAATAGTTTGAAATGTGAAATATATAAGTCTAACCTGAAATCCTGCACAATGTCCTGTTTCCCCTGTTTCTGCTTCCTGGTTCTTCAAGTGACCAACTGTTTTGGTGATATGGACGTGTTCCCCAGACCATTTCTCCAGGCCCAGAGCCATGTACAGTAAGTTCCCTTTGCTATTTTAGCTGTATCTTATTAGAACTTTTCCAACTATTTGACTCCCATTGGCTTTAATGGGTTTGTTTTATTGAAGTTCTGTAGTTCGGAAACAAACCGAATTTTAGGAATTTCGTCCATCTCTAGTTCTCACATTGTAGATATCAGAAAGTGATGATTAATAAATAACGTAGAACACATATATGATACACATTATACAACCTGCATTAAAACTTTTACTCTCGTAGGTTCCTCTTTTCAAGTGCAGCCAAAGCTGCTTCTCCGGATTTCAGAAAGTGATAATACCAGGAAAACCCAATTGCTGCTATTATTGTACCAAGTGTCCCCAGGGACACATTTCAAATAAAACAGGTATATTATGCTAGTACTACTACTACTACTACTACTGCTACTACTACTACTACTACTGCTAATACTACTACTACTGCTGCTACTGCTACTACAACTGCTACTACTACTACTACTACTACTGCTGCTGCTACTACTCCTGCTACTACAACTGCTACTACTACACTGCTGCTGCTACTGCTTCTACTTCTGCTACTGCTATTATTACTGCTACTGCTACTACTTCTACTACTACTACTACTACTACTACTACTACTGCTAATACTACTACTACTGCTGCTACTGCTACTACAACTGCTACTGCTACTACTACTACTACTGCTGCTGCTACTACTACTGCTACTACAACTGCTACTACTACTACTACTACTGCTAATACTACTACTACTGCTGCTACTGCTACTACAACTGCTACTGCTTCTACTTCTGCTACTGCTATTATTACTGCTACTGCTACTACTTCTACTACTACTACTACTACTACTACTACTACTGCTAATACTACTACTACTGCTGCTACTGCTACTACAACTGCTACTACTACTACTACTACTACTACTGCTGCTGCTACTACTACTGCTACTACAACTGCTACTACTACACTGCTGCTGCTACTGCTTCTACTTCTGCTACTGCTATTATTACTGCTACTGCTACTACTTCTACTACTACTACTACTATTGATGCTGCTACTACTACTACTACTACTACTAATGCTGTTTCTACTGCTGCCTCTGCTTCTACTTCTGCTACTGCTTTAACGTCTGCTACTGCTACTATTACTGCTATTACTACTACTACTCTTTCTACTATTGCTACTACTACTACTACTGCTACTTCTACTACTGCTGCTTCTACTGCTACTACTACTGCTGCTGCTACTACTACTACTGCTGCTGCCACTGCTTCTACTTCTGCTACTACTTCAACGTCTGCTACTGCTTCTACCTCTGCTACTCCTACTATTACTGCTGCTGCTACTACTACTACTAATTCTACTATTGCTACTACTGCTACTGCTGCTACTACTACTACTGCTACTACTACTACTTCTACTACTACTATTATTACTACTACTGCTACTACTACCAATACTACCAATAATAATATTAATACTACTTCTACTACTACCAATAATATACAAGAGTTAAAGTAAAACATGGAGGGTTATAATAATATCACCCTACTGATTACAGGGGGTTGGAGGTACATTAGCCTCTAGTGGGAATTAGTGATTTCTGCTGTGATATCTCAATTCTTGAATTATTCCATAATGATCTTGCCTTTTTAAGCACTTTCCAATGGGGAAAATGATGGTGCTGGTGGGAGACACAGGAGCTAGAGTGTTGGAGAAATAAAGTTAGCTAGACTGTCCTTTTTACCATTTCACATCATGTGAAAGACCTTCTATTTTTCTGCCATCTTTAAAGTGGCCAAATTCTTTTTTCCTTCCATGACTGTGCTTCTTCTTATACAGGAGATTGTTTTGTTTGCTTAGTTTATAGGGTATCTCCACCCCCAAATATTGTCTTTCTGTAGAGTAGGGCACCCCCTCACCCAACCACCAGGTTTATAAGTAAAAAAAAAACCAGAAGTCGACTTTCCCACCTTCGTCACCTCGGCTCTTTGCCTCTATTGCTACATCATTCCTGAAAGTAACAATAGAGGCAGGACTGGCAGCCACACCCTCAAAAAGAGAAGCCTATTAAAAACATTAATTTTTTTTACATATGCTTATGTAACAATTTATCTCCAGATGCTGTTGAATGCACTCCGTGTTCCTGGGATACTTGGCCAAACAAACAACTTACTAAATGCTTACCAAGATCGACAGGGTTCCTGTCCTATGAAGAACCATTGGGTTACATCTTAGTATTAGTTTCCCTCTTCTCTTCTTTGCCACCAATTGCTATTTTGGGAGTTTATATTATTATAAAAATACACCTTTAGTCCGAGCCAATAACTATTCCCTTAGCTGCCTTCTCCTACTTTCCCTGTTCCTCTGTTTCCTCTGTTCTTTAGGTTTCATTGGTTACCCACAAACTGAAAAGTGTCTCCTACATCAGGTGGCATTTGGGATGGTTTTTAACTCTCTGCATCTCCTGTGTTCTGGCCAAAACTGTCATAGTTGTCATTGCCTTTAATGCCACCAAACCAGGGAGCAGGTTAAGAAAGTGGACAGGAGTGAAAGTGTCCTACATTATTTGTGTCTCTAGTCAGTTATTTATTTGTGGGTTGTGGCTATTTTTTTCTCCGTTTCCACAATTTGACATTGATGCCAAACTTGGAGTCATCATTGTTAACTGTAATGAAGGATCCCCCACTGCTTTCTGGTGCATGCTGGGATACTTTGGACTTTTGTCCACCATTAGTTTTATTGTGGCCTTCCTGGCCAGACATCTCCCTGATAGTTTCAATGAAGCCAAATACATCACATTCAGTATGTTGGCTTTTATAAGTGTCTGGGTGTCCTTTATCCCAGCCTATCTCAGTGCAAGAGGAATGTACACAGTTGCAATGGAAGTTTTTGCCATCCTCTCTTCTGCCTGGGCAGTTCTGACCTGTATCTTTGTGCCAAAATGTTTCATAGTATTGTTCAGACCCAACATGAACCCCAGAGAACATCTAATGGGGAAAAAATAAAATTGCAGTCTATTATACAAGGAATTGTATATTGTAAAAGTTTTAATGTCTAAATTGTCATATTGTTCTCAGGGATTTATAATATATTACTATGTAATAAATACACCTTGCTTTTAGAGCTGGTAAACTAACCTGCATTCAATTCTAAAGTAATTAAAGAATATATGCTTCTACACAAATTAAATTTAAATTGATTAAACTGATAATGATTATGTTGTTTGGTACCTCAGTGGTAAATATATTTTTATTTTAGTTATGCATTCTAAGGGTTATTCAATTTTAGCTGCTCTAGAATCATAAAATCATGATTAGAATCATAATGTGCCATTCTGCTGTGACAATATGTCAAGGCGATAGAGAGGGCGATAAGGATGTGCTATGTGTAAATAGCATGAAGAGTAATTTTCCAAATGGCTGATTAATGAGCATGTTTGACTACAAAGATAGTCAGATCAGGTGAAAGGAGGAGTTAGAAGAGAGGGAGGGGGATTCTGAGCCTAGGGAAAATAAGTACTGTATTGAAGACATGCAGCAACACACACAAACTCAAAGTAAGTGATGCTTACATGTAATTATTATAGACAGATAAAATAGACAATGTTACCCTTTAAAGGCTCATACTCATGTGTGATCGCTGTCCATCTCGGCTGACGATTGTTCCTTGTATGGGAACTTCATCAGGCAAAATGCCCCTTTGGTTGTGGCTCATTGATGATTTTGGATGGCAAAGCACTCATACATGGAAAGATCTTCAGCCAAAACGAACATGCATACCATTGGGTGTTGTGGGTCGGTCCCTATCACATGTGTGTAGGAGCCTTAGGCCAAGGCAACACTGCACCACATAGTAGTGGACTGGAAATGCACACGCAAGAGCATGCAATTGAGCAAAAAAATGCAGATTGAGACATGAGCTCCGGTTAGCGGTTTGCAGCAAAACGCATGGGAGTTCATCTAGTGTGGCCAGATCAATTGGCCAACGCTACTTATGCTTATTAACAGGCGATCGGATTGCGTGTTAAAACGCTCAGTGCGGCCTAGCTCTTAATATCTGAATTATTATAATCCTGCACATTTATTTCAGGTCAGGGCCCTAAATTAATACTCCATGATGTAGAGATGTACGAAACTGTTGAGTTTCGTTTCGTTTTCGAATTTTCGAAAATTTTGAAATTTGAAAATTCAAAAACAGACCCATAGATGTCAAACGTTTCTGTCCATTTTGAGGGACAAATAGTAATAGTCGGTTACTGTAAATGACACAGAGACCTGGGGAATGGTCTGGGGAACCCGTAAATAGAACCAAAACTTATTTTAAAACTATCTTTCCTCACAATCGGGCTGTTTTCGAGCTTCCGCATTCTAATTTTGTGAGTTACTGAAATCGATCGCTACTTTTGAGGGTTACCGATATTACAAATTCGAGGGTTACCAAAATCGTTTCTTGTTTTCGAGGATTACCGAAATCGATCATTACTTTCGTTTCACGGCTTTGATTTCGATAATCGTCTATTTTCGATTTCAATGATTTTTGAAATTTCGATAAAAATCACAAAATCCGGGTTCCGTGAATTCCGGGAGTTTCGAAAGTTTTTGTCAGGACTTCGAAACCCCCAGATTTGATTCGAAAATGGGTTCTATTAGAATCCATATTACATCTCTACTATGATGATGTTTTATAGCCTATTCACTTGAACAATCCATATTTCCTGGGTTAATTTGACTTTAAAATAAACAATAACATTATGAAATTATATCTACTGGGATTAAAATAACAGATCAACTCAAGAAACATAATATATTCCCCCGAGCAACAAAGCAATTACATCCTGTACACTAATATCTGTTTTTCCAGGCTTCCACACAGAATACATAAAACCCAGGTGGAAACCAAAGGGCACCTAAATGTTTTGTATGTGACACTGGCAAGAGGGTGTTTCTATATTTTTAACATCACTTCTGTAAAGGCAAATGTCTCAAAGAAAATCCTTACTGATCCTCTCTTTGGAGTTGACTTTGTACTTTGCACACATTGAAGTCTGTCTGTTACCCAATGAGAACATTGCTGGTTACCTGAGTCATCCAGGAGATATAATTATAGGGGGAACATTTATGGTTCACTTGGATAGAATATACAATGAACTTACCTTCTCTAGGAAACCTCAGGATCTACAATGTCAGATGTAAGTATTACAGCTGCATGTTTGTTTAATTTATATTATTTTTCTTGTTGGCTGATTATACAGCATTTAATGAAACAATCCAAGAATCAATAAATGATTTTTCACTCCCAGTATTCCCAGATAAATGGGCGGGGCCAATTTTCTCTCCTTCTAATGGATGTGTCCAGGACTGCTGGCATAATAACAAGCAATACAGTCTAATGGTATAGAGCCATTCATGCATTTAAGGAAGAGTCAGTGTGGTTAAGAGATGGCTTCCACAGCGGGATAAATGCACATGCCTCTAATATGACCTGTGATGCTCAGTCTGTGGACAATTACGCATTTCCCACAAATCCTTAGCACAAGAGAGAGCCATATATGACATTCAATACATAAGTGTGTAGTTTATTCAGGAGATGTGGAACTACATGTTTCAGACCTCCAAAGGGTCCTTCCTCTGGTGCATCTGCAGGAAGGACCCTTTGGAGGTCTGAAACACGTTGTCCTACATCTCCTGAATAAACTACCCACTGGTGGATCGAATTTTATTTATGGCTGTTTCTTGTGCTTTGGATTTGTGTTACAATTCTTCAAAACTCAAATGGTTCACCCTAACATTGGGTCTGTTTGTGTTATCTCTAGCTTTTTTTCTATAAATACATTAGAAATGTATTTAACAATATTGTGTCTCTCCTGTAAATCTGAAAATGTCTTCTGTTTACCCCACAGGAATGTGCCTGTTAAAATAATACGTTCACTGTTGAACTCTATTTTATTGTTATTATTATTATTTTTTTTTGTTGCATTATTCTCTATTAAATAAAGGTCAATTCTTGTTTTAAAAAAAACTATGAAGTAATATTGAAAAAAAAATTGGAATTTAGAAAATAATTCAGCAGGTCTAGAATTTTTCAAATGGGAATCCATATGGAATAACTATGTTTAAGCAAGTTTTAGTGCATTTTTGACTTTCTATAGGGAATGTTTGTCTTAAGAAATCAAAATTGTGGATGTTCAGCTAATTGAAGCCTGCTACACCTATCCAAAGCAAAAGTCTGAAAAATTCTAAAGTTTGAGAAATACTTTTCCTAAAAAAAAGCAAATCAGATAAAAAAAACAAAATGGTTAAAAAACCTTCCAGGCTGAGATTACCTTGGCGTGGTCTTTCTATTCTTATGATCATAATAATGTAACTAAACCACCTTTGTTAAGGACAATTATACTTTCCTCTGTACTCCTCTTCTTACACTGGTATCCTTAGCACGGCTTCGCTCCATCTTCTGCTTCCGAGATGCGTCCAATAGGAAGAGGTAGGGAGGCAGAGCTTACCAGAGCAGCACTAAGTAAGTATACCAATGTTACAACAAAGAGCCCAGGGGTAAAAATCTAGCGGTTTAAGTCCTCACCCTGGGTACAAAGCACAGATATAAGAAGAAGAGCGGGGAGGAGGTAAGTAAGTATAATTGTCCTTTAAGATGTATGAAAATGCACAGATAATATGATATTGTATGGGGCCAAGGAATGTGCATTGATTAACTTTTTTTGTGTGTTTTAATTATAAACTTATTAGGGGGGGGATTTACTCTTGGAGAAAACCTATATCTGGAATATAGTGGGTGGATTTAGGGGAAATCCAGAAAGTGACATGAAGTCTTTGAAGGAAGAAACTGCCATTTTATTATGGATGTGGAACTGTTTTGATATGCACTTTAGTTCATTAAAGTGCTTTCTGTTTCTACTTGGCATGTTAATTTTGACCCCCCTACTCTCAGATTTTAACTATTAGTGCCTTAAAAAAATTAGTCTTGAAAATTGGCCCACCCCATGCAAGAAAACCGTTAAGCAGCCACATCAGCATAAAAACCATCCATCAATCTAATGTATTATTGGGTCAACTTTGGGTTTACACTTATTTACAAGGGCCTGCGCCATTTCCAAGACCTTTAATGTTGCAATAAAATCTAAGTTAAGTTTCGCTCTACTACGTAGACTTTTTAACAAAGGCTCCTCACAATCCAGTAAATCTCACAAAGGGATTATTGCATTGTGGGATCTCAGGGAGATAAGCAATGTGGCTTAGATTACTGCATCACCCTTTAGGTGACTATAACTGGATACTGAGTCCAGTTAAGTAAAACAAACCAAAGGCCAAAGAATTAGCTTAAGGGAACATTTATATAAGCAGCTGATAAGTGCTTCCAAAACATCTACAAACTAGTTGGGTGTAAAAATGAGACATTAAATTATCATTATCTTGTGGGTGTTATATCAGGGGAATTTAACTGCATTTTTCAATCTCCGTTTCTAGAATAGAAAGATAAAACCATTAAAACTTTTTTCTGTGTTCTTATTCAGGTTTGCTACTGAGTATTACCAGAGCATGCACGCCTTGATATTTGCTGTTGAGGAGATAAATGCAGACACAGAACTTCTTCCCAATGTTACACTGGGGTTTCAGGTTTTTGACACATGTGTTACTATAAGACGAGCAGTACAAGGGACCCTTTCCATGCTCTCAGGTGAAAGTAATATTCCTAATTATCACTGTCACAAAGGAAAAGCTTTTGCTGGTGTCATTGGTGACTCTGGATCCACACGTTCTATTATCATGGCCCAAATTTTGGGACTTTATCGATACCCACAGGTAAATAAAATAAAACCTGTAAGCACACTGTGACAAATTTTCAACATAGGACTAAAGTGCAATTTTTACTGGTGATAGCAATTCAGAACATTTGATTTCTATTTAAATTTCCCTTGTACTTAGGCTTATTTAGATCTGAGGACCTTGGTAATCCAGTGGCCATGGAGAGTGAGCCACCTTTAATGATTTTAGAAGCTCAGTTTCTTCCAAAACTTTAAACTAGATATTGTAGCTCCAGTAAAGATTAACTATTTAATTGTTGTGAAAAAAGCTGTTTAAAATTTTAAATTTCCTTTGTTAATATTGTAAAGAACCTCTCAAATCCTGCTTTCTTCACTTTTTACATTTTGTTACATTTTTACAGATTAGTTACTTTGCAACTAACCCTGTTCTCAGTAACCGTGAGATGTTTCCATCATTTTTCCGGACTATACCTAGTGATGAATTTCAAATGAAGGGTCTTGCCCAGCTGGTTTCATATTTTGGTTGGACTTGGGTTGGTCTCCTGGCCAATGATAATGACTATGGTCAATTTGGACTTCAAATAGCAAGGCAAGAAATAATGAAAGGTGGTGGGTGTGTGGCTTTTACTGAAAACATTTTAACGGGTAAACCCAATAGAAATGCACCTCATCTTGTCCAGATCATTAAAGAGTC
This sequence comes from Hymenochirus boettgeri, assembly GCA_019447015.1. Lineage (NCBI taxonomy): Eukaryota > Metazoa > Chordata > Amphibia > Anura > Pipidae > Hymenochirus > Hymenochirus boettgeri. Next base: position 272,789,960 of record CM033471.1, read on the forward strand.
CACTGCTAGGGTCGTGATTGCAATTACAACTGAACCAGATTTTGTAACTTTAGTGGAAGAGCTGTTGAGGCAGAATGTAACCGGTAATATCTGGGTGGCAAGTGAAGCTTGGTCAACTTCATGGGTACTATCTAATGAAAGATTCAAAGGGGTTTTATTAGGCACTATAGGTTTTGCCATCCATGAAGGCCAAATGAAAGATTTTACTAACTATCTCAGGAGCTTCTACCCATTACAAAATTCTCATGATCCATTTATAAGGGAGTTTTGGGAACATTCTTTCTCGTGCAGGTGGACCAATCTGAACTTAGTTGACAATGCTACAATGAAAACATGTTCTGGGAATGAAAAGCTGGAAACTCTGTTACAAAAAGAAGATCATAGAGTATCACTCAATGTTTATAATGCTGTTTATGCAATTGCATGGGCTCTTACAAATCTACTTAACTGTATTCCTGGATCTGGACCATTCCACCATGGGCACTGTGTCAATGTCTCTTCTTTCAAACCTTGGCATGTAAGAAACCTTTGTTCAGGTCACTTCCAATCTATTTTCAATCCACAACTGATAGTTTTATTACTGCACATGATTTTACTTTCAACAGCTACTGCACTATGTTAAAAACGTGAAGTTTGAGACCAAATATGGCAGCAAAATATTCTTTGATGAAAAAGGGAACCCTTCAGCCATCTATGACATTGTGAACTGGCACCCAAGACCCAATGGAGTGATGGATCAAGTTACAGTTGGAAGATATGACATAATTGCTTCTAATGGGGAAATCTTAAATGTCAACAGAACTGAAATGATATGGATAAATAGCCATATGCAGGTTTGTTGAGACAAAAATCTGTAAACATTGCAAGTCATTTAATCATTTTTATCTTATTTTAAATCAAGAGATTGTAATAAAATGATCTATAACTCAAAATCAGATACAATGTTTTTTTTAACAGCCAAATAAAGAAACCATGGATGATATTATCGAATAAAAATGTTTAATCAATTATTTTATTCTAAGCACTGAAAATAATTATCTACCTAGGTCCTGCCTTAAAGAACATTCAATCCAAGTACTTTGTAATACACACTTGTAACTTATCAGATGTGTTTTTATGGGGATATTTACAAATATGTTCCCACTTCCTAAAGACGCAGCCTCCATATACTATATGGAACTTTCTGCCTCAGTTTGCCTCATGGAAGATAAACCCTGCCTCTAAAGGGGCAGCCTCCATATACTATATGGAACTGGCTGCCTCAGGTTGTCTCATAGAAGATACATCTTGCCTCTAAATGGGCAGCCTCCATATACTATATGGAACTTGGTGCCTCAGGTTGCATCATAGCAGATACACCCTGCCTATTCTTTATGGGTTTTGAGAAATCATTTTATTAGGGAAACAATATATCAAAAAAGATTAACCAAAACCAAAATAGGCAAAATGCATTTAAATTACATTTTAATGCACCTGGATGAGTTTTGCACTACACATCTATTACTAAAAAGATGCCAAATGTATTAGGATATTTTACATAACATGACAAGTGTTCTGTGTGTATTTGCCATTCTCACATTTTGAAAGGTCACCAGGCAGTATTAGCTACAGTATACAGTATATAGATAATGTTCAGGTTTCACTTGTCTATTATGCTGCCTTACGGTCTGTAGTTGGCGCTCTGTAGTTCGGTCTGTAGTTGGCGCTCTGGTTTTTCATTTAGCTTGTGGAATGCTTAATTTATTAGTAAAAAAAAAGTAGTAAATGCACTAGATTACGCCATGGACATATTCAATACCCTTCTTTTGACCTTGAAATCTCTACAATCTGCTGCACCCACCTACCAATCTTTTCCTGCCGTGCTCTCTGTTCCTCACAAGATAATCTTCCCCACACTGCTGCCTCCCGCCTTAAACCATCCTCTCTTGCTGCTCCCTACCTTTGGAATGCTCTCCCTCTCTGCTTTGCCTGGTGACATCCATTAATACTTTCAAATCTAGACTGTTATCCTACTTTTCTGAGCATCAGCACAACAAATGATTGTTAGCCCTTTTAAGCACTTTGTACCCATCCCCCCCACTTGTACCTGTATGTTGTCCCATAGATTGTAAGCTCTTCGGGGCAGGGATTTCATTCCTGAAATGTCAATGCATGCTGTACTTATATCAATTTATCCATATATATGGATATATATATGGATAAATGTATATATATAATATCCATATATATATGTATTCTTAACCTATGTATAAAATTGTATTTAATTTTTAGCTATCTGTATAATTGCACTTATCCCGTTTGTATCCTCTGTATGTTATAATGTACAGCGCTGCGTACCCAAGTGGTGCTTTATAAATAAAATTATACATACATACATATATACATACATATATACATACATACATACATACATACATACATACATACATCATACATACATACATACATACATACATACATACATATATACATACATACATACATACATACATACATACATATATTTATAACTATGTGCCTTTTTATAAGTGGAAAAGTCATGGTATTGCAGTTCTGTTGTGGCTGCATGGGTTTGCAAAACGTCCTATTCATCCATTGTAACCGATGCAATGTAATAGAACTATATTGCCGGCTTTTGCAGGACTTTTTATGGTTGTCATTTGGCTGGTGATGAAGTTCTGCATAGCGTCCCTCAGTGCATCACGCTAATGGAGTTGAATACAATTCTATTTGAGAAATCTCATAATCATGATGAAATGATTACTGTCTCGTTTATGTCAAGATCCTTAAAACAATTTGTTTTCAACTTTTCTTTCTTCGGCTTCTCTTTAGGTTTTCAATTGAGTATTACCGAACCATGCACGCCCTAATATTCGCTGTGGAGGAGATTAACTCAGATCCTGACCTCCTTCCTAACATTACTCTTGGGTTCCATGTTATTGACACCTGCAATAATCTACGGAGAGCAGCACAAGGGACCCTTACAATGCTGTCAGGGGGAAAGGAAATCATTCCGAATTATCAGTGTCATAATGGGACCACTCTTGCTGGGATTGTTGGAGACTCTGGGTCCACACGATCCATTTTAATGGCCCAGATTTTGGGTCTATACCAATACCCACAAGTAAGCTTAATAATAATAAATATTAGTAGTATTAGGAGCATTAATATTCATTTCAGATCTAATGGGATTTTATCTTATATTAATAATTTTTAATAAAGTTCTCTGGGCAAAACTCTGTATCTTGTGCAAATCCCCCCCCCCCCCCCCAAAAAAAAAAAGCTGGATTTCGTTTTGTTTTTAATCATTAATTCTGCTCCCAGTAAGAGATTTTATACTTACAAGCTCTGCAATCCACCACCGCGGCTCTGCACTCCGCTCTGCACTTCCGGGTAAGGCAGCCACTGACCGACATTCCCGGAGCAGTCTCCACTGTGGCTGCTCGGGAACAGAAAAAAAACAGTGGAGAGGGAGTGAGGAGACCGGAAGCAGCGGTCAATCGAGGAGCTTGGAGGTATAAAATATCTTGCTGGGAGCAGAATTAATGATTATAAACAAAGCGAAGTCCAGCTTTTAGGGGGTTTTGCACAAGACACTAATTTTTGTCCAGAGGGGTGGACATTCCATTTAAGGAAACTTCAAGTCTTGTTTTTGTTTAAAGGGTATGTACACTGTGATAATAAATAAATAAAAGGTAATAATGAACATTTGATTAGCACTGAAGTCCTGAGTTCGATTCCACCCTTGGACACATCTGCAAGGAGTTTGTATGTTCTCCCCGTGCTTGCGTGGGTTTCCTCCGGGCACTCTGGTTTCCCCCACAATCATAAAGACATACTGGTAGGTCATATGTGTCAACTAAATGTGCTAAGATTGTAAGCTCTTCGGGAAGGGCCTGATGTGTGCATATACATGTAACTGTAAGGTGCTATGGATGATGTTGGCGCTATATAAATCAATAATAATAATACATTTAATGCTTTTTATGTTTTCTAGATCAGTTATTTTGCAACAAACCCTATTTTGAGCAATCGACACCTCTTTCCTTCCTTTTTTCGGACCATACCTAGTGACGCCTTTCAAATGAGAGGTCTGGCCCAACTGGTTTCACATTTCGGATGGTCTTGGATTGGTCTGCTGGCCAATGATAATGATTACGGTCAGTTTGGACTTCATCTTGTGAAGCAGGAAGTAATAAAACTTGGTGGATGCGTGGCCTTTGAGGAGAACATTTTGACGGGTCAGATAAACAGGAATGCCCCTTACCTAGTGCAGGTTCTTAAAAAATCAACTGCAAAAGTTGTGATCGTGATAACTACTGATTCTGACTTTCTTATATTGTTGGAAGAGATGTTAATGCGTAATATAACCGGATATACCTGGGTAGCCAGCGAAGCCTGGGCAACTTCCAGCTTACTCTCTACGAGAAGATTCCAGGGGGTTTTATTAGGCACAATTGGCTTTGCTATACATCATGGGCAGTTACCACAGTTCAATAATTATCTCAGCAACCTCCATCCATCAAGGCATCACTATGACCCATTTTTAGTTGAAATTTTGGAGCAAGTTTTCTCTTGCAAATGGTCTAATGAACTGGATACTTTGTTAAGCAGCGACACAATTCCTACCTGCACAGGGAATGAAACTATGGAAGGTCTGTTAACCGAGGAAGATCATAGAGTATCTTTCAACGTATACACTGCAGTTTATGTGGTGGCCTGGGCACTTCAAAATATGCTTCACTGTCTACCTATAACTGGACTTGTTGGCTGTGGGTGCTGCACTGATATTTCTTCATTCCATTCTTGGCATGTAAGACATTAAACATTTAGCAGTCATTATACATGTATTAAACCCAATCTGACCATTCACTGCAATTTAACAGCTTCTCCGCTACATTAAAAATATTAACTTCAGGACCAAAGATGGGAGCTATGTATTTTTTGATGGAAATGGTAACCCGCCAGCTAAATACGACATTGTGAATTGGCATTGGAGTACCAGGGGCTTCCTGAAGCAGGTGACTGTTGGGAAATATGATTTGAATGCGCCTAATGGGAAAATCTTACATGTGGACAGTGCTTCAGTTATCTGGATTAACAATAGCACACAGGTATCATGAAAAGTGGGGGGTGTATATGTGGCAGGGATATTTGTTTACTCTACTTTGAATTATTTTCTGCTACTAAATGACACAAACCTTAAAGGACAACTTAAGCCTCAGAACAACATCAAATTAGAATTCAGATCTCCTTGTTCAGTAATCAGTGTCTTACCTCTCATTTAAAATATGGTTGTTAAGAAATTTAACTTTCTAACATGAGGTTTGTGTCTTATTTCCCAGTGTTCCAGTATCGCAAGTTTAGTTGATTTACATCTATACCACATATATATACAGTAAATACTCTGATTTCAACCGCATTGTGCTCTTTGTATGTACTTCAATGTCATGTTTATTACTGCATATTCCACAGCACTTATTTTTGAATACATTCACCCCAGGCACTTACCCAAAGACCTTAAAATCCCCTTTACCTCACACACACAGTGTACTGTATAAGTATGTCTTCATGGTTTTGAAAGAAACCACAGGGAGAAAATGCGATCTCCTTTGTGTTCGTATCGGGATGACACATTAATTTTATGTAGCTGTCTGTTCTTCCTCTTGCATGCAATGAAGTTACCTAGACATATTCACCTACTTCTGGTTCTGATCTGCTATAGATTTAGATATTGTGATAACATAGTGTACTGTACCTTTATATGTTTATAAATGATCTTGTGGGTTTTCTAGGTTCCCCTTTCCAAGTGCAGCCCAAGTTGTCCCCTGGGATTTAGAAAAGTGGTAGCACCAGGAAAGCCATCTTGCTGCTATGAGTGTGCCCGGTGCCCTCTGGGGCAGGTTTCAAATTACACAGGTACTATAATAACTATATTTTATTTATTACTATGTAAAAGGTTTATTTAATATTTGTAAAATGTGCCCTTTGGTAGAACAGAAAAAATATTAGACAACTTTAGTTTTCTGACCTAGTTTCTAGGTTGCCTTGCCTTGCTCCAGCCCTGATAAGAAAAATAATTATATTACACCTGTGTATTTGTTCATTTAATCATTTACAAGTTACAATAGCAACTTTTAATCTTGTTCTTTTACATTAAACCCTATTTAAAGCTTTAGATGATTACATTTTATTTTCCAGATTCCATCGAATGTTCTTCTTGTTCCTGGGACACTTGGCCAAGTTTGCAACACACAAGATGCTTACCAAGGACTACAGAGTTCCTTTCCTATAGAGAACCGCTTGGGTGTATCTTGGCAACTGGTTCCATCTTCTCTTCATTGATACCAATTACTATTCTGGGAGTTTATATTTGTTATAACATGACACCGATAGTTCGAGCCAATAACTATTTTCTTAGTTGCCTCCTTCTGATTTCTCTTGTTCTCTGTTTCCTTTGCTCTTTGATGTTTATTGGTTACCCACAAATTGAAAATTGTCTTGTCCGTCAGGTGACATTTGGGATAATTTTTACTTTCTGTATCTCCTGTGTCCTGGCTAAAACCATCACAGTTGTTATTGCCTTTAATGCAACAAAGCCAGACAGCAGGTTAAGAAAGCTGAACAGTGTCAAGGTTCCATATTTGTTAATTGGGATTTGTGTCTTTTTTCAATTGTGTGTTTGTGTAGCTTGGCTTGTGTTTTCTCCTCCTTTCCCTGAACTTAACACTGACAGTAAATCAGGATTCATTCTCATTAACTGCAACGAAGGGTCATCAACTGCTTTCTGGTGCATGCTGGGATATCTTGGACTTTTGGCCACAGTGAGTTTCTTTGTTGCCTTTCTGGCCAGACGTCTCCCTGATAGTTTCAATGAAGCCAAATTAATCACATTCAGTATGTTGGCTTTCCTCAGTGTCTGGGTGTCCTTTATCCCAGCCTATCTCAGTGCACGTGGGAAGTACACAGTAGCTATGGAGGTCTTTGCCATTCTGTCTTCCAGCTGGGCCATGGTGGGATGCATCTTTATTCCGAAATTTTTCATCATACTATTCCGACCTGAAATGAATTCCAGAGAACATATCTTTGGGAAAGGAAAATGTGCAAGATGAAAATGTAGTTAACAGCACAGTTATTTTTCATATACTGGATAATAGTATTTTACATGGTCACCGAAAGCAACCCTAATCGTACATATATGGTGCAAACATATGCCCTACAATCAGCATAATTAGACAATGAAGAACCTAATTAAAGGGCAAGTCCAGGCAAAAAATAACTTTAGCTATAAATGATCTCCACCAACTTCTAAACCCCCAAACAATAATATCCAAATATGCCCCTGAAGGGACTTACCTGACCCGGGCCCTCGCCACCTAGACTCTGCCCCTGTACCTGTTTCGAACTTGTTCTGTTTGTGCTGACAGCTGCTCTACTTTATGTTCATGGCTGTCAGATGATTGGGTGTGGCGTCATGTGGCGCCTTTACTGACAGGAAGTTGCAGAGGAGGAGCAGCGAGGGACCAGGTCAGTTAAGGAACTTCAGGGGCATCTTTGTAAACTATTGTCAATGAGAAAGTGGGGTTTGGGAGGGTGGAGCTCATTTATAGCTAAAGTAAATTTTTGCCTGGACATGCCCTTCAATTATATACTTATTTTTTTTTTTAATATAGTTAAAAAATAACACGTTAAAGACATGAAATTATATATAGATCAGTAATAATGTAAAAATATGACGTTAACCAGATTCCAACACTAAGGGGCATATTTATAAAGGATTGTCTTTTTCGCCAAATAATTAGCGCAGCACATCGCAGCGAAAATAGCGCCATTCGGGGCTTCGTTTCGCCTTATTTATAAAAAAGCGAAAAAAAAACACACTTCGCGGCTGAAAAAGGCGAACGGGCGCGATAAAGAGCGAAAAGTATCGCAGCGAAAACTTAACGCATCTAAGAAGACTGCATTGCGAAAACCATTCGAAACCAGAAAAGCCCACTAGAAAATGATGTCAAGTTCAAAATGGCCACCTCACATTTACCAAGAAATCAGCCATGTCTTATTTAGTCATTCTTAGAATTTCTCAATTGGAATACAATTTTCTTTTGCACTGCACATTCGCCTTTCTAATGCGCGTTCGCTTTTCCAAGGCATATTACATTCTAATGCGCGTTCGCCTTTCTAATGTCGCTTTTCCAAGGCATATTACACTCTAATGCGCGATCGCCCTTCTAATGCGCGTTTGCTTTTTCAAGGCATATTACCCATTAGAATGCCTTTTCGCTCAAACAATGACTTTTCACCACCTTCAGGGTCGCGCTAATCTTTCGCTCTTTTTAACGCAAAAACCACCTTTCGCTCTTTTATAAATCGCGTTATGCCTTTTTGCTCCTTTTTCGCTAAAATTACCATTGCGAAGTTAGGCGAAAATGGTTTAGCGATAGCTCGCGGAAACGGTTTCGCCATTCGTTAACGCTACCTTTATAAATAGCGTTAACTGTCTTTTTGGCGAAAACCCATGCGAAAAGCGAATGCGAAAACATTTCGCTACTTTTCGCTCTTTTATAAATATGCCCCTAAGTCCCACTAACCCACCAAATAGCTGATGTAAGAGTCCGTCATTGGATAAGACCCCATTGAATAGTTTCTAGAGCTATTGCAATATTAAAGGACAACTAAAGCCTCAGAACAACATTGAATTAGAAGGCAGATCTCCATGATATAAAAACATTTTATATGATTGTTGAGAAATTTTACTTTCTAACATGAGGTTTGTGTCTTATTTCCCAGTGTTCCAATATCACACAGTGTGGTCACTGACCATTATGTCCTTTACACATGCTCAGTCCTAAGATACTGCAGGAACTTGTTACAGTCACACCCACTAGTAGCCTCTAGCCAATCCTTTTATAGGATAGAATAGGAAAGGGAGCATGTGACTAAGATCAGGGATGTGGCCAGTCACTGTCCATACACACAGTTATTTCATCCAGTTCTTCAAGTGGAAACATTTACTTTAATTCTATTTACTGTATTGCTATTTTACAGTTTATTGGTATTTTTGAGGGGATATGTTCAGATTCTGGGGTGTAAAAAATTGAGTTCTCCTTTAAATAGTTGCAATGGGACCTTTTGTGGCTCTTGGTAGATAGTCCCCTATTTCTCTATTTTAACTTGCTTAAAATATTGGCAAAGGAACGTGACTGGTTCAAGAGAGGTGTCAAGGAGGCCATTTATGTGAAAATAAAGAAATCAAGCCTAAATAGTGGGGGGTCTGACACCAACTGTTTGCTATGTACTATGCTGTTTTGACACCTTACCCTGGGTGTTCCTATAACACCTCTTAGCCACTATGAAATCACGCCCTTAACACCTGGCTGTGATCTGCTAATTGGGAATTTCCAGGGTACATAATTGCCACAGATTCTTGAACAAGTCATTCTGAATTGAGAGATCCAGTCGGATGACTAGCAAAACGTCTTTAAGAACTAAACTTCAAGTCCAGTTGATCTAATTGATTAATTATGTTGTTAGAACTGTAATAGAAACATCAGAATTTTATTCTCTACCATCATGCCCCTGATGAAACCCTATTGGGCAGCCCTATTAACAAATAGAGATCTGGTCAGATTTTGGATTTTCGAACTTCTGAAAAAAGTTCTAAAATTCTAATTCGGACCCATTAATGTGGAGAAAAAGTTTAAAATAGCAACGGTAACTTACTGTATATGGTTTTATTACCTGGGAAATGGTCTGGGGAGCACGTACAAATATCCACAAATAAAGTCACTTCCTTCACATGGGCATTACTTTCCAGCTTGTGCATTCGAAATTCAACAATTATTTACATTTTTAAAAATTCTATTTTTCAAGAACAGTCTCAGAATCTATCTCTGATTCCCTAAAAAGGGGTGCTCATTATTATACAAGAGGAATCATATCCAGAATATATTGACAACGATTCCATGTTGCATACCTCAACACAAGGGGTTAAAAATATAAAAAAAAAATCTTTAAAGGGAAAGTTCCACAGAAAATATTATTATTTTTAAAATTCTTAGTAAAAGGGCATCTCTACCCTCATTACTAATTTTTAATATATTGCAGGCCATGCCCTCCCAAGCCCAACCGCTATACTGGAACTTTAAATATCAATTGCAAACTCTACTTACATATCCTTGTTCCAGCGTCATTCTGGTACGGCTTCCCTGTCTTCCGGAACTACAAGCAGGGGGGCAGTCTGGGAGCTTCAGCTGTGATTGGTTGAGAGGCAGAAAATCACAGCAGCAGCTGCCATCCATAAAGACTGCTGCGGGGTGAGGGTCTGTAAGTAGAGTTTGGAATCGATTTTTTTAGCTCTAATATAATGGTTGGGGGTGGGACGGCATGGCCTGCAATATAACTTAAGCATATAACGCTAAATGAATGCCAGCCAGGGAGAGATCGGGAGGGAGGGGGGGAAAGGGCTTCACTGCCCATGCCAGCAGCAACTGAGAGGACAGAGCAGAGGCAGCAACCTTTTGGACAGGAAGACAGCTCCTTCCCTTCAGTTTCCTGGAATTTGAAGAGGCACTACAGGAGAACTATAAGGAGCAGGGATGTAAGATAAAGATTATTTTAAATTGTACAGTGGGGCCAGTAGTTGGGGAAATTTTAGTTTTGGGGGTGAACATGCCCTTTAATATTATGCATATCTAATTATTCTATATATTATCTTCCATTTTGAACAATCATTTGAATGTATACCCTTTGCTATTCCCTGCTGTTGACATTAGTGAGCTGACATTTCAGGTTCTGTAACCTACCTTGGAATGTTCCTAACAGTAATTTCTACTGATTGGCTGTTGGATGGGTCAAGATGCTCAGACCTCTGCTGAGCAACTGACTCAACCCAGGCGCTGGGTCAAGGGCAAGACCATAATGGTCTCTACTAGGGGTCCTGCAAAAAAGGAAGTCAGTATTTCAGAAGCATTTATTTATATACAGACAAAATGCTGAATGTGCAGATTAAGGTGATTTGGATGAAAAAACACTGCTTTTTTCTTAAAAGTATATGTATTTGCACTAAACTTCCCCTGTAATATTTTTTTTTTGTAATTTGTATCATATTTGCATCTTATAGGGGATTGGCCCCTCTGGACATATCCCACACCCCATTGGATTCTCTCCCCCACAGTTTGCATCATATAGGGGAAAGCTGGGGGGGAAGTGTTACACTTCACAGCAGCAGAACCATTGAGTTAGAGTATGCTCACTATAGTATGCCACTAGTGTTGAGGAGCCAGGCAGGCTTGGCCCCTCTGGACACACCTAACACCATATTGGCTTCTCTCCCTTGGAGTATGCATTGTGCAAGGGAAAGTGGGTGGAAGGGTAACACATCACAATCACAGGACCCCCGTCAAGCTGTCTTTTATACCCAGGGGCACTGCTAAAAATAGCTGTCATTGGTGAATTTGGGACATGGGGATGGATCTTTTCAAAAGAAATTGTACATTTAGAAGATTCGAAATTAGTAAATTCGATCCAATAATTTAAAGGGCAACTATAGTGAGAAAATTGTTTTTTTTTAATTTCTTCTAATGTATCCTATAAGTCATCCCATCCACCAGGGTACCTTTAGTTTCTTGAAATTCTACATAGTCCCCGAGATATAAGCCTTTGAATATGCTGTGATTTGTAGGAGCTGCTATACCTCATCTGTCACTCAAAGGCACACACCCACACAATCCAAAGCTCCCCTGCAGTACTGTCACACACTCTCTCACCCACACTATATGTACCATGTGCAACATATAGTCAAATGCTGTAGTGCTAAACACAATCAATAAACCATTAACCCAGCAATATGAGCATAACACACTATAAAACAGCCCCTCCCCCCCAAAAAAAAATCTTATATACATACAAAACCAGTGACTCAAATGGAACACTAATACAGTATATATAATACAGTAATACAGACTATATACCAAACAAGACACACAGTGCAATCGATGAAATATATAGACTAAAGCAACTGAAATGTAACAGGACAACAAGCAGTGTCACTGTGTTTGTGAAGGTCTCACTACAAGCTGCTGTTACACTGACTCTCTTCAGTGATTATGATCTCAGCTAAGCAGGGGAGAGATATGAACTTTAGGTAAAAAGTAAATAACAATTAGCAAAGTTAGAGAACAGGCAGAGTTCAGTAACTTACTTGTAAAGAATCTCAGCACCACTTGTCCTCCTCTCTCCCCCTCTGCCCCTCCCTTCAGCATATTGCTACTTTCTCTACTGCTTGCAGTCTAGCTCTGGAAGGGAGGGGTCAACAGGATGTCAGCACTTCATTTAAAGTTCTTTCAACTGACAATGCTCGGACTCTGTATACAGCCCGTCACTGCTTGAGGGGGAGTAGACAGAGAGGGGAGGGGGACTACACAGCTTGGTACAAACTTCTGCCAGTGTGAAGAAACGAAGCCACACAGAAACATGAAAGTAAGGCAGCTTATACTAAGTGATCTATACATTGTATACAGACAAAGTTTTTTTTTCACTATAGTTGCCCTTTAAATTTTTTAAAATCCGATTAGAACTCAAGTCGAGTTCGAGATCTAGTCCCTCTCTATTAACAAACTAAAAACATCAATTTTGGCTCAACCATGATACCTTAAATGAAGCCACGAGCCTAACATAGCAAGATATGTCTGTAAAAGATTTTGTTAAGGTCTGTAGTCTCTTTTTCTTAAACTCCCAGGCAAGCTGTTACATTTGTGTTTAAAGAAGGGTCCAAACATTTTTAATAAAAGATAAATCCAGTTATATCCGATGGGGTTGGTCATAATTACCTAATTATTTCCATCAGTAAAGGGAGATGGGTGTAGGTGACAATCTATAGCCGATCACAGACAGAATCCAATAGAACCTGGCTTTAATCTGATGATCAAATCTTAACCCAAATCCCAACATCAAAACTATTCATAACTTTTTTCAATTCCAGTATTTTTTCATCTTTGGGTAAATGGTTTGTGACAAATTCTCCCTTGGGATGGACTAAGCTTATTGAATTTAAAGATGGGTATTTAACATTTTTACGCAATTAAGCAGCTGTGTAAATTCTGCTCCCATGTGTCTTACTATCCACTAACAGTATAAAAGTAGCTTAAAAATGTACTTGTTCTCAGAGCGAGGTATCATCGGTGATAAAATCCAAAACTACAGAAACCTTACAAGAGCCTCAGTCTTCTATGTTAAAAATTAGTCTCCATGAAAGGCAGATGTGTAGCAGAAGCTGTTTGATGCTCCTCCATGTACTTTACATTTTCTCCATATTATGTATAGACGGTTGTGCCTGTTCAGACCCACATTATGACTGTGAATTGCCCCGTGAGAGCATCACTGGCTTCATTAGCCAACCAGGGGACATTATTATAGGGGGAACTTTTATGGTTCATTTAGACACGGTTTACAATAATGTCAATTTCACAACCAGGCCACCAGAACAAAAATGTCAAAAGTAAGTCATTTCAAGGTCATTCTATACTGGGGCAACTGTGATAGAAAAACTAAGCTAAAATATCATTGATTTTATTTATAATTGATATTTATAATATTTATAATATATATATATATATCATATTTATAATGTATGTAAAGTAACCTTGGCTAAGATTCAAAAACAACAAATTCACTCTTTATATTAAACTTAAATATGTTAAATACTTTTTGATGGACAACAATGCAGAAGCCGTCAAATTTTGAATGAAAATCTTTATCATATTATATGACAAAAAACTAATGATAATGCCTGCCATTTTTTTTAATTTGAATGATTTTATCCTTTTTTTTATCATGGCAGGAAGAAGAAACCCAAAAGGGTATTGTAACAAAACACAGACTTTAATAAATGATTATGTCAGGATTGAAATTTTTTTTTTATCACCTTCAGCCAGTCTGCTAATTATTATTTTTATGTGATAGGTAAAGGGCATGCAATAATCATTTTGTTTAGTTTATAGATTTTATTTATGTTTTGAAAAGTTCGGGATGAACTTTACAAGTTTAGCCAAATTCGAACTGTTCTAACTAGTTTGGGCTCAAACTAGTTTGTTTTCCAAACTTGCGGCTGTATTTTCGATAATTATCGAAAATTTGATAATTACTGAATATATGAGCCGTTCGCTAACCCTAGAATATAGCGTTCAATTTTCGGTATCCCTCAAATGTATAGTTCGGTAACCCTGGAATTTAGCGGTAGATTTCTGTAACTCTCGAATTTAGCGGTCGCTTCCAGTAACCATCGAATTTAGCGTTTGTCTTTGGTAACCGTCGAATTTAGCATTCGTTTTAGGGAAACCCTCGAATGTAACATTCGGGAACCCTCGAATTGGCCATAACCCTCAAATGTAGCATATGGAAAACCCAACAATTGCTTGATCGTGTTTAAACCAGTTTTAGTGACAGGTACATGTTCCGCAGACCATTTCCCAGGTGCTACAGCTATTTACAGTAAGTTACCATTGTTATTCACCTAAACTTTTGGAACTACTAGTCTCCCATAGACTATAATAGGTTAGTTTCCAAACTACCGAACTTTTACTGAAGTTCGGTAGTTCGGAAACGAACCTAACTTCACTAAGTTCAGCCATCTGTACTTAAGACAACCCAACTTAAGACAACCCCAAAAATAATAATTTGTAATCTACATATAGAAAATATACATTTTCATGCTGCTTTTTACTCTTGACCTACTAGTAGTTTGAAGGTTTGATAGCTTACTGTTCTGTCCTTAGTAATGTCTTTGTACTCATTTTGTTTCTTTTTATATATTCTCTTTCTGAGTTGCAAAATATTGCCCATGTTTTTAATTGGCAGTATCCAATAAGATGAAATGATTATTTTAATTTATTATTATTGTGGATTTATATAGTGCCAACATCTTCTGTAGCGCATTACAAGTACATGTATGCATTCACAACAGTCCCTGCCCCGAAGAGCTTACAATCTAATCACATTTATTTACACATACAACCTATCAGTATGTCTTTATGATTGTGGGGGAAATCGGAGTGCCTAGAGGAAACCAACACAAGCACCTGAGGAAGGGGGAGGAGCCCCCCCAAAACATTGTGTGTGTTGTGTTGATGGTTTAATAAAAGTTTGTTCACATTTACAAGGTGTGCGATCCTTTAAAATTCTTATATAGTGCCCAGAGGAAACCCACGCAAGCCCAGGGAGAACCACTCCTTGCAGATGTGTCCAAGGGTGGAATCGATCTCAGGACTTTAGTGCTGCAAGGCCTCAGTGCTAACCACTGAGCCGCCATGCTACAGAAATGTTTTCTAACTGTTGTAGACAAATAAAGCAAATGAACAGGTCAGGCAATTTTTGCACATGTTATAAACCCATATTTCTCTAGAAATGTTACTACAAATATAAACATGAGGACAAAGTAAGAGTGGGGAATAGAGACCAAAACATTTGGGCAAATGATTAAAATATTATGGTATCTACAGGCGTGGTAATGTTTATCGACAATGTGTAATGGTCATCAACGTAATAGGGACAGCAAAATTAGCCTGTTTATGAATCTTTTGATTGGGAGCTCTGTTAGATGTCTGATAGAGACCATATCTTGTAATTATTTTTAAAAGTTCCATTAAAATAGTATTTTAATTGTATTAGAAGATGTACCTGCATTCCCAGCACTCCTTGGTGCCTCTGGTCCCTGGTGGTGCAAGTCCTCAAACATCTGTCATCACTTGTAGATACGATAAAAAGTTATGATGAATGCAACATACCAATCTCTGCTTGGTGCCAGAAGGCAGAAAATAGCAGAATTTTTTGGTTTTTTAGGAATTTGGTAGGTTCTGTGGAGCAGAATCAGATCGAAACTCTCCAGTTTTCTTCATCTCCATTCATAAACAACACTTAATTTCAGTTGTCTAAAAAAATGAAAGAGCCGATGCAGTTTCAGGCATTTGTGCCATAAATTTGTGCAAAACTCACGCTACCTGATGTAATATCGGGTTAGCATTGGTTTTGCCTTATTTTCCCCTATGGTCTCGCCATTTCCAAAAAATGTTGGAAATAGCGTGCCATAGCCTATTCAATGAAGGCTTTTAAAAGCATCACTGGATCCCGGCCAGGTAAGACCTAACTTTTTTTTCTACTACATTGGCCTGGAAATGTCTCTATTTTATCTCTAAATGGGTCTACAGCTCTATTTTTCTAACACCATTTTTTCAAAC
The DNA here is from genome assembly GCA_019447015.1 of Hymenochirus boettgeri. NCBI lineage: Eukaryota > Metazoa > Chordata > Amphibia > Anura > Pipidae > Hymenochirus > Hymenochirus boettgeri. The sequence continues at coordinate 272,806,189 of CM033471.1, forward strand.
TTGCTTCAAGTATTGAGCTCTCTGTCTGAACCATTTCTGTTGAACGGTGTATCTGCCTTTTCATCCCCGGCTCCTGTATGTTTTTCTCCTAAAAAGTGACCACGAGTGAGTTCCTAATAAATGGGCTAAGGGTCTTTTGACACCCAGCAGGTGTTGGTGTGTTGCAGTTTCTTTTCTTTTTATCGTATTTGGATTTTATTAGTAAAAATTGGTAAATATTTTCCATGTTTGCAAGTTTAAAACCTTGTACTGTTTTGGTCCAATGTTTTATTTGAAATAGCAAGATCATAACAGTATAATTTTATTAATTCAGAGTAAGGATGAACATTCTGGACTTTTCTCCATTTCCTCTGATTTTAGATTCGGTATTGAGTATTACAGAGTATGCGCGCATTAATTTTGCAGTTGAAGAGATTAATACAGACCTGAACTCCTTCCCAATGTTACATTGGGTTCCAGGTTTTTGATGCATGCAATACTTTAAGGAGATCAGCACAAGCAACTCTTTTAATGCTATGGAGGAGGGGAAATTATTCCAAATTATCGATGCCATGAAGGGGTCTCTTGCTGGAAATATTGGTGAATCTGGAACCACGAGATCGATTGTTATGGCACAGTTTTTGGGATTGTACCGATACCCACAGGCGAGTGCAGTAAAAAATTTTAACCATGGAAAAAAATAAAAGCATTGTTTACATTTCATTTCTTTTACAGTAGCTACCTGGTTTTTATAGTAAATGGGATCACAACCAAAATAAGTATTTTATGCTATTCAATGAATGCAAACCCTGGAGTAATCAAAAACAAGGTAGAGGGTCGCACTCCAAAGGAATTCAAAGTTTTTGATGACCACACATACAATATGTACAATAGAAATATCTGGTGTTGTGGAACTATAACAGTTCACTAACAGAAACTAGAGAAGTTGAAATAGTTGGCCAACAGGCTCCAAACATCAGTAAAGGCAACCAAGTGATTTGATATAAATGTAGCCAAGAACATACACAATGATATCAATAAACACTGTCCATATATTGACATACTGCCAACTACTGAAATGCGAGTATAGAAATTAATGACAAAAAATGCTTCAAAGTAATGCATATTTCTGAGAAACTTTTCTCCTTCAAACAGATGAGATAAAAAATAAGTATAAAACACAAGAAAGTGACATCACCCTCCACAGTGACATCACCCTCCACATAAGACAAGTCAGGGCGTTTACATTGGAGAAGCGACGTTTGCATGGGGAGTATGATCACTTTATATAAATATATTAATGGCCATATAATGAACTCTCTGGTGCATTGTTCACTAATAGTCATATACAGAAGCCATGGACATCATTTAAGTTGGAAGAAAGACAGTTTCATCTTAGGAAACATAACAGAAAATGTGGAACTGTCTTCCAGCAGAAGTGGTCATGGCAAGTCCTTAAATAGCTTTAAAAATGGCCTTTAAAAAAGGCCAAAAATATGAGAATTACTAGTATTAATACATATACTGTAGTTCTGGTTAGTACGGGGATACTATATAATATTGAGAATTATGGTATTAATACATATACTATAGTTCTGGTTAGTACGGGGATACTATATAATATTGAGAATTACTGGTATTAATACATATACTGTAGATCTGGTTGGTATAGGATACTATATAATATTGAGAATTACTGGTATTAATACATACAGTGTAGTTCTGGGTTGTAACAGGGATACTATTGATATTGAGAATTACTGGTATTAATACATATAATGTAGTCTGGTTGGTACGGGGATACTAATAATATTGAGAATTACTGGTATTAATACATATACTATAGTTCTGGTTGGTACGGGGATACCATGTAATATTGAGAATTACTGGTATTTAATACATATACTGTAGTTCTGGTTGGTACAGTGATATATATAATATTGAGAATTACTGGTATTAATACATATACTGTAGTTTTGGTTGGTACGGGGATACTATATAATATTGAGAAATTACTGTTATTATACATATACTGTAGTTCTGGTTGTACAGGGATACTATTAATATTGAGAATTACTGGTATTAATACATATATATAGTTCTGGTTAGTAGGGACTATATAATTGAGAAATACTGGTATTAATACATATACTGGTAGATTGGTTGGTACTAGGATACTATATAATATTGAGAATTACTGGTATTAATACATACAGGTAGTTCTGGTTGTACAGGGATACTAATGATATGAGAATTACTGGTATTAATACATATACTGTAGTTCTGGTTGGTACGGGGTACTATATAATATTGAGAATTACTGGTATTAATACATATACTATAGTTCTGGTTGGTACGGGGATACCATGTAATATTGAGAATTACTGGTATTAATACATATACTGTAGTTCTGGTTGGTACAGTGATACTATATAATATTGAGAATTACTGGTTTATTAATACATACGTAGTTTTGGTTGGTACGGGGATACTATATAATATTGAGAATTACTGTATTAATACATATACTGTAGTTCGGTGGTACAGGGATACTATAATATGAGAATTACTGGTATTAATACATATACTGTAGTTTTGGTTGGTACGGGGATACTATATAATATTGAGAATTACTGGTATTAATACATATACTGTAGTTCTGGTTGGTACAGGGATACATATATAATATTGAGATTACTGGTATTAATACATATACTGTAGTTCTGGTTGGTACGGGGATACTATATAATATTGAGAATTACTGGTATTAATACAATATAGTAGTTCTGGTTGGTACAGGGATACTATATAATATTGAGAATTACTGGTATTAATACATATGCTGTAGTTCTGGTTGGTACGGGGATACTATATAATATGAGAATTACTGGTATTAATACATATGCTGTAGTTCTGGTTGGTACGGGGATACTATATAATATTGGAATTACTGGTATTAATAATATACTGTAGTTCTGGTGGTACAGAATACTATATAATTTGAGATTATGGTATTAATACATATACTGTAGTTCTGGTTGGACGGGGGTACTATAATATTGAGAATTAATGGTATTAAACATATACTGTATTACTATATAATATATATTATATATAATATATTATATATAATATTGCCAAGACAAATACAAGGATCACAAACAAAGCTTTGCATGCAGTCCCTTCCATCTGGACAAAATGAAATAAATAACACCACGGGCAAGTACAAACCCTTTTCAAAACTTTTCTACAACAATAATCTAGGTTGTAATCTCTATTTAGACATTAGAGTGTAGCGAACTGTGTCTGTGGACAGCCCCCCTCTGTTTTAGTTCATCGTCAACCTCTCACCTAAGGATGGGGACAGATTCTAACACCAAAAATGTTGATTCATGATCGGTCCCAGAACTCATAAAATGTTCAGGGACAGGCAGCTTATTGTTACCTGTATTAATGGATGACTTATGCTGTGAGATGAACTGAATTATTGTCCCCTGTAAAGTAAACATTATGACTGTACTATTATTGCTTATATTTTAAAAGGTTACAACAAAAAGGATACTGTCATTTATTTATTGTCCATTGTGACGAATAATATAAAATCACAGGACCAGAGAGACACCGATCCAACCATAAAATTTTCTATAAACACTCTCTTTCAACTATTTCTCTAAAAAGGAAAAAAATACTAATCCATTATTCTTACTTTTCTTCTGCAGATCAGTTATTTTGCCACTAGCCCGATTCTCAGCAACCGGGAACTGTTCCCTTCCTTTTTCCGTACCATACCTAGTGATGAATTTCAAATGAAAGGTCTGGCCCAGCTGGTCTCCCATTTGTGTTGGACTGGGTTGGTCTCTGGCCAATGACAATGACTATGGTCAATATGGGCTACAGAAAGCCAAGACAGGAAATAGTTAATGGTGGAGCTTGTGTGGCTTTCTGAAAACATATTAACTGGTAAAGCCAATAGGAATGCTCCTATCGTACAGATTATTAAAGAGTCAACTGCAAAAGCTGTGGTTGTGTATTCCTCTGACTCTCACTTTGTCATTGTAGTGGAAGAATACTGAGGCAAAATGTGAATGGACGTGTCTGGATAGCCAGTGAATCTTGGTCAAATTCAGATTTACTGTGGGATAAAAGATTTCAAGGGATTTATTGGGCACCTGGCTTCACCATCCATGTGGTAAATCCCAAAGTTTTACTAATTACCTAAACAGCCTCAACCCTTTAAAATGTCTCAATGATCCATTCATAGGGCAATTTTGGGAGAAAATATTTCTGCAAGTGGTTCAGACAGAATTCATTATATTAGGGGGAATTGACACATTCCAACAATGTTCAGGAATGAAAAGTATGGGGAGCTTGGTAACGGATGAATTTATAGAATATCTCCAATGTATACAATGCAATAATTCCATTGCATGGCCTACAAGGTTAATACTTGCACACCGGATCAGGACCATTTAATGATGGACACTGTGCTAACATCATGTCATTCTTCCTTGGCAAGTAAGGAACTAATTGTGTTCTTCTCATATGAACCCTTCTCCTCTTGGTGTGTTATAGGCCATTTTATTTACATGTTGTATTGTAACTTTCCAGCTTCTCTACTACATTAAAAATGTAAACTTTAATACAAAACAAGGGAACCACATTTATTTGAGGGAGAGGGAACCCTCAGCAGTATATGACATTGTAAATTGGCGTCTGAATGACGAGGAAACACTGGAACAAGCTACAGTAGGGAGTACGATCAAATGCATTGATGACAGAACCTTGACTATAAACAATACTGAAATTGATGGAGCAACAGCAATACAAGGTGATGGGGGAGGTGTTAGCTATTATTGTTTGGTTTAGATTCTTAATTTATTTTGTACCTTTTCCCTTCCAAGGCCTATGATGTGTGCTACTAACTCATGCAATTTTTAAATATGAGGCAGCATTATTCTGCATAGACTACACATAGTAATTCATACACATTTTAATTATTACTGTATACATTTGCATTTATTTATAGGAAACCTAAATCTACTTACTTCATTGCAAAGCAGAGCCACATTAAATAAATTCAGTAGAGATGGATGAAATCATTTCAGCTTGCAGATTTGCAGAATTTCAAAAAAAAAGTCTAAAATTGGCAAGCAATAGGTCAAAGGGAGATTAAAAATCCAAAAGTTCCACCCTAAAGTTATGACTCAGGGACCTGGGAAATTGTCTGGGGAACATGTACCAATGCCCAAAATCTTTAAAAATAACAATGCCCAGTACTAGAATCTTCATGTGCTTACTGGTTTTGTCATTCCACTTAGTATTTTGTACATTTATTATTAAATTAGAAAGTCCTACAAATATTGAAGTATCGATTTTTAAATTTGAAAATCCTTTAAATTTGAAAACAGTTCTGCGCGGTTCGGAAAAATGGAGAAAAATTTGTAATTCCCAAAGTCGATTCACAGCGGATCCGTGAAACCACACTTTTTCTCTTATTTTTTTGATGCTGCAAATTTACTTTTGCTAACATGGTTTTTGAGCTTTTTTATTCAGTATTCCAATATCACACAGTTTTATGGCTACTGTTATGTTTTTTACACACACCAGTCTTGAGGTGTGTGTGTAAAGGTCCCACTAAGGTCCCACTACTAGAAGTATCTAGCCAAGCCAAGATTAGACAACTGACCATGTGACTACAGGTCAAAATGTTTGGTAGATAGTGCACATACATGCAGCTTTCTTATCTACCTTGGTGGGTTGAAATTATTAATGATATTATTTAAGTGGGATTACACAATTTAATATTTCAGATTATTTCATAAACATTTGGTTTTAGTTCTCCTTTGAGGTATGCCACTAAACATATTAAGAGATTAATATTGGGATAATACTAAAGACATTTCTATAAAGGCCATTTTGATCTCCATAGGTCCTATTTCCAAGTGCGTCCAAGTTGTCCTCTGGATAATGGAAGGTGATAATACCTGGAAATCTCTTTGTTGCTATGAATGTGCCCATTGTCCTCAAGGGATATTTTAAACCACACAGGTACAGTAGAAATGATGTCTATTGGTTTTATTAATACACCCCCACTTACATAAAACATGTTTTACCTATTTACTTTAGATGCTGCTGAATGCCTTCCATGTCCTGGGATACATGGCCGAATTCCCAACATTACTGGATGCATTCTGAAGACTAAAGAGTTCCTTTCCTATGAAGAATCATAGGTTACAGCTTAGCTGCATCTCATCTTTCCACTTGATCCCACTTATTGTTCTGGAGTTTTTATCTATATAAAAATACACCAATAGTGCGGCCAATAAATATTCCTTAGTTTGTCTTCTCCTGCTTTCCTTGTTCCTCTGTTTCCTTTGTTCTTTAGGTTTCATTGGTTACCCACAGGAGAAAAATGTCTCCTGGCCAGGTGGCCTTTGGCATGTTTTTCTCTTTGTATCTCATGTGTTTTGGCCAAAACCATGACAGTTGTTATTGCTTTTAATGCAACCAAACCAGACAGCAGGTTAAGAAAGTGGACAGGGGTGAGGTGCCTACGCTCTTGTTATATTTTGTGTTCTAGTCAACTACTGTTGTGTTTCTGTGGTTGATTTTTTCACCTCCTTTCTCTGAAATTGACATTGACACCAAACCGGATCCTCATCCTTAATTGTAATGAAGGTTCAGTGACTGCTTTTTGGATAATGCTGGGATATCTAGGACTTCTATCCACCATCAGGCTTCATCAGTGCTTACTTGCCAGACGTTCCCTGACGCTTCAATGAGGCCAAATTTATCACATTCAGTATGTTGGCTTCCTCAGTGTCTGGGTGTCCTTTATTCCAGCCTATCTCAGTACACGGGGCATTTATACTGTGGCAATGGAGGTTTTTTGCTATCCGTCCTCCAGACTGGCGTCATAATTTGTATCTTTGCACCTAAATGCTCACTTATTACTGTTCCGACCCAACTAAACTAAGAGAACATATCATGGAAAGATCAAGGGTAAAAATTACAGGTATAAAATACAAAAATAAAGATATTTACAAGTGTGAACTTTATTTTTAGATGAGTGTCTTTATGTCATTCTTAACATAATTATTATATTTAAATAATTACAATTTATTCAGAATATAAATACATCATAGAATGTTGTGGTTATTTTGTATTTTGGTAATTATATTTTTTTCATATATTCAATATACATTTTTATACATTTTTGATTTTAAACTTTTTAGTTGATAAAGAATAACATTATATACTCAGCAGTTACATTTATCCTTTAGGAAATTAATGTTAAAGATGGTGAGTAGAGATTATTCACCTAATAGGGTTCGTTCCATTGGTGGGACCAAGGTACATCTCTTCTACATGGAACTTCACTGGTCAATTGTCAAATCAAATTTCTGTTTGATGGTCATAATTTACGGTAACTTCCGACAAGTAGGATTGCTAAGTCTGACATAAGGTACGAGACTCTAGGGGGTCAACACGTTATAATGTGACACAACTCTTCAACTGAGGACTGAAGGGGTGATATGCATTAGGTGCCCCTGCTTGCTTGTTATGTAGGAACCACGCAGAAGATAAACCTGTCCGACACTGACTGGCTGACCGTCACTAGACTTGAGGGAAAAACATTGACCTCGGGTGCTGCACACTTTCTATCGACACCTGGGGGTCCTATAAGCCTTAAATTCTTTGGCCTTGAGAAAGTTAACCGGACACTTCGGGGGTGGCGATTGAATAGGAGACTACTTGCAGGAAAGCCGATGGTTATACTGTTTAAAAACGATCCAACCAGGAGGACTAAATGAATTGCTAGATTTCACCCCTTCTGTGACTGTGTGTCTTCTTTGACAAAATAATTATGCTTCTGATATATCTGTTTATATTTCAGAAAATCTTCAAAAAAATTGCATGGAGTATCTCTTCCTGACTCTTAGGGATTAAAAAATGGAATGGGGCCCACTTCTTTCTTCACGAACTTTTAATTACAACCTGTGAATGCTGGACTGTTTGAACAAGGCTGGTTGAAAAGGCACCATTTTACGTTTCAGTACTTGAGTAGCTTTGTACCCTGGCATAGCCATCATATGTTTTAAATTGCAGTACCTTGGATCTTTGTTTGTCCATGTATCTCTGACCCCTATCACACTGTCATCACGCTCCCTACTGCATTATCATCGCACATTTACGCATCTATCGGCATAATCTACAAATTGTCCATGAATTCTTTGCGAATTTACAAATATTTGGATACTCTTGGAGTATATACATTTAACAGGTGTCCTGGACACCCAATGGAGGTGTGATCCTGGACACCCAATGGAGGTGTGCTGTTGATCTTTTGCCGATTTGTTGCCTGTTTCGAGACTTGGGATGTGCATATTTATCTTATACCCTACTTACCTGGATTACTTACCTGGATTATCTCATTTTTTATCCTATTTGGATTTATACCCTACTTACCTGGATCACCTGGACTTTGTTTCTTACATGATGCCTCTGGGACTGCATATATATTTAACTGATATACCCATTACAGCATCCCTGCATTTCTTCAACTGTATTTCCTGTACATCTGGGTGGTAGCTTACCCTATGACTGCATATATTCATATTTGTAGTATGTTAAATATGTTGCCTAGGTTCTAGTATTAGTATATTATGACATTTTTGTATTTTGTATGTATTTATAACTTATATTGTGTGTATGTGCACTCTATATTGGCCAGTTTATGACTTTGACCGGTGATATAGCTCCCTCTAGTGTCATTGCGGCTATGGATCATTATGCTGCCATTAGCGCGCATCCTATGCCATTACGTCATTAGTGTGCGCCGTACGTGTTCACGTAATTACGTCATCACGCTAATGGGTGATACATGGCGCGTATAACGTCTATTTATAGGTCTTGCTCGCCGGTCATAGTACGCTGCTGAGAAAGTCACGTTTCTAGGCGAAACGCGTTTGGCGTTCCCATGGTTGGCTGACCGGTGTTCCCTCTACAGGTGCCCCTTCCTTCTATCGGGACTCCCCGATTCTGTGTCTTTATACTGCAGCACTTCTGACAGATAAGGAGGTACTGGACGTACTTACTATACTTTATATGACTGTTGGGATAGGGCTTTGTGCACTGGCTATGTTATCTCCATGTAGAGGATAATACCGATGTATGATATGTTTTTAGAGTTTTAAATATTTTTCTATCTATTTCCTGTCTGTGTACCCCTTTTGGACCCTTATGGGTCTCCCAATGAAGGGTTTTTATTTATATTCAGTATTTTTGAGTGCGGTACTCTTCTTTCTTCTCCCTTGTTTTGCCACCTATATTTATCAGATATAGTACCAGCACCTGGTCCACTTGGACCAGATACTGGTGTGACCCTGTGCCTCAATTAATTTTGTTTTTGTGTAAGTCTGAACATAAGTTATGCCCACAATATAATCTGCCCATTTTGGATTTTGATTACATGGATCATAGAAAATCATTGTTGCTGTAGGTCTCACTAAAATGTAGATTATAATTTTTATTGTAAAACAGAACAAAACAAAACAAACACATTTACAAACACTTTTACTGGTTAAAACAGGGAATGGTTGAAAAAAATAAACAAATCAAAAATTTACTTCTGCTACAAAGATTTTGAGACCTTGGACCTAAAGTTGTCAGTCTGTTAAAGGGTCACACATCTCCACACTCCATATTAGTGATTCATTAAATCTACTATATAACTACACAGAAATCTATTACCGCCTGCTTCTAATGGAAATACTCAGCGGCTTTTCAGCATAGATTTTATATGTGGTCAAGTTTTTAGGGGACGAGTCTCTCTTCATGGGGAAACATTTAGGTACAAACCAAAAAAGCCACCATTGCCATTTTATGAATGACTGGAAAGTCTCCACTTTGGAAGTGCCCAGTTATATTTGAAGAAGCCTTAAGAGTAAAGGGCGTTTAGGGGGTGATGATTTCTTGCTTATGCATGTAAAACATACACTACTCATGTAATATCATGTTCAATTTATCAGATTTCTTAAGTTCTTTGCAGGGCAGTGTAGATGGACTGTTGGGGCCAGACAGGAAATCTGAGACCATGGGCCCACATAGGAGGAGTTTAGGGGCCCACCTTACATTTCAAATCATTATCACTTATTTTTATATCTAGCTTACTCCTACTGACTCTATTGTTTATTAAAATACATTTCTTACTGACACCTTTGGCTCTGTGTTTAAATTTTAGCAGTTTTCTATATTTTTTGGGTGAATGTGCTGTGGGCCCCAACGGGGGATTCCCTGTAACCCTGTGAGCCAGTCCGACACTGTTGCAGGTTGCAAGGTGAAGAGGTGCCCTAGTTACCCGCCCTATGGCAGGATGAGTGTTGTTTTTGTGCGATATGTGTGTAACACACCTAAGGCTTTAGTACATGGAGCACTCACCTGACCGCCTCAGAGTGCACAGCAGGAGCTGGCGTGGTTGGAAGTGCAAGCAGAAGAATAACACTGAACACTAGCAGGGAGATTCAATAAAAGTTAAATAAGATCTAATTTTAAACGACAAGAACTTTATTGAGCAATAAAATTTCGGTCAACTATTTAAATGAGTGTTAAAACCCCATTATCAATGTAATATATTAGTTATATATATAGTAATAGTAAATAGTAAATGTCTAGAAGGAGCTAAGTATCACATTCATTTTAATCCGCTAATTGGTGCTTATTATGCTTGATTGCTGCCGATGACATCCACAATTGTTTTCAATACCTGATCAAAAACACTTGAATGAACCTCTGGTAGTAGTCTTTAAGGGGTTGAATAATTGTGTCAATGAAAGATTTCATTCTGAACACAATTACAAATGTCACTGAATTCCCTAAAACCCTTTACAGCATTGGGGGTTGAATTATTTGAACACAACTGTATCTGCCATTTTAATGCTACATAGAGCACACTAACGCCCATTCAGCTCTCAAAATAAAAGGCTAAACAAAGTCTTTATGACCAAATGCCAGCAAATGCCAGGCTCTTTTTTTCCAAAATCCAAAAGTCCATGATTCAATAACATTAACACACGTCACTGATGACATTATTGCATCATGGAGTGTGTGCAGGTAAGTAGCGGGGACTGAACAGCAGGGAAAGGAAATTTTATTGCGCCATTAAAGCTGTGGTAAAAAAAAAGCAACCATTAAAACCCATGCTACCGATATAACATCGGATAGTGTGAGTTTTACGCTGGTTTTACGGGAAAAGGAGGTTATTGTATCTCACTGTTAGACAAGATTTATAAACAATCAGGGTCATCAATAAAAGTTCTTTTCGTTTAAAATGGTGTCTAATTTGCCCTAACCAATCAGATGTTAGCTTTCAAATGTTAAATAAGATCTGATTGGTTGGGCAAATTTAGCACCATTTTTAAAGAGAAGAACTGTTATTGAATATCCCTGAATATTTATAGATGATACCATGTTCACAGCCAAGAGATTAGTAAAAAGCATTGGAACCGGCACTGCCAACAACTATACAGGTGAAAAATAAATGCCAAATAACCATACAAAAAACTCATTTACACCCACAAGGGTTGCCCACCAAATACAATAAAATCTGGAGTTCTGGGGAACTTGCTGGGTTAAGTGAAATGATACTGTATTGTATACAATTGGGATATGATACACGCAAACCCCAAATGAACCATTGTTTTGTGTATTTGTGTCATACTGGAACAATAGACAAACCGTAAGAAATGTTTATTTAGGTTAATGGCATCTATAGTGGGAAAATTAACTTTTTTTCCTTTCTTTCCATGTGTCCATAATTCCCCACAGCCCCCAGAGTGTTTTAACATTTGTCAGATTCCTCTCTGTACTGAGATACACAAGTTCGAAAAATATGTGATTTGCATTCTCTTACTGTCAATCAAATCTGTGTCATGATCCTCTTTCCTGCTCAAGTCCCTCCCTCCTCCTTGCTCTGTAATAAGGATAGAGATAAGAGCATTAGCAGGGGGAGAGAAGTAGCTTTGATGGCAGAGAAAGGCTGCCACTTGACCCCTTACTTGATAGACTTCACTGATTGATGATGGTCAAAAGAGAAAGATCTTTATTTTAGCAGGACACGGAGAGATACTGTTTCCAGGACAGCTTGCTTTCAATTGGCCACTGTGCATGGGTTGTGTTTTCAGGATGTTGAACATTTAACTCCTACTGCAATGATAAGTTTGTTGGTTAGCCGGAGTAACAGAGGAGGTAACAGAGAGGAGAGGGAAGGGGGGAGTGCTGCAGAGAGAAATGACACATGGAAAAAAAGTCACTGACAGAGGTAGGATTAAGGCAGCACAGAGTTCATGAATTTAACTTTGCAATGGATCAATGTGTTTTTTTCACTATAGATGCCCTTTAAACAGTTACAAATTACAATGTATCCGGTTGAATCTGCATAAACACACAATAGAAAAGTAGTTCCTTTGATGAAACTATTACTACGTGATTACCGTTAACATGCAAGTTAAGAATGGATAACAATAATCCTAAATACAGATTAATAATAAGCTACAGCACATAAAGGATGGACGACTGGAAATGTGTCTTCTCGTGAAAAAAAAGGCCAAACTGAAAAGAGACAAAACATCCAATAATAAATGTTTATTAAAGTCAACTCTATGATGTAATAGTATGCCATATGTAAGAAATAAATTGTAATGTTTAAAAATGAGTTCTAACTACTGTAAGAAATTGAGACCAGACCCTTTAAAGTTTATTACTGCAAGGTATCTAGTGATGTAAGAAATGCCTGAACCATTTCCTGAACAAAAATGAATATGTTATTCTCAAATGTTTGTGTGGGTTTCAATGTCTGATCAAAGTCCAAAAAAAAATAATGTTACATTGGATTAGTTTATATGTGATGGTGGGAGATATGTCAAAGAGAGGTTGTAACCAGCATGGACCTTTTTTTCAATTCCAGTATTTTCTTTTATCATTGGGAAAATGCTTTGTGAAACATTCTCTCTTGGGGGTGACTAAGCTCAATCAAATTAAAGAAGAGAATTTAACAGAGTGTAAGTCTGCTCCATGTGTCTTTAGTATCTACACAATGTATAAAAGTAGCTTAAAAAGCTTCTTGTTTTCAGAGAGAGGACAGGAATCATTAAGAATGAAAACCTACAGAAACCTTACAAGAGCCTCTGTCCTCTATGTTAAACATGATTTTTCCATGAAAGGCAGATGTGTAGCAGACGCTGTTTGATGCCTCTCCATGGACTTTACATATTTCTCCATATTATGTATAGACGGTTGTGCCTGTTTAGACTCACATTTTGACTGTGAATTGCCCCGTGAGAGCTCAATGGCTCATAAGCCAACCAGGGGACATTATTATAGGGAGCACATTTATGGGTCATTTAGACACAGTTACATAATGTCAATTTCACAACCAGGCCACCAGAACAAAAAGTCAAAAGTAAGTCATTTCAGTTAATTCTGTATTGGGGCAACTGTGATAGAAAAACGAAGCTAAAATATCATTGATTTTATTATAATGATGTTAAATATTTATAATTTATATGTATAATATTTATAATGTTAGTAGAGTTAACTTGTCAAAGAGTCAAAAACAACAAATTCACTTTATATTAAACTAAATATGTTAAATACCTTTGTGATGGACAACAATGCAGAAGCCATACAATTTTAATTCTGTATTGGGGCAACCGTGATTTTATTTATAATTTGTGTTTATAATATTTTTAATTTATATTATAATATTTCTAATTTATTTAATATTTACAATTTATGTTTATAAATTTCTAATTATATATACAATATTTATTATTATCTATATAATGTTGGTATTTTTGTATATAATATTATCATTTTGTTAATATTACCTTTACAAAATAATTTAATACCTTTGCGACAGACATATCTGTTGTATTCAGCTAGATCAACTGGACTTTCTGTGCTGGGCCATACGTTGGTGCAATTGCTCTGCAGTGAAGAGTGCTCTGATTTGTATGTGGGGGAGACCAAACAGCAACTGCACCAACGTATGGCCCAGCACAGAAGAGCCAATTCCTCGGGTCAGGACTTAGCCATGTACCTGCATCTTAAGGATAAAGGACATACCTTGAAGATTGTAATGTTAACATATTGGCAAAGGAACATGACTGGTTCAAGAGAGGTGTTAAGGAGGCCATTTATTGAAAATAAAGAAACCAAGCCTAAATAGAGGTGGGGGGGTTCGACACCAACTGTCTGCCATGTACATGCTGTTTTGACACCTCACCTGGGTGTTCCTATAACACCTCTTAGCCCAACACAATCACACCCTTAACACCTGGTGGATATGCAATGGGATTTTCAGGGTACATAATTGCCACAGATTCTTGTACAAGTCATTTTGAATTGAGAAAGCCAGTCGGATGTCTAGCGAAACGTCTTCAAGTAATAAACTTCATGTCCAGTTGATCTAATTGAATACAACAGATATACCATGACCGGATGAAGAGAACCTTCACAAGCACTTTGTGAACAGAAACAATGCAGAAGCCATCTAAGGTTGAAAAACATTTTCTTGTTTCCAACTCAAAACCTTTTACTGTTTTGGTCCAATGTTTTTTATTTGAATATCATATCATACCAGTATAATTTTATAATTCAGAGTAAGGATGAACATTCTGGACTTTTTCTCCATTTCCTCTGAATTTTAGATTGGTATTGAGTATTACCAGGTAGCGTGTGCATTAATGTTTGCAGTTGAAGAGATTAATACAGACCCTGAACTCCTCCCAAATATTACATTGGGTTCCAGGTTTTTGATGCATGCAATACTTAAGGAGAGCAGCACAAGCAACTCTTTCAATGCTATCAGGAGGAGGGGGAAATTACTCCAAATTATCGATGCCATGAAGGGGCTCCCCTTGCTGGAATTATTGGTGAATCTGGAACCACGAGATCGATTGTTATGGCCCAGTTTTTGGGATTGTACCGATACCCACAGGCAAGTGCAGTAAAAAATGTTGGAAATGATAAAGCATTTGTTTTCTGATAGATAATTTCTTATACAGTAGTTACCTGGTTGTTATAGTAAATGGAATCACAACTAGAAGACATTATTGTATGTTTCATGCTATACATTGAAAGCAAACTATAAAAGGCTCCAATTGGCTTTTGTATAAAAGCCCAAGAAATTGTCCACAATCGCTATATTTTGACTTCACAGTTAAGTGCTTTTTGGGGGTTAAAATGGCAAAAACACATCCATTTTAAACTCATCATTACCTAAGAACCTTCACCCATGTGGATTTTGCCCTTCACCCTACATGTTCCTCAAAGTGTGGAGGGTGAAAATTTCCCCGGGTTGGCAAGTTAAGATGGTGCAAAATGTTATCAAGCTCACTTTTCCTACACCCATTCAGGATATGCACAGTAGAGATCTACTAATTATTAATATTGCACCCTACATAGTGAGAGAGGTAAACTGGTGGGCTATCCTTTTAATTTCTGTATCAAGAGGACCTAGCAACAGAGTAACAGTAATTGAGGTTGTTTAAAGAAATATGTCTAACCTTTATACCCTACCCATAATGTCTGTCTAACAGTTACATAGTAACATAGTATTGGAGGTTGTATAAAGACATACGTCCATCTAGTCCAACCTTTATACCCTACCCATAATGTTGTAACAGTTACATAGTAACATAGTATGGAGCTTGTATAAAGAATACAGTCCATCCAGTCCAACCTTTATACCCTACCCATAATGTCTGTATAACAGTTACATAGTAACATAGTATTGGAGGTTTAAAGACATACATCAATCTAGTCCAACCTTTATACCCTACCCATAATGTCTGTCCAACAGTACATAAACATAGTATTGGAGGTTGTATAAAGACATACGTCATCTAGTCCAACCTTTATACCCTACCCATAAGTCTGTATAACAGTTACAAGTAACATAGTATTGGAGCTTGTATAAAGACATACGTCCATCCAGTCCAACCTTTATACCCTACCATAATGTCTGTATAATAGTTAATTGTAAAATAGTATTGGAGGGTTGTAAAAAGACATACGTCCATCTAGTCCAACCTTTATACCCTAACCATAATGTCTGTATTACGTACATAGTATTGGAGGTTGTATAAGACATACGTCATCTAGTCCAACCTTTATACCCTACCCATAATGTCTGTCTAACAGTTACATAGTAACATAGTATTGGAGGTTGTAAAAGACATACGTCCATCTAGTCCAACCTTTAGACCTCAATAATGTCGTCTAACAGTTACATAGTACATAGTATTGGAGGTTGTATAAAGACAACGTCCATCTAGTCCAACCTTTATACCCTACCCATAATGTCTGTCTAACAGTTACATAGTAAAATAGTATTGGAGGTTGATAAAGACATACGTCCATTAGTCCAACTTATACCCTACCCATGTCTGTTCTAACAGTTACATAGTAACATAGTATTGGAGGTTGTTGTATAAAGACATACGTCCATCTAGTCCAACCTTTATACCCTACCATAATGTCTGTTATAACAGTTACTAGTAAAATAGTATTGGAGGTTGTATAAAGACATACGGTCCATCTAGTCCAACCTTTATCTTCCAAATAATGCCTGTAACAGTTACATAGTAACATAGTATTGGAGGTTGGTAAACACATCATCCATCTAGTCCAACCTTTATACCCCACCCATAATGTTGTATAACAGTTACATAGAAACATAGTATTGGAAGTTGTATAAAGACAACGTCCATTCAGTCCAACCTTTATTACCTACCCATAATGTCTGTATAACAGTTACATAGTAACATAGGTATTGGAGGTTGTATATAGACATTACGTCCATCTAGTCCAACCTTTATACTACCCATAATGTGCTGTCTAACGTTACATAGTTACATAGTATTGGAGGTTGTATAAAAGACCTACGTCCATCTAGTCCAACCTTTATACCCTACCCATAATGTCTGTCTAACAGTTACATTGTAACATAGTATTGGAGGTTGTATAAAGGAATATGTCCAATAGCTCCCAACCTTTATACCAATACCCTTAATGGTCTGATAAAAGTTACATAGAAAATAGTATTGGAGGTTGTATAAAGACATACGTCCATCTAGTCCAACCTTTATACCCTACCCATAATGTCTGTATAACAGTTACATAGTAACATAATATTGGAGGTTGTATAAAGACATACGTCCATCTAGTCCAACCTTAATGGAGGTTGTATAAAGACATACGTCCATCTAGTCCAACCTTAATACCCTACCCATAATGTCTGTATAACAGTTACATAGTAACATAGTATTGGAGGTTGTATAAAGACATATGTCCACCTAGTCCAACCTTTATACCCTACCCATAATGTCTGTATAACAGTTACATAGTAACATAGTATTGGAGGTTGTATAAAGACATACGTCCATTTATTCCAATCTTTATACTCTTTAAACCTACCTTTCCTTCATGACTCCAAATGGCAACTGGAAAGTATCCCTGGATCAACCAGTATTTCAGTATTTGCATTAATATCAGTAGTTTTATAGTTTAAGAAACTTATCCAAACCCCCTTTAAAGCTATTCAGTGAACTTGCCATTACCACATCTGCTGGAAGACAGTTCCAAAATTCAATCATTTTCACTGTAAAGAAACCTTTCTTAACCTAAAGATGAAACTTCTTTTCTTCCAACCTTAAAGGACGTCTACCAGACATCTGATATGAACTATTACATTTAATCTCTGTAATAAGAGAAGTTTGAAAATACAAACACTTTTCCTTTATTAAATGAAGTATTTTCCCTTATATCCCTGCACTGAATTGACACACCAACAAAAGATATTTACTTTTTCGGAACAAGTTTTTAAACAATATACTATACCTTTACAATGTAGCTGATGGCAACTTGTTCTGTGGGTGCCATCCAGTAGTCAATTGGCTCAGAACCAGCTCTTTATATTTGCTTCAGACCTGCTCTGATTTTTACATTGTCTGCTTCTCCTGCGCTCTGCTAAATAGTGTTAAGCGTGTTAACACATCATCTCGGCTTTTTAATGGATTTGGTAGAGAATTCACAGACGATGAGTAACAGTCTATGATTTGGTCTGGACTGGGGAGATTACTTTAACTTTTGAAGGTTCTCAGCTGTGGTTTCCTGCTAGTTTTGTTTGGATAGGCCCAACCTCCCAATACCTTATGGAAAATACAACTATGTTAATACCACAAACATATTAATTACCTTTTTATGTATATTTAGGGAAAGTGGTAAATACATGGTGACACTGACCTTAATTAATAAACATTTGTTTATGTAGGTACTGCTTATTACAATAACTACCGTATATACTCGAGTATAAACCGACCCGAGTATAAACTGAGGCACCCAATTGTACCTGAAAAAACTAATAAAAGTGATTGACTCGAGTATAAACCAAGGGTAGAAATTGACATTCTAAATTCTCATTCCTTGGCACTCCAGATGTTTGGAAACTACAACTCCCAGCATGCTTTATTAGCTGGGAGTTGTAGTTTCCAAACATCTACACCCTCACCCTCCCACCTAATTCAAAGGGTACCTTCTCTCCATTGTGCATCCAGCTCTCCAAGGATTCCTGTCTGCAAGTGCAGGCCCATATTGTAATGTTCATTTGGGATAAAGTCTCTAACTTCCAAAGAATCTGGAGATCTTCATGGATATTTGGGCAGAACTCTTTATTCACAATTCCTGTCTGTAAGTGCAGCATACAAGTTGAATCCTGTGTGCATCCGGGCTTCCTGTCAGTAAGTGCCATCCTGCAAATAGAATCCTGTTCATTACGGTACCGTACTTAACTAATTCGCCAGCCGCGCGCTGAGTCCCTGTATTGGCGCGCCGGCTGACGTCACTGCCCGTGCGCCGTGCGAGTATAAACCGAGTTAAAGTTTTCAGGCTGATTTTACAGCCTGAAAAATTCGGTTTATACTCGAGTATATACGGTAAGAAACGATCCTTTTTTTTAAATTTTGACTTTATTTTAGATTGTGTCTGAATGAAATAAAATCATGTGACTACCACAGATGCTAATAAGACCATAAAATGTTCCAATTATAACCATTCTTAGTAATCTATATTTCAGCTATTTCTCATTGCAAGAAAACATGGTAAATTAATTTTTATTATTCTTTCTGTTCTTCTGCAGATCAGTTATTTTGCCACTAGCCCGATTCTCAGCAACCGGGAACTGTTTCCTTCCTTTTTCCGTACCATACCTAGTGATGAATTTCAAATGAAAGGTCTTGCCCAACTGATCTCCCATTTTGGTTGGACTTGGGTTGGTCTCCTGGCCAATGACAATGACTATGGTCAATATGGGCTACAGAAAGCAAAGCAGGAAATAATTAATGGTGGAGCTTGTGTGGCTTTTACTGAAAACATATTAACTGGTAAAGCCAATAGGAATGCTCCTCATCTTGTACAGATTATTAAAGAGTCAACTGCAAAAGCTGTGGTTGTGATATCCTCTGACTCTCACTTTGTGATTGTAGTGGAAGAACTACTGAGGCAAAATGTGACTGGACGTGTCTGGATAGCCAGTGAATCTTGGTCAAATTCAGATTTACTGTTGGATAAAAGATTTCAAGGGATTTTATTGGGCACCATTGGCTTTGCCGTCCATCGTGGTAAAATCCCAAAGTTTACTAATTACCTAAACAGCCTCAACCCTTTAAAATGTCTCAATGATCCATTCATAGAACAATTTTGGGAGAAAATATTTTCTTGCAAGTGGTTCAGACAGAATTCATTTATATTAGGGGGAATTGACACATTCCAACAATGTTCAGGAAATGAAAGTATGGGGAGCTTGGTAACGGATGAATATTATAGAATATCGCTCATGGTATACAATGCAATATATTCCATTGCATGGGCCCTACAAGGTTTACATACTTGCACACCTGGATCAGGACCGTTTAATGATGGACACTGTGCTAACATCATGTCATTTCTTCCTTGGCAAGTAAGGAACTAATTGTGATTCTTCTCATATGAACCCTTCTCCTCTTGGTGTGTTATAGGCCATTTTATTTACACTTTGTATTGTAACTTTCCAGCTTCTCTACTACATTAAAAATGTAAACTTTAATACAAAACAAGGGAACCACATTTATTTTGATGGGAGAGGGAACCCTCCGGCAGTATATGACATTGTAAATTGGCGTCTGAATGACGAGGAAACACTGGAACAAGCTACAGTAGGAAGTTACGATTCAAATGCCATTGATGACAGAACCTTGACTATAAACAATACTGAAATTAGATGGAGCAACAGCAATACACAGGTGATGGGGGAGGTGTAGCTATTATTGTTTGGTTTAGATTCTTAATTTATTTTGTTACCTTTTCCCTTCCAAGGCCTATGATGTGTGCTACTAACTCATGCAATTTTTAAATATTGAGGCAGCATTATTCCTGCATAGACTACACATTAGTAATTCATACACATTTTAATTATATACTGTATACTATTTGCATTTATTTATAGGAAACCTAAATCTACTTTTACTTCATTACAAAGCAGAGCACATTAAAATAAATTCAGTAGAGATGGATGAAATCATTTCAGCTTGCAGATTTGCAGAATTTCAAAAAAAAAAGTCTAAAATTGGCAAGCAATGGGTCAAAGGGAGATTAAAAATCCAAAAGTTCCACCTAAAGTTATGACTCAGGGACCTGGGAAATTGTCTGGGGAACACGTACCAATGCCCAAAATCTTTAAAAATAACAATGCCCAGTACTAGAATCTTCATGTGCTTACTGTTTTGTCATTCCACTTAGTATTTTGTACATTTATTATTAAATTAGAAAGTCCTACAAATATTGAAGTATTTCGATTTTTAAATTTGAAAATCCTTTAAATTTGAAAACAGTTCTGCAGTTCGGAAAAATGTGAAAAAATTTGTAATTCCCCAAAGTCCGATTCACAGCGGATCCGTGAAATCCACACTTTTTCTCTTATTTTTTTGATGCTGCATAATTTACTTTTGCTAACATGGTTTTTGAGCTTTTTTATTCAGTATTCCAATATCACACAGTTTTATGGCTCACTGTTATGTTTTTTTACACACACCAGTCTTGAGGTGTGTGTAAAGGTCCCACTAAGGTCCCACTTACTAGAAGTATCTAGCCAAGCCAAGATTAGACAACTGACCATGTGACTAAGGTCAAAATGTTTGGCTAGATAGTGCACATACATGCAGCTTTCTTATCTACCTTGGTAGGTTGAACTTATTATAATGATATTATTTAAGTGGGATTACACAATTTAATATTTCAGATTATTTCATAAACATTTGGTTTAGTTCTCCTTTGAGGTATGCCACTAAACATATTAAGAGATTAATATTGTGATAATACTAAAGACATTTCTATAAAGGCCATTTTGATCTCCATAGGTTCCTATTTCCAAGTGCAGTCCAAGTTGTCCCTCTGGATACTGGAAGGTGATAATACCTGGAATATCTCTTTGTTGCTATGAATGTGCCCATTGTCCTCAAGGATATTTTTCAAACCACACAGGTACAGTAGAAATGATGTCTATTGGTTTTATTAGTACACCCCCACTTACATAAACATGTTTACCTATTTACTTTAGATGCTGCTGAATGCCTTCCATGCTCCTGGGATACATGGCCGAATTCCCAACATACTGGATGCATTCTGAAGACTACAGAGTTCCTTTCCTATGAAGAATCATTAGGTTACAGCTTAGCTGCCATCTCCATCTTCTCCACTCTGATCCCACTTATTGTTCTGGGAGTTTTTATCTATTATAAAAATACACCAATAGTGCGAGCCAATAACTATTCCCTTAGCTGTCTTCTCCTGCTTTCCTTGTTCCTCTGTTTCCTTTGTTCTTTAGGTTTCATTGGTTACCCACAAGGAGAAAAATGTCTCCTGCGCCAGGTGGCCTTTGGCATAGTTTTTTCTCTTTGTATCTCATGTGTTTTGGCCAAAACCATGACAGTTGTTATTGCTTTTAATGCAACCAAACCAGACAGCAGGTTAAGAAAGTGGACAGGGGTGAAGGTGCCTTACGCTCTTGTTATATTTTGTGTTCTTAGTCAACTACTGTTGTGTTTCTTGTGGTTGATTTTTTCACCTCCTTTCTCTGAAATTGACATTGACACCAAACCTGGGATCATCATCCTTAATTGTAATGAAGGTTCAGTGACTGCTTTTTGGATAATGCTGGGATATCTAGGACTTCTATCCACCATCAGCTTCATCAGTGCTTACTTGGCCAGACGTCTCCCTGACAGCTTCAATGAGGCCAAATTTATCACATTCAGTATGTTGGCTTTCCTCAGTGTCTGGGTGTCCTTTATTCCAGCCTATCTCAGTACACGGGGCATTTATACTGTGGCAATGGAGGTTTTTGCTATCCTGTCCTCCAGCTGGGCAGTAATAATTTGTATCTTTGCACCTAAATGCTTCATTATACTGTTCCGACCCAACCTAAACTCAAGAGAACATATCATGGGAAAGATCAAGGGGTAAAAATTACAGGTTAAAAATACAAAATAAAAGATATTTACAATGTGTAACTTTATTTTTAGATGAGTGATCTTTATGTCATTCTTAACATAATTATTATATTTAAATAATTACAATTTATTCAGAATATAAATACATCATAGAATGTTGTGGTTATTTTGTATTTTGGTAAATTTATATTTTTTCATATATTCAATATACATTTTTATACATTTTTGATTTAAACTATTTTAGTTGATAAAGAATAACATTATATACTCAGCAGTTACATTTATCCTTTAGGAAATTAATGTTAAAGATGGTGAGTAGAGATTTATTCACCTAATAGGGTTCGTTCCATTGGTGGGACCAAGGTACATCTCTTCTACATGGAACTTCAATGGTCAATTGTCAAATCATATATTTCTGTTTTGATGGTCATAATTTCGTAAGAAGTAACTTCCGACAAGTAGGATTGCATAAGTCTGAACATAAGGTACGAGACTCTAGGGGGTCAACACGTTATAAGTTGACACAATACTTCAACTGTAGGACTGAAGGGGTGATATATGCTATTAGGTGCCCCTGCTTGCTCTTGTATGTAGAGAAAACCAAGCAGAAGATAAAACACTTGTCCGACATAAGACTGGCTGACCGTCATAGACTTGAGGGAAAAACATTGACCTCGGTTGCTGCACACTTTCTATCGACACATGGGGGGTCCTATAAAGACCTTAAATTCTTTGGCCTTGAGAAAGTTAACCGGACACTTCGGGGTGGCGATCTGAATAGGAGACTACTCTGCAGAGAAAGCCGATGGTTATACTGTTTAAAAACGATCCAACCAGGAGGACTAAATGAATTGCTAGATTTCACTCCCTTCTTGTGACTGTGTGATCTATCTTTGACAAAATAATTATGCTTCTGATATATCTGTTTATATTTCAGAAAATCTTCAAAAAATATGCATGGAGTATCTCTTCCTGACTCTTAGGAATTAAAAAATGGAATGGGGCCCCACTTCTTTCTCTCACGAACTTTTAATTACAACCTGTGAATGCTGGACTGTTTGAACAAGGCTGGTTGAACAAGGCACCATTTTTACGTTTCAGTACTTTAGAGTAGCTTTGTACCCTGGCATAGACCATCATATTGGTTAAATTGCACTGTACCTTGGATCTTTGTTTGTCCATGTATCTCTGACCCCTATCACACTGTCATCACAGATCCCTACTGCATTATCATCGCATCATTTACGCATCTATCGGCATAATCTACAAATTGTCCATGAATTCTTTGCGAATTTACAAATATTTGGATACTCTTGGAGTTATATACATTTAACAGGTGATCCTGGACACCCAATGGAGGTGTGATCCTGGACACCCAATGGAGGTGTGCCTGTTGATCTTTTGCCCGATTTGTTGCCTGTTTCGAGACTTAGTGGATGTGCATATTTATCTTATACCCTACTTACCTGGATTACTTACCTGGATTATCTCTATTTTGTATCCAATTTGGATTTATACCCTACTTACCTGGATCACCTGGACTTTGTTCTTACATGAATGCCTCTGGGACTGCATATATATTTAACTGAATTTATACCCATTACAGCATCCCTGCATTTCTTTCACTGTATTTCCTGTACATCTTGGGTGTAGCTTACCTTATGACTGCATATATTCATATTTGTAGTATTTGCAAATATGTTGCCTAGGTTCTAGTATTAGTATATTATCTGACATTTTTGTATTTTTGTATGTATTTATAACTTATATTGTGTGTATGTGCACTCTATATTGGCCAGTTTATGACTTCTGACCGGTGATATAGCTCCCTCTAGTGTCATTTGCGGCTATGGATCATTATGCTGCCATTAGCGCGCATCCTATGCCATTACGTCATTAGTGCGCGCCGTACGTGTTCACGTAATTACGTCATCACGCTAATGGGTGATCACATGGCGCGTATATGGTCTATTTATAGCGTCTTGCTCGCCGGTCATAGTACGCTGCTGAGAAAGTCCGTTTCTAGGACGAAACGCGTTTGGCGTTCTCAATGGTTGGCTGACCGGTGTTCCCTCTACAGGTGCCCCTTCCTTCTATCGGGACTCCCCGATTCTGTGTCTTTATACTGCAGCACTTCTGACAGATAAGGAGGTACTGGACTGTACTTACTTAGACTTTATATGACTGTTGGGATAGGGCTTTGTGCACTGGCTATGTTATCTCCATGTAGAGGATAATACCGATGTATGATATGTTTTTAGAGTTTTAACTATTTTTTCTATCTATTTCCTGTCTGTGTACCCCTATTTGGACCCTTATGGGTCTCCCAATAAAGGGTTTTTATTTATATTCAGTATTTTTGAGTGCGGTACTCTTCTTTCTCTCCCTTGTTTTGCCCACTATATTTATCAGATATAGTACCAGCACCTTGGTCCACTTGGACCAGATACTGTGTGTGACCCTGTGCCTCAATAATTTTGTTTTTGTGTAAGTCTGAACATAAGTTATGCCCACAATATAATCTGCACATTTTGGATTTTGATTACATGGATCATATAAAATCATTTGCTTGCTGTAGGTCTCACTAAAATGTAGATTATTAATTTTTATTGTAAAACAGAACAAAACAAAACAAACACATTTACAAACACTTTTACTGGTAAAACAGGGAATGGTTGAACAAATAATAAACAAATCAAAAATTTACTTCTGCTACAAAGAATTTTTGAGACCTTGGACCTAAAGTTGTCAGTCTGTTAAAGGGTCACACATCTCCACACTCCATATTACTGATTCATTAAATCTACTATATAACTACACAGAAATCTATACCGCCTGCTTCTAATGGAAATACTCAGCGGCTTTTCAGCATAAAGATTTTATATGTGGTCAAGTTTTTAGGGGACGAGTCTCTCTTCATGGGAAACATTTAGGTACAAACCAAAAAGCACCCATTGCCATTTGATGAATGACTGGAAAGTCTCCACATTTGGAAGTGCCCAGTTATATTTGAAGAAGCCTTAAGAGTAAAGGGCGTTTAGGGGGTGATGATTTCTTGCTTATGCATGTAAAACATACACTACTCATGTAATATCATGTTCAATTTTATACAGATTCCTTTAGCTTCTTTGCAGGGCAGTGTCAGACTGGACTGTTGGGGCCAGACAGGAAATCTGAGACCATGGGCCCACTAGGAGGAGTTTAGGGGCCCACCTTACATTTCAAATCATTATCACTTATTTTTATATCTAGCTTACTCCTACTGACTCCTATTGTTTATTAAAATACATTTCTTACTGACCCTTTGGCTCTGTGTTTAAATTTTAGCAGTTTTCTCTATTTTTTTGGGTGAATGTGCTGTGGGCCCACCGGGGGATTCCCCTGTAACCATGTGAGCCAGTCCGACACTGTTGCAGGGTATGCAAGGTGAAGAGGTGCCCTAGTTACACCGCCCTATGGCAGGATGAGTGTTGTTTTTGTGTGCATATGTGTGTAACACACCTAAGGCTTAGTACATGGAGCACTCACCTGACCGCCTCAGAGTGCACAGCAGGGAGCTGGCGTGGTTGGAAGTGCTAAGCAGAAGAATAACACTGAACACTAGCAGGGAGATTCAATAAAAGTTAAATAAGATCTAATTTTAAACGACAAGAACTTTTATTGAGCAATAAAATTTCGGTCAACTATTTAAATGAGTGTTAAAACCCCATTATCAATGTAATATATTAGTTATATATATTAGTTATATAGTAAATATAGTAAATGTCTAGAAGGAGCTAAGTATCACATTCATTTTAAATCCGCCTAATTGGTGCTTATTATGCTTGATTGCTGCCCGATGACATCCACAATTGTTTTCAATACCTGATCAAAAACACTTGAATGAACCTCTGTTAGTAGTCTTTAAGGGGTTGAATAATTGTGTCAATGAAAGATTTCATTCTGAACACAATTACAAATGTACACTGAATTCCCTAAAACCCTTTACAGCATTGGGGGTTGAATTATTTTGAACACAACTGTATCTGCCATTTTAATGCTACATAGAGCACACATAACGCCCATTCAGCTCTCAAAATAAAAGGCTAACCAAAGTCTTTATGACCCAAATGCCAGCAAATGCCAGGCTCTTTTTTTCCAAAATCCAAAAAGTCCCATGATTCCATAACATTACACACGTCACTGCATGACATTATTGCATCATGGGAGTGTGTGCAGGTAAGTAGCGGGGACTGAACAGCAGGGAAAGGAAATTTTTTATTGCGCCATTAAAGCTGTGATAAAAAAAAAGCAACCATTAAACCCATGCTAACCGATATAACATCGGATAGTGTGAGTTTTACGCTGGTTTTACAGGGAAAAGGAGGTTATTGTATCTCACTGTTAGACAAGATTTATAAACAATCAGGGTCATTCAATAAAAGTTCTTTTCGTTTAAAATGGTGCTAATTTTGCCCTAACCAATCAGATGTTAGCTTTCAAATGTTAAATAAGATCTGATTGGTTGGGGCAAATTTAGCACCATTTTTAAAGAGAAGAACTGTTATTGAATATCCCTGAATATTTATAGATGATACCATGTTCACAGCCAAGAGATTAGTAACAAAGCATTGGATACCGGCACTGCCAACAACCTTCATACAGTGAAAAATAAATGCCACATAACCATACAAAAAACTCATTTACACCCACAAGGGTTGCCCCACCAAATACAATAAAATCTGGAGTTCCTGGGAGAACTTGCTGGTTAAGTGAAATGATACTGTATGTAATACAATTGGGATATGATACACGCAAACCCCAAATGAACCATTGTTTATGTGTATTTGTGTCATACTGGAACAATAGAAAAACCGTAAGAAATGTTTATTTAGGTTAAAGGGCATCTATAGTGGGAAAATTAACTTTTTTTCCTTTCTTTCCATGTGTCCTATAATTCCCCACAGCCCCCAGAGTGTTTTAACATTTGTCAGATTCCCTCTCTGTACTGAGATACACAAGTTCGAAAAATATGTGATTGCATTCCTCTACTGTCAATCAAATCTGTGTCATGATCCTCTTTCCTGCTCAAGTCCCTCCCTCCTCCTTGCTCTGTAATAAGCATAGAGATAAGAGCATTAGCAGGGGGAGAGAAGTAGCTTTGATGGCAGAGATAAGGCTGCACTTGACCCCTTACTTGATAGACTTCACTGATTGATGATGGGTCAAAAGAGAAAGATCTTTATTTTAGCAGGACACGGAGAGATCCATGTCTCCAGGACAGCTTGCTTTCAATTGGCCACTGTGCATGGGTGTGTTTTTCAGGATGTTGAACATTTAACTCCTACTGCACATGATAAGCTTGTCGGTTAGCCGGAGTTGATACATGGAGGAGGTAACAGAGAGGAGAGGGAAGGGGGGAGTGCTGCAGAGAGAAATGACACCATGGAAAAAAAGTCACTGACAGAGGTAGGATTAAGGCAGCACAGAGTACATGAATTTAACTTTGCAATGGATCAATGTGTTTTTTTCACTATAGATGCCCTTTAAACAGTTACAAATTACAATGTATCCGGTTGAATCTGCATAAAACACAATAGAAAAGTAGTTCCTTTTGACTGAACTACTTTACTACGGTGATTTACTGTTCAACATGCAAGTTAAGAATGGATAACCATAATCCTAAATACAGATTTAATAATAAGCTACAGCACATAAAGGATGGACGACTGGAAATGTGTCTTCTCATGAAAAAAAGGGACAAACTGAAACAGAAGAACAAAACATCCAATAATAAATGTTTATATAAGTCAACTACTATGATGTAATAGTATGCCATATGTAAGAAAATAAATTGTAATTAGTTTTAAAAATGAGTTCTAACTACTGTAAGAAACTTTGAGACCAGACCCTTTAAAGTTTATTACTGCAAGGTATCTAGTAGATGTAAGAAATGCCTGAACCATTTATGTTTATTCTCAAATGTTTGTGTGGGTTTCAATGTCTGATCAAAGTCCAAAAAAAAATAATGTTACATTGGATTAGTTTATTATGTGATGCGGGAGATACTGTCCTAAGAGAGGTTGTAACCAGCATGGACCTTTTTTTCAATTCCAGTATTTTCTTTTATCATTGGGAAAATGCTTTGTGAAACATTCTCTCTTGGGGTTGACTAAGCTCAATCAAATTAAAAGAAGAGAATTTAACAGATGTGTAAGTTCTGCTCCCATGTGTATTAGTATCTACACAATGTATAAAAGTAGCTTAAAAAGCTTCTTGTTTTCAGAGAGAGGAATCATCGTATAGAATGAAAACCTACAGAAACCTTACAAGAGCCTCTGTCCTCTATGTTAAACATGATTTTCCATGAAAGGCAGATGTGTAGCAGACGCTGTTTGATGCCTCTCCATGTACTTTACATATTCTCCATATTATGTATAGACGGTTGTGCCTGTTTAGACTCACATTTTGACTGTGAATTGCCCCGTGAGAGCATCACTGGCTTCATAAGCCAACCAGGGGACATTATTATAGGGAGCACATTTATGGTTCATTTAGACACAGTTTACAATAATGTCAATTTCACAACCAGGCCACCAGAACAAAAATGTCAAAAGTAAGTCATTTCAGTTAATTCTGTATTGGGGCAACTGTGATAGAAAAACGAAGCTAAAATATCATTGATTTTATTTATAATTGATGTTTATAATATTTATAATTTATATGTATAATATTTATAATGTATGTAGAGTTAACTTGTCAAAGAGTCAAAAACAACAAATTCACTTTTTATATTAAACTAAAATATGTTAAATACCTTTGTGATGGACAACAATGCAGAAGCCATCAAATTTTAATTCTGTATTGGGGCAACCGTGATTTTATTTATAATTTGTGTTTATAATATTTTTAATTTATATTTATAATATTTCTAATTTATTTATATATTTACAATTTATGTTTATAATATTTCTAATTTATATATACAATATTTATTATTTATCTATATAATGTTGGTATTTTTTGTATATAATATTTATCATTTTTGTAATATTACCTTTACAAAATAAATTTAATACCTTTGCGACAGACATATCTGTTGTATTCAGCTAGATCAACTGGACTTTCTGTGCTGGGCCATACGTTGGTGCAGTTGCTGTTTGGTCTCCCCCACATACAAATCAGAGCACTCTTCACTGCAGAGCAATTGCACCAACGTATGGCCCAGCACAGAAGAGCCAATTCCTCGGGTCAGGACTTAGCCATGTACCTGCATCTTAAGGATAAAGGACATACCTTTGAAGATTGTAATGTTAACATATTGGCAAAGGAACATGACTGGTTCAAGAGAGGTGTTAAGGAGGCCATTTATGTGAAAATAAAGAAACCAAGCCTAAATAGAGGTGGGGGGGTTCGACACCAACTGTCTGCCATGTACAATGCTGTTTTGACACCTCACCCTGGGTAGTTCCTATAACACCTCTTAGCCACAACACAATCACACCCTTAACACCTGGCTGTGATATGCTAATTGGGACTTTTCAGGGTACATAATTGCCACAGATTCTTGTACAAGTCATTTTGAATTGAGAAAGCCAGTCGGATGTCTAGCGAAACGTCTTCAAGTACTAAACTTCATGTCCAGTTGATCTAATTGAATACAACAGATATACCATGACCTGGATGAATGAGAACCTTCACAAGCACTTTGTGACAGACAACAATGCAGAAGCCATCTAAGGTGGAAAAACATTTTCCTTGTTTTCCAACTCAAAACCTTTTACTGTTTTGGTCCAATGTTTTATTTGAATATCAATATCATACCAGTATAATTTTATAATTCAGAGTAAAGATGAACATTCTGGACTTTTCTCCATTTCCTCTGAATTTTAGATTCGGTATTGAGTATTACCAGAGTATGCATGCATTAATGTTTGCAGTTGAAGAGATTAATACAGACCCTGAACTCCTTCCCAATGTTACATTGGGCTTCCAGGTTTTTGATGCGTGCAATACTTTAAGGAGATCAGCACAAGCAACTCTTTTAATGCTATCAGGAGGAGGGGAAATTATTCCAAATTATCGATGCCATGAAGGGGCTCCTCTTGCTGGAATTATTGGTGAATCTGGAACCACGAGATCGATTGTTATGGCACAGTTTTTGGGATTGTACCGATACCCACAGGCGAGTGCAGTAAAAAATTTTAACCATTGAAAAAATAAAAGCATTTGTTTACTTATCATTTCTTTTACAGTAGCTACCTGGTTTTTATAGTAAATGGGATCACAACCAAAATAAGTTATTTTATATGCTATTCACTGAATGCAAACCCTGGAGTAATCAAAAAACAAGGTAGAGGGTCGCACTCCAAAGAGAATTCAAAGTTTATTGATGACCACACATACAATATGTACAATAGAAATATCTGGTGTTGTGGAACTATAACAGTTCACTAACAGAAACTAAGAGAAGTTGAAATAGTTGGCCCAAGGGCTCCAAACATCAGTAAAGGCAACCAAGTGATTTGATTATAAATGTAGCCAAAGGCACATACACAATGATATCAATAAACACTGTCCATATATTGACATACTGCCAACTACTGAAATGCAGTATAGAATTTAATGACAAAAATGCTTCAAAGTAATGCAATATTTCTGAGAACTTTTCTCCTTCAAACAGATGCAGATAAAAAATAAGGTATAACACAAGAAAGTGACATCACCCTCCACAGTGACATCACCCTCCACATAAGACAAGTCAGGGCTGTTTACATTGGAGAAGCGACGTTTGCATGGGGATATGATCACTTTATATAAATATATTAATGGGCCATATAATGAACTCTCTGGTGCATTGTTCACTAATAGGTCATATCAGAGGACACATGGACATCATTTAAGGTTGGAAGAAAAGAAGTTTCATCTTAGGAAACTAACAGAAAACTGTGGAACTGTCTTCCAGCAGAAGTGGTCATGGCAAGTTCATTAAATAGCTTTAAAAATGGCCTTTAAAAAAGGCCTAAAAATATTGAGAATTACTAGTATTAATACATATACTGTAGTTCTGGTTAGTACGGGGATACTATATAATATTGAGAATTACTGGTATTAATACATATACTATACTATAATTCTGGTTAGTACGGGATCTATATAAATATTGAGAATTACTGGTATTAATACATAAACTGATAGTCTGGTGAGTCACGGGCGATACTATTAAATTTAGAAATTACTGGTATTAAACATACTGTAGTATCTGGTTTGTCAGGGATACTATATATATATGAGAATTACTGGTATTAATCTATTATAGTATTTTCTGGTTGGTACCTGGGTACTATAATAATTAGAGAATTACTGGTATTATACATATACTGTAGTTCTGGTTGGTACGGGGATACTATATAATATTGGAATTACTGGTATTAATCATATACTGTAGTATTCTGGTTGGTACGGGATACATATAATATTGAAATGTACTGGTATTAATACATATACTCGTAGTTCTGGTTGGTACGGATATACTATATAATATGAGAATTACGGGTATTATCCATTACTGTAGTTCTGGTTGTACGGGATACATATAATATTTGAGAATTTACTGGTATTGAATACATATCCTGTAAGTTCTGGTTGGTACCAAGTGATACTATATAATATTGAGAATATACGGTATTAATACAATAATGTAGTTTGGTTGGTACGGGGATCCTTATATATTGAGAATTACTGTATTCAATATATCTGTAGTTCTGGTTGGTACGGATACTATATAATATTGAGAATTACTGGTATAATACATATACTGTAGTTTTGGTTGGTACGGGGATACTATTAATATTGAGAATTACTGATTAAACATATACTGTAGTTCTGGTTGGTACAGGGATACTATATAATATTGAGAATTACTGGTATTAATACATATACTGTAGTTCTGGTTGGTACGAGGGATACTATATAATATTGAGAATTACTGGTATTATTTAAATACTATACTGTGTTCGGTTGGTACGGGATACTATATAATATGAGAATTACTGGTATTAATACCATATACTGTAGTTCTGGTTGGTACAGGATCCTATATATATTGAGAATTACTGGTATTAATACATATGCTGTAGTTTATGGTTGGTACTGGGACTACTATATAATATTAAAATTAACTGGTATTAATACATATACTGTAGTTTTTAGTCAACTACTGTTGTGTTTCTTGTGGTTGATTTTTTCACCTCCTTTCCCTGAAATTGATGTTGGCACCAAACCTGGGATCATCATCCTTAATTGTAATGAAGGTTCAGTGACTGCTTTCTGGACAATGCTGGGATATTTAGGACTTCTATCCACCATCAGCTTCATCAGTGCTTACTTGGCCAGACATCTTCCTGACAGCTTCAATGAGGCCAAATTTATTACATTCAGTATGTTGGCTTTCCTCAGTGTCTGGGTGTCCTTTATTCCAGCCTATCTCAGTACACGAGGGATTTATACTGTGGCAATGGAGGTTTTTGCTATCCTGTCCTCCAGCTGGGCTGTAATAATTTGTATCTTTGCACCTAAATGCTTCATTATACTGTTCCAACCCAACCTAAACTCAAGAGAACATATCATGGGAAAGAACAAGGGATAAAATTAAACAATGTTCACCTATATTTTTCACTGGTTAAAAATACAAAATCAAAGATTGCATTTATGTTAACGTGTGAATTGGTTTTTGATAATATCCATGAATATATTTACAATGTGTAAATATTTGTAAGTGAGCCATAGCTCCTTTACCACCCTTTCTTCAAAAAAACTGAAATCTCCAAAGTAGATTTCTAAGGTTGACATACCCTTTAAATATGAATCATTAATTCAGAATATAAATAAATTAGAGAATGCAGATGTTGTGTTTGTTTTGTATTTTTGGAAATTAATATTTTCATTTTACTTATTCAGGAATAAATTTAGTTGATAAGGAATAAAAATATATATTATACAGTTCTAATTATATTTTAGGAAATAATGTCAAACATGCGGGGTAGAGATGTATACACCTACCAGGGTTCATATCACTGCTGGGTTCAATGAACATCTCTACGACCTGGAACTTTAATGAGAACTGTGAAATTTAGGTGCCTAAAACCTGTTTTGATGGTCACAATTTTGGAAGTTTCCTGTAGAATGTACTGACAAAATTTTGATTACAGAACCAGTAAAGTTTACACAGACTGGACATCGTAGAAAGTTAACATTATACAAAAAAGTAACTTTTAAAGAACAACTGACTTCATCTGTGATCTACACCAAAAGTGTGCACAGAATGAGGACCCAAATTGCTAGGTCCTCACTTCTGGGTACTTTACAGATCATCTGTAATACTTGTAATAAGTGTTCCTTTGCCACAATGGCCCAATCCTCATCTCCCCTATTAGCAAGAATTTTAAACAACTACACAGTGCGCCCACCCTTATATCCAGTTGTGACAGAGAGTGGAGACAAAGCCATGACAATGGAGAAAATAGCCCATAGCTTTAATATCTTTTACCAAAAGTTATACTTCAGAGAAGGACAAAACTTGCAAATTACCTAAACTACCTGGCAACTATATATAACTATAACAAAAGAACAGAGACAGATGATAAGCAGAGATATAAGACTGGAAGGATTGACAGATAGGATAAAGGCCATACCCCCTAATGGGTCTTCTGGCCCAGATGGCCATAGGATATTCTTCAGGGAGGCACGGTTCCCCTTGATTTTTTTTTTTACGATCACTCATCACCATAACACAAAAGGAGCAGAAGGACCAGACCAAATGCTCAAATAATAGGCCTATAGTGCTACTTAATGCTGATTTTTTTTTACAAAATCGAACTGGTTTCCTCCCACCAAGCCTAAATGCCAGAAAAGGTGTTTGACCACCTGGACTGGTCCTTTTAATCTATAACCATATACTCTATACTCAAAGCCTACAGGCCAGGTTAAAATCCCAGGAGCTCTATCAGAATAATTTCCAATGTATAGGGGATTTGGTAGGGATGTCCCTTGTTACATTTCTTGTTTTCAAACGCTCATTAAAGAAATTACTATTGGAAAAACTGAAACATTGCAGACAAAGTACTCTTAACATTGATGTAGCCTTTTACTTCCCTCCCCCATTTAAGTCAGCTCATGGATGAATATGATTTTCAGGCTACAAAATAAACTAAAAAATAATCACGGACCTTGTCACTGTACATCTGTAGTCCACAATTTAAACCCCTGCAGCTTAATTTTCCATATAACTGGAAAATAGATGGCTATACTTACTTCAGTTCATATGAAGATTTATACAAGGCCACGTTCCCCCAGCTGATCCTTAAAATAAGGCAGTACCTACAGTACACATGTGGAATAAACTGCTGTTGTTCTGGTTTGGTCCTAATAGCTCCTGTGAAAATAACCATCCTGCCTAAACTTTTATACTTCTTCAACTCTCTCCTAATTCTGATCCCTTCGTGCATTCAAAATGCATTACAAAGGGATTTGATGTCATTTATTTATGAGAAGAAAGCACATAGACTGGGAAGGCAGGCAGCACCGGATAAACAATTTTAGAGCAGGCTGGCAATCTCAGATATAACAAAATGTTATTATGCAGTATAACTACGCCCATTGACACTGTGCAACTGTAACTTCCTGTGCCCAATTGGTTGAAATAGAACTGGACATGATTTATCTCTTCCACTTATTAACCTAATAGTCCTGACTAATTAAAACCCCCAGAAACACACAATATATAGAAAATTGGGCAGTTGTACATCCATATTAAAGTGCAACTAGAGACCAAAAATATATATAAAAAATATAATACATACAAAAAATATAATTCTAGTGCACAAACAATTCTAATTGCATATTGGCTATATGTCCATAAAGTTTCAACATCATTATACTACCGCTCTGTTGGAACTGTTGGGAAAAAAATCTACACTTATCCCCCTTAACCGTGTTAACTTCCTTTGTTCAATCTAAGGATATACATACCCATCAACATTATCCCTGTGAGATGGAACCCTAGGTGATCTCCCTCTTACTTTGGGACTACGGCGTGGTAAACCCTATTATTAGAACACCTTTTACCTTTGAAAATTTGGTGCAGAAACATTGGATCCCATGGTGGAATCGGATCAAGGCAGGCATAGACGGGAACAATCATTTGTCTTCTCAACCTATACATAGACATTGCAGATATTCAATAAATCACAACTGAATATCATCAATGTATATAAGATCCTTAATTCACAAAGTTTTATTAGATTATATAGAAAAAGGGATATGACTAAAACGAATGGGGCCTATACACGAACCAATGATCGAACAATATTAGTATACTGTAACCCGATTTCGTATGACCAAGACTGCTACATGTGGCCTTTATTAGTAATAAATTCTGGTGAGATCGGTTGGACTTAAAATTCTTCATCTCCAATGCAGATTATGGCTGAAACCATTGGGTTTTCGTTGACCAGGGGGCTCAACTTACAATTCATTGTTGAAATTTCAGCATCAAAATGTACAGGCAAATATTAAACAACATTTCTCAATTCAAACCACAATTCTGCATCAAAACATCAGTATCAATCCCAAAGTGTTGATGATGATATCAAAAGTTCGATGAGGAATTTTAATTTCATTGTAAAAATTTCCAAATTTATGGGATAAGAATATTTACCTGTCGAATTTTGCAGTTGTAACTAGTAACTAGAGATGGCCAAACTTTCGAAAGTTCGGTCCGTTATCGAACTTTCCAACTATGGAAAGTTCGAAAGTTCAAAAACGGACCCATTAAAGTCAAAGGGAGTCAAATAGTTTGAAAAGTTCTAATGAAATACAATTAAAATATTAATGGTAACTTAATGTAAATGGCTGTGGGACCTGGGAAATGGTCTGGGGAACATGTTGGAATATCCAGGACATTCGAAAATCAATTTTACTCTCACTTTACTCGTAGATTTGATGTTCGCGCCTAGATACCATGTACATTATACTCACAGATTCGATGCTTAGGTATAATAGGCATTTTACTCGCACATTCGAACGGTCAAACATTCAATATTTATCGAAAGTCCGAAAATCCATGTCCGGGATAGTTCGAGAAGTCCAAATTCATTCGAATTCGAATAGTTTGGCTCAAACTCGGGTTCAAGTTCCAGTCCATCTCTACTAGTTACAACTATTATAGTAAAAAGTACAGTTCATCTCTATTGTGTTAGATTATTAATTAGAGGAAGAATACAGCTGTGTCATTTTCATTCTTACAGAAGTTACTTTTTTTTTACGTATGTTAAAGATGTGCCCTAAACAATTTAAAACAATTAAGCAAACTATCAAGTGTATTCGTGACCTATGGGATTTCTTATGAACATAGTATATAAAACCAGCATCAAAATCTAAACAACATTAGGAGATATAGATGGGAACAGTACGTAACAATTACGTCATACTGAGTGACTTCATTCTACAGTAAATGATTTTCTGTAAGATGCACCAGCGAAATTGTTGCTTCTTTCTCCATGTTACATGGGTTTTTTGTGTGTTATTTGTAGAAATTTGTGTGTTTTCAGATTCCCAGTTTGCTTGCCAGCTGTCTAGTGAAAGCATCACTGGCTATTTGAGTCAACCAGGAGATATCATCATAGGAGGAACTTTTACGGTTCATTCAGATGGAATCTATAATAAACTTAAGTTTGATTTCAAACCATCAGAACTTCAATGTCAGATGTAAGTATCATCCTAGTTTAGTCTTAAACTTCTCTAAAAATGACAAATAACATAGGTTGTGGGTAATTATTAGACATGTGTGTTACTGTCATTTTCTAATAAGGGCAAGCGTGAATGGTGGAGGTGGAACAAAAATATTATATATAGTAGAGTCTCTGTCTAATTTTGAGTGGTCACAATCATCATGTTTCAAAAGCTAATTTAATCACAAATGTTTTCTCCCAGAGTGAAATTATTTAAGGGAAATAACAAATAGGAAATATTAGTGCAGTTGAAATCAAGAAAATAACTTTTTAAAAATAATTATTTCCAAGGAAGAACATAGCACTTAACGAGTAGATTATTTTAAAGGGTATCTATACTCCAAAAATTACCTGTTTAAAAATGGTAAGTACCTTGGGCAGAGAGGTTGGATTGATAATTCCCACCTCACAATATCATTTCGTTAAGGAGCTACATCACAAACAGTTTTCATTTGCCAGGTTAGTCCTGGACTATTCCTGTATTAAAGATAGTGCTGAAGCCAGGAGGAAGACTGGCAGAATCAGTTTTCTTGTGCTCCTCACAGAAATAATATTGGGAGTTAGGAATTACCAATACTATATCCCTGTCCCAAGTACTTTTCCTTTAACTGTTTTTTAAATAAACTTTATACACACAATAGTTCTCCTTTAAATGCTGATACCTATATTTTATTATAATTTTACTATGACCAGGTAGGCCAGTCTGACCGTAATCATGACCTAGAATCCTAGTAAACCTAGAATGACAGTATATGCTTTTTATCATCACTTTGACAAGTGATTTGTCTACAATGAAAGACTGAACAGGTGATACAATTAGGCAACATTCAGTGGTATATATAGTATCCGGAGCTTCATATTTATGGTAATATTAAACAGGACATTTAGTCTGTGTTTATATAAACTTGCAGGCACAGTAAATAATGTAGCGGTGTCTTTATAAACCCCCAATGTTCACCCAATAGTGATTTACCAGATCAAACACAATACATTCTGCTCCATCTCTTCCAAAACTGAATCCTGTACATTTTACTTTCTTCCATTGATTTATTTCAGATTTTCTATAGAGAACTATCAGACTGTACAAGCCTTGATATTTGCTATAAATGTCATTAACTCTGACCCTGAAATTCTTCCAAACGTAACGTTGGGCTTCCAAGTTTTTGACACTTGCAATAGTTTACATCTGACTGCACAAGTGACCCTCTCACTGCTGTCAGGAGGAAATAGGATTGCTCCAAATTATCGCTGCCAGAAACAAGAACTTCTTGCTGGTATTATTGGTGAATCTGCATCAACTCGATCCATTCTGATGGCTCAAATCTTAGGACTATACAGGTACCCACAGGTA
This sequence comes from Hymenochirus boettgeri, assembly GCA_019447015.1. Taxonomy (NCBI): domain Eukaryota; kingdom Metazoa; phylum Chordata; class Amphibia; order Anura; family Pipidae; genus Hymenochirus; species Hymenochirus boettgeri. Next base: position 272,844,831 of record CM033471.1, read on the forward strand.
AGCTCAGTGTGCAAAATTGCAGTCACTCTGGTTTCCATGCAGTATTCCACAGATTTGGTTTTATAAACTTTATTTTAATGCATGCCATTCTGAGAAGTATAAAGTGCTCCAGAAAGAACATTACATTCTTCTATAGTGCTCTAAAAATGCTGTTATTTCTCCAGATAATTTCCTAAGTTTTTCAGTTTTCTGCATTTCCTTTCACAGATCAGTTACTTTTCATCAAACCCTATTTTCAGTGACCGTACCCTTTTCCCATCCTTTTTCCGAACTATACCCAGTGATGAATTTCAAATGAGAGGTTTGGCCCAACTCGTTTTACATTTTGGTTGGACTTGGGTTGGGCTACTAGTACATGATAATGACTATGGTCAATTTGGACTTCAGATGGTAAAGCAGGAAATATTAATTGGTGGTGCATGTGTGGCCTTCACAGCGACTTTACTATCTAGTAAACCCAACAGGAATGCTCCTTACCTTGTCCAAGTCATTAAAAAGTCAACTGCAAAGGCCGTAGTTGTGATTACTTCTGATTCTAATTTTGCAATTGTTGTAGAAGAACTGATACGACAGAATGTGACTGGCCGTATTTGGATCGCCAGTGAAGCTTGGTCAACTTCAAACATACTTTCTATGGAAAGATTCCAAGGGATTTTAGTGGGAACCATTGGATTTGCAATACGTCACGGGCAGATACCAATGTTTAGCAATTACCTTAACAATGTTTATAAAATCCCAAATCTTAATGATTCATTTATAAGAGAGTTTTATGAACAAACCTTTTCATGTAAATGGCTCAGTCAGGAGAACAAGGTTAACTGGATGGACAATAGCACAATGAAGGTCTGTACAGGAAATGATCAGGTGGAGAACATCCCAGCTGAAAAAGAACAAAGACTTTCTCTCAATGTATACACAGCTGTTTATGCCTTGGCCACAGGTCTACACAATTTACTCCATTGTACTCCTGGTGCTGAACCGTTCCACCATGGGGACTGTGCCAATATCTCTTCATTCCAACCTTGGCATGTATGGAGACATTTTTTTAACTGGTTACAGTGATTTATCTGAATTTTTTACAATGTTTTTTCAGCCTTTGAATGTGTTTTATTTTCCAGCTTCTCCAGTATGTTAAAAACGTAAACTTTAAAAAAAATGATGGGAGTTACATTTTCTTTGATGAAAAAGGAAACCCTCCAGCAATATATGATATTGTACATTGGCATGTAACGGACAAGGGAACACTGCAACATACAGTAGTTGGGAAATACGATTTCAATGCCACTGATGGGAAACAATTCAATGTAGATAATACTAGATTTATATGGTCAACCCAGAGAAAGCAGGTATGGCAAGAAATTGAAACTACTTACAGTAGCTTCTGATTTAACCTAACAAAGATTGATTTTCCAATATATTACTGTTGTGATTTATTAGTCCTGGCATTGGGTTTTTGACCACATGCTCAACTTAAAATAATATTAAATTGAAGTACAAAACTTGACTTACATTTTCTTACATTGTTTACCTGACACTATTTTGTAAACATTTTCAAAAGTGCAGGGATAAAAACTTTTATTAGAGTTGAGGTCCGAACCTGAAAGGAAGAAATACTTTTGGTATTTTGACTGGTGAAGCTTTGCATAACTCTGTTATCATTGTTAAAAAGGGCCACTTGGTTTGATTCAAATTTTATTAATTAAACTTAAGTTTAACTATTTCCTAGGAATATAAACTTGGCGCAGAACAAAGAATTGTGTTTCAGAAGTGGTTAGAAGCATTTTGGGGTATATTTGTATCACAATTTCTTGATATCACGCCTTTAACAGTCACTATTTTTACCACCACGATTGTACAATTACGATTGCATTCATACCGTCACGATGGTAATTGCATAATCGCCTTTACAATACCATCGCGGTACTCTAGTTCTGCATGCTATTGTATGCCCAAATGGTCTTAAATGTACGAATACGGACATACAGTACTTTTACACTAACCGGCATTATAGGAGGTTTCCGATACAGGTTAGTAAATATGCTCCTTTATCAGGGGGTAAATATGTTTATTTATACATTATGGGGCATTTTTATAAAAAAAAGTGTTGTTTTAGCCAATTCATTACCACAATGCTTACTGCAAAATGTTTCCCTTTTGAATTATTTACTATACTTAAAGTTTTACTTCTACTTTACTTCTATACATAAAGAGGCAGAAAATGTAATCTTATCAATTCTATGAAATTGTCTTAAATGTCAGAGCAAAAACCCAAGCTTGCAAAATGAGCAAAAACGTTTGAACAAAAAAAATTCATTACAAGGAAAATACAAATAAGAATTTAAAGTCAAGTCTCTATAATATAATGCTAGTCTGGAATAAGGACACCCAATAAAGAAGAAAGATGTCAAATACATTGGAAGATACAATTATTTAAATATTCACAGAATAAGGGGTTCCGCACTCACAGGACCAAGGAGATTTAATAAAAGTTCTTATCGTTTAAAGTGGTGCTAGTTTTGCCCCAACCAATCAGATTTTAGTTTTCAAATATTAAATAACATCTGATTGGCTGGGGCAAAATTAGCACCATTTTAAATGATAAGAACTTTTATTGAATAACCCTGTAACAGGGAGATTCAATAAAAGTTCTTATCGATAAAAATGGTGCTAATTTTGCCCCAACCAATCAGATATTATTTAACATTTGAAAGCTAACATCTGATTGGTTGGGGCAGAATTAGCACCATTTTAAACGATAAGAAATTTTATTGAATAACCCTGTAAAGTGTTTTTATTAAAAATCCAACATTTTGGCTGTTATAGCCTTTCACAAGGTCATTGAAATATTAAGGGAGGAGATTAAAAATAATTAATTTGCTTTTTTTTAAATTTATTATAATTATTTGGGTAGTTGTATATAATGTATAATGCCAATTATAAAACACATTATAAAAAGACACAATATGAAACTATTGACATCTTGCCAATGGAAATATTTTGTGACTATTTTAATGCTTCTAAACACTTTATAAATAGGGACAGGCTTTTTAAGCACATTTAATGTTGTGATGAGTGATGGCGGCAGAAATGCGAAATGCGGCAGAAGGACTTTTTGATGTTTGATACATTGCATTAATGGCAATTTTCAATTTTGGTTGTAAATATGGGAAAAGTTAAGGCCACACATCACATCTTTATAAATATGCCCAAATATCTGTCTAAATACTGACTGAAATACAGTGTAATGGACATATACACCGCTGCTCTTTATAGTCCACCTCCAGCCTACAGGTATCAGTGAGTGATTAGAGACAAGAAAACCCTGCTCTCTATGTCTATGTACTGCAGAGAGTGAAAGTAAAGAGAAGTGTGTGGTTGTGTGATGTAGTGTGTAGTGGTGAGGGATATTGTGTCATGTTTTATGTGGTGGTGTGATGTTTTATGTGGTGGTGTGATGTAGTATGTGGTGGTGAGCTCCTACTGGGTCTGATCTGATTGGTGTGACCCCTTGCACAGTCTGTGTATGGAGAGGTATAATTCCCAGTGGGACTTCCTGATAGACTGCAACATAAGGTCCTATGTGTAAAATCATCTAACCACCAGCTAAGTTCTCAGTAGTGATGGCCCGGTTCACGGATCCGAACCCGGATCCGTGGCGGATTTCCCTCATTCGCGAACGGCGGATAGCGCAGATTTTCCGGATTTCCACCTTCCAAACTTTTCCGAACCGCGTTTTCGAAAATTTTCGAAATTATGAGGATTTCTCGTATTTTCAAAAATGCATGAAAATTCGTATTTTCAAAAATTACGAGGATTTCAAGTATTTTCGAAGAATTTTTCATTTTAATGGGTTTTAATTGGTCCGCTCGCGGATTTTCAAATTTTCCCGAAAATTCGCGGATCCTCGAGCTGACCAGATTTTGCGAAGTTCTAGTTCTCAGCTACTGATGTCTCTTAGAACTAGAAAAATAATCACTATAAAAGGTTAACATTGCAATACTAGACATTGTATTTCTGTAGGTTCCTATCTCCAAGTGCAGCCCAAGTTGTCCCTTTGGATCCAGAAGGATGATAATACCTGGGAAATCTCTTTGTTGCTATGAATGTGTGCAATGTCCCCAGGGATATTTTTCAAACCAAACAGGTATTATTACGTCAGTTGTTTTTATTCATTCATTTTATTTTGAAAATTTCATGAAATGTTTCTCTCTAGATGCTGCTGAATGTTTTCCATGTTCCTGGGATACATGGCCCAATATTAAAAAAAGTGAATGCATTCCAAAAACTTCCGAGTTCCTTTCCTATGAAGAACCATTAGGTTGCAGCTTGGCAGCCATCTCCATCTTCTCCTCTTTCATCCCGCTTACTGTTTTTGGGGTTTTTATTTGCTATCAAAAGACACCAATAGTCCGAGCCAATAACTATTCCCTTAGCTGTCTTCTCCTGCTCTCTCTTTTCCTCTGTTTTCTTAGTTCTTTAGGTTTTGTTGGTTACCCTCAACCCGGAATGTGTCTTCTGCGTCAGGTAGAATTTGGCATAGCATTTGCTCTTTGTATCTCTTGTGTTTTGGCCAAAACAATCACAGTTGTCATTGCCTTTAATGCTACCAAGCCTGATAGTAGGTTAAGGAAATGGACAGGGGTTAAAGTGTCTTATTGCATCACAACAATTAGCGTTCTTGGTCAGTTATTGTTATGTATTATGTGGCTGATTTTTTCTCCTCCATTTCCTGAAATTGACATTTACACAAAACCTGGGATAATAATATATACCTGCAATGAAGGTTCACTTGTTGCTTTCTGGTGCATGCTGGGATATCTTGGCTTATTAGCTGCCATCAGTTTCATTGTGGCATTTCTTGCCAGAAGACTCCCTGATAGTTTCAATGAAGCTAAATTAATCACATTCAGTATGTTGGCTTTCCTCAGTGTCTGGGTGTCCTTTATCCCAGCCTATCTCAGTGCACGTGGCAAGTATTCTGTGGCAATGGAGGTTTTTGCCATCTTGTCTTCTAGTTGGACTGTGGTGCTCTGTATATTCGCCCCAAAATGTTTCATTATATTGCTCAGACCCAAGATGAACTCAAGGGAACATATCATAGGGAAAGCAAGGGCCAAATATAAATAAATGATTACATAATTATCATATTATTAGAATTTATCATCTACTTAGGAAATCTTAAATATTCAAGCAGGAATGGGCGTTATCGGCCATATTTTATGCAAAACTCATGATAATCCATAAACAGAGATGCAATTAGGAGCACCTGGCATGAAACGCTGCAATATGCACCTTATCTTTGATACAAGTCACAAAGCTTTTGTATTGCATTACAAAAGAAGAAGAAGAACATGGAGGAATTAAGAGAAATGTAAATATCTAGTTGATAAGTTGTAAGTTTTTATCCTGTTATCATTATATTAAGAATTAAATGAATACCTTTGAAACACAAAATCATGAATAAATTATATAAATACATATATTATGTAATAATTAATAAATTAAAAACTTCCCTTTTTTACCTTTTATTTAAATCTGGTAAATTATTATTATTTTTTTTTTAAGTACTTGTTTAGTTCTTGAGTAGTGAAACATCTTCAAGAACTAAACTTCAAGTCCAGTTGATCTAATTGAATACAGCAGATATTTTATTGAATCTCCCTGAAATTTACATAGTATTGGAGTATTGGGGAAAAACAAAAGAGAAAGGCTCCAGTAAATTTATCATGAGTTGTATTAATTATCCTCCACCATGAAGGTGGAGGATAATTAATACAACTTTATTGAAGCAGATTCAATAAAAGTTCTTTAGGGGAATTCACCAAGGAGTGTTCCTTTCTCTCCTTAACGTTGCGTTAACTGATTTACGATTGGTTAGCGTGATGTTAAGTCTCGCTTTGTGGCGGCTGCGCGAGTCCCGGAAGAGGCACTCACGCAGCTGGCGCAAAGTGATTTACCAGAGGCTGTGAGGCTCTTAAGATGTAAGTATTTAATGCCACTAATAGCTGGCATTAAATACTTACGTCATGGTGAAATTCACCCAGAGCCGCGCAGCCTCTGGTAAATCCCATATGGGAGGTTTGCCCAGAGCATTTGCGGATCTGGGAGAATCTCCCTACTTACCGTTAAAAATGGTGCTAACTAGTGATGGCCCAGTCCGAATCCGCTGCGGATTTACCTCATTCGCGAACGGCGGATATCGCAGATTTTCCGGTTTTCCGCCTTCCAAACTTTTCCGAACCGCGTTTTCAAAAATGTTCGAAATTACGAGGATTTCTTGTATTTTCGAAAATACATGAAAAAACTTATTTTCGAACATTTTCGAAATTACGCGGATTTTACGTATTTTCGAAAATGCGGGAAAATACTGTTTATTATTTTCGAATTTTTTCGAAAATTCGCGGATCCTCGAGCAGACCGGATTTGGGGAAGTTCGGACATCTCTAGTGCTAACTTTGCCCCAACCAATCAGATCTTATTAAACATTTAAAAGGAGGATGAAAAGGTTGGACTTGATGGACTCGTGTCTTTATTCAACCTCAATTTAAACTACTATGTTACTATGTTATCACCATTTTTAACAATAAGAACTTTTATTGAATCCCCCTGTATATGTGTAACTATCACATATATTAACTGAAACCATGTATATTTTGCCCATTTAAGAAGTCATAATTTTAAGGATTCCACCATCACAACATTATCAGGTAGCGCATTCACCCCTAAACTCAAACTTACCTATAAGTGCAGCCCCCCAAAGCCAAGTCTGCAATACTTACCTTTTCCCACAGTGTCTCTGAAGATAGACCTAATTCCTGAGCAAAGGTTACTGTCTAAACCCATACTTGGTTGAAGCACCTTTCGATTATATTACAGTACATCACTCTATATTGCTTCCTCTAGTCAATGCACTGAGCTAATACATTTGTTTTGGCGGTTGCATGACACAGTTTATTAAGTTATGTCTTAAAGTCACGTTAACCCTTGGTACATGGATTATTGTGACTTTATGATGGAAAAAGTGATAACAGCTCTCCATGCATAGCCCTACTAGTCTTCTAGTGTAAAAGTTTATCAGTTTGGAAAGTTAGGACTGTTTACACTGGAAAAGTGATAATTGCGTGGGCATATGATCACTTTATACAAATATGTTAATGGTACATTAATGGTGCATATGGGTAGGGTATAAAGTTTGGACTAGATGGATGCATGCATTTATACAACCTCCAATACTATGTTACTATGTTACTATGTAACTGTTAGACAGACATTATGGGTAGGGTATAAAGGTTGGACTAGATGGACATATGTCTTTATACAACCTCCAATACTATGTTACTATGTAACTATTATACAGACATTATGGGTAGGGTATAAAGGTTGGACTAGATGGACGAATATCTTTATACAACCTCCAATACTATGTTACTATGTAACTGTTATACAGACATTATGGGTAAGGTATAAAGGTTGGACTAGATGGACGTTTGTCTTTATACAACCTCCAATACTATGCTACAGCAAGAAATAGAGCTGGAGGTGCACTCTTGTCCAAATTCTGGGTGCGGATACCTCAAATGGTTTTCCCTTCAACCATAATAGTTTCAGCAAACTTAAGAAGGTAGAGGATCACACTCCAATCAGTTTATATTTTTATTGTGGACCACATATCACACACAAACACGTGTTTGTGTGTGATGTGTGGCCCACAATAAAAATATAAACTGTGCCATCCTCTATCTTCTTAAGTTTCCAATACTATGCTACTATGTAACTGTTATACAGACATTATGGGTAAGGTATAAAGGTTGGACTAGATGGATGTATGTCTTTATACAACCTCCAATACTATGTCGTCCATGCTCCATTGCCTAACCTGTACTGTAAAATGATTGCTAGAGGCTACTAGAGGTCTGCATTCTTAGACTGAGCTGTGTAAATAACACAATGGTCCTGCCAAACTGTGTTACTGAGTGTTCCTTTTGAGAGCGGTCTGATGGGTAGTTGTCCTTTAGTCCTGTGGAACAAGGCTTTTGGCCCACTTGGATAGTTCTTTTCCGTCCCAAGAGGCCCGGATACGTGAGAGCGGAACCACGAGGGGGGGCCGACGGGGAGCGAACGGAAGGGAGAGGGGGGGCACAGGGCGGGGAGACCACGCTCAGACGAGACGAACGGGGGGGGGGGAAAAACGCCCGGGCGTACCAGCGGAGCACAGGCATAGCAGCAGAGCCAAAGACGGGGCCGAGCCGAGCACGGGCCAGAAGCCGAAGCACAACGGGGGGGCGGCACGGGGAGAGGGACGGCGGCGATCATCCCCGTTGGATGATTGATTATTGGGCTAGTGCTACTAGACAGCATTAACCTGAAACTTGCGAAAAAACAGAGGCTTTTTTGAATATTTCACAAGGACTGGAAGATCTGTTGTCTTCAGATTCGATAGCACCTTCACAGCGATTAGGTAGAAAATCACCTGGACTTAAAGTTTAGTTTCTTGAAGACATTTCGCTCGTCACTGACTGGCTTTGCTTACTTAAGAATGACTTGTACAGAATCTGTTGGCCTTCCTGTACGCCTGGGAAAGGCATAAAAGTGCAAATGTGCCCCAGATTCTGACAAGTCATTCTTAATCGAGAGCCATTCAGATGACTAGCGAAACGTCTTCACGAATTAACTTTAAGTCGCAGTTGATCTAACTGATACAACAGGATTATCCCATTACCTGGCTTAATGAATATTACAGAATATACCATACCTGTATGATAAGCACCATTACAGCTTACCATGACCTGGTGAATTAATCTTCCAGATATACCCTGACCTGGATGGACTGAATATTATAGATCTACCATGAACCTATGACTTCAATCTTACAGATGTACCTGACCTTTATGGAGAATATTCCCGATATACCATGACCTGGTTGATGAATAAATTGAACAGATATACCATGACACTTGATTATAATAATAGCAGCTATACCTGACCGGATGAAATAATCTTATACCTATACCTGACCCTGGAATGGATGAATTTACAGATTCACCATGACCCTGATGAATGAATATTACCGATATACCAGTGGCCCTGATGGATGAATATTACAGATATACCATGACCTGGATTGATTGGACTATTAAAGATATACCATACCTGAATGAATGAATATTACAGATATACCATGACCCGTATGAATTATTATTAAAGATATCCATGCACCTGGATTAATGAATCTTACAGCTATAACCATGACCTGGACGTGGCATACCCATAATATTACAAGATATACCATGACCTGGATGATGAATATACAGATATACATGACCGGATGATGAATTATTTTGTCACAGATACCATGACCTGGATGAATGTATAGTTACAGATATACCAAGCTAAATTAATATTAACAGTATACCACTGACCTGGATGGATGAATTACACGATTACTGACCTGGATGACTGAATATACAGATTATACCATGACTGGATGAGATATATTACGATTATACCATGACCGGATGATGATTGAAATTATCCTACAATTACAGATATACCATGACTGATCGGATAAATTCAGAATACATTACCTGGTACGAGATATACCGATCAGCCACTATGGGATGAATATTACACTATATAACCATGACCTGGAGGATGAACTTACCGATATACCATGACCTGGATAGAGAATACAGATATATGAACATGGATAAGATATCAATGACCTGGATGGATGAATGATATCAATATACCTGACCTGGAGTAATGAATATTAAGATATACATGACCTGGGAATGGATTGAATATTACGCTATACCATGACTGATTTGAAGAATATTACAGCATAACCATGACCGAATGACTGAATATTACAGAATATACTCATGACCTGAATGAATGAATATTAAAGTATACCATGACCTGATGGATGGAATATTACAGATATACACATGAACTGATGAATGAATATTGTACAGATTTGAAACATGACCTGGATGGATGAATATTACAGATATAACCATGACCTGGATTATGAATATTACAGATTCTACCTGACCCGGGATGGATGAAATATACAGGATATACCATTAGACCGGATGGATGAAATACAGTATACATGACCTGGGGGATGAATATAAGATTCATACGGATAGTATTACAGATCTACAGTGACCTGGATGAGATGAATATTACGATTACATGGACCTGGATGAGATGAATATACAGAATAACCAGCCTGGTGGAAATGGATGAGAAACTTCACACGCACAAGGACTGAGATATTTTGACTACATTGAAAATGCATATAAATTAGAGTTAAGCATAACAAATGGTAGATGCACTCATTGTCTGGCTCTAATTAGTATTAATTAGTCCCCCTAAATTTTTTTTATTAATAGAGGGGAATGCGGCATATAAATTAATTCGAGACTAGTTGTGAAGCCACCTCTTATTGATCTAATCAATGTGCGTTAGGTATTAAAAATGTTTTCCATGATAGATAAAAACTAGGGAATGACTGGCGAAACCCCAAAAACAACCAGATTTGCACAGATTCTTGTCATGTACATTTCACTTGAATGAGAAGCCAGTAGGATGACTAGCGAAAACGTCTTCAGAACTAAACTTCAAGTCAGATTGAATCTATTGAATACAACAGATATTATAGAATATGCCCTATACCTATCTATATAATCCAACCGCCGGCACGTGTTCCCCACTCTGCTACTACTTGCCATATATATACTGATATAGAAAGAAATCACAATTGTGCAGCACTCATTGAATGTTTATTTCATATAAAATCATCATTTCTGTAAAAAAAAGAGACATTTGGTAGTCATCCACTACATTCTCAAAGCCATATAGAATGATCTTTGTACTAGATTCGGCTGATGGGGTGGATACTACCGAAACTTCGCCTGTTTTTTTACCAGAAGGACACTGACGCTTGACATTCTTCTTTAACCCCATCAGAATATTCAAGAGTGCTGCACAAATGCTGATTTCTTCTATACTTTTCAGAACTGCCACTCCTACACCTGTGCGTTGCGCAACCTCATAATTTGTACTAGGTGAAGTGTGTTGTTATATTACCATTCCACTTTTGTTTTGTTGTATGCCCAGGCTGCTACCATATAACTCACACTTTATCAATCCATATTACACGGAGCACTCCATGGAACTCAATTATACTATTTATTTGTACCTTAGTAGGTCGTGTACACTACACATTTCGGCCCAGAGGGCCGTCGTTCAGGGTTACAGATCCATCCAATACAATGCATTAAAAAACAGTAAAGAACCCTCCCCTATAAAGAAAACAAAGTAGACTTGCACTCCAAGTGAACTGTTTTATGTGAACCAAGCATCAACAAGTAACACGTGGTGTAATATTGTTAATGCTTGGCTCACAATAAATAGTTCACTGTTGGAGTGCAAGTCTACTTGTTTTCTCTTTAGTACTATTTGTTCCCTTGTGAAGTAGGGAAAGTGCCACGATATATAAACAGGACCCACTTCAGTGCCCACTTTAACGTACCACTAGTTTGCATAATATATGATACATTTTATCTACAAGCGGAGGACACACCACATATAGTACAATTGATAATCTGGATACATTTTGCTGCGGAAAAAAAATATCTATGTATTAAACTAGTTGTTCTATCCTAATATGGGTCAGATACTATGTAAACTATTACCGCTCACTATAATGCCAATACATGTGTGCTGTTTTAAAAATCATGCATATATTCTACACAGGAATCAGAGAAGTAAACTATTATAAAAAGGGTCTCCAAGTTATTGCTTTACAAGAAACATGATAGGGAATATTGTTCATTAGACCTTGGGGTGATTAGAGTGCCAACCTCCTAACCTCTACGCCTCTTTCCTTGAAGTAGGGCTCTTTCTTTATCAACCCTCCCTTTGTGTGGTCCCAAAATCTATCGCATCCCTTGAGGGTCGGCCTATAGATTCCCTTCTTTCTTAAATGTTCTGGTGTCACCGATTGTTCCCCGAATTCATGCAAACCATATTCATTTCAAATGGGGAACCCAAAAAAAATGCACCAGCACTCATACTCATAGGCCATATAGACTCACAGAACCCCTCCACAATCTAAAATCTCATATAGATAGATATAAAGTGGCAACATTGATTTATTAACAGATCCAGATAAAAATCGGGCCATCCCCAACCATATTTCTATACAGCCACAAGTCACAGCAGTAAACCAGTAGGTAGGAGCTCTCAGACCAACTACTCCCTACTAGTGGCCATACCGGGATAAAAACAGTCTGGGAAAAAATCTTAATGACTGTTCGTTTTTATCCCGGTATGGACCTTGTTAGGTTCTTTGGGGGTTCGGTCCCCTATTTTTTTGTATACTGTTTTGCTTAATAATGTTCGCTCTCGGAGCAGAAGGAGTTAAGGGGACAGTCGAGCCAGCGATGAGAACTTTTAATAGAAAGTACTTAGAAGTTGAACCAGGGATGAGGACCTAGGGCTAAGTATAGTTTCCTTAAATTAAATGTAACTGTATTAAAAACAATACAAAATTCGTTAATTGTTCTATTTATGTTAAAACAAAGGTGAATATAACTCTTAATTTGTAGTAGATGAAATTCAATCTATAAGCAGTAACCATGTAACCATCTTTACATACCCGTTTCCCATGTTTGGTCCATATAATTTAGCAACTGTCTACATTTAATTTTTGTGCTATCAGGTAAATTAATGATAGTTTCCGACACAAGGGTTTCCATGTTTCATTGTCACTTAATACCATTGGACAATATCATAAATTGCTGGAGGGTTCCCCTTTCAATCAAAGAAAAATATGGTTCCACGCGTTTGTCCTGTATGTTTATATTTTTAAACATAGTGGAGAGCTGCAAAGTTAAAACAAATAGAATACTTACAAAAAAAAATGTGTGGAAAAACTAGACTGTGATAAATATTTCCTCCATACTGCCAAGGTTGAAATGAAGAGATATTGGCACAGTCCCCATGGTGGGAACGGTCCATCACCAGTAGTACAATGGAGTAAATTGTGTAGACCGTGGCCAAGGCATAAACAGCTGTGTATACATTGAAGAAAAGTCTTTGTTTCTTTTTCATCTGGTGTTCTCCACTGATCATTTCCTGTAACAGACTTCATTGCTTATGTGCCATCCTTTAACCTGTTTTCTCCTGACGAGCCAGTTTCATGGAAAAGGTGTGTTTCATAAAACTCTCTTATAAATGATCTTAAGATTTGGGATTTTATAAACATTGTTAGGTAATTGCTAAACATTGGTATCTGTCCGTGACGTATTGCAAATCCATGGTTCCCACTAAATCCCTTTGGAATCTTTCCATAGAAAGTATGTTTGAAGTTGACCAAGCTTCACTGCAATCCCAAATACGAACCAGTCACATTCTGTCGTATCAGCTCTTCTACAAACAATGGCAAAATTAGAATCAGAAGTTATCACAACTACGGCCTTTGCAGTTGACTTTTTATACTTGGACAAGGTAAGGAGCTTCCTGTTTGGGTTTACTAGATAGTAAGTCGCGTGAAGGCACACATGCACACCAATTAAAAATTTCCTGCTTTACCATCTGAGTCCAATTGACCATATTCATTTATCATGTACTAGAAGACCAACCCAGTCCACCAACATATAAGACAAGCTGGGCCCAAACCTCTCATTTGAATTCATCACTGGGTATAGTACGAAAAAGGAAGGGAAAGGGCCGATCGCTGAGTAGGAGGTTTGATGAAAAATAACTGATCTGTAGAAGTTATGAAAACGAAATAGACAGAATATTGTCGAATCAGAGCTAAAACGTTAGGAAAAACTAACATACTGACGTTACCTGACACCATGAAGGAACAGCACTTTGTAAATATTTCACTTACTTGTGGGTACCTGTATAGTCCTAGATCTGAGCCAAAAGAATGGATCGAGCTGATGCAGATTCCCCAATCATACCACAACGTTCTCCTTTCTGGCATGATAATTGGAATCATTTTATTTCCTCCCGACTCATCGAGAGGTCCCTTCTGCCGCCAATCGAAAATTATCACAGTATCGAAAATTTGGAAACCCAGGGTGATATTTGGAAGGATTATATGATCAATTAATTCATTTATAGCAATATAAGGCATGCATATTCGAATAGTTCCAATAGAAACCTTTTATGAAAGGTTAAAGAAGAATGAAGAAAGAATGAAGAGTGTAGGGTCAGAATCTATTAACCCATCTGATCATATGTTACAACTGTCAGTGCACAAAAGTTTCAATAAATTGTGTTCCCAAACAAGAATTGTCAAATATAAAAAATGTTAGCATAAGCTGCCAACTTGGCGCTGGCCTTGTAATGACCTTGTGCTTTATCCCTAGATGTCAGGCTTTGCATGTTGGTTTAAGAGAGGAATATGGAATTATGGGGTGAGATGATAAAAAGGGATGATTAAAAAAGAAGTTAAAGAAAATGAACAGTTAATAAGAATCCTATCACCTGGTCTTTTTGTGTTACATCCTATCTAATCTTTTTTGATTGTATTACAGCACTCGGTTGTTTTGGATAACGTCATCAGTTTGGTATATCTTGGCAAGTTTTGCCAAAGAGGCCCTGGAGCTTTGCTATTACAGTTCATAAACACCAAGACCAACCACATACTCGTATTACATGGGACATTATATAACACCATTACTAAAGATATTTACATATGGGCAGAGACATTATATGGTGTCTAAATCTGTAATAATTTGTTAAAATAATTGTAGAATCCAACTCAGCCCAATGTAATATCAGTTAAGGTGAGTTTTAACACTTATTTTAAGGGGGGGTTGTTGCCAATTCCAAATGCTTTTTTGGAAATGCCCAGCCCTCCTAATACAACCCCCCTTTGGGGCCGTTAAAGAAGCCACATGTCTTTCTTGTCAAGATATTTCCGTTATGGGTGCTATTGGGTTATTATATATATTAAAAAATAATTAATTATTTCATATTTTTTGTTTAAGGTTATTTTATAAGGGCAAGTCCAGCCCTAAATTAAAACTTACATACGGTAAATCACCCCCCACAACCCTAAACGGTAATAGTTTGAAATGTGAAATATTAAGTCTAACCTGAATCCTGCACAATGTCCTGTTTCCCCTGTTTCTGCTTCCTGGTTCTTCCGATAGCAACTGTCAGTTATGGAATTTGACAGTTGACATCACAAGCCAATGACTGAATGTTAATCCCCTAGCTGCCTCTTCTGAGCTGCCCAGGCTCAGTACAGGCTCCGTACAGGGACAAACATGATTTAATCAACATATTTTAAAAGAGGCCTTCTTTCTAAAGATGTTCTTATGAGGGTGGAGTTGTCCTTTAAAAGTGACATTTAGTATGCTGACTGGATTTATGACTGATGTATAAATACTCCAGCGGTTTCCTTTTTCTTAGGGAGAGATAATAATTATGTTTGCTTACTTATTCATGTAAAGATTCATAGACTTTTTTTTTTTAAATAATCTCCCTAAAATAATCCAAACCAGATTCCCGTATAATAGGAAGAATGGTATTATCAACATCCGTCCATATTTCTTTGTTACCTAATCTTGGCCAGTGGTTCATGTGTGTAACTGGATTTTCTACAGAAGATACGATGTAGGGATTAATTGTGGTCCCTCCAAATTAGATTTCTTCACTCTTTTTCCATCAGTTACACGATAATGAATCTTAATGGGCTTTCAGAATTTTATAGTGAATGCATAATAATATTGGATATCTCGTATTATCTGCAGGTCTATGAAAAGTAAAGATCTGGAATGACCCTAGAGGATCCAACTGTTAAATGTTCAATGTTTTTATTCTAGTTACCGTGTACAAATTATGTATTGTAAGAAAAAAGACAAGCTGCATACTCGCAAGCCTACATATCTAATGCACACATGTAACAGAAGGGAGTTTGTACCATTACTTGCTGTTACCCCCCCACATGATTTCTGTTATATATCTGTAAAGGAAGAAGAAATAGGGGCTATTTCTAAATAAGTTGTTAAACTTTTCGCCAATTTTGACTTTTTCCCCTATTATTAAATAGCTTTAATTAAAAAATGACAAAAATGGCCTGAAATTACACTAGAAGACAATCTCTGTTACCACACTTAAACAATGAATAAGGTGAATCACTCGCCACACTGCATACTTTCCCGCAGAGGCGCAAGCGAAAACACGCGTTTTTATAAAATAGGTTAAAATAGCGATATGTGCATTGCGTTTGCCTGCGATAGCGAAATGGCGAAAATAGCTATCGTTTTATATATATATGCCCCTAACCAAATTAGAAGGTTATCTTACTCTGACATTGTAGGTCAGGGGTCTGCTAGAAAAGTAGGTTATCATAAATTCCTGTCTGAATGCACCATGAAGTCCCTCCTAAGTGAAATCTCCGGACCACTCCATCGCCAGTGATGCTCTCACTGTGAAGCTTACAACTGAAGTGGCCACTAAAAAGGCACAAACTCTATAATAACGTACAAATGTCCATGAAACTGGAGAAACAGCCTGTGCTTTCTCTGGCACGTCTGCCCATTATAAAAAATCATTGGTGACGTCCTGTAGAGTTTGCTAGCTCTCACTGGACCAATGGTATAACCAGCCCTGTGCCAATCAGTATGACACAATGTGCTCACCTTCCGATCTACTTTTATATACTGTCTTAATAAGCCAACCCTTAGGAGACATGGAGATAATTTGCTCTTAAATTGTTCACAACTGATAATGAATCCTAACCAGCACTACAGGACATCTTGATATTGCTTTTTTCCAATTAAATGGCCGGGTTGGTTGTGCAATCACATGGAAAAATCAGAGAAACTCTAAATTACAATTACTTATAGTGCTAGTCTACGGCTGGATACACACCATGCAATTTTTCAGGCCAACTGAAAACTTGTTCATACAGATTGGAGCAAAGGACAATGGGGTATAACTGTAAATCATGGCTGACTGTGCGGTCCTAGGAACGATTGGATAATGTAAACTTCTCTACTGTGCCTATTTTTTGCCACTGACAGTGGGGAATGGCCCTGGCCAACCTCTTGCTAGTGCAATGCTTGTTGTGTACTCAGGCTCACACTCCCTAGAAGCTTCCCAGTAAAGTTATTTAATGTCTCATTCTCTTCCCTCAGACTGTGTCACCTCTCTCTCTCTCAAGGAAATGCCCCCTCCCTCTCTCTGTTGAAAGGCCATGGCAGTTTCTCTTCTCTCTCCTCCACTTTGTCCTCTACCACTATTGCAGGCAAATTCTTTGTCTGTCCCCTTCCAGTCTGTATCAGCTTTTCCTCCCTTATGGTCAAGGTCCACCTCTCTTTAAGTTATCCTTCCCATCTTTCTCTTTAGACCCTGTCTCCCTCAACTCTCATCTCCCCTGTGGATAATGTTTTTCTATTCAGTAAGCCACTTACAGTAAATACAGTGGTCCTCATTTTGTTTCCCTTGTTCTGCTTCTGTTCCCTTCCCCAAGTGCTTTATTTTCCCTTTTCTATAAATATCTGCTTCATCGTTGTAATACATAGAACAAGCTTCCTTCCTTTAACCATCAAAGTATGGCATAGGGAGATATTATTAGAAGTTTTTATGAAGACATAGTGCTTATTTAGTCTAGCTTTATACCCAACCCATAATGTCTGTTCTAACATAACATATTAACAAGTATTGGAGGTGTATAAAGACAGCTCCCATCTATCCAACCTTTATACCCTACCCTAATGTCTGTATAACAGTTACTAGTAACATAGTATTGGAGGTTGTATAAAGACATACGCATCTATCCAACCTTTATACCCTACCCATAATGTCTGTTAACAGTTACATAGTACACAGTATTGGAGTGTTGTAATAAAGGACTACGTCATGCTAGTCCAACCTTTATACCCTACCCACTATGTCTGTATAACAGTAAACATACTTAACATAGTATTTAAAGTTGTCAATAAAGACATACGTCCATCTAGTTATCAACCTTTATACCTACCCATATGTCGTGTATAACAGTTACATAGTAACATGTATTGGAGGTTTGTATAAGACATACGTCCATCTGTGTCCAACCTTTATACATACCCATAATGTCTGTATAACAGTTTAACATAGAACATAGTATTGGAGGTTGTATAAAGACATACTGTCCATTCTAGTCCAACCTTTATACCCTACCCATAATGTCTGTATAACAGTTACATAGTAACATACTATTGGAGGTTGTTAAAGACATACGTCCATCTAGTCCAACTTTATACCCTACCCATAATGTCTGTAAACAGTTACCATAGTAAACATATATTGGATGTTGTATAAGATATACGTCCATCTAGTCCAACCTTTATACCCCTACCCATAATGCTGTATAACAGTTACATATTAAAATAGTATTGGAGGTTGTATAAAGACATATTCATCGAGTCCACCTTTATACCCTCCCCATAATGTCTGTATAACAGTTACATAGTAACATAGTATTGGAGGTTGTATAGACATAACGTCCATCTAGTCCCAACCTTTATACCCTACCCATAATTCTGGTATAACAGTTACATAGTACATAGTATTGGATGTTGTATAAGACATACGTCCATCTAGTCCAACCTTTAACCCTACCCATAATAAGTCTGTTAACAGTTACATAGTAACATAGTATTGAGTTGTATAAAGACATACCCATCTAGTCCACCTTTATACCCTAACCCATAATGTCTGTTAACGGTACATAGTAACACAGTATTGGAGGTTGTATAAAGCATACGTCCATCTAGTCCAACTTTATACCCTACCCATAATGGTCGATATACAGTACATATAACATAGTATTGGAGGTTGTTAAAGATCATCATCTTAGTCAACCTTATACCCTACCCATAATGTCTGTTAACAGTTACATGAACATAGTATGGAGGTTGTATAAAGACATCCATCCATCTATCCAACTTTATACCCTCCCATAATGTCTGTATAACAGTTACATAGTAACATAGTATTGGGGTTGTATAAAGACATACGTCCATCTAGTCCAACCTTATATACCTACCCATAATGTCTTATAACCAGTAACTAGTAACATAGTATTGGAGTTGTATAAAGACATACGCTCCATTAGTCCAACCTTTATACCCTACCCATAATGTCTGCTGTTACAGTTACATAGTAACTAGTATTGGAGGTTGTATAAGACAACGTCCATCTAGTCCAACCTTTATAACCCTACCCCCATAAGTCCTGTATAACAGTTACATGTAAACTAGTTTGGAGGTTATAAAGATATACTCCATCTAGTCCCAACCTTTACCTACCATATGTTCTGTATAACAGTTACATAGTAACATAGTATTGAAGGTTGAATAAACACATATGGCCATCTAGGTAAGTTCATTCAATCAGAGGTTTTCCGACTCCTCAAATAACGATTCTGTCGGAGTCTCATTTAAAACATTTTATCACCCCCCCCCCCCCCCGCTATTAAACATTTGTTTCCTTCGTTACTACTTATATACATTCAAGGATGCTAGCACATCCCATAGATAATTCCTTATCAGTAAATCAACTTGGTTTATACTGGTTTAATATAATGATCCAATAATTTAACCCTTTAGCTAAAATAACAGCTTATATCAAAACAGAATTGAGACCTTGAGGGATTTTGTGGTTGTCACAGTACAAAGGGACGTGCACTAACCGGATCCGTTTTTCTGAGTTTCTGTGTTACTATCTCAATCTTCATCTAATTGGGATGATCCACTGTTTGCCCGTACTATTGAGTACTTAGCTGTCCGTGGCCCATGCGAAATGATAAAAATGCCTAGAATACGCGGAAGTTTGTGGTGTGTTGTGGTTTAACTAGCTGAATTTCTCTATCCATGCTTCCCTTCAGGACAACCTTCCTTTCAATGGTGCTATGGGTGGGGGGTTGTAACTGGGAGGCAGACACGAGGCCACTATTAGTGTGTTAAGCACTTCATACATGTGGCACAGTACACTACATGTGTGCGTACTGCACACTGTGAGTTGTGGATGTGTGATTTGATTCATGGTATCGGGGCAGACGCTTTCGGCACAGCGATGGAGAATGTAGGACACGCAGAACTCGTAAAGGAAGAGCATTAAAAAAAGTACGGCTACAGAGGTGTTCTTGGTCAAATGCAATAAACACAGGTCAACACGGGGGGTGTAGGCGTAGTGAATGAGCAGCAACAGCCTAACGCGTTTATCGTGGGACACCGCCACTCATGTTTGATGTCATACTCCCTGTTGGTGGTTCCCGGTGCCTTTTTATCACGGTATTGTCCTTATGCATAGCTTGTGAAGGGTCTCATTCACCAGGTCATGGTGAGTCGTTGTTACTCAATTAGATCAACTGTACTTAAAGTTAGTTTCCTGAAGACGTTCGAATCATCCCGATGGATATCTCATCATTCAGAATGACTTGTACAAGATTCCGTGGCAATATGTACCTGGAAAAATCCCTAATTAGCATATCACGCACGATTTTCAAGGGGCGGATTGTGCATTAGTGGTTAAGAGTGTGTCTAAACGCCCAGGGTAAGGTGCAAATAACAGCAGTTTGTACCATGGCAGACAGTTTGGTGGTGGGGCAATACCCCCCCCGGGGGGCCTGCATATTGAGCTTGGTTCTGTTATTTTCACATAAATGCCCCTTGACACCTCTCTTTGAACCAGTTTACATCCTTTTGCCAATATTTTTAACATTCCAATCCTTCAAAGGTATGGTCTTTATCCTTACGATGCAGGTGCATGGCTGCAGTCACTGAACCCGAGGAGAATGGGCTCTTCTGGTGGGCCAGCCATAACTGTTGCTGCAGTTTCTGTTTGGTCTCCCCAAATACAAATCGTAGCATTCTTCACTAAGCGTTCTTCTTTTCTTCCTTCTCTATTCTTTTGACAAAGGCCAAGTCGGATCCATCAAAGTTTATAGGTGCTCCTCTGAGATGTTTCTTTCTTTAGTCTTCGCCTCTGTGCTAGTGGGATGTTCTCTTGCTCTGTGTGTTGCAGGGTCTGATGCACCCCAGATTGTGATCGTGGTTGACCTCCACCACCCTTTGTATCACAAGCTGGGGCTGGCATCTAGACAGCCATTCCTCGGTCAGGACCTCAGCCGGTGTACCTGGCATCTTAAATATAGTATAGTACACACCGTTTGATTAGATTGTATGTTAACCATATTGCAAAAACATCAGAACGTGCCTGGTTCAGAGAGGGTGTTAAGGCGGCCATTTATGTTAAATAAAAACCAAGCTAAATAGGGTGGGGGGTTCGACACCAAACTGTCCTGCCATGTACAATGCTGTTTTTGACAAGCTTACTCTGGTCGTGACTATAACAGGTTAGCCACTATGCAATCATGCCCTCAACACCGGGATGTGATATGCTCATGGGATTTTCCAGGGTACATTTTTCCAGGGACCATAAATCTGCCACAGATTCTTGACAATGTCATTCTGAATTGAAATGCCAGTAGATGACTATGCGAAATGTATTCAAGAACTAAAGTCCAGTTGATCTAATTGAATACAACAGATATACTTTGCATTATATGGTTACATGTAAGACAGCGGGTAGCTCCACACTTGTGGGTACCCATTGTTTTTAACCAATTTCTGCTGCTATTATTTTCTCCATCTTTGTAATAGTTTTCGTACTCCCTCGGGACAGGAATTCTTGAGGGGACTGAGCCCTCCTAGGACAATTCGTAATACCGTTCTTCTAAAGTGTGTTCTTAACTCTCTCTTTCATGTAAGATGAGCGATTGTATAAATGCATGCATCCTCTAGTCCAAACTTATAATACTACCCCATATGCACCATTAATGTACCATTCAACAGTATTGTATAAATTGATCATATGCCCACGCATTATCACTTTTGATTTCCAGTGTAAACGAGTTCCTTAACTTCCAAACTGATGAAAACTTTTACACTAATAGACAGTAGGGCTATGCTGGAGAGGCTGTTATCCTTTTTCCATCATAAAGTCACAATATCCATTTCACCAAGGGTTAACGTGACTTTAAGACATAAACTTAATTAAACACTGTGTCGTTATGCAACCCGCCAAAACAAATGTATTAGCTCAGCGCTGTGACTAGAGGATAGCAATAATAAGTGATGTACTGTAATATACATCGAAACGGGTGTGGCTTCAAAAGCCAAGTTGGGTTTAGACAGTAACTTTTTGCTCTTCTGATGCAGAGATTAGGTTAAGGTCTTCGAGACTGACTGTGGGAAAAGGAAGATTGCAGACTTAGGCTTGGGGGGCTAGCACTTATAGGTAAGCTTTGAGTTTAGGTGGGTGAAGTGCGCTAATAAGATATGAGTTTGTTGACCTGGTGGAATCCGTCTTAAAATGTCATGATGGTCTTGAAGATGGCGGAAACGAATAACATGGTTCCAGTTATATAATGTGATAGTGACTATATACAGTGCGTGGTGAGGTTGTCAATAAAGTTCGTGTATTGTGTTAAAATCATGGTGATAAGTGGTGGGACGCTATAGTAGTGTTTAAAATTGAGGTTGAAAAGACACGCGTCCATCAAGTCCAACCTTTTTCAGTCCTCCTTTTAAAATGTTAATAAGATCGATTGGTTGGGCCAAAGTTAGGCACTAGAGATGTCCGAACTTCCCAAATCCGGTCGCTCGTAGGATCGCGAATTTTCGAAAATTCGAAAATTCGAAATAATCAACATATTTATCCCGCAGTTTCGAAATAACGTTAACCCGCGTAATTTCGAAAAAGTTCATCGAAAATCAGTATTTTTTCATCGTACTTCCTTCGAAAAATACAAAGAAATCCTCGTAATTTCGGAACATTTTTTGAAAACGCGGTTCGGAAAAGTTTGGAAAGCGGAAACCGAAAATCTGCGATATCCGCCGTTCGCGCAGAATGAGTACATCCGCAGCGGATGCGGACTGGGCCATCAATCAGTTAGCACCCATTTTTAACAGGTAAGTTAGGGGAGATCTCCCAGAAATCCGCAAATGCTCTGGGCAAACTCACATATGGGATTAACCAGAGGCTGCGCGGCCTGGGTGAATTTCACCATGAACGTAATATGTTTAATGCCAGCTATTTAGTGGCCATAAATCTTACTCTTAGAGCCTCACACCTCTGGTAAATCACTTTGCGCAGCGCCGTGAGTGCCTCTCTTCGGGACTGACGCAGCCGCACACAAATCGAGACTTAACATCACGCTAACAATCGTAAATCAGTGAAGCAAAGTTAAGGAAGAGAAAAGGAACACTCCTTGGTGCAATTCCCTAAAGACTTTTATTGAATTGCTTCATTATAAAGTGTATTAATTATCCTCGCACCTTCCGTGGTGGGGTGATAATATACAACTCATGATGAATTTACGGAGCCTTCTTTTGTTTTCCCCATACTCCACTAATACTATGTAAATTTCAGGGATGAGATTCATAAAATCTCTGCTGTATTCAATTAGATCAACTGGACTTGAAGTTAGTTTTGAAGATGTTCTTCACTACTCAAGAACTAACACAAGGTACTTTTACAAAAAAATAATAATGAATTTCCAGTATTTAAATAAAGGTAAAAAAGGGAAGTTTTTAATTATTAATTACTTAATAATATTATGTAGTTATATAATTTATTCCATGATTTTGTGTTCAAGGGTATTCTTTAATCTTACATATAATGATAACAGTAAAACTTACAAATTAGAACTAGTCTTACATTTCGTACTTAATTCCTCCATGTTCTTCTCTTCTCTTTGTAATGCAACTACGCAAAAGCTGCTTGTGACTTTGTATCAAAGATAGGTGCATATTGCAGCGTTTCATGCAGGTGCTCTAATTACATCCTCTCGTTTATGATTATCATGAGATTTTGGCATAAAACTATGGCCGATAACGCCATTTCTGCTTGAAATATTTAAGATTTCCTAAGTAGATGATAAATCTAACTAATATAATACATGTATGTAATCAATTTCATTATATTTGGCCCTTGCTTTTCCGATGATAGTGTTCCCTTGAGTTCATCTGGGGTCTGAGCAATATAAGACATTTTTGGGGCGAATATACAGAGCACCAACAGTCCAACTAGAAGACAAGATGGCAAAAACTCATTGCCACAGAATACTTGCCAACTTTGCACTGAGATAGGCTGGATAAAGGACACCCAGACCACTGAGGAAGCCAACATAACCTGAATTGATTAATAGCTTCATGGGGTGAAAACTATCAGGAGTCTTCTGGAAAAAGTGCCCACAATGAAACTATGGCAGACTAATAGCCCAGATACCAGTATGCACCAGAAGCCACAAGTGAACCTTAATTGCAGGTAAGATTATTATCCCAGGTTTTGTGGTAATGCAATTGTCAGGAAATGGAGGAAAAAATCACCACAGTAATACATAACATAACTGACCAACGAACGCTAATTGTTGTTGATGCAAATAAGACACTTTAACGCCCTGTCCATTTCCTTAACACCTAATCAGGCTGGTCAGCATATAAGCAAGTGACAACGTGTGATTGTTTTTGGCCAAAACACAAGAGATACAAAGAGGCAAATGCTAATGCCAAATTCTACCTGACGCAGAAGACACATCCGGGTTGAGGGTAACCAACAAAACCCTAAAGAAACTAGAAAAAGAGGAAAAGGAGGAGCAGAGAAGACAGCTAAGGGAATAGTTATTAGGCTCGGACTTATTGGTGTCTTTTGATAGCAATAAAAACCACAAAAACAGTACGCGGTGATAAGAGGAGAGATGGAGATGGTGACAAGCGGCACCTAATGGTCTCATTAGGAAAGGAACTCGAAGTTGAAGTTTTTTGACATGCATTCACTTTTTTTTACAATTGGGCCATGTATCCAGAAACATGGAAACATTCAGCGCGAATCTAAAGATACAACATTACATGAAATTTTCAAATAAAAAGAATGAATAAAACACACTGACGTAATAATATCGTTTGGGTTGAAAAATATCCCTGGGGACATTGCATGCACACTTCATAGCAAACAATGAGATATTCCAGGTATTATCATCCTTCGTGGATCCAAGGGAAAACTGGGCTGCACCTTTGGAGATAGGAACCACAGAAACTACAATGTCTAGTATGCCAATGTTACCTTTATTGTGATTATTTTTAGTTCTAACGAGACATCAGTAGATGAGACTAGAGATTCGCAAAAATCTGGTCAGCTCGAGGATCCGCAAATTTTCGGGCAAAATTGAAAATCGCGCGAAGGCGGACCAATTAAACCCATATAAATGAAAAATTCTTCGAAAATCCTTGAAATCCTCGTATTTTTGTGAAAATACGAATTTTCATGCATTTTGAAAAATACGAGAAAATCCTCAATAATTTCGAAAAATTTTTTCGAAAACGCGGTCGGAAACGTTTGGACGGTGGAATCCGGAAAATCTCGCTATCCGCCGTTCGCGAATGAGGGAAATCCGCCACCGGATCCGGGTTCGGATCCGTGAACCGGGCCTCACTACTGAGAAACTTAGTCTGTGGTTGATGATTTTACACATAGGACCTTATGTTGCATTATCGAGGAAGTCCCACTGGGAATTATACCTCTCCATACACAGACTTTGTCAAGGGTTCCACACCAATCAGAATCAGACCAGTAGGAGCTTCACCACCACATACCTACTCCCAACCACCACATAACAACATCACACCCACCACATAAAACATGACACAATATCCTCACACTCACCACTACATCACACCAACCCACAACTTCTCTTTACTTTCACGCTCTGCAGGTACATAGACATAGAGAAGCCGGTTTTCTTGTCCTAATCACCAACTGATACCGTAGGCTGGAGTGTGGACTATAAGAGCACGGTGTATTGTCCATTACACTGTATTTCATTCAGTATTTAGACGCAGATTTGGGCATATTTATAAAAGATGTGATGTGTGGCCTTAACTTTCCCCATATTACACCAAATTGAAAAATGCCATTAACTTCCATGTATCAAACTCAAAAAGTCCTTTGCCGCATTTCGCATTTCTGCCGTCCATCACTCATACACAACATTAACTGTGCTAAAAGCCTGTCCGTAGTTATAAATGTGTTAAAGCATTAAAATAGTCACAAAATATTCCATGCAAGATGCAATCGTTTCATACTGGTGTCTTTTATAATGTGTTTTTAATTGGCACTTATACGATTAACAACATACCCAAATTAATTATAATAATTTAAAAAAAAGCAAAACTTATTATTTATACTCTCTCCCTTTATATTTCAATGACCTTGTGAAGCGCTATAACAGCCAAAAATGTTTGATTTTTTAAAAAACAGTTTAACGGGTGATTCAATAAATGTTCTTATCGTTTAAAGGTGTGCTAATTCTGCCCCAACCAATCAGATGTTAGCCTTCAAATGTTATTAAAAATGGATTGGTTGGGGGCAAAATTAGCACCATTTAGCGATAAGAACTTTTATGGGAATCTCCGGCTGTTGCAGGGTTTACATCATCAGATAAAAAGTTCGTGTATTTTAAAATGGTGGCTGAATTGGTTTGCCCCACCATCAGAATGTGGTGGGATTCGGATATTTGAAAAACATAAAATCTGATGGTTGGGGCAAACTAGCACCACTTTAAAACGATAAGAATTTTATTAAATCTCTTGGTCCTGGAGTTGCGGAACCCCTTATTCTGTGATATTTAAATAATTGTATCTTCCAATGTATTGACATCTTTCTTCTTAATTGGGTGTCCTTAGTCCGACTAGCATTATTATAAGAACTGACTTTATTCTTATTTTTTTTCCTTGTAATGAATTTTTCTTGTTTCCCAAACGTTTTTGCTCATTTTGCAAGTCTTTGGTTTTTTGCTTGAATTAAGACAATTTCATAGAATTGATAAGATTACATTTTTCTGCCTCTTTTGTATGATAGAGTAAAGTAGAAGTAAAACTTTAAAGTATAGTAAAATAATTCCCAAAGGGAAAAACATTTGCAGTAGCATTGTGGTAATGACTTGGCACTTAAAACAACACTTTTTTTGTATAAAACTGCCCCATAATGTATAAATAACATAGTACCCCTGATAAAGGAGCATATTTCTAACCTGTATCGTAACCCCTATAACCGGTTTAGTGTAAAAGTACTGTATGTCCGTTTGACATTACAGACCATTTGGGATACATAGCTGCAGAAAGAGTACCCGCGTGGTATTGTAAGGCGATTAATGCTAATTAACATCGTGACGTTCGAATGAAATCGAATGTACAATCGTGGTGGTAAAAATAGTGACTGTTTAAGGGCGTGATTCAAAAATTGTGATACAATATACCCCCAACATGCTTCTAAACCACTCTTCTGAAACACAATTCTTTGTTTTGCTTCGCCGCCAAGGTTTTTCTATTCCTAGGCAATGTTAACTTAGTTTAATTAATAAAATGTTGAATCAACCAAGTGGCCCTTTAAACAAGGATAACAGATTATGTAAGCTTAACCAGTCAAAATACCAAAGTATTTCTTCCCTTTCAGGTTCGGCACCTCAACTCTACTAAAAGTTTTATCCCTGCACTTTTGAAAAGTTTACAAATAGTGTCAGGTAAACAATGTAAGAAAGTAAGTCAAGTTTTTGTATTCATTTAATATATTTTTAGTTGAGCATGTGGTGTGCACCAAAACACCAGTGCAGGGACTATAAATCACAACAGTATATTATTGGAAAATCACATCTTTGTTAGGTTAATTCAAAGCTACTGTAAGTAGTTTCAATTCTGCCAATACCTGCGTTATCTGGGTGACCATATAAAATCTCTAGTATATCTACACTTGTTGTTTCCCATCAGTGGCATTGAATCGTATTTCCCACTCGGTATGTATGCAGTGTCCTTGTCCGTTACATGCCTGTTACAATATCATATATGCTGGGGGTTCCTTTTTATAAAGAAATGTAACTCCCATCATTTTTTTTAAGTTTTACGTTTTAACATATGGAGGTCTGGAAAAAAAACCACATTAAAGGCTTGAAAAAAAACATTGTTAAAAACATTCAGGATATGATATCACTGTAAACCATTAAAAAATGGATCTCCATATGCCAAGGTGGAGATGAAGAGATATTGGCACAGTCCCCATGGTGGGAACGGTTTCAGCACCCAGGAGTACAATGGAGTAAATTGGTGTAGCCCTGGGCCAACGGCATAAACAGCTGTGTATACATTGGAGAGAAAGTCGTTTGTTTCTTTTTCAGGGCCTGGGTGTTCTCCACTGATATTTCCTGTAAGACCTTCATTGGCATTGTCCAGTCCCAGTTAACCTTGTTCTCCTGACTGAGCCATGTAACATGAAAGATTTGTTCATAAAAACTTCTTATAAATGAATCTTAAGAATTTGGGATTTTATAAACATTTGTTAAGGTAAATTGCTAACATTGGATTGCCCGTGACGTATTGCACAATCCACTGCTTCCCACTAACAATCCCTTGGAGATCTTTCCATAGAAAGGTATGTTGAAGTTGACCACTCTCACTGGCGATGCCAATCGGCCAGTCACCATTGCTCGTTGGAGGGTCAGTCTTCCTGCTGGGTACAGAACAATTGCTCAAATTAGAATCAGAATTATCACAACTACGGCCTTTGCCAGTTGTTGTTTAATGACTTGGACAAGGTAAGGAGCATTCGTGTGGGTTTACCTAGTAGTTAAAGTCGCTGTGAAGGCACACAGCACCAACCAATTCATATTTTCCTGCTTTACCATCTGAAAGTCCCATGACCATAGGCTTATCATTACTCGTAGCCCACCCCAAGTCCAACCAAATGTAAAACAGAGGTTGGGCCAAACCTTCATTTGAATTCTCAGGGGTATATTTGGAAAAAGGATGGGAAAAGGGTACGGTCCAACTGAAAATGGTTTGATGAAAAGTAATGATTCGGTGAAGGAAACGCAGAAAACTGAAAACTTAGGAAATTATATGGAGAAAAACAGCCATTTTTAGAGCACTTAGAAAATGTAATGTTCTTTCTGGAGCACTTTATAATCTTCTCAGAAGGAATGCATTAAAAATGTTTATAACAACCAAATCTGTGGAATACGCATGAGACCAGAGTGACTTGTCATTTTGACACTTGAGCTTTACCTCCCGTGGGTTACCTGTATAGTCCTAGATTTGAAGCATCAGGATGATCGAGTTGATGCAGATTCTACCAAAATACCAGCAAGGAAGGTCTGGTTTCTGGCAGCGATAATTGGGAGCATCCTGATTTCCTCCTGACAGCAGTGAGAGGGCACTGTGCAGTCAGATGAAACTATTGCAAGTGTCAAAAACTTGGAAGCCCAACGTTAGAGTTTGGGAAGAATTTCAGGGTCCAGATTTAATGACTTTATAGCAAATTATCAAGGCTTGACAGTCGATCGTTCTCTATAGAAAATCTGAAATAAATCAATGGAATAAAGTAAAAAATGTACAGGATTTCAGTTTTGGAAGAGATGGAGCAGACTGATTGTGTTTGATCTGGTAAATCACTATTGGGGAACATTGGGGTTTATAAACCAGCTACAATTATTCTGTGCCCTGCAAGTTATATAAACACAGAGTAAAGTGTCCTGTTAATATTACCGATAAATAATGAAGATCCGGATACTATATATACACTGAATGTTTGCCTAATTGTATCACCTGTTCAGTTCGTTCATTGGTAGACAAATCACTTGTCAAAGATGATTATAAAACGCATATACTGCATTCAGGTTTACTAGATCTAGGTACATGAGTTACGGTCACTGGCTACCTGGTCATATAAAATTATAATAAAAATAGTATCGCATTTAAAGGAGAAACTATTGTGTGTATAAAGTTTATTTAAAAAACAGTTACAAGGAAAAAGTCTTGGGAACAGGATCTAGTCATTGGTATTCCCTAACTCCCAACTATTATTTCGATGGAGTGAGCACAGAAAACGATTATCGCCAGTCTTCCTCCTGGCTTCAGCCCTATCTTTAATACAGGAATATCCAGGACTAAACCTGGCAAATCAAAATGTTTTGTGATGTGCTCTTAACGAAATGAGTTGTGAGGTTGGGAATTACAATCCACTCTCTGCCCAGGTACTATCCATTTTAAAAACAGGTAATTTTGGAGTATAGATACCCTTAAATAATCTACTCGTTAAGTGCTATGTTCCCTCTCCTTGAACATATTATTTTTAAAAGTTTATTTTCTTGATTTCAACTGGACACTATTTCCTATTGTATTTCCCTTAAATATTTGTCACTCTGGAGAAAACTTTGTGATAATTAGCTTTTGAAACTGATTGATTGTGACCAATCTCAATGATATACAGAGGACTACGATATCTATATATTTTTTGTTCCACTCAAACCATTCACGTTGCCCGCATTAAAAATGAAGTATGGCCTGCTCCTAATACATATGCTAATCAATTCCCACAACCTATGTGTCATTGGTGTCATATTTTTAGAGAAGGTTTAAGACTAACTGAGCGGATGGTACTCTATCACTCTGCCTTGAGAATTCTGTGGTTGAATCAAACTAGTGTTATGATAGATTTCCATCTGTGTAATGAACCTGTAAAAAGTTCCTCCTATGATGATATACCTCGCTGGGTTTGTGACTCAATATTAGCCAGTGTTCGCCTTTCACTTCAGACAGCTGGCCAAGCAAACTGGGAATATCTGAAAACACACGCGAAATTTCTAACAATAACACAAAAAAACCGCCATGTAACATGGAAGCAGAAGAAGCAGAGCAACTTTCGCTGGTGCATCTACAGAAAAATCATTTACTGTAGAATGAAGTCACTTTCAGTATGGAGGAATTGTTACGTACTGTGTCCCTGATTCTATATCGTCCTAATGTTGTTTGAGATTTTGAGCTCGGATTTGATCGTACTCTACTTTGTGCATAAGAACTCCCCATAAGGGCACGCATAACACTGATAGTGTTGCTTAATTGTTTTAAATTGGTTTGGGCACATCTTTAAACATACGTAAAAAAAAAGTAACTTCTGTAAGAATGAAAATGACAAGTGTATTCGTCCTCTAATTAATATCTACCACATAGTGAGATGAACTGCTACTTTTTACCTATAATAGTTGTAACTAGTAGAGATGGTGACGTGGTCCATTGGAATAACCCGCGAGTTGAGCCAAACTTCGAATTCAATGAATTTGGATACTCGTAACTATCCCGGACATGGATTTTCGGACTTTCGATAAATATTGAATGTTTGACCGTTTTCGAATGTGCGAGTAAACATGCTATATATCCTCGCATCGACATCTGTGAGTATAAGTCATGTGTACTAGTGGCGCGAACACTCCAATTACGGAGTAAAGTGAGAGTAAATTGATTTTCGAATGTCTGATTTCCAACATTTTCCCCAGACCATTTCCCAGGTCCCAAAGCCCCATTTACATTAAGGTTACCATTAATATTTTATTGTATTTGCATTAGAACTTTTTCAAACTATTTGGGCTCCCTTTGGACTAATATGGGGTTCCGTTTTTTTAACTTTGAACTTTCCATAGTTTGGAAGTTCGATAACCGGACCGAACTGTTCAAAGTTTGGCACCATTTTACTAATTGCACAACTGAAAAATTCGACAGGTAAATTTTCTTAGCCCATAAATTGGAAATTTTTACAATGCAAATTAAAATTCCTCATCGAAACCTTTTGATTCATCATCAACACTTTGGGATTGTACTGAGTGTTTTTGATGCAGAATCTGGTTTGAATTGAGAAAGGTTGTTTAATATTGCCTTGTACATTTTGATGCTGGAATTTCACAATGAATTGTAATGTTGAGCCCCGCGGTCAACGAAACCCACAGTGGTTTCAGCAGCTAATCTGCCTTGGAGTATGAAGAATTTTAAGTCAAACCGATCCACCAGAATATTATTAACTAATAAAGGCCACATGTAGCAGTCTTGGTCAATACGAAATCGGGTTACAGTATACTATATTGTGATCATTGGTTCGTGTAAGGCCCCATTGTTTTAGTCATATCCCTTTTCTATATAATCTAATAAAACTTGAATAAGGATCTTATACACGTTGATGATTATTACAGTTGTGATTTATTGAATATCTGCAATGTCGTAGTATAGTTGAGAAAGACCATGATTGTTCCCGTCTATGCCTGCTTGATCCGATTCCACCATGGATCCAATGTTTCTTTGCACCAAATTTTCACAGGAAAAGGTTTCTAATATATGATTTACCACGCCGTTAGTCCCCAAGTAAATGGGAGATCACTAGATGGTTCCATCTCACAGGGATAATGTTGATGGTATGTATATCCTTAGATTGAACAAAGACGTCAACACGGTTTTAAGGGATAAGTGTAGATTTTTTCCAACAGTTCCACACGAGCGGTAGTTATATATGATGTTTGAAACTTTATGGACATATAGCCAATATGCAATTAGAATTGTTTGTGCACTAGAATTATATTTTTGTGTTTTTTTTTTTTTTTCTATGTATTATATTTTTAATATATTTTTTGGTCTCTAGTTGTCACTTTAATATGATGGTACAACTGCCCAATTTTTCGTATATTGTGTTGTTTCTGGGGGTGTTCTATTAGTGCACGATTAGGTCGTAAGATGGAAGAGATAAATCATTTCCAGTTCTATTTCAACCAATTGGGCACGGAAGTTTACAGTGACCAGTGTCAATGGGGCGTAGTTATAGCCATAATAACATGTTTATTATATGAGAGATTGCCAGCTGGCTGCTCTAAAATTGTTGATCCGGTGCGCCGCCGTCCCAGTCTATGTTGCTTTCTTCTCATAAATAAATGACATCAAAACCCTTGTGTAATGCCATTTGAAGCACGAAGGGATCAGAATTAGGAGAGAGTTGAAGAAGTCATTAAAGTTAGGCAGATGGTTATTTTCACCGGAGCTATTAGGACCAAACCAGAACACAACCGACAGTTTATTCCACAATGTGTAAGTAGTACTGCCTTATTTTTAAGATATGGGGGAACGTGGCCTTGTATAAATCTCATATGAACGAAGTAAGTTATAGCCATCTATTTTCCATTATATGAAAATTAAGAGCAGGGTTTAAATGTGGACTATACCGATTACCGTGACAAGGGTCCCGATTATTTTTTTAGTTTTATTTTGTAGCCTGAAAATAAACATATTCACCATGAGTGACTTCAAATGGGGGAGGGAAGTAAAAGTCTACATCAATGTTAAGAGTACTTGTAGGCTGCAATGTTTTTTCAGTTTTCAATAGATATTTCTTTAATGAGCGTTTTGAAAACAAGAAAATGTAACAAGGGACATCCCTACCAAATCCCCTATACATGGAAAATTATTTGTTAAAGCTCTTGGGATTTAACTGTGCACTGTAGGCTTTTTGATATAGAGTATATTGGTTATAGATTGAAAAGGACCAGTCGCAGGTGGTCCAACACCTTTCTGGATGTGGCTGGGTGCGGAGGAAACCAGTTTCGATTTGTAAAAAAAATCAGCATTAAGTAGCACTATAGGCCTATTATGTGAGCATTTGGTCTGGTGCCTTCTGCTCCTTTTGGTATGGTGATGAGTGTGTAATAAAAAAAAAATCAAGGGGGACCGTGCCCCCTGAAGGATATCCTATGTGCCTACGGGCCAGAAACCCATTAGGAGGGGTAGGCCTTTATCCTATACTGTCAATCCTCTCAGTCTATATCTCTGTTATCATCTGTCTTGTTCGTTTTGTATAGTTATATATAGTTGTCCAGGTTAGTTTAGTAATTTGAAAGTTTTGTCTCCGTGAAGTATAACTTTTGGTAAAAGATATAAGCTATGGGCTATTTTCTCCATTGTCATGGCTTTGCTCCACTCTCTGTCACAACTGGATATAAGGGTGGCGCCTCGGTGTATTGTTTAAAATTCTTGCTAATAGGGGAGATGAGGATTGGGCCATTGTGGCAAAGGACACTTATTACAAGTAATTTACAGATGATCTGTAAAGTACCCAGAAGGAGGACCTAGCAATTTGGGTCCTCATTCGTGCCACTTTTGGTGTAGACACAGATGAAGTCGTTGGTCTCTTTAAAAGTACTAACTTTTGTAAATGTACTTCTTCACGATGTCCAGTCAGTCTGTGTAAACTTTACTGGTTCTGTAATCAAAATTTTGTCAGTGACATTCACAGGAAACTTTCCAAAGGTGACCATCAAAACAGGTTTAGGCACCTAAATTTCACAGTTGCTATTAAGTTCAGGTGTGTAGAGATGTTCATTGAAAACCCAGCAGTGATATGAACCCTGGTGGTGTAACATCTCACCCAGCAGATGTTTGACATTATTGTCCTAAAATTAATTAGAACTGTATATTATTATGTCTTTATGTCCTTATCAACTAAATTTATTCCGAATAAGTAAAGTGAAATATTAATTTCCCAAAAATACAAAACAACCAACACTTGCATCTCTAATATTATTATATTCTGGAATAATGATTTATAAGGGTAGTGTCAACCCTTAGCAATTACTTGAGTTTTCAGTTTTGTTTGAGAAAGGGTGGTAAAGGAGCTATGGGCTCACTTACAATATTTACACATTGTAACATATATTCATGGTATTATCAAAACAATTCCAACTCAACGTTAACATAACTGCAATCTTGATTTTGGATTTTTAACCAGTGACCAATTATTAGTGAACATTTTAGTTTATTTTATCCCTTGTGTTCTTCCCACACGATATTGTTCTCTGAGTTGTAGGGCTTTGGTTTGTACCACGAATAATGACGGCATCATTAGGTTGTTCAATGAAACTAAATGTATTACAGCCCGCTTGAGACATGATAGCAAAAACCTCCATTGCCCACAGTAATAAATCCCTCGTGTACTGAGATAGGCTGGGAATAAAGGACACCCCGAGCAGCTGAGGAAAGCCAACATACTGAATGTAATAAAATTTGGCCCTCTTGAAGCTGCAGGACAGATGTCTGGCCAAGTAAGCACTGATTAAGTGATGTGGATAGAGTCCTAAATCCCAGCTTGTACCGAAAGCAGTCCACTGAACCTTCATTAAATTAACGGATGATGATCCAGGTTTGGTGCAATCATCAATTTCAGGGAAAGGAGGTTGTAACAAAAATCAACCACAGAAAACCACAACAGTAGTTGACTAAGAACACCAAAATATAAACAAGAGCGTAAGGCCCTTAATCCTGTCCACTTTCTTAACAACTGCTGTCCTGTTGGTTGGGCACTTAAAAGCAATAAAACTGTATTGTTTTGGGCCAAAACAATGAGATACACGAGAAAAAACTCTATGCAAAGGCACTGGCGCAGGAGACATTTTGCTCCTTGTGGGTAAACCAATGACAACCTAAAGAACAAGGAAACAGAGGACCAAGGGAACGCAGGAGAATACAGCTAGGGAATAGTTATTGGCATGCACTATTGGTGTATTTTTATAATAGATAAAAATCAAACTCAGAACAATAGTGGGATCAGAGTGGAGAAGATGGAGAGGAGCTAAGCTGTAACCTATGATTCCTTCATAGGAAGGAACTCTGTAGTCTTCAGAATGCATCCAGTATTGTGGGAATCGGCCATGTTATCCCAGAGCAGTGGAAGGCATTCAGCAGCATCTAAAGTAAATAGGTAAACAATGTTTATGAGTGGGGGGTGTAACTAATGAAAACCAATTAACATCATTTCTACTGTACTGTGTGGTTGAAAAATATCCTTGAGGAACAATGGTCACATTCATAGCAACAAAGAGATATTCCAGGTATATCACTTCCATATCAGGGGACACACTTGGACTGCACTTGAACTAGGAACCTATGGAGATCAAAATGGCCTTTATAGAAACCCACGTAGGAAATGGATAAGATAATTGCATGTATGTGAACTATCTGACCAAAGCTTTTGACCTTAGTCTCATGTTTTTATTGTCCAATCTTAGCTGTTACAGGATTGGCTAGAGACTTCTAGTGGGTGTGACCTGTTGGAACAAGGTCCTACAAAGGCTCAGGAATGGTATGTGCAAAAACACAATAGTGAGTGACAAAACTGTGTGATATTGGAATGCTGACAAATAAATCTCAAAACCCATGTTGGAAAAAGAACATTTCGCAGCACCTACAAAATAAGAGGACGGAGATTACTGATTTTAATTCAATGTGTTTTGTAATTCAGTGTTTTTCTGAAGCTTTAGTAGTGTTTCCCACCCCCTCCCAATGAAAGTTCCTAGGATAAGGACCTAAAACGCTAGGTCCTTACATCTGGGTTTAGCCTGTATAATCAAAACAAAGCTTTCAATCTTTTTTTTAGTTGGCTGCCTAGCTCCACCACCATTTGACACAGGGCCAGACCACCAATAGGAATACATGTTTCTTGCACAGCTAGTTTTATTTTTGGTCACGCCACAGAACTGAAGGATGAAGAATAAGCGAGACACGGATTTGTAGCAATATTTGAACAGTACTCAAGATAAAAGCACACATCATAAAATTTGGAAGGGGAGAAGTGACAACAAACCAAACAATAAAACTGCACCTCCCCCATCACCTGTGTATTTCTGTTGCTCCATCTAATGTCAGCATTGCACACAGACAAGGTTCTGTCATCAGGGGGCATTGAATCGGTAAACTTCCTACGTAGCTGTGTCCCGTGGTTTTCCTCGTCATTCAGACGCCAATTACAATGTCCATATACTGCCGGGTAGGGTTCCGCTCTCCCATCAAAATAAATGGTGTTCTTGTTTTTGTATTAAGTTTTACATTTAAGTGTAGTAGAGAAGCTGGAAAAGTTACAATAAAACTGTAAATGAATGGCAATAACAACAGAGAAGAGGGTCATATGAGAAGACATCCAACAATTAGGTCCTTACCTGCCAAGGAAAGAAAAGACCTGATGCTAGCACAGTGTCCATCATTAAACGAGTCCTGATCCGGGTGTGCAAGTATGTAAAACTTGTAGGGCCCATTGCAATGGAAGATATTGCATTGTATACAATTGAAGAGATATTCTATAATATTCATCCATTACCAGTCTCCCCAGTACTTTTCCCTGTAACATTGTTTGAATGTGTCAATTCCCCCCCTAATATAAATGCATTCTGTCTGAACATTTTGGCAAAGAAAATATTTTTCTCCCAAACTTGCCCATGGACTGGATATTGAGATATTTTAAAGGGTTGAGGCTGTTTAGGTAATTATAAACGTGGGATTTTACCACGAAGGACGGCAAACCAAGGTGTTTGCTCCCAATAAAATACCCTTGAAATTTTTATCTAACGTAAATCTGAACTTTGGACCAAGCTCATTACGGCTTCCAGACCCGTCCAGTCACATTTGCCTCAGTAGATTCTTCCACCATACAAATGACCAAGTGAGAGTCAGAGTATCACAAACCACAAGCGTTTTGCAGTTTGACCTTGTAATAAAATCTGTACAAGATAGGAGCATTCCTATTGACTTTACCAGTTAATATGTTTCAGTAAAAGCACACAAGCTCACACCAATTAACTATATTTCCCTGCTTTGCTTTCTGTAGCCCATATTGACCAGTAGTCATTGTCATTGGTCCAGAGACCACCCAGTCCAACCAAAACTGGGAGATCAGTTGGCAAGACCTTCATTTGAAATTCCATCACTAGGTTATGGTACGGAAAAAGGAAGCAAACAGTCCCGGTTGCGAGAATCGGGCTTAGTGGCAAAATAACTGATTCTGCAGAAGAACAGAAAGAATATAAACATTAATTACCATGTTTTCTTGCATGAGAAATAGCTGAAATATAGTACCGAAATGTTATATTAATTGGAAACATTTTATGGTCTTATGTACAATCTTGGTTATTCACATGATTTATTTATCAGACACAATCTAAAATAAAGTCAAAAATTTTAAAAAAAGCGAAATCGTTTCTTACCGTAATACTCGAGTATAACACCGAATTTTTCAGCTGTAAAATCAGCCTGAAAACTTTAACTCGGTTTATAACTCGCACTGCGCCGGGCGAGTGACTCAGCCGGCGTGTTATACAGACATTATGGGTAGGGTATAAAGGTTGGACTAGATGGAGATGTCTTTATACAACCTCCAATACTATGTTAATATGTTACTGTTAGACAGACATTATGGGTAGGGTATAAAGCTCAGACTAAATAGACCTATGTCTTCATAAAACTTTCTATAATATCTCCCTATGCCACTACTTTGATGGTAAAGGAAGGAAGCTTGTTCTATGTATTACAACGATGAAGCAGATATTTATAGAATTAAGGGAAAATAAAGCACTTGGGGAAAGGGAACAGAAGCAGCAACGGGAAACAAAATGAGACCACTGTATTTACTGTAAGTGGCTAATCTGAATCAGAAAAACATTATCCACAGGGGATGAGAGTTGAGGAGACAGGGTCTAAAGAGAAAGATGGGAGATAACTTAAAGAGAGGTGGGACCTTGACCATTAAGGGAGGAAAGCTGATACAGACTGGAAGGGGACAGACACAAGAATTTGCCTGCAATTAGTGGTAGAGGACAAAGTCTGGAGGCGAGAGAAGAGAAACTGCCATGGCCTTTACAGAGAGAGGGAGGGGAGCATTTCCTTGAGAGAGAGAGAGGTGACACAGTCTTGAGGGGAAGAGAATGAGACATTTAATATAACTTTACTGGGAAGCTTCTAGGGAGTGTGAGCCTGAGTACACAACAAGCATTTGCCACTAGCAAGAGGTTGGCCAGGGCCATTCACTGTCAGTGGCAAAAATAGGCACAGTAGACAGTTTACCTTATCCAATCGTCTCCTATGGACCGCACAGTCAGCCATGATTTACAGTTATACCCCATTGTCCTTTTGTCCAATCTGTATGAACAAGTTTTCAGTTGGCCTGAAAAATTGCATGGTGTGTATCCAGCCGTAGACTAGCACTATAAGTAATTGTAATTTAGAGTTTCTCTGATTTTTCCATGTGATTGCACAACCAACCCGGCCATTTAATTGGAAAAAAAAGCAATATCAATATGTCCTGTAGTGCTGGTTAGGATTCATTATCAGTTGTGAACAATTAAGCAAATTATCTCATGTCTCCTAAGGGTTGGCTTATTAAGACAGTATATAAAAGTAGATCGGAAGGTGAAGCACATTGTGTCATACTGATTGGCACAGGGCTGGTTTATACCATTGGTCCAGTGAGAGCTAAGCAACTCTACAGTACGTCACCAATGATTTTTTATAATGGGCAGACGTGCCAGAGAAAGCACAGGCTGTTTCTCCATGTTACATGGACATTTTGTACGTTATTTATAGATGTTTGTGCCTTTTTAGATGGCCACTTCAGTTGTAAGCTTCACAGTGAGAGCATCACTGGCTATTGGAGTCGGTCCGGAGATTTCACTATAGGAGGAACTTTCATGGTGCATTCAGACAGAATTTATGATAACCTTAACTTTTCTAGCAGACCCCCTGACCTACAATGTCAGAGGTAAGTAACCTTCTAATTTTGCCTTAGGGGCATATATATATAAACGATAGCTATTTTCGCCATTTCGCTATCGCAGGAAATCGCAATGACAAATATCGCTATTTTCACCTTATTTATAAAAACGCGTGTTTTCGCTTGCGCCTCTGCGGGAAAGTATCGATGTGTGGCGATTGATCACCTTATTCATTGTGTTAAGTGTGGTAACAGAGATTGCTCTCTAGTGTAATTTCAGGGCCATTTTTGTCATTTTTTAATTTAAAGCTATTTAATAATAGGGGAAAAGTCCAAATTTGGCGAAAAGTTTAACAATTATTTAGAAATATGCCCCTTATTCTTCTTCCTTTACAGATTATAATAACAGAAATCATGTGGGGGTAACAGCAAGTAATGGTACAACTCACTTCTATTACATGTGTGCATATAGTATGATGGCTTGAGTATGCAGCTTGTCTTTTTTCTTACAATAATTTGTACAACGGTAACTAGAATAAAAACATTGAACATTTAACAGTTGGATCCTCTAGGGATCATTCCAGATCTTTACTTTACATAGACCTGCAGATAATACGAGATATCCAATATTATTATGCATTCACTATAAAATTCTAGAAGCCCATTAAGATTCATTTAGTGTAACTGATGGAAAAAGAGTGAAGAATCTAATTTGGAGGGACCACAATTAACCCTACATCGTATCTTCTGTAAGAAAATCCAGTTACACATTGAACCACTGACCAAGATTAGGTAACAAAGAAATATGGACGGATTGTTGATAATACCATTCTTCCTATTATACGGGAATCTGGTTTTGGATTATTTTAGGGATTATTTAAAAAAAAATGCTTTATGAATCTTTACATGATATAAGCTAAGCAAACATAATTATTATCTCTCCCTAAGGAATAAGGAACAGCTGGAGCTATTTATACATCAGTCATAAATCAATGTCAGCATATCTAAATGTCACTTTAAAGGACAACTCCACCCTCATAAGAACATCTTTTAGAAAGAATGGCCTCTTTAAAATATGTTGATAAATCATAGTTTGTCCCTGTACGGAGCCTGTACTGAGCCTGGGCATGCTCAGAAGAGGCAGCTAGGGGATTAACATTCAGTCATTGGCTGTGATGTCAACTGTCAAATCCATAACTGACAGTTGCTAACTGGAAGAACCAGGAAGCAGAAACAGGGGAAACAGGACATTGTGCAGGATTTCAGGTTAGATTTATATATTTCACATTTCAAGCTATTACCGTTTAGGGTTTTGGGGGGTGATTTACCTGTATGTAAGTTTTAATTTTAGGGCTGGACTTGCCCTTTATAAAATAACTTAACAAAAAATATGAAATTAATTAATTATTTTTTTAATATATATAATAACCCAATATGCACCATAACGGAAATATCTTGACAAGGAAAGACATGTGGCTTCTTTAACGGCCCCAAAGGGGGGTTGTATTAGGAGGGCTGGGCTATTTCCAAAAAGCATTTGGAATTGGCACAACCCCCTTAAAATAAGTGTAAAACTCACCTTAACCTGATATTACATTGGGCTGCGTGGATTCTACAATTATTTTAACAAATTATATTACAGATTTTAGATCACCCTATAAATGTCTCTGCCCATATGTAAATATCTTTAGTAATGGTGTTATATAATGTCCCATGTAATACAGAGTATGTGGTTGGTCTTTGGTGTTTATGAACTGTAATAGCAAGCTCCAGGGCCTCTTTGGCAAAACTTGCCAAGATATACCAAACTGATAGACTTTTATCCAAAACAACCGAGTGCTGTAATACAATCAAAAAAGTATTAGATTAAGGGATGTAACACAAAAAGAACCAGGATTTGATAGGATTTCTTTATTAACTGTTTCTCATTTCTTTTTAACTTCTTTTTTAATCATCCCTTTTTATCATCTTCCCCATAATTCCATATTCCTCTCTTAAACCAACATGCAAAGCCTTACATTCTAGGGATAAAGCAAGTCATTACAAGGCCAGCGCCAAGTTGGCAGCTTATGCTAACATTTTAGTATACTTTGACATTCTGTTTGGGACAAAAACTTTATTGAAACATTTTGTGCACTGACAGTGTAACAATGATCAAGTGGTTAATAGATTCTGACCCTTACACTCTTCATTCTTTTTCTATTCTTCTTTAACCTTTCATAACAGGTTTCTATTGAGAACTATCAGAATATGCATGCCTAATATTTGCTATAAAATGAAATTAATTCTGACCCTATAATCCTTCCAAATATCACCCTGGGTTTCAAATTTTCGTACTTGTGATAATTTCGATTGGGGCAGAAGGGACCCTCTCGATGATGTCGGGAGGAAATAAAATGATTCCAATTATCATTGCCAGAAAGGAGAACGTCTTGCTGGTATTATTGGGGAATCTGCATCAGCTCGATCCATTCTTTTGGCTCAGATCTTAGGACTATACAGGTACCCACAAGTAGTGAAATATTTACAAAAGTGCTGTTCTTCATGGATTCAGGTAAGTCATATGTTAGTTTTTTCCTACAGTTTTAGCTCTGATCTCGACAATATTCTGTCTATTTCTTTCTCATAACTTTCTACAGATCATTATTTTCATCAAACCTCTACTCAGCGATCGGCCCTTTTCCTTCCTTTTTCGTATA
The DNA here is from genome assembly GCA_019447015.1 of Hymenochirus boettgeri. Lineage (NCBI taxonomy): Eukaryota > Metazoa > Chordata > Amphibia > Anura > Pipidae > Hymenochirus > Hymenochirus boettgeri. The sequence goes on from CM033471.1 coordinate 272,886,941, forward strand.
TACCAGTGATGAATTTCAAATGAGAGGTTTGGCCCAGCTTGTCTTATATTTGGTTGGACTTGGGTTGGTCTTCTAGTACATGATAATGAATATGGTCAATTTGGACTTCAGATGGTAAAGCAGGAAATTTAATTGGTGGGTGCATGGGTGGCCTTCACAGCGACTTTACTCTATAGTAAACCACAGGAATGCTCCTTACCTTGTCAAGTCATTAAAAAGTCAACTGCAAAGGCCGTAGTTGTGATAACTCTGATTCTAATTTTGCAATTGTTGTTAGAAGAGCTGATACGACAGAATGTGACTGGTCGTATTTGGATTGCCAGTGAAGCTTGGTCAACTTCAAACATACTTCTATGGAAAGATTCAAGGGATTTAGTGGGAACCATGGATTTGCAATACGTCACGGACAGATACCAATGTTAGCAATTACCTTAACAATGTTTATAAATCCCAAATTTAATATCATTTATAGAGAGTTTTATGAACAAACTTTTCATGTAAAGGCTCAGCAGGAGAACAAGGTTAACTGGATGGACAATAGCTCAATGAAGGTCTGTACAGGAAATGATCAGGGGGAGAACATCCCAGATGAAAAAGAACAAAGACTTTCTTCAATGTATACACAGCTGTTTATGCCTGGCCACAGGTCTACACAATTTACTCCATTGTACTCCTGGTGATGGACCGTTCCACCATGGGGACTGTGCCAATATCTCTTCATTTCAACCTTGGCATGTATGGAGGAAATATTTAATCAAGTCTATGTTTTTCCACACATTTTTTTTTTGTAATTAATTCTATTTGTTTTAACTTTGCAGCTTCTCCACTATGTTAAAAATATAAACATAAAGACAAACGCTGGGAACCATATTTTCTTTGATGAAAAGGGGAACCCTCCAGCAATTTATGATATTGTCCAATGGTATCTAAGTGACAATGAAACATTGGAACCCCTTGTGTCGGAAACTATCATTATATTTACCTGATAGCAAAAAATTAAATGTAGACAGTGCTAAATTTTATGGACCAAACATGGGACACGGGTATGTAAAGATGGGTACATGGTTACTGCTTCTAGATTGAATTTCATTCTACTACAAATTAATTAGTTATATTCACCATTTGTTTAACATAAATAGACCCAATTAACGAACTTTGTTATTGTTTTTTAATACAGTTTACACTTTAATTTAAAGGACAACTATACTTAGCCCTAGGTCCTCATCCCTGGGTTCAACTTCTAAGTACTTTCCTATAAAAGTTCTCATCGCTGGCTCGCTGTTCCCTCTAAGTACTTTCCTATAAAAGTTCTCATCGCTGGCTCGCTGTTCCCTGCTTAACTCCTTCTGCTCCGAGAGCTGAACATTATTAAGCTAAACATATACAAATAGGGGACCGAACCCCCAAAGAACCTAACAAAAGTGTCCATACCGGGATAAAAAACAGTCATTAAGATTTTTTCCCAGACTGTTTTTTATCCCGGTATGGCCACTATCGGGAGTAGTTTGGTCTGAGAGCTCCTACCTACTGGTTTACTGCTGTGACTTGCTGGTATAGAAATATGGTTCGGGGATGCCCGATTTTTATCTGGATTCTGTTAATAAATCAATGTTGCACTTTATATCTATCCTATATGAGATTTTTAGATTGTGAGGGGTTCTGTGAGTGCTATATGGCCTATGAGTTATGAGTGCTGTGCATTTTTTTTGGGTTCCCCTATTTGAACTGAATATGTTTTGCATGAATTCGGGGAACAATCGGTAGCAAAACATTTTAAGAAAGAAGGGAATCTATTAGCCACCCTCAAGTGGATGGCGATAGATTGGGGGCCACAAAGGGAAGGGGTTGATAGAAAAAGAGCCCTACTTCGGAAAGAGGCTAGATGGATTAGGAGGTTGGGCACTCTATCACCCCAAGGTCTAAATGAACAATATGCCCTATCATGTTTCTTGTAAGCAATAACGTTGGAGACCCTTTTTTAATAGTTCTTCGTTCTGATTCCTGTGTAGAATATAATCATGAATTTTTAAACACAGCACATGTATTAGCATTATAGTGAGGGAGATAGTTATCATAGTCTGACCCATATTAAGGAAGTAACAACTAGTTTGAATACAATAGAATTTTTTATCCTGCAGCAAGAATGTATCCAGATTATATATTGTACTTTATATGTGGTTGTGTCCTCCGCTTGTAGATAAAATGTATCATATATTTATGCAACTAGTGGTACGTTAAAGTGGGGCACTGAAGTGGGTCTTTTTATATATCGGGCACTTTTCCCTACTTCAAAGGGAACGAAGTACTAAAGAGAAACAAAGTAGACTTGCACTCCAAAGTGAACTATTTATTGTGAGCCAAGCATTAACAAGTAACACACGTGTTACTTGTTGATGCTTGGTTCACAATAAACAGTTCACTTTGGAGTGCAAGTCTACTTTGTTTCTCTTTAGGGGAGGGTTCTTACCTGTTTTAAGTGCATTGTATTCTGGGATCTGTAACCCTGACGACGGCCGCCATTGGGCCGAAATGTGTAGGTACACGGACCTACTAAGGTACAAATAAAATGTATATATTGAAGTCCATGGAGTGCTCCGTGTAATATGGATTGAATAAGTTGAGTTTCATGGTAGCACCTGGGCATCACAGTGGAATGGTAAGTATAACAACAGCACTTCACCTAGTACAAATTATGAGGTTGCTGCACGCACAGGTGAGGAGTGCAGTCCTCTGAAAACTATAGAAAGAAATCAAATTTGTGCAGCACTCGTTGAATGTTCATATAAATCATCATTTTCTGGTAAAAAAACAGGCGAAGTTTCGGTAGTATCCACTCCCCATCTCAAGCCATAGTACAATGATCATTCTAATATGGCTTGAGAAATGTAGTGGATACTACCAAAATGTCTCCTGTTTTTTACCAGAAAATGATGATTTATATGAAATAAACATTCAATGAGTGCTGCACAATTTCGATTTCTTTCTATATACAGTATATATATAGGCAAGTAGAGCGAGGTGGGGAACAGCGTGCCGGCGGTTGGATCTTATATAGATAGGTAAGCATATTTCTTAGTAATCTGTTGTATTCAATTAGATCAACTGAACTGGAAGTTTAGTTCTTGAAGACGTTTCGCTAGTCATCCGACTGGCTTTCTCAATTCACAATGACTTGTACAAGAATCTGTGGCAATCTGTTTGTTTTGGGGTTTCGCCAGTCATTTCCCTAGTTTTACTCTATCATGAAAACATTTTTAATACCATAAAGCACATTGATTAGACGTCAATAAGAGGGGCTTCAACAACTAGTCTCGAATAATTTATTATGCGCTATCCCCCTCATTATATAAAAAAAATATTAGGGGGAACTAATTAAGTACTAATTAGAGCCCAGACAATGAGTGCATCTCACCATTTTTATGCTTAACCTAATTTATATGCATTTTCAATTGTATGTCAAAATATTCCAGTCCTTGTGCTTGTGAAGTTTCTCATCCATCCAGGTCATGGTATATCTGTAATATTCATCATTCCAGGGTCCATTGTATATCTGTAAATATTCATCACCAGGTCATGGTATATCTGTAATATTCATTCCATCCAGGTCATGGTATATCTGAATATTCATCCATCCAGGTCATGTTATCTGTATATCATCCATCCAGGTGTATGGTATATCTGTAATATTCATCCCATCCAGGTCATGGTATATCTGTAATATTCATCCATCAGGTCATGTATATCTGAATATTCTCCATCCAGGTCATGGTATATCTGTAATATTCATTCATCCAGGTCATGGTATATCTGTAATATTCATCCATCCAGGTCATGGTATATCTGTATATTCATTCATCCAGGTCATGGTATATCTGTAATATTCATCCATCCAGGTCATGTATATCTGTAATATTCATTCATCCAGGGTCATGGTATATCTGTAATATTCATCCATCCAGGCATGGTATATCTGTAATATTCATCATCCAGGTCATGGTATATCGTTAATATTCATTCATCCGTCATGGTATACTGTATATTCATCATCCAGGTCATGGTATATCTGTAATATTCATCTATCCGGTCATGGTATATCTTGTATTCAATCATCCAGGTCATGGTATATCTGTAATATTCATTATGGTCTATCTGTAATATTCATTATCCAGGTCATGGTATATCTGTAATATTCATCCATCCAGGTATGGATATCTGTATATTCATTCATCCAGGTCATGGATATACTGTATAATTCATTCATCGGTCATGGGTATATCTGTAATATTCATTCATCCAGGTCATGGTATATCTGTAATATCATCCTCCAGGTCATGGTAATCTGTAAATTCATCCATCGGTCATGGTATATCTGTAATATTCATCATCCAGGTCATGGTATATCTGTAATATCATTCATCCAGGTCATGGTTAATCTGTACTGTAATATTCATCCATCCAGGTCATGGTATATCTGTAATATTCTCCATCAGGTCATGGTATATCTGTAATATTCATCCATCCAGGTCATGGTATATCTGTTAATATTCATCACCAGGTCATGGTATATATCTGTTATATTCATTCATCCAGGTCATGGTTATCTTTAATATTCATCCATCCAGGTCACGGATATATATATAATATTATTCATCCAGGTCATGGTTATAGCTGTTAATATTCATTCATCCAGGTCATGGTATATCTGTAATATTCATCCATCAGGATCATGGTACATCTATAATATTCATCATCCAGGTCATGGTATATCTGTAATATTCATTCATCCAGGTCATGGTATATCGTAATTATCATCCATACAGGTCATGGTATATCTGTAATATTCATTCATCCAGGTCATGGTATATCTGTTGTATTCAGTTAGATCAACTGGACTTAAAGTTTAGTTCTTGAAGACGTTTCGCTAGTCATCTGACTGGCTTTCTCGATTCAGAATGACTTGTACAAGAATCTGTTGGCAATTATGTACTTTTTATGACTTTCCAGGGTACATAATTGCCAACAGATTCTTGTACAAGTCATTCTTAATTAAGAAAGCCAGTCAGATGACTAGCGAAATGTCTTCAAGAACTAAACTTTAAGTCCAGTTGATCTAACTGAATACAACAAATATTCCAGTCCTTGTTGAAATTATTCAAAAAAGCATTTTTTTTCTGCAAGTTCTCAGTTAATGATGTCTATTAGAACTAGAAAAATAATCACTACTCTATCAAACGGTATTTGATCTCCGTAGGTTCCTATTTCCAAGTGCAGCCCAAGTTGTCCTTCAGGATTCTGGAAAGTGATAGGATCAGGAAAATCTCTTTGCTGCTATGAATGTGCTCGATGTCCGCAGGGATTTTTTTCCAACCAAACAGGTATTGTATAGTATTGTATAATGATGATATGTTCTTAAAGGACATGTCCACCCTATAAATTAAAGTTTAGATTCAAATGTAGGACCATCATATTGGTTTCAGAATTCTTAACTTTCCATCAGAGGCATTCTTTGGGAAGAAATATCCAGGCACCTCTTTGGGTGCATTATCCCAAATAAGCTGGGGACAAAGTCCTTTTTAAATGCTTAAAGGACAACTAAAAACTCAGAACACTCTTTCAAAAGGAAACACTCCAGTATCACACAGTGTGGTCACTGACCATTGTGTTCTTTACACATGCTCAGTCCTAAGATAATGCAGGAACCTCTAGTAGCCTCTAGCCAATCCTTTTACAGTACAGGTTAGGCAAGGGAGCATGTGACTGAGGTCAGGTGTGTGGCCAGTCACTGCACATACACACAGTCATCTTATCCAGTTCTTCAGAGGGTTACATTTACTTTATAGTGGGATTTTATTGTTAATTGGTATTTTTTTCAGATTATGAAGTGTAAAAATTTTGGTTTAGTTCTCCTTTAAACAGAGAAGGAAGTTTATTGAAATTGCTTACCACAGAATAAGTTCTAAGGAAGGTATATCGGTTTATACCCATATACTCCTAACTTTGTAATACCATACATGTCATTGGTTATATGTAAATTAATAAAAAATGTTATTGGTATTTAATATTTAGGTTAAACATCGTATTACCCACAATTCCCAACGTATTTTCACTTATGCTACCCAATTGTGTGTAATAGACTTATGATGTCTATTATAGTCTCCTGACTTTGATTTCATAATAATCAGAAAAAATTACATGATAAGCACATTTTCTATTTAGGACAGCAATTTCCAATGTGCACAGAGAAGCAGAATTACACAAGTTTTGAACTAGACAAATAGTTCTGACACAGGTCAAGGCGTAAGAGCAAAATTTGGCCTATACACCATAAATACCAATCCCGAGTTGTGGCTCTCTCCTTCTTCCTGTTTTTCTCTCAGCCATTAGTCAGGGGCCACGGCTGGTGGCTCTTATGGAATCCTCCTCCATTTCTGCTGTGTGTGTCCAGTAAACAGCTTAATTCAGCAGCATGTCTGCATGGATCGTGGTCGGTAAGTAGGTTAAGAGTAGAGATGTCCGAACTTCGCAAAATCCGGTCCGCTCGAGGAGTTTTCACGTATTTTCAAAAATTTTCGCAAATACGAGAAAAACTAGTATTTTCGAAAATATGTATTATCAAAAATACGAGTAATCCTCGTAATTTCGAAAATTTTCGAAAATACGTATTAATGAAAATAAGAGAAATCCTTGTATTTTCGAAAATTTTCGAAATTACATGTTTTCTCGTATTTTCGAAAATTTTCGAAAATATTCGAAAATACGTGAAAACTCGTAATTTCGAAAATTTTCGATAAATATACGAAAAATCAGTGAATCGGAAGTTCAGAAGGCGGAAAATCCGGAAAAATCCGCCGTTTGCGAACAGGATAAATCCGCGGCGGATCCGGGTTCGGATCCGCTAACCGGCCATCCCTAGTTAAGAGTAGACATGGACTAGAATTTGAAAACTTGAACCCGAGTTCGAGTCGAACTTAACAAGTTCGAACGGACTCTGACTCTTCAAACTATCCCGGACCCGGATTTCTCGATCTTTCCTGACTTTCGAAAATGATCGAATCAGTCAAGGGTTTGGTAACCCTCGATTACAAGATAACCCTCGACTCTTCTATTCGTTTGTTGGATAATTATCGAAAATCGAACACGGGAGCTCTAAAGTAGCACGCATGAGAATAAAATCGAAATTGTTTTTAAAAGTTCTGGATATTCGAACTTACCATTGTTATTTTAACTGTATTTTAGCCAAACTTTTCGAACTATTTGACTTCCATTGACTTTGATGGGTCTGTTTTCGAACTTTCTAACTTTTATCAAAATCAAAATGTCAGTAGAATGTCCTTTAAAGGGTAACTGTGGACCCCAAACTAGTTAGGGTTATAAAAAAGCCCCCCCATCAAAACTTCAAAATGAACCCAAAATCACATCTCTAGGTAAAATCTAGGCAAAGTAATGGCTGGAAAGGTTTAGCAATATTACTTCCTGATTGAACACTTTCGGGCTTATTTACAGAGAATTGCTGAGCAAATTAAAGTCGTACTTATGATTTAATATCGGTTATGGCAAGTTTAAGTCTATCTTTCCCCCGGCTGCATGGGTTATCGCTTTTGCACTACCTTTGGTGCAAGATTTTAAAGCTGGCTACCAGTCATGAAAAATGCAATATTGCAGGGGGAGATTTACTCTCCGGAGAAAATCTCCCCCTACCTGTTTCTGCCATGTGACCAGCTTGTAATCATGTGACTAGCCTCTGTCTGCATTAATATGATCGTCTGTCAATTTGTTTTTATTTCTGTTCAGGTACTTCCATTTCCCTCAGCATTTAGTCTTAACTGAGCATGCTCCTCCCATGGGGCAGAGGGAAGGAGAAAAAGGTCAGGTGATGTCACTCAAACAAATGGAAGCAGGAAAATTGAACAATCATCACAATATAATTTCTCCCAGGCTCCAGTCAGAGATGTGATCCATAGCTCATTTTAAAGGAAAGTCTGTAGGCTTTTCTTTAAATCTAACTTGTTTGGAGACCACAGTTGCCCTTTAATGTTTAATTTCACCTAAACACGTTAGATTTTGCTTTCTAGATTCTGCTGAATGTCTACCATGTTCCTGGGATACCTGGCCCAATATTCAACAGAGTGGGTGCATTATGAAGGCCATAGAGTTCCTTTCCTATGAAGAATCACTAGGTTGCAGCTTGGCAGCCATCTCCATCTTCTCTTCTTTTATTCCACTTACTGTTTTGGGAGTTTTCATTCATTATAAAAACACACCAGTTGTCCGAGCCAATAACTATTCCCTTAGTTGTCTTCTCCTGGTTTCCTTGTTCCTCTGTTTCCTCTGTTCTTTAGGTTTCATTGGTTACCCTCAACATGAAAAGTGTCTCCTACGCCAGGTGGCATTTGGCATAGCATTTTCTCTTTGTATATCCTGTGTTTTGGGCAAAACTATTATAGTTGTCATTGCATTTAATGCAACCAAACCAGGGAGCAAGTTAAGGAAATGGACAGGAGTAAAAATGTCCTATTGTCTGATAATAGTTGGTGTTTTTAGTCAGTTATTGTTATGTATTATGTGGCTCCTTTTTTCTCTTCCATTCCCCGAAATTGACATTTATTCAAAACCTGGGATAATCATCTTAAACTGCAATGAAGGTTCACTCGTTGCTTTCTGGTGCATGCTGGGATATCTTGGATTATTGGCCACCATCAGTTTCATTGTTGCCTTCATGGCCAGAAGCCTACCTGACAGTTTCAATGAAGCCAAATTTATCACATTCAGTATGTTGGCTTTCCTCAGTGTCTGGGTGTCCTTTATCCCAGCCTATCTCAGTGCACGTGGCAAGTATTCTGTGGCAATGGAGGTGTTTGCCATCTTGTCTTCTAGTTGGGCTGTGGTGCTTTGTATATTTGCACCAAAATGTTTCATTATATTGTTCAGACCCAAGATGAATGCAAGAGAATATATCATAAACAAAGGCAAAGGTAAAAGATAGAGAAGAATTAAGATAAATTGTTAAAGTCAAATAATGGGAAAGAAATGAGAAACAAATTAACTTTTTATAATGTTATCACTATATTTGGAACTAAATTATTAGGTGGAAAACTACACAAAACAAATGAATAAATAAAATGCACATACTTAATTAATGTTTCATTGTTATTTCTTGGTGAGGGCAAAAAATGTGGTTCATTGGGGATCTCATTAGATAGAGTAATAGATAGAGTTTCTCCTATGCTCCTTTTCGTTGTCCTGCAGTGCCTTTTTGAATGTCCAGGTTTTAAAAATTGACCAGAAACCTGCAGTGCCTTTTTGAATGTCCAGGTTTTAAAAATTGACCAGAAAAAGACTTACCCACCTTCCTTTCCTCTGCCCTCTCAATAGCCGGCAGCACCTCTGTGATTGGTTGACTCTCAGCCAATCACAGACGAGGCTGCCGGTCTGGCCCTTATTGCTACTCCGTTCCTGAAAGTAGCAGTAGAGGCAGAGGCTGGGGGAACGAAGGTGGCTAAGTCTATTTCTGGGAAATTTCTTAAAACCTCGCGTTAGGGTAGAGGGGTCCCCAACAAACAGAAAAAATTATATTTTGATGGTTGAGATGTCCTAAATTGATTGTAATAATATATAGAGAATAGAGAGCCTCGGTAGCCGTTGTATAATATAAAAGCCAATCTTTAATAAAGCGTCCACAGCATAGCACAGTAAAACCACATAGAGTTATACAAGCCTAACGTGTTTCGGACATGCTGTATGCCTATGACTAAGAACTCTGTTTAAGTCCAAAACGTGTTAGGCATTTTACTGTGCTATGCTGTGGACACTTTATTAAAAATTGGCTTTTATATTATACAATGGCTACCCGAGGCTCTTCTATCTATATATCCAGGAGGCAAGGCTGTTAGCCTTTGGTTTATGATTGCTGTGGTTGCGGATCCAGCGAAGGGTCAGGGGCGAGCCTCACCCGGACCACCAGAAAGGAGCGGTGAGTTCCTTCCTTGTATTTTGTTTGCATATATTACACATACCTACCTATTAGGAAAGGACGCCCAGGTCTCATTAGGTGCATTGTCTGGGGCATGGTGCACCCGAACCACAGGGCACTCGAACTAAGTGTACCAGAGACCATGTAAATACAGAATGTTTTGCATACCCATACATAGTATAGGTGAGACTATTGGATCGGGAGCATTGCACATTTTCCCCCTTCCCCTTCCTATTCCTTTGCGTTTATACTATTAAGGATTTTTTTACACTACACAGTGGGGCCAATAGTGGTTTCAATTTTAGATCTTGGGGTGGACATGACCTTCAAATAAGGAGTTACTTTTGGCCAAGGCTACTTTCAAGGGTTAACAAGGCTACTTTCGAGGGTTACCGAAATTCATGAGTGTGCCTCCCTCTGAAAGTTTCTATATACTTACCTGATGTGGCTCAGACTATAGGGGGTGCACTTACCTGTTTTGGACTCCACATACCTGCTATAAACTTAATTTATGAGACTATTTTCTAAAATAGCCTTGTATATATGTGGAGACTCAAAAATAACTTGAGAGTAAAATATATATTTATTTTTTTAATGATGTTTTGGTGATTTGGATATGTTCCACTGACCATTTTCCAGGTGCCTTGCGATCTACTGCAATCTACCATGCTTTTTCTACCCTTATTTTACTTTGAACTTTTTGGATTCTTTTCCTCATTGATTTCTATGGGTTAATTTTCAGATTTTCTGTTTTTTCTGAAAATCCAAAAACTTCTATAGGCCTTGTTTGTCCTACTTCTGCACATAAAAATGTACGCAGGTGTTAATTCTAATATACAATTGAAAATAATCTTTATAAAGAGTTTTAGATCTAGTACATATGTTGCTATTTAGCAAAGGGAGGAAATGTATTATATCCCTATTTAACAAATAGAATGATGCCAATGCTATTTGGCTACACCATCAAGGTTAAAGGGGAACTAAAGTCTCCAGACTATTTTGTCCCAACAGACAGAGCACATTAACAAAGATCCAAAAAGTTGTGTCTAACCCCATTGCTGTGGATGATGGTTGATTTATGAAATTAACCTGTGGAAGGGGTTAGCTCCCATAATCCACCTTAGGTGGATGACACCCAGCTAAGTGTAACAGTACACATCACAGGAAGCTTCAGCCTTGCTTTCTAGAAGCTGATAGACAATCATGTTTGAACTCAGAGATCATCCCAACCTCTGACGCAGGATTTCAGTGCAGTTTTTTTTTTTCTTTTTGCAAACACATAATGCTCCTGACCCTAACAATGGTAGTTGACTATTTTTAAACCTGAGACCTTATGCGACGTTTCTAAAAACATGGAATTTATATGTTGAGCTACCAGAGCTACCACAATGACTAGAGGTAAATTTAGAAACATTCGGGGAAATTCAATATTGCCAGCCGCGTTACTTACCTTAGCCCGATCCCGCGATACAATACCTGACGTAAACGAGATTACGTCAGGTATTACATCGCAGGATCGGGCTAAGGTAAGAGCGTGGGTTTAACGGCTCCCACACACTAGCGTTAAGTTTTGCGCTACCAAGTAGCCAACTCAGTTGCAAAATCTATTTCTCACATGTACGTAAATGCAGCTTACTAGTGATGAATCTTACAATGTACAGGTGTTCTGGGGAGAAAAGCCTTCAAATTAGGAGTAAAAAAAAATAGGTTTAGTTCTCATTTATCGTAGGTTAGGTTAGGTCATTTTGGGTGTTCAAATAAACGAACACCAAAGTGCACCTACAATTTTGGTACTTTTCACAACACAGGGTGAATAGCTACCTTGTTCCACTTGAAAGGGGTGACATTAGAAAAGTGTTTGAGAAAATAAACCCTTTGGGGCTGAGGCAATAAAATGTTTAAAAGTCTGCCTGTGCTATTAATCAGCACCAATCAGATGTCATCTAACTGCAGCAACCCAGTAAAAAGCTAATATCTGAATGGTCGCTGCAAATGATCAGCATAGTCAAACTTTTTGCACCTAGTGGACACTTTTTTTAAGGAGATCGAAAACATTAACGGGGAGATTTAATAAAAATTCTTATCGTTAAAATAATGCTAATTTTGCCCCAACCAATCAGATCTTATTTAACATTTGAAAGCTAACATCTTATTGGTTGGGGCAATATTAGCACCATTTTTAACTTAAAGGACTTGAAGTGAAATGACATTAAGTCCCTCAGTTCTCTGACTGGTGGTTTACAATTAAATAATGGAGCTGAGGTGGTTGTAGAGGATGCCGAAAAGGCTAATCTGCTAAACCGTTTTTTTACATCGGTTTTTACTGTTGAGAATCCTTGTCCTTACAGCAGGGATTGTAGCAATATGCAGGGAAGAAATGAAGAGTTTTCACATTGGATAACAGAGGATATGGTACGGAAACAATTAGACAAAGTTAATATCAATAAAACACCAGGACCAGATGGATTGCATCCTAGGATTTTAAAAGAGCTTAGTTCAGTTCTATCTAGACCACTGTTTCTCATATTTTCAGATTCGCTTTTGTCTGGGGACGTGCCGCTGGATTGGAAAAAAGCCAATGTAATACCAATATTCAAAAAAGGTAGTCGTTCACAGCCTGGTAACTATAGACCTGTAAGCCTAACATCAGTGGTAGGGAAGGTGCTGGAAACTTTGTTAGGGGATCATATGCTTGACTTTGTCTCCAGAGATCATCTTATTGGTAGTAGTCAGCATGGATTTATGAGAAATAGATCATGCCAGACAAATTTAATTGGTTTTTATGAAGAAGTGAATAAGAAGTTTGACTCAGGCACAGCAGTGGATGTGATATATTTGGATTTTGCAAAAGCTTTTGATACTGTGCCACATAGGCGACTACTGTATAAACTGAGGACTGTTGGCCTTGAAGAAAACATTTGTTCATGGATAGAGAACTGGTTATTGGACCGCAAACAGAGAGTGGTGGTTAATGGAGCTACATCTATGTGGGCTAAAGTTCTAAGCGGAGTGCCTCAGGGTTCTGTACTGGGGCCGCTTCTGTTTAATCTGTTTATAAATGACTTAGAAGGGGGCATTGAGATCAAGTTCTCTGTGTTTGCTGATGACACTAAATTATGCAGAGCTTTGGAAACTTCCAATGATGTGCAAGTGCTGCAAGCAGACCTAGATAGATTATCAAAATGGCCAGCAGAATGGCAGATGAGATTCAATGTAGATAAATGTAAGGTGATGCATTTGGGATTTAATAATCCCTGTGCCATCTACACCATAAATAACTCTGAGTTAAGTTCATCTGTAATGGAAAAAGATTTGGGGGTTCTGGTAGATAACAGACTTAGCTGTAGCAAACAATGCCAGGTAGCAACAGCCAGAGCTAGCAAGATATTGTCTTGTATAAAAAGGGGAATAGATTCAAGAGAGAAAAATATTATTCTCCCTCTTTACAAGGCACTGGTAAGGCCTCATTTGGAATATGCGGTGCAGTTTTGGAATCCCATATACAAAAGGGACATCTTGGAAATTGAGGCAGTTCAGAGAAGGGCAACTAAATTAATAAGGGGAATGGAGGGGCTTGAATATGCAGGCAGATTAGACAAGTTAGGGCTGTTTACATTGGAGAAGCGGCGGTTGCGTGGGGACATGATAACCTTATACAAATATATTAATGGCCCATACAATGAACTCTCTGGTGCATTGTTCACTAATAGGTCATATCAGAGGACACGTGGACATCCTTTAAGGTTGGAAGAAAAGAAGTTTCATCTTCAGGTTAGGAAAGGTTTCTTTACAGTGAGAATGGTGAAACTGTGGAACTGTCTTCCAGCAGATGTGGTAATGGCAAGTTCATTGAATAACTTTAAAAAAGGCCTGGATAAGTTTCTAAAACTAAAAAATATTGAGAATTACTGGTATTAATGCATATAGATCTGGTTGATCCAGGGATACTTTCCGATTGCCGTTTGGAGTCAGGAAGGAATTTCCTCCCCCCTTTTTAGCTGGGGTTTTTTGCCTTCCTCTGGATCAACTGTTAGGTAGGGTTAAAAAAAAAAGTGAATAGGTTGGACTTGATGGACGTCTGTCTTTATTCAACCTTAATTACTATGTAACTATGTAACTATGAAAGTGAAAGTGTAAAAAATATTAACTCATTGAAAGTTTAGGGCAGCCATCTTGGTGTGGAATTACTACTGCCTTATCTTATCCAAAGGTTCAGGTTTCTACTTAAGTACTACTTAAGTAGGGTGTTTATCTTCTTTTGATATATTGATTTGATGTAAAATAGAGTTTTAGATGCTTTATATATTTATAATAATGAAATTCCCAGTATTTTACCTTACAATAAAAAAATGTTTTTTTTTATCAATTCTAGGTGAAAAATGAAATCCGATGGATCAAACCAAAGTAGCAGCACACCACATCTCTACCCAGACATAATACATTATATGACATGTCAACTTATGTGGTTCTGACCTATGTATTATATAATGTTATGTGCATGACTGTGAAAAATCACATCTTATTGGCTCTCCTACAACAAACTCATTAGCAGAGTAACATGTTCTCTATTGGGATCAACTCTAAACTTAGTTCTTTCAAATCATTTCAGATTCCCTGAGCGGGTTGTATAATGAAGTAAGCTAACACATGTGTGCCCTTAGGGGCTACTTGCAGTAACAACACAATATATAATATAAAACAGGTGCCCAAACCATTAAGTGTCATGATGTAATACCAACTAGCACTGTGTGTGTCTATACAGAAAAATATTCTAATAGAACTACTTGTTTTCCATTTCAGATGATTTTCTGCAATGAGCAAATGTCTCATAGAGTTTTATTTTTCATCCTTTGCGGCACTTGGAATTTCTGCATGTTACTTATAGATATTAGTGAATTTTCCTCTGTCTATGCTGGTTGCAGTCTGCCTAGTGAGGGTGTTGATGGGTATATCAGCCGCTCAGGAGATATTATTGTAGGAGGCACATTTATGATTCATTTGGACAGAGTCCACAGTAACCTGGATTTCACTCTCAAACCTCCAGACCTACAATGTCAAATGTAAGTAATATTTTACATTTTTTTCTATATTATTTTTATCCTTAGATGAAAACAGCACAAATAACAATCATAGGTCAGAGGTAATAATAAAAGTTCAGAACGGAGGTAAGTAACCAAAAAAGGTCAGACTCAACTGTCTTCTTACAGTGCTTTATTGTAAAACATACATGTTTCAACCTCAAAGGGCCTTTTCAAGGTCATAGGTAGTTTGTTGTTTCTGGTACACAAAGGTTCTTTCTCAGGTTCACAAGTAATGTGTTATTCCTGGTACACAAAGGGTCTTTCTCAAGGTCTCAGGAAATGTGTTATTCCCGGTACAAAAAGGGTCAATCTTAAGGTCACAGGAAATGTTTTATCCCTGGTACACAACAGATCATTCTCAAGGTTACAGAAAATGTGTTATTACTGGTACACAAAGGGTCTTTCTCAAGGTCACAGGAAATGTGTTATTCCTGGTACACAAAGGTTCATTCTCAATGTCACAGGAAATGTGTTATTCCTGGTAAACAAAGGGTCTTTCTCAAGGTCACCGGAAATGTGTTATTCCTGGTACACAAAGGGTCTTTCTCAAGGTTATAGGAAATGTGTTATTACTGGTAAACAAAGGGTCTTTCTCAAGGTCATAGGAAATGTGTTATTACTGGTACACAAAGGGTCTTTCTCAAGGTCATAGGAAATGTGTTATTCCTGGTACACAAAGGTTCATTCTCAAGGTCACAGGAAATGTGTTATTCCTGGTACACAAAGGGTCTTTCTCAAGGCCCCCGGAAATGTGTTATTCCTGGTACACAAAGGGTCATTCTCAAGGTCACAGGAAATGCATTATTCCTGGTACACAATGGGTCATTCTCAAGGTCACAGGAAATGTGTTAATCCTGGTAAACACTGGATACAACATCACTCAGATGGAGAAGTTATGATCTCTGCCTGCCAATGCATCATATCATTTGACAAATCTTGATAACTATCAACTATTAAAATGTCCATAGAATTGACTAGTTAGCTTGTTAACCTATTGCCTAAATGCATTAATGCCTAAACAAAGCTTTTATATTGGAGTTATCAGCACCACAAATCTAAAACGACAGCAGTAGGATAAAATAATGTGCGGACATGCAGGGTTGTCATTTGAACGCTTGACACAAAAGGAGCAATTCTTTATCAAACTCCAGGTGGTATTTTATTTTATTAACTTATAGCAGCTGGAATTTATCTAATCAAGTCACTGGGGTATACTTGCGTTTGTTTGAATTATCCTCATACAGTTTAAACTGTGCAATGGTTAGTTAACAGTTAAACATTTGCAGATCCTAAGAAATGGCAACTCAAAAATGTTAATTTTTAATTTAAAGGAAAGGTTCTAATATAAACTAAGAAAATACCTACAGTCTTGCTCCTTCAAATGCAATGTTAGCTTGGAAATTATGTTTCCATTAAAGCTATTCAATTCGTAGATGGATGGGTGAGATTTGCATGCTGTGTGATTTGCAGATAGTATTTCCCATAGAATGCATTTTATCAATGGTACTTAGCATAGCAGCATATAGATTTCATACGTGAACTGCACAAGCATGAGGGTACAACACTATACATTTATTGCTCAAAAATTGGCCACAAATAATTTAAAGGGTCTGTCCACCACTTATAAAAATTTTAATATGTTATTCAGGGTCCCTCTGTGGATACTGGTAGAGATGGACAAACTTACTAAAATCGGTTCCTCTTGCAGATTCTTGCAGAAAATTCAAAAATCCCCAAGCGGATCCATTGAAGCCAATGGGAGTAAAAAAAAACAAAATAGCAATGGTACAGTAACTTATAAATGGCTCAGGGACCTGGGAAATGGTCTGGGGAAAACTTATCAATGCCCAAAGTTAAAAAAAAAAGTCCAGTAATGGAAATTTTATACACTTCCTGTTTTTGTATTTTGCGTAGAATTTTCTAAAAATTCAAAAATTCTTTAGAAATTTTAAATTTACTAAATCAAAGTTCTGGCGGACCTGTGAAATCCGCTTCAGAACCGGGTTCGGGTCCATCTATAAATACTGGGGATTCTTTAATTGTAGGCTCCTTTATCACAGCATTAAGTATGCATCAAACCAAGCAGTACAGGGTTACACAAAAGGCATTAAATAGTAACCCAGTATCAGATATATTCTATTATTATTTCAGTATGATAGCATCATTTAAGGAAGGTAGAAGTACAGAATGGCAACTTGACTTTTATTTCCAAAGTTTAAAAACACATCAGCAGATCAAACCATATGATCACTCGGTAAATGTAAATGAGGGAAGAGGGAGGAGAGTGATGGTAAATGCCTTACGCGTTTCGTGACTGATTGTCACTTCTTCAGAGGTGAAGATACTAACCATGCATCACACATCCTTAAATAGCTAACGTGTGACTCACAACAGGTGATGGGAAAAAGGTAAAAAGTAAAAGGTAAATGATGCATAAAAAAGCATGGATAAAACACTCTTTGATATCCTATGCGTTTGAAACCCATCTGTTAAGGAAGACAATTACCAAATCAGAGGATTTCAAGTTAGTGGAAAAACAAAACTTGGAACAAAATTCATAAAGCAGAAATTGTTAAAGAACACAACGATAATTAAAACCATATTATGAAGCATATTTCAGGAAGCATTTTGTACACTTAAACCATCACAATATATTTTGCTATGGCATAAAAAGTCTCTAACCCAAGCACAGTACACTTTTACATTTTTCCAGGTTTGCTATTGAGTATTACGAGACCATGAATGCATTAATATTTGCAATTGAGGAGATTAACTCCGATCCTGAACTTCTTCCAAATATCACCTTGGGTTACCAGATTTTTGACACGTGCAATAATGTACGTCTGGCAGCACAAGCGACCCTCTCACTGCTGTCTGGAGGAAATAAAATTGTGCCAAATTATCGGTGTGGTCAAGAAGAACTTGCTGGAGTTGTTGGTGAATCTGGATCAACAAGATCTATCCTTATGGCTCAAACAATGGGATTGTACCGTTATCCACAAGTAGGTGTAGAATGTATGTGAAGGTTTCAATCATCCAGGTCATGGCGGTATTCGCCTAGATCAACTGAACAAGTTTAGTTCTTGAAGATGTTTCACGAGTCATTTGACTGGCTTCCTAAATTTTGAATGAATTTGTACAACCTGAAATGTGTCTCGATATGCATAGCAGCAAGGTTTCAGGTACCTCCTGAATGCAAGGTGTTTATTTCCATAACATGTCTGCCCAGGGTATCAAAACAGCATTATATATGGCAGATAATACATGTCAATCTTTATTAATTTTAGTTTTCTTTATTTACCATAAATGACTTCCTTCACATCTCATTTGAACCAGCCTTGCTCTTTGTCATTTTTAACATTACAGTGTGTGCCCTTTTTCTTTAAGATGCAGGTAAGCAAGTCCAGGCCCGTCTCCAAGAACTAAACTTCAAGTCCAGTTGATCTATCATCTAACTGAAAACAACAGATATAAGTGTAGAATGCAAACTTAGATTTGATTTCCATTTGAACATAAAAGTTATTTTATTTTGTGAATATAAGGAAACACTATGGCATATTAATAGTGGTCTGTAAGCTGTACTTATATTTATATGCTTAGTGAATGATTCATATTTTTTATATATATATACAAATACAAGAATATGCAGCTCAACCTTTATTTTAAATTACTTTCAGATGCGGTGCAAAGGAGTACCGGCAATTAATACATTACACAGAAGTCCCAGCACTCAACTATACATATAAGCATAAATTAATTAGATATCACGAACAAGTATGCAAGCAACGAAGGGTGATTACCTGCACTAAAGTTAAAATGGATACGTTTAGGTACATAGTTTGTACAAACTTGCGTCAGCTGATGCGCCACTTCAAGGCAGTATCCCAGCATCAGTCCTAACATGAGTAAAGTTCAATCCCTGGGGGAACAAAGACCATACCTGCTTCTCTCTTATTTAGTATGACCTATACCAAGGAATCATGGGAGCTTACAGAGCTTCTAAACCTTCTTTTATCTGGACTGCCTTAAAGGGGCGGGGGAATAAATTTACCCAGGGAGCAAAGCATATAAAATCGAGCTTAGCCGTATTGCTCTTTATTATCTACAAATACAAGAATATGCAGCTCAAACCTTTATTTTAAATACTTTCAGATGCGGTGCAAAGGCAAAGAGAGTACCGGCAATTAATACATTACACAGAAGTCTCCAGCACTCAACTATACATTAAGCATAAATTAATTAGATATCACGAACAAGTATGCAAGCAACGAAGGGTGATTACCTGCACTAAAGTTAAAAGGATACGTTTAGTTACATAGTTTGTACAAACTTGCGTCAGCTGATGCCACTTCAAGGAGTATACCAGCATCAGTCCTAACCTAATGAGGAAAGTTCAATCCCTGGGGGAACAAGACCATACCTGCTTCTCTTTTATTTAGTATGACCTATACCAAGGAATCATGGAGTTACAGAGCTTCTAAACCTTCTTTTATCGGACTGCCTTAAAGGGGCGGGGGAATAAATTTACCCAGGGAGCAAAGCATATAAATCGAGCTTAGCGTATTGCTCTTTTATCTACAAATACAGAATATGCAGCTCAAACCTTTATTTTATACTTTCAGATGCGGTGCAAAGGAGTACCGGCAATTAATACATTACACAGAAGTCTCCAGCACTCTCACTATAACATAAAGCATAAATTAATTAATATACGAACAAGTATGCAAGCAATAAGGGTGATTACCTGCACTAAAGTTTAAATGGATACGTTTAGTTACATAGTTTGTACAAACTTGCGTCAGCTGATGCGCCACTTCAAGGCAGTATCCCAGCATCAGTCCTAACCTAATGAGTAAAGTTCAATCCTGGGGGAAACAAGACCATACCTGCTTCTCTCTTTATTTAGTATGACCTATACCAAGGAATCCTGGGAGCTTACAGAGCTTCTAAAACTTCTTTTTATCTGGACTGCCTTAAAGGGGCGGGGGGAATAAATTACCCAGGGAGCAAAGCATATAAATCGAGCTTAGCCGTATTGCTCTTTATTATCTACAAATACAAGAATAGCAGCTCAAACCTTTATTTTAAATTACTTAGATGCGGTGCAAAGGAGTACCGGCAATTATACATTACACAGAAGTCTCCAGCACTCAACTATACATATAAGCATAAATTAATTAGATACTGCCTTGAAGTGGCGCATCAGCTGACGCAAGTTTGTACAAACTATGAACTAAACGTATCCATTTTAACTTTAGTGCAGGTAATCACCCTTCGTTGCTGCATACTGTCGTTTGATATCTAATTAATTATGCTTATATGTATAGTTGAGTGCTGGAGACTTCTTGTGTAATATATTATATATATATATATATATATATATATATATACGATCCTGAGGACAGCCGATGTAATGGCTGAAACGCGTTGGTCGACAGTGTTGGATGAATACGGTACAAGTCCGTGAGTGCCTGGGTTCTGATGGTTTTGTATAAGTTGTTTTCGGTACGGCACTGGACCTGGCTAGTGACAAGACGGAGGCGCAAGAGGAGTTTGGCGCTATATATATATATATATATATATATATATATAATACTTCAATTATTTATTTATATCTTTCTTCTGTTCATTTTATTCTGTTATAGATCAGTTATACTGCAACGAACCCCCTTCTCAGTGACCGTTACCTGTTTCCATCTTTTTTTCGTACTTTACCAAGTGACGAATTTCAGATGAGAGGCCTGGCCCATTTAATCTCACATTTTGGTTGGACTTGGATAGGTATCCTAGCAAATGATAATGACTATGGTCAATATGGACTTCAGATGATAAGACAGGAGATATCAGATGGCGGTGCCTGCTTGGCCTTCACAGAGCACATACTTACTACTCAACCAGATAGGAATGCTCCTCACCTTGCCCAAGTCATTCAAAAGTCAACCGCAAAAGCTGTTGTCGTGATCACCTCTGATTCTGATTTTGTGATTGTTGCAGAAGAGCTGATACGACAGAACGTGACTGGCCGTATTTGGATTGCCAGTGAAGCTTGGTCAACATCAAATATACTTTCTATGGAAAGATTCCATGGGATTTTAGTGGGAACCATTGGATTTGCAATACGTCATGGGCAGCTACCATTGTTTAGTAACTACCTCAACAACTTGTATGCATCCAAAGCTATTAATGATTCATTTATAAGACAGTTCTATGAGGAAACCTTCTCATGCAAGTTGCTTAATCAGGAGAAACACATTAAATGGCTGGAAAATGCCACAATGAAGGTCTGTACAGGAAATGAACAAGTGGAGAACATCCCAGCTGAAAAAGAACAAAGACTTTCTCTCAATGTATACACAGCTGTTTATGCCTTGGCCACAAGTCTACGCAATTTACTCCATTGTACTCCTGGATCAGGACCGTTCCACCATGGGGAATGTGTCAATATCTCTGCATTTCAACCTTGGCATGTATGGAGAAAATATCTAACCTACATTTTTTTTTTTTACACATTTTTATTTATGTTATTTTTTTATTTACTTAAAGGGCATGTCCACCCCCAAAACTAAAATTTAACCCCTTACTGGCCACATCAAGTAGTTTAAAACAATCCTTACCTTACATTCCTGCTCAAAATAGTTCCCCTGCTGTGCCCCTCCAAAGTCCAGGAAACTGCTGTGTAGGAGCAGTGTGTGACTCATGCTGTGCCTGAGACTTCCTCAACCTCATCAAGGTTGAGGCATGCTCAGTGCAGCCCTTCCTGCCTCTCAGCCAATCATGGACGCGGCTGCCGGTCCCGCCCCCTGCTTTCAATTCCATGCAAGCAGAGGGACTTAACACTGCAGTGGAGGAGAGAGGGCAGGTAAGTAAGAATCTGGGGACTTTCTAACAATTATATTAATGCGGTTGGGGCTGGGGGAGCATGCCCTACCACATATCAAAAGTTAAATTTCGGGGTGGACATGCCCTTTAATGTGTTTTTATTTTTCAGCTTCTGCACTATGTTAAAAATGTAAACTTCAAGACTAAAGATGGGAGTCACATTTTTTTTGATGAAAAGGGAAATTCTCCAACGGTATATGACATTGTGAACTGGAATCAAAGTTCCAAGGGTGCGCTGGAACATATTGTTGTTGGGAAATATGATTTAAATACCCCTGACGGCAAACCATTTAATGTAGATGGTGCTAAAACAATATGGACCAACAATGGCACACAGGTATGCAAAGAGAAATACTGATTACTAGTTTGTGTGTATTTTAAATAGAGTTACAGGGGTATAAACTGCTTGGTTATTAAATTATAAGATACCAAAGATGGCAGAGGTAATAAGGCTATACACGATAAAGTAGAAATAGATACAAATTACATGAGTAAGAGCATGGACCACACTCGAATCGTGTTAGGCGTGATTGTTTTTAATGGCTTTTAAGCGTGTGTAATAAAGATCGTATTTTTATGGCTTAATCACCTTGTCGTTTGTCAATGGTGAATCATACTGAAGTACGGCTCAAGCTCCTTTCTGCTATTTCAAGGAAAGACGATTGGAGAAATAGATACAAATTACATATAAAACGATAAAAAGTAATTTTATGTAATAAATCTTGACTTTGACCTATGTTGTGACCAGTAGAGATTAATTGAACTGGTGAGCTTGGTTTGCCAGCCGTTCTGCTGAACTTGATAAAATTCAGAAAATTCAATTCAAACCCAATTGAAAAGAAATGTTTTGGGGTTTTTTTTTGGTATTTTTTCAGCTTTTAATGAGATTTTTGACTTTTCCCCCGCAATTTTTAAAATGTAACCACGACCACTGCACAAATTCTCATTATGGTACTGTACCATTCCCTTGGTATCTGTAATTTACTCACCTAGCTAGATTGTAAGCTCTACGGGGAAGGATATGGAACACCAAGGCTTTTGGTATGCCAGGTTAATAGCTAATGTAATTAACACAAATTCATATAAGGACTGGATTTCATACACACTCCCTATACCCAAAGAGAGGGTTTTCATTGTTATTTCACTAACGTCAGCAGCTTTTTAAGTAATACCTTACAAGATGGTTAGGAACATGGAAGCTCTATATTCAGGAAAGAAGTCATTACCTTGAAGTCCTCCAGTGTCTCACGCCCTGCCACCTATTTTACAGCTTTGGGATCTCTATGTTATCTTGTGCAGCTACCACCTAAAAGAGCAGGTAGAACTACGAGGGGCCGCAGGACTTCAAGGTACGATATCTGGGGAGCACTGGGGAGATAAGCAACTTTCCCTGTCCTGTTCTTGATCTTGTTCATTTCATTGATTTGTCTTTGACCTGTTTATTAACTGTAACTGTAATTTCACACTTTCTAAAATACAATTTAACTTTCGGTTCATCCTAGTAGATTTATGTACAGATTTATGTTTGATCAGGCAAAATACCAAAGGTTTATTTCAGTTAGAGATTCAATCTTACTCCCTCATTTTAAAATTTCCTTTAAAAGTAGGAAAGTTTTAAATATAACATAAATAGTTTAACATAAACCCCAGTGTGGTTTAGGTCTTCACCCTGGGTACTTTCCAACGAGGGAGCACGGATTTGGTGAGTGTAATTATCCTTTAGTATGTCTTATAAAGATTCTTTTCATTTGTATAAAGTATATTCAATTTAAAGTGTATGGCAAACCCCCAAACAAAAATTTCAGGATCAATAGAAAACCCCTGAAAACCTCCAACCGTTCAACTCTGCTCTTCTGCTGTTTATTTTTTCTATTTGTATGCAATGCCAAAACAAATGAAACATATTAAAGGATCACGCCCAACCTCTGACATCTTCAACTTGTAACAATATTTTTAATTTATATCAAGCAGGGTAGGTGAGACCAGTAATCACTCACAGGTGGTCTTATAATAATATTAACTTGTTTGTGCGGTAGAAGGAGGTAGAAATATGCATTCTTATTTCCCGTAACATAATAGATGATTTTGCCCTTTGGTCTCCATAGGTTCCTATTTCTAAGTGCAGTCCAAGTTGTCCCTCTGGATACCGAAAGGTGATAATACCTGGAAAATCTCTTTGTTGCTTTGAATGTGTTCGATGTCCCCCAGGATATTTCTCAAACCAAACAGGTATTGCAGTAATAATGTACTCTTTGTTTAAACCCTGCATTCCACTTAAAGAAGTTCATTACATTTTGCTCTCCAGATGCTGCTGAATGTCTTCCATGTTCCTGGGATACATGGCCCAATGTCCAACACAGAGGATGCATTCCAAAGACTATAGAGTTCCTTTCCTATGAAGAACCATTGGGCTACAGCTTAGCAGCTATCTCCATCATCTCTTCTTTCATCCCACTAACTATTTTGGGAGTTTTTATTTGTTATAAAAATACACCAATAATCCGAGCCAATAACTATTCTCTTAGTTGTGTTCTCCTTGTTTCCCTGTTCCTCTGTTTCCTTTGTTCTTTAGGTTTCATTGGTTATCCACAACCTGAAAAGTGTCTCCTACGTCAGGTGGCATTTGGGGTGGTTTTTACTCTCTGCATCTCCTGTGTTCTGGCTAAAACGGTCACTGTCGTTATTGCATTTAATGCCACCAAGCCAGGTAGTAGTTTAAGAAAGTGGACAGGTGTAAAGGTTTCCTATCTTCTCATCATGTTTTGTATTTTAAGTCAATTATTATTGTGCATCATGTGGTTGATTTTTTCACCTCCCTTCGCTGAAATTGACATTGACACCAAACCTGGAGTAATCATAATTAACTGCAGTGAAAACTCACCAACTGCTTTCTGGTGCATGCTGGGATATCTTGGACTTTTGTCCACCATCAGTTTCATTGTTGCCTTCTTAGCCAGACAACTTCCTGACAGTTTCAATGAAGCCAAATTTATCACATTCAGTATGTTGGCTTTCCTCAGTGTCTGGGTGTCCTTTATCCCAGCCTATCTCAGTGCACGTGGGAAGTACACAGTAGCTATGGAGGTCTTTGCCATTTTGTCCTCCAGCTGGGCTGTAGTCCTCTGTATTTTTGCACCAAAATGCTTCATTATATTGTTCCGACCCAACATGAACTCAAAGGAACATATCATGGGGAAAAGCAAGAATCCAAAATGAAAGCTAAATTATGTAAAAGCAAAATGTAAAATCAATAAAATATAATTTTTTTTAGACTTTAATCATTTTTATTTCTTCTAATGATTACTACGTGATATGTCAGTGCATACTACTACTAGTGTACAACAACCGATAGACAATTTTTTAAAAAAAAATAACGTTTTAGAATGATCTAAGCGATACAGAATATCTTTTCATCTATATAAATTAATTACTTAATTAATTACTAAAAATTACAGGATCATGGGAATGGGAGATGATAAGTTTCCAGGGGCTTGAGTAACATCACCTTATCATCCTTTCCCCACCTCTCCCTAGTGGAGAAGCATGCTCAAGAATAAATGCTGTAAAGGGCAGGAAGTACCTGCACAGACTTTTAAGCTTTTAAAAAAACAGGAAGTGTTAAAGCCGTAAGAGTTCAGGAATTAAATTGCACATTTTCAGCAATAACATCTCACAAATTTGACATAGAGATGCAATTTAAGGTTCATTTTGAACATTTATTATTTTATTTATTGGAGACCCTTTAAGATCACTGTTGATTTCTTTTCAATATTAATATATGAGATAAATAAAACAATAACAATAAAAGAAAAAAACCAATAACCAATATAAGGTAACGAGCATCAAAGCTCAGGATGGGTTAAAAATGTTTAAAAAAATACATATTCTCAAAAGAGATGTCCGAACTTCGCAAAATCCGGTCCGCTCGAGGATCCGCAAATTTTCGTGAAAATTTGAAAATCCGCAAGCGGACCCATTAAAATGAAAAAAATCCTTGAAAATACGAGAAATCCTCGTAATTTTGAAATGAAAATACAAGAAATCCTCGTAATTTCGAAAATTTTCAAAAATACGAGAAATCCGCTGTTCGGAAGTTTGGAAAGCGGAAAATCCGGGAAAATCCACCGTTCGCGAACGGGATAAATCCGCGGCGGATCCAAGTTCGGATCCGCGAACCGGCCATCCCTAATTCTCAATAGTAGAATGATCCACTGGTCAGGGCACCATAGGCACCCCCAAGGTTTGCCTTTATATTATTCTGTCTGCAAATTACGGAAGCACCTACAGTGGGAGAAAAAAACTACAGACTTATGTTCTATCCTTTGGTATCATGTAGATCAGCTTCTCTATTACCGATTGTTGCACATTTTGCCGAAATCTCTTTCCATTCCATGTGGGCATCATCAGGGGCTTATTGGCACTAATATACTGAATCATAAACCTAATAGCAAAGCTTCAGCAATACATTCCTTTTTCATTGTTATAATAAAAGTTGGCAAATTTAAAGATTGTACAAACCAGGACCTACTCTGCACTGAAGGGATTGTGGACTTGTCATTGTGCTGAAATGAGACAACACAAGTGGAAAATATGGGGAACATTTTTTTTTTTTTTTTAATTTTTAGTGACCAACAAAGATCCCATTTTGGACAAATCAAAAAGGATCCAATTGTACCAAGGGTGCTGAATCATGGAGCCACTGCGTGGAAGGTCTCATAACAAGTCAAATAGGATATTATGGAACTACACCTTCAGAGAAATACTGTTATTTCTTGCCACAAGCCTTGTAATAAGAAATCCCAGTGTGGATTTCTTATTACAAGGCTTGTGGCAAGAAATAACGGTATTTCTCTGAAGGTGTAGTTCCATAATATCCTATTTGACTTGTTATGAGACCTTCCACGCAGTGGCTCCATGATTCAGCATGATTCAGGATATACTTCCTGTTTGGTATAGATTAGAGATGGACGAACTTTCGAACTATAGGGAAAGTTCGAAAATGGACCCATTAAAGTCAATGGGAGTCAAATAGTTTGAAAAGTTCGAATGAAATACAATTAAAATATCAATGGTAATGTAAATGGCTGTGGGACCTGGGAAATGGTCTGGGGAACACGTTCGAATTTCCAGGGCATTCGAAAAATCGATTTTACTCTCACATGCGCTACTTTCAAGCTCTCTTGTTCGAACATTCGATAATTATCCCATGAACGACTCGCGGATTCGATAATTCGATATTTACTCGCGTATTGGTATAATAGACATTTAACTTGCGGATTCGATAATTCGGTATTTACTCGCATATTGGTATATAGACATTTTACTTGCAGATTCGATAATTTGATATTTACTCGCGTATTGGTATATAGACATTTTACTCACATATTCGATAATTCGATATTTACTCGCGTATTGGTATATAGACATTTTACTTGCAGATTCGATAATTCGATATTTACTCGCGTATTGGTATATAGACATTTTACTTGCAGATTCGATAATTCGATATTTACTCGCATATTGGTATATAGACATTTTACTCACATATTCGATAATTCGATATTTACTCGCGTATTGGTATAATAGACATTTTACTTGCAGATTCGATAATTCGATATTTACTCGCATATTGGTATATAGACATTTTACTTGCAGATTCGATAATTCGATATTTACTCGCGTATTGGTATAATAGACATTTTACTCACGGATTCGATATTCGATATTTACTTGCATATTGGTATATAGACATTTTACTTGCATATTCGATAATTCGATATTTACTCGCGTATTGGTATAATAGACATTTTACTTGCAGATTCGATAATTCGATATTTACTCGCGTATTGGTATAATAGACATTTTACTTGCAGATTCGATAATTCGGTATTGACTTGCGTATGATTATAATAGACATTTTACTCTCAGATTCGATAGTTCGATATTTACTCGCGTATTGGTATAATAGACATTTTACTCGCAGATTCGATAATTCGATATTTACTCGCGTATTGATATAATAGACATTTTACTTGCAGATTCGATAATTCGATATTTACTTGCGTATTGGTATATAGACATTTTACTTGCATATTCGATAATTCGATAATTACTCGCGTATTGCTATAATAGACATTTTACTTGCAGATTCGATAATTCGATATTTACTCGCATATTGGTATAATGGACATTTTACTTGCAGATTCGATAATTCAATATTTACTCGCGTATTGGTATATAGACATTTTACTTGCAGATTCGATAATTCGATATTTACTTGCGTATTGGTATAATAGACATTTTACTTGCAGATTCGATAATTCGATATTTACTTGCGTATTGGTATATAGACATTTTACTTGCAGATTCGATAATTCGGTATTTACTTGCGTATTGGTATATAGACATTTTACTTGCAGATTCGATAATGCTATATTTACTCGCGTATTGGTATAATAGACATTTTACTCACATATTCGATAATTCAATATTTACTTGCATATTGGTATATAGACATTTTACCAGTAATTCTCAATATTATATAGTATCCCTATACCAATCAGAACTACAGTATATGTATTAATACCAGTAATTCTCAATATTTTTAGTTTTAGAAATTTATACAGGCCTTTTTTAAAGCTATTCAGTGAACTTGCCATTACCACATCTGCTGGAAGACAGTTCCACAGTTCAAACCTTAAAGGATGCCCATGAGTCCTCTGATATGGCCTATTAGTGAACAATGCACCAGAGAGTTCATTGTATGGCCCATTAATGTATGTTTATAATGTTATCATATCCCCACGCAAAGTTGCTTACCCAATGTAAACAGCCCTAACTTGTCTAATCTGCCTGCATATTCAAGCCCCTCCATTCCCCTTATTAATTTAGTTGCCCTTCTCTGAACTGCTTCCATTTCCAAGATGTCCCTTTTGTATATGGGATTCCAAAACTGCACTGCATATTCCAAATGAGGCCTTACCAGTGCCTTGTAAAGAGGGAGAATAATGTTTTTCTCTCTTGAATCTATTCCCCTCTTTATACAAGACAATATCTTGCTAGTTCTAGCCGTTGCTACCTGGCATTGTTTGCTATAGCTAAGTCTGTTATCTACCAGAACCCCCAAATCTTTTTCCATTTTTTTTATAGTTCTAGTTTCCCGGTTTTTCCAGCCAGACTTTTTGCATTTGTAAACATAAATTTTAGATTATCAATTGATTTACTTCCATACTTGGTCGTACAAGCCTCCTTATCCTCTATGCTCCCCCCTCCCCCTTTTCCTACCTCACACGTTGTGTTAGTGTAAGTAATTAATCACTAGTGTATTTTTATTTTTTTTTACTACTTACTGCTTGAATAAGGTGGTAGGAATTGTTTGAGTAAACTCAAAGCACTGGATTACTAAAACAAATACTTGTGTTTAAAAAACACTGTTACCTGTGGAGCGGGGGCTGGTAGGAGACAAAGGAAAGGGTTTTTTTTTTTTTCTCTCTCTCTGATTGGATGGGGGTGTAACTAATTGGTTTAAATTGGCTGAGGCCTGTTGGCTCTGGTTGGTTTTGAACCTCATTTAAGGCACTTCCCATGAGCGATTAGCTCTGAGCGATTTCCTGTTTTAAAGAGATTTTTCTGTTTTTAAGAGAATTGACAGCGTTAAAAAACTAAAGCGTTTAAAACAAGAAAGCGTTTGAGAACAACACTATTTCTCTGCTGTGTCTCTGCTGTGTATTGCTGTTTAGTATGGACAGTTTTGTTGGGGCCGCGCAATGTGCATCCTGCCGCATGTATGGGATCTTGGAGCAGCCGCCCCAGGGGACCTATGTATGTGTCAGGTGTGAGTGGGTTGCCCATTTGGAATCTGAGGTACAGAGTCTAAGGGGTAAACTTGCAGCATTGCAGGACTTGGCAAACCTGGGGGAAATGCAGGTACTGGCAGGGACCAGTAAACTGGTGGGTGGAGATGGGGCAGATAAGGTGGAGAAGGAAGATAGATTTGTAAGGGTCACCAGGGGAAGTAGGGGACGGAAGGATAGGGGGGCTTCTTCCCAGCTGGTCGATCCCAACAGATTTGCCATTTTAGGTGAAGATGTGGAGGACGATGGCTCGGAAGCAGCATGTATGGAGCGGGCCTTTCCCTTGAGCACCCAGGGGACGGCCATCTCCAATACAAGGGAGGGAGAACTGGGGGCTAGGAAGGATAGACAGGTGGTAGTGGTAGGGGATTCTATTATTAGAAGGGTAGATAGGGTAATCTGTCGCCAGGACCCTGCATGCCGAACAGTGTGTTGTCTGCCTGGTGCTAGGGTTCGACATGTGGTGGATCGTGTAGACAGATTATTGGGTGGGGCTGGGAGTGACCCGGCGGTCTTGGTTCACATTGGTGCCAATGACAAAGTTAGAGGTGGAGGTGAGGTCCTTAAAAATGATTTCCGAGAATTAGGGGCCAAGTTAAAAGCAAGGACCTCCAGGGTAGTGATTTCAGAAATACTACCGCAGCCACGTGCTACGCTAGGGAGGCAACGGGAGCTCAGGAGTATAAATGCGTGGCTAAGAGAGTGGTGTAAGGAGATGGGGTTTGGGTTTTTAGAGAACTGGGCTGACTTTTCTGTTGGCTACAGGCTCTTTAGTAGTGACGGATTGCACCTCAATGGTGGTGGTGCAACTGTTTTGGGGAAGAAGATGGCTAGGGGGTTGGAGGAGATTTTAAACTAGGTATGGGGGGGAGGGAACGTTTAACTACACAGGGGGAGATCGATAAGTTAGGGATCTGGGGGCTAGTAACACAACGGAGGGAGGAGAAGGAGGAGGGGGGAGCATAGAGGATAAGGAGGCATGTACGACCATGTATGGAAGTAAATCAATTGATAATCTAAAATGTATGTTTACAAATGCAAGGAGTCTGGCTGGAAAAACCGGCGAACTTGAAATAATAGCGTTAAAGGAAAGGTATGATGTAATTGGTATAGCAGAATCATGGCTTAATGATTCACACGACTGGACAGTAAATATTGAAGGGTACTCCTTATTTAGACACGACCGAGTTAATAAGAAAGGAGGAGGAGTATGTATGTATGTTAAACAGGAATTGAAGCCAAATTTAAAAGATGGAATAGATGGGGGAGCAAACGATGCGGCAGAAACATTATGGGTGGAACTGTGTACAGGAAGCAAGAAGGTAGGTAAATTAATTGTTGGAGTGTGTTATAAGCCGCCAAATGCCGGGGAAGAGGTGGAAATGAATCTCCATATGCAGTTGGCGAAGGCTGCTGGTATGGGGCATGTTCTGGTTATGGGGGATTTTAACTACCCTGAAATAGATTGGAGTAATGGAACTGCCAGCACCTCAAAAGGTATAAAGTTCTTAAATTTCCTATATGAGCATTTTCTTTCACAGATGGTAGAAGTTCCTACTAGAAAGAATGCGTTGTTGGATCTGGTGATATCTAATAACCCAGAGCTCATTTTGGAGATGAAGGTAATGGGAAGCTTAGGGAATAGTGACCATGATATAGTGTCATTTAATATAGGTTGCAGAAAACTAAAGTGCACTGGCTTAACAAAAACTTTTAACTTTAGGAAAGCTAATTTTATGCTTTTAAAGGAATCGCTCCTGCTCATAGACTGGGGGGAACTGTTTCTAGGTAAAGATACTGAGCAGATGTGGACCACTTTTAAAGGGATATTAAACTATAACATTTCCAAATCGGTACCTTTAGGAAACAAGTGTAAAAAAATTAGGTCCACTCCTGCATGGCTTAATGCTCAGGTAAAAAGGGAAATGGAAAAAAAGAAAAGGGCTTTTAAAATTTTGAAAGCAGAAGGCACAGAACAGGCTTACAGGGACTTCAAAAGTTGTAATAAAGAGTGCAAGAAAGCAATTAAACTAGCTAAAATAGAAAATGAAACACGGATTGCCGAACAAAGCAAGTCCAACCCCAAGATGTTTTTTAAGTATATAAATGGTAAAAAAATGAGGACTGAGAATGTGGGACCATTAAATAATGGAGCTGAGGTTTTTACTGTTGAGAATCCTTACAGTAGGGATTGTAACAATGTGCAGGGAGGAAATGAAGAGTCTTCACATTGGATAACAGAGGATATGGTACGGAATCAATTAGACAAAGTTAATATCAATAAAGCGCCAGGACCAGATGGATTGCATCCTAGGATTTTAAAAGAGCTTAGTTCAGTTCTAGCAAGACCACTGTGTCTCATCTTTTCAGATTCGCTTTTGTCTGGGGATGTGCCTCTAGATTGGAAAAAAGCCAATGTAATACCAATATTCAAAAAAGGTAGTCGTTCACAGCCTGGTAACTATAGACCTGTAAGCCTAACATCAGTGGTAGGGAAGGTGATGGAAACTTTGTTAAGGGATCATATCCTTGACTTTGTCTCCAGAGATCATCTTATTAGTAGTAGTCAGCATGGATTTATGAGAAATAGATCATGCCAGACAAATTTAATTGGTTTTTATGAAGAAGTGAGTAAGAAGTTAGATTCAGGCACAGCTGTGGATGTGGTATATTTGGATTTTGCAAAAGCCTTTGATACTGTGCCACATAGGCGACTAATGTATAAACTGAGGACTGTTGGCCTGGAAGAAAACATTTGTTCATGGATAGAGAACTGGTTATTGGACCGCAAACAGAGAGTGGTGGTTAATGGAGCTACATCTATGTGGGCTAAAGTTCTAAGCGGAGTTCCTCAGGGTTCTGTACTGGGGCCGCTTCTGTTTAATCTGTTTATAAATGACTTAGAAGGGGGCATTGAGAGCAAGGTCTCTGTGTTTGCTGATGACACTAAATTATGCAGAGCTTTGGAAACTTCCAATGATGTGCAAGTGCTGCAAGCAGACCTAGATAGATTATCAAAATGGGCAGCAGAATGGCAGATGAGATTCAATGTTGATAAATGTAAGGTGATGCATTTGGGATTTAATAATCCCTGTGCCACCTACACCATAAATAACTCTGTGTTAAGTGCATCTGAAATGGAAAAAGATATGGGGGTTCTGGTAGATAACAGACTTAGCTGTAGCAAACAATGCCAGGTAGCAACAGCTAGAGCTAGCAAGATATTGTCTTGTATAAAGAGGGGAATAGATTCAAGAGAGAAAAATATTATTCTCCCTCTTTACAAGGCACTGGTAAGGCCACATTTGGAATATGCGGTGCAGTTTTGGAATCCCATATACAAAAGGGACATCTTGGAAATTGAGGCAGTTCAGAGAAGGGCAACTAAATTAATAAGGGGAATGGAGGGGCTTGAATATGCAGGCAGATTAGACAAGTTAGGGCTGTTTACATTGGAGAAGCGGTGGTTGCGTGGGGACATGATAACCTTATACAAATATATTAATGGCCCATACAGTGAACTCTCTGGTGCATTGTTCACTAATAGGTCATATCAGAGGACTCGTGGACATCCTTTAAGGTTGGAAGAAAAGAAGTTTCATCTTCAGGTTAGGAAAGGTTTCTTTACAGTGAGAACGGTGAAACTGTGGAACTGTCTTCCAGCAGATGTGGTAATGGCAAGTTCATTGAATAACTTTAAAAAAGGCCTGGATAAGTTTCTAAAACTAAAAAATATTGAGAATTACTGGTATTAATGCATATAGATCTGGTTGATCCAGGGATACTTTCCGATTGCCGTTTGGAGTCAGGAAGGAATTTTTTCCCCCCTTTTTTAGCTGGGGTTTTTTGCCTTCCTCTGGATCAACTGTTAGGTAGGGTTAAAAAAAAAAAAAAAAAAAAAAAAGTGAATAGGTTGGACTTGATGGACGAATGTCTTTATTCAACCTTAATTACTATGTATGTTACTATGTATGTTATTAGCCCCATGATCCCTAACTTCTCTATCTACCCCCGTGTAGTTCAACGTACCCTCCCCCCCCATACCTAGTTTAAAATCTCCTCCAACCCCCTAGCCATCTTCTCCCCCAAAACAGCTGCACCATCATAATTGAGGTGAAATCCGTCTCTACTAAAGAGCCTGTAGCCAACAGAAAAGTCAGCCCAGTTCTCTAAAAACCCAAACCCCATCTCCTTACACCACCTTCTTAGCCACGCATTTATACTCCTGAGCTCCTGTACTGGAAGAAATATTCTGTCAAATAGATATCAGTTTATCACCACCCAAAGTAGAATTATTCTATAATATACATCCTTCCTTCCATCTCCCTATTACTTTCCCTGGAATTATGGAATATTCTTTTCTTCCTTCTTTTTTTTTTTGGACCAACAAATGCAAAATACTTTTACTTTCCATGGGAGGATAGATTAATTGAGCAAATTAACAGTCAAGCCCTAAGGGAGTTCGAGTCAACACAATGTATAAAACAATCAGGGGAATCTGCTTGTCATTCCATGTTAGTGACTGGCACGGTGATGGATTTAAATCAACAGTGTATGGAACCGAGATAATTAATTTTACATAAACAATGATTTCCATTCGTTTGCAAATAT
This sequence comes from Hymenochirus boettgeri, assembly GCA_019447015.1. NCBI lineage: Eukaryota > Metazoa > Chordata > Amphibia > Anura > Pipidae > Hymenochirus > Hymenochirus boettgeri. Next base: position 272,921,335 of record CM033471.1, read on the forward strand.
CTCCACAAAAATATTGTCTGCTCCTTTGTCTCCTTTGGACGTTCTGTGTATTATTTATAGAGGTTTGTGCCAGCTCAGATGCCCAGATTGGTTGCAGTCTGCCCAGTGAGGACATCACTGGTTATCTGAATCACCCAGGTGACTTTGTTATAGGGGGAACTTTCATGATTCATTTGGACAGAGTCTACAATAACCTTGATTTCACCAGTAAACCCCCAATTATAGAATGTCAAATGTAAGTAGCACATGGAGATATTCATTTTAATCTCCTTCATGCACAAATGGGTCTGTAGTAGTTCCAGTGGGTTTTACAATAAAGCATTGCTACATGATGGCTCTAGATACAGCAGCACATAACAAATAGTGAACCCCGCGGCAGATTTCCCTTGTTCGTGAACGCGGATTTTCTGCCTTCCAAACCACGTTTTCGAAATTACCAGGATTTTCCGTATTTTCGAAAATACGGGAAAATACGAGAAACCCTTGCAAATTTGAAATTTGGTGGATTTTTTACATTTTTGGACAGAGCAAGCCACATTTTTGGGTCCGTATTTCTGAAGAATCCTCATATTTTTGAATGCGGATTTTGCCGAACTTTGATTTTAATGGGTCTGCACGCGGATTTTCAAATTTTTCCGAAAATTCCTCGAGTGGACCGGATTTTGCGAAGTTCGGACATCTCTAATAACAAATAGCTAATAGATTTCTTGCTCTACCACTGTAATCTCTGTCCATGTTAGCAATACCTTCCAGTATAATAAGAGATAATAATAACAACAGAAATGTAACATGCAGGCCTGGGCTGAAGAATCTGCAGCTCCAAACAGGTTGATTCACTGTCATGAGCAAGACTCCTAACTGGAGTTAAAGTCACTGATGTATTATCGCTTAGCGTGACTTTAACTGTATGCAATGTTATATGCAGATACCATTGTGGTACTTTCTAATACCAGCTGACAACTGGCTTTGAAATGCTGCAATGTTTTAAGCCTGCATCTCAAAGCACCGATACCCGCTTTCTGTATATAAAGCCTCGTACACATGTGAAATCGGAAACGATCCCTGACCGTACGGCAGTTTCAACCAAAACAAACTTTCGGACACATTATGCGTCGCGGGTCGGGACTGGTGATCGTACGTGTGTACGAACCTTAACATGAACAGTGTGATTGCACCGAGAAACCAATAGAGTCTATCAGTGCATCTCCTGTGTAAACTTTTCACTTTATATAGGGGTATGGAGAAATGCAACATGCCAGTCTGTTCATAAAAGCATGAAATGTAATAAATTATTCAAAAAATATAAAATGTAGTAAATATTTGCCAAAATGTTCTACCTGCCTATAAACAAACTTTAAACATAATCCCTACTGACACCCAATCAGTTAAACAGGCTGTGTCATGTGACTACAATTTATTTATAGGACTACTATGCTCATTCATGTTTTTCTACCAGGTTTGCTACTGAGTATTACGAGACCATGAGCGCATTAATATTTGCAGTTGAGGAGATTAATTCCGATCCTGAACTTCTTCCAAATGTCACCTTGGGTTACCAAGTTTTTGACACTTGCAATAATTTGCGTCTGGCGGCACAAGCAACCCTGTCACTGCTGTCAGGGGGAAATAAAATTGTGCCAAATTATCACTTTCGGAATGGGGAACCTCTTGCTGGGATCATTGGCGAATCTGGGTCAACACGGTCCATTATTATGGCTCAAATATTGGGTCTCTACCATTATCCACAGGTATTTGCTAGAGACAAACTGTCATTATGGTCATTTCAAAGTTGTGTGAAATGTGTCACCTCACTCTAGTGTTTGTGGCCTGGCCTATGGGAAGACACACTCTGCCAGGAGCATATGTTTCAATTGGTATGGATCAGGAAGAGAGCAAATGCAGAACAGAAATTTGCAAGATGAACTTTAGGTGTTCTTACAAATATTCTAACAAACACATAAAATATATAAAGCACATAATAGATAGCCTTACAGTATCCTCTCAACCTCCACTGACCATCTTATTATTTTCTCATCTCCAGTATATAATGTTTTTTTTGGTCTTATCTATTTTTAGATAAGTTATTTTGCATCTAGCCCTCTTCTTAGTGACCGTGCCCTGTTCCCATCCTTTCTACGTACAATCCCCAATGATGAATTTCAAATGAGAGGTCTGGCCCAACTCGTCTTCTATTTTGGTTGGACTTGGGTTGGTCTGCTAGTAAATGATAATGATTATGGGCAGTTTGGACTATTCATGATAAAGCAGGAAGTATTAATTGGGGGTGCCTGCTTGGCCTTCACAGAGAACATAATAACTTCACAACCCAATAGGAATGCTCCTTACCTGGTTCAGGTCATAAAAAAGTCAACTGCAAAAGTTGTGGTTGTGATCACATCTGATTCGGATTTTGTGATTGTGACTAAAGAACTGATACAACAGAATGTGACTGGACGTATTTGGATTGCCAGTGAAGCTTGGTCAAGTTCAAATTTGCTTTTGATGGAACAGTTCCAAGGGATTTTGGTGGGAACCATTGGATTTGCAATACGTCATGGGCAGGTGCCAATGTTCAGTAGTTACCTCAACATTCTGTATGCATCCAAAAATCTTAATGATTCATTTTTAAGAGAGTTTCATGAACAAACTTTCTCATGTAAATTTCTTAGAAAGGAAAATCCAGTTAACTGGATGGACAATAGCACAATGAAGGTCTGTACAGGAAATGAACAAGTGGAGAACATCCCAGATGAAAAAGAACAAAGACTTTCTCTCAACGTATACACAGCTGTTTATGCCTTGGCCACAGGTCTACACAATTTACTCCATTGTACTCCTGGTGCTGGACCATTCCACCATGGGGACTGTGCCAATATCTCTTCATTCCAACCTTGGCATGTATGGAGAAAAGATTGCATTGCAACTATTTTCTATAATTTTTCTCACTGTTTTATTCATTGACTATGTTTAATTCCCCAGCTTCTCCGGTACGTTAAAAATGTAAGCTTTAAGATAAAAGATGGAAGCCACATTTCCTTTGATGAAAAAGGGAACCCTCTGGCAATATATGACATTGTGAATTGGCATCAAAATGCAAATGGCAGACTGGTACACTCTGTTATTGGGAAATATGATTTAAACCCCCCGGATGGGAAACAATTCACTTTAGACACTGCTAATATAACCTGGTCTGGTAGCAACACACAGGTATGGGAATTATCTGGAATCTGTCCAGACAAAATGATGTAATTAATACAATCTCTTTAATGTAATATCACCTGCACATTTTATAGACATGGTGAAAAATTCACAAGGTATTTATAAAGCGGTAAAAAGTCATTTATTCACAAAAAAACTGCAGGAAGATTCAATAAAAGTTCTTATCGTTAAAAATGGTGCTAATTTTGCCCCAGCCAGTCAGATGTTAGCTTTCAAATGTTAAATAATATCTGATTGGTTAACCCTGTTAAGAGTTAACCCCAGTCCAAGATGGCGCTAGTGCATCTCGGTGGTTATTCTGACCTGTTCATAGTTACATTTTGTACATGAAATGTTCCATTAACAGACATATTGGTAAATTTAGGTGTATTATAAGTAAATTGTCAAACGATGCTCACAAGCTGGCAGATCTTTGTATTCAAGCAAACCTTAGTGGTTCATGTTTCATCATCTTATTTTTTGGAAATTATGCATTAAAATCTTGGCATGCCAAAGACTGTTGCATCTATGAGTAAGGGCTGAGACCCGAATCACTTAGACCTTTTCTTTTAATGCATAATTTTCAATAAATAAGATTATTTTAAAGTAAAACGTGAAGTATTTGAGACTACAGAGATCTTGCTACTGATCTTTTTGTGTTTGAATTATTCATTCTGGAAGTAATTTGTTCTTATATTATTGCTTAAGAAGAATCAATATTTGGTTACATCATAGTAAATATCAAATTGCTGTATTTCTTACTATTCTAAAAATGTAAATACTGTAGTATTATGGGCCATTCAATAAACTGAGGCATTGTTCACCAAAAGAACATGTCGGAGGACACACGGACATTCCTTAAGAAACTTTAGTCTTCAAGTTCGGAAAGGGTTTTTCACTGTGAGAATGGTAAAACTATGGAAATGGCTTGCATTGGACTTCATGATGGCAGGTTCATTAAAAAAATTAGTTTCAGAAAATAATGTTGCATGTTACTGGTTTTGATACATAACGTTTATCCAGGGGTGCTTCCCATTGGCACTTGGAGTCTGGAAGGAATCCCCCTCCCCCTTTAATACTGGCAGGAAATGGGTATTGCTGAGTAGGTTGTACTAGATGGACATATGGCTTTACTTAAAGGGCATGTCCACCCTCAGATCCTTTTTTTAATATGTTGTAGTGCTCCCTATCCCACCCCCAACCGCTATGTTTATTTATTAAAAAAACTATCCTAACAATACTTACTTTCCTTTATTCTCCCCAGAGCTGTAATCTCGGCCCTCTGGCTTGCTGGAACTGCAAGCAGGGGGCTGGACCTGCAGCCGCTTCTGTGATTGGCTGAGAGTCAGCTAATCACGGATGAAGGAAAGTGAGTAAATGTTCGGGTCATTTTTTTTTACAAATAAACATAGCGATTTGGGGTGGGATAGGGACCCCAACATTACAGAAAAGGGGTTTTGAGTAAGGGGGAGGGAGAGAAGAACAGGATCCAGAGGGAGAGGGAGAGGGAGAGGGAGAGAGAGAGGGTTTCATTGCACATGCCGAACTTCTCCAAGAGGAAAGGCAGGAGGCAGAAACATTTTGGGACACAGGCAGGCTCCTGCTCTTCACTTTGCAGACACATTGCATAGCATCCATTTGGAGCAGGGATGTAAGGTAAGGATTTTTCAAGACTAGACAGTGGGGCCAGTAGTAGGTTAAAATAATATAGTTTTGGGGGTGGACATGCCTTTAACCTCAAATACTATACTGTACTATATAACTCAGATTTAATTTCCACAGGTCCCTCTTTCCAAGTGTAACTTGAACTGCCCACCTGGATTCCAAAAGGTGATAATACCAGGAAACTCCCTTTGCTGCTATGGATGCGTTCGGTGCCCCCAGGGACACATTTCAAACCAAACAGGTATTATAAAATGCATATCTGTCCTCTAACACCAAGACACGTAATGGTCCTTAATACATGTGGTTCTACAGATGCAGTTGAATGTCATCCATGTGCAAAAGATGCTTGGCCCAATCTACAACAGGACAGATGTTTACCAAGACCTACAGAGTTCCTCTCCTATCAAGAACCCTTGGGTTACTGTTTTGTCACCATTACTATTTTCTCTTCTCTGGTGCCATTATTTATTTTAGCAATTTTTATCCAACACAAACAAACACCCATTGTAAGAGCCAATAACTATTCCCTTAGCTGTCTTCTCCTGATTTCTCTTTTCCTTTGCTTCCTTTGTGCTTTGGGATTCATTGGTTACCCACAGACGGAAAAGTGTCTCCTACGTCAAGTGGCATTTGGAATGGTTTTTGCTCTCTGCATCTCTTGTGTACTGGCAAAAACAATAACAGTCATCATTGCCTTTAATGCAATAAAACCAGGTAGCAGATTATTCAAACTGACTGGGGTTAAGGTGTCTTATTCTCTCATTGTGTTGTGTGTCTCTGGTCAGTTATTTCTGTGTATGATGTGGCTGATGTTATATCCACCTTTCTCGGAAAGTGACACTGATACAAAACCTGGGTTCATTATAGTTAATTGCAATGAAGGTTCCCCTTCTGCTTTCTGGTGCATGCTGGGATATCTTGGCTTCATGGCCACCATCAGTTTCACTGTTGCCTTCTTTGCTAGGAGTCTCCCTGACAGTTTCAATGAAGCCAAATTTATCACATTCAGTATGTTGGCTTTCCTCAGTGTCTGGGTGTCCTTTATGCCGGCCTATCTCAGTGCACAAGGAATGTACACTAATGCAATGGAGGTCTTTGCAATCCTGTGTTCCAGCTGGGCTCTCATCATCTGTATCTTTATTCCAAAATGTTTTATTATATTGTTCCTGCCTAAAATGAACTCCAGAGAACATCTGATGGCTAGAATGCAAAGATATGTGTTACACTGAACAAAATGTACCAATACATTTTCAAAGATTCCTATATTGGACCTATAAAACATGTTTATTATTGTCTAAGTAACTGACTAAATACAACAGCTTGCATAACAGGCTAGGTAGTGTATCTCAGTGGTTAGCACTTGCACCTTGGAGTCCTGAGTTCGATTCCACCCTTGGACACATCTGCAAGGAGTTTGTATGTTCTCTCCGTGCTTGCGTGGGTTTCCTCTGGGCACTCCGGTTTCCCCCACAATCATAAAGAGCTACTGATAGGTTGTATGTATCAACTAAATGTGCAGAAATCGAAAGCTCTCCAGGGCAGGGCCTGAATGTATCTATGTAATTGTAAAGTGCTATGGAAGATGCTGGTGCTATTTAAATCCTCAATATTAATAATAAAATGTCTCTGTGACATTTACCAGGGTAAATATAGAATTGCTTATTTTCTCTCTAATTCAGTGGCCATTTAAGTATTTTCTAAAACTAAACTGTATTTTTGGAAATATAGATAGATATAGATGTCTAGAAAGTTTGAGGAGATTTCAAACTAGGTTTGTGGGTAGAGGAGGAAGAAAGAAGGTAAATGGAAAGAAAGAAGGTAGGGATAACATATTTGATTACAGGACACAGTAAACTGTGTAAATACTAAAGGGCAGTAGACTTAAAGGCATGTTTATAAATAAAGAAGCTTGTCTGGGAAATGACAGAATTAAAATGAATAGTTTTGATGATGTAATTGTCTTCTTGGAAACATAATAAAATGAGACTCATGACCGGGCACACGGTCACACAACAGTGTGTTGGATGTGTTTGTACCTGCATCGTTTGTGTTGCCACAGGTTCTCATTACAGTGCAATATGGACAAATACAAACTCTGAACCTTTTCGTCTTAATTTAGTAATAAGAAAGGAAATAGAAAACAAGGAAAGAGAAATTCAGATTGGAAGGTCAGAGAGAACAGAAGCTTTATTTAAAAAGTTTATCTGTAATCACATAAAAGGACATATGTATGCTAGATAAAAAAAAAAAGTTACCAAAAGACTAAGAAATATAAATCAGAATCAAGTTCAAAATGTATATACATTATTTCTCTATGGGATTAGTGTTGGGCTAAAAGTAAAGTTTTTTTTTTCCAAATGTACATGTTTTATTTTAAACTACCAAGCAGCGGTTTGTTCCTTAAAGGGTACCTTACCTTTTGAAGCAAGCCTTGGATGATGTCTCTAGCTTATCTGGATCTTAAGTTGTAGGCTTGTAAAGTTACACTTTCCAGACTGCCCCATCTCTGTGTCTCTGTGACAGGCATGTGTCATAAACCCCAAAAAAACAATCTTTTCTGAAGCTATTTACATCCCTGCAACCATTCTTTTTGCTATCCTCTACCTGATTAGGAGGTTTGAGGTGGGGGGGAGGGGGCTTATCATGTGACTGATGATGCTCTGTCCCAGCAGTGGGCCTGCTCCAATATTAAACTAGAATGAAGACCCAAAATGCTGGTGATGTCCCTGCTCACAGTGGTAGCAGGAACCACCCTTTTTTTCTGCTGTAACTTTGAATGGACTGCAGCCAAAATCATACAGTCTAAGCATGAAAAAAATGCCACTCGTATGGAGACCACAGTTCCCCATTAAGTGTCTTCTACTCAGTTTTTAAAGGGGGAGTTCAGTGCAAATACATATCCTTTCAAGAAAAGTCCCCCCCACTAATTCTAACTAGCCTTAATCTGCCCATTCAGCGAATACTATATACATTAATAAATACATCCTGTATGCTAATAGTGTCCATTCAAAGTCTTGCCCTTGACTCAGTCTAAGGGTTGAGCATGTTTGACCCCTCTAAAACCAAGTAAGTTAAAGTATCCAAAATATAAATAATTGTTTTTATCTACTGAACTTTCCCTTAAATTTCCAAAGAAGATAATAATTTGATCAACAAGTCCAGTGACACAACTGACAAGATTAGCCAAAAGAGGCCCCTACACACAAAAATCCCTATCGTACGGTATCAGGTTTCAGATCAGACCAGTGCCATTTGTTCAATACCACCAAGATTGTATGATCTTTATTGTTTTATGTGTGGGTCTCTTGTGGGTCTCTTCCGGCTAGGTGCACATAAGTAGATAGTTTGACCAAACGATCCGTCTGGTGAGAATTTGGGGGAAAATTCACAACAACAGAATTTTTTTGCCCCAATTTTTCATAAAAACCAGGCAAAAGGGGGTTAGCAAATGTTGGTCATATTCAGCAGGTCTTCTATAGTCGGTAGTTTGTCAGGCAGGACTATTGGGTGAGGTTGGCCCATGTCCAGTAAGTATTATCTGTAGGGCTGTAGGGCTCCTACGGATCAAATTTTGCATTAAACTGTAAGACATGACTGGGATGTTTATCAAAAAAAAGATAATTCAATCATTTTAATTTCTTTATTCCTAAATCTCCATTACTCTCCTTTATCATACAATTCCCTACGTCACCCTCCATGGAAATATGAAATGTTTTCTTTTGGGGCCTAAAGATTGTGTCACCTGAAAAATAGATTTCCAACATTTACTACCGCTTCAATGAGCCCAATCAACAATTAAACTATCATGTGGGCCCTAAGGGGTTGGGTAATACAATATACGACAGGATAAAACCAGCACATAAAACAGAGAGATATTGACTTGCATTGACAGAAATTCAAATATTCCATATTATCAATGGCTGGCGTTTTTTGGCAGAGAAGATTTTGGCTGTTTCTCCTTGTAACATGGATTTTCTGTACATTATTTATAAAAGTCTGTGCCTATCTGGATCACCAAATTGGGTGCAAACTGCCCACTGAGAGCATTACTGGCTATCGGAGTCAATTAGGAGATATTATTGTAGGGGGGACTTTTATGGTTCACTTGGACAGAGTCTTCAATAACAATGATTTCACTATAAACCCCCCAGGTCTACAATGTAAGACGTAAGTGGCTTATGTGGTTTGTGTATAGATCTCATTCGTTGTTAAAAAGAGAAAGAAGACATAGATATGGCTGGACAGATTAGTTTGAGAGGATGAAAGAAAGAAACTTTAATAACTCGAAGGAGAGATTTACAGGCCTTCCACGGTGGTGTGTTCTTCCTAACATCCCTCTTAACCCTAGGGAGGAGTATGGAGCAAATCTGGGCTAAAGTATCTGTGTAGAAGGTACAGCTATTTACAGACAGGAGCAATCGTAATATTAAAGCAGCACAGGGGGTGCTTGTTACAGAGGTTGAGTCTCTCACTTAAGAAATTTTTATATTATGCTGGAAACTCCCCAAAATCTCGACCTCGCGAGGTTTATAAATTTCAAAGATGCTTCTAACAGTACTTATCAGCCTTCTTTCTCCCCGCACGTTTCTGCTTGCTTCCTAGCCTTTCCAGTGCATGGAAGCAAGTAGATGGGGCTGGCCCGCAGCATCTTCTGTGATGACACAGCCAACAACAGGAGATGATGCCGATCCAGCCCCTTTTACTTGCTTCTGTGCACGCAAAAGGCTTGGCAGCAGCCTGAAGAGCGCCGGGGGAATGAAGGCTGGTAAGTATTGTTAGAAGCATCTATGGAATTTATAAAGCTCATGAGGTTGAGGTTTTAGGGTGCTGCCAACAAAATATAAAAAGTTTTTTTTTGGGGGGTGGACATACCCTTTAAGGGGCTAAATATTCCTCATAATGCAATTTGTACTGTTTCCTCTCACTGAACACAGCCACTCTTGTATTCTCTGTACTCCCTAAGTGCTGTTGTCAGTTACAAACGTAACGAATGGGAGACCTAAGCTTCTTTTTAAGTTTCTGTGGCAGTCAGTATATTTAACTGTTTGTGTGCCTTAGAAAAGCCAGATAGCCAGCTACGTAGCTGAGTGATATTTACAAGGTTATATTCCACTGCTCCCACTGTAATTCCATAGCCTTATGTATTATAAATGGAAACATTACATTTTTGTTGATGTTATATTCTGTTATAACATAATATGTTTATTTATGATTTAATAAATATATGTCAAAAATTCCTACAGTGCCCTATACTTTCAGGGTTATTCAATAAAAGTTCTTATTGTTTAAAATGGTGCTAATTTTGCCCCAACCAATCAGATCTTATTTAACATTTGAAAGTTAACATCTGATCGGTTGGGGCAAAATTAGCACCATTTTAAACAATAAGAACTTTTATTGAATAACTCTGTATATGTATAAGGTTCTTACAGGGTTATTCAATAAAAGTTCTTATCATTTAAAATTGTGCTAATTTTGCCCCAACCAATCAGATGTTAACTTTCAAATGTTAAATAAGATCTGATTGGTTGGGGCAAGATTAGCACCAGAGAACTTTTATTGAATCTCCCTGTTAATTTATAAGTTAACTCATTCATTTCTGTTTTTCTACCAGGTTTGCTACTGAGTATTACGAGACCATGAGCGCATTCTTATTTGCGATAGAGGAGATTAACTCTAATCCTGAACTTCTTCCAAATGTCACCTTAGGTTACCAAGTTTTTGACACTTGCAATAATGCACGTTTGGCGGCACAAGCAACCCTGTCACTGATGTCAGGAGGAAATTCAATTTTACCAAATTATCAGTTGGAGAATGGGGAAACTCTCGCTGGAATTGTTGGTGAATGTGGGTCAACAAGATCCATTGTTTTGGCTCAGATATTGGGTCTCTACCATTATCCACAGGGATGTGCAATTGTCTAAATACAAAAAAAAATGTTATTGCAGTTTTCACACAATATTATATATAGTTTACCTTTGCACCTTTGTGTTAAAAAACAAGTATCCTTGCACCAACATTTTTCACATAGTCTAATAACCCCCCCCCTCCCCAAGACTCTTAGGCTGGGTACACACCAGCCAATATTTTCGGCCAACCGACTGATTCCCGGCACTTTCGATCGATCGGCCGAAAATATTGGCTGATGTGGGGCGGGTGGCCATGATCGATATAGATCGTTCGTTCGGGCAAATCGGCCAAAATTCCGATCGATGATTGCTCGCAAATTTGGCCGCGGACGAATTTGCCGCTACCGACAGGCATTTGTCCCTCCCTGTGTACCCAGCATGCAATTCTTACATTTCTATCAGATGTAAAAAAAAATATATATCTTTGTCCCAATTTTTGTAGCCTCATTTTCTTTTATTCCTGTTTTTTCTGGGTAGCTAGTCATGGCCATGTTAGCTGAAGCTCCCCAAGCCACCTCCTCTAAGAAAGCGCAAGCTTGTAAAGATCATTAAAAAGAGGCAGCAACTTTTACGGGACAACATTGGGTTAGCATCTGCCAGACATGTTAAGAATTGCAGTGTTGAGGTTTACGGGTGATTAGGCAGATTTGTGCATGTTTTTGGTTGGGGGATACACTTGAGGAGGAGTAAAGGTTTTTATAGTATTTAAATAAAATGGTTTAATCCCAACAGAGTGATCACTTCATCTTTTATTCAGCCCACCTCCAAACGAGTATGTTCAGCAATGCTCTGTATGAATCAAACAAATTATTTCATTGTTGGGTCATATTACACTACCTGTCTGATAAATGCTTGTCATACATATTTATCCAGATCATGGTACATCTCTGGTATTCAGTTTAGTTCTTTAAGATATTTTGCTACTCATTTTTTTGCTATTTTGATCTACTCATCAATTTAAAATTACGCAATGTGCAATAATCTTTTGGCAATAAACACCCATGCATGTGTCTCAGTTCATAATTGCTGTTATATGCTGATTAAGACACATTTCAAGGTATTTATTGCCAAAAGATTCTTGTGCATGTCCTTCTGAATTGAGAAACAAAACATCTTCAAGAACTCCAAGTCCAGTTGATCAACTGAATATCACAAATATACTGTATATTAAGAAATCCTTTTGATTTTTTCTATAGTTTATTTTTTCAATATTTTCAATGTTTAATTGTTTGTCTTGTTTCTTTAATATTGTGTCTGTTTAATATACTTTTTTACAGATCAGTTATTTTTCATCTAGCCCTCTTCTTAGTGATCGTGCCCTGTTCCCATCCTTTTTCCGTACAATACCGAGTGATGAATTTCAGATGAGAGGTCTGGCCCAACTGGTCTTATATTTTGGTTGGACGTGGGTTGGTTTGATTGTAAATGATAATGACTATGGCCAGTTTGGACTTCTGATGGTAAAGCAGGAAATTTTAAGTGCTGGTGCCTGCTTGGCCTTCACAGAATACATACTAACTTCTCAACCTAACAGGAATGCTCCACACCTTGTCCAAGTCATAAAAAAGTCAACTGCAAAGGCTTTGATTGTGATAACCTCTGATTTTAATTTTGCGATTGTACTAGAAGAGCTAATAAGACAGAATGTGACTGGACACATTTGGATTGCCAGTGAAGCTTGGTCCACTTCAGAATTCCTCTCTGTGGAAAAGTTTCAAGGGAATTTGGTGGGAACCATTGGATTTGCCATTTACCATGGGCAGATACCAATGTTCAGTAGTTACCTCAACAACATTTATGCATCCAAAAATCACAATGATTTATTTTTAAGAGAGTTTTATGAACAAACTTTCTCTTGTAGATTTCTCGGTTATGAGAATCCAGTTAACTGGATGGACAATGGCACAATGAAGGTCTGTACAGGAAATGAACAGGTGGAGAATATCCCAGCTGAAAAAGAACAAAGACTTTCTCTCAATGTATACACAGCTGTTTATGTCTTTATTAACTGTTTCTCATTTCTTTTTAACTTCTTTTTTAATCATCCCTTTTTATCATCTTCCCCATAATTCCATATTCCTCTCTTAAACCAACATGCAAAGCCTTACATTCTAGGGATAAAGCACAAGTTCATTACAAGGCCAGCGCCAAGTTGGCAGCTTATGCTATACATTTTAGTATACTTTGACAATTCTTGTTTGGGACAAAACTTTATTGAAACATTTTGTGCACTGACAGTGTAACATATGTATCAGATGGTTTAATAGATTCTGACCCTTACACTCTTCATTCTTTCTTCTATTCTTCTTTAACCTTTCATAACAGGTTTTCTATTGAGAACTATCAGAATATGCATGCCTTAATATTTGCTATAAATGAAATTAATTCTGACCCTATAATCCTTCCAAATATCACCCTGGGTTTCCAAATTTTCGATACTTGTGATAATTTTCGATTGGCGGCAGAAGGGACCCTCTCGATGATGTCGGGAGGAAATAAAATGATTCCAAATTATCATTGCCAGAAAGGAGAACGTCTTGCTGGTATTATTGGGGAATCTGCATCAGCTCGATCCATTCTTTTGGCTCAGATCTTAGGACTATACAGGTACCCACAAGTAAGTGAAATATTTACAAAAGTGCTGTTCTTCATGGATTCAGGTAAGTCATATGTTATGTTTTTTCCTACAGTTTTAGCTCTGATCTCGACAATATTCTGTCTATTTCTTTCTCATAACTTTCTACAGATCAGTTATTTTTCATCAAACCCTCTACTCAGCGATCGTGCCCTTTTCCCTTCCTTTTTTCGTACTATACCCAGTGATGAATTTCAAATGAGAGGTTTGGCCCAGCTTGTCTTATATTTTGGTTGGACTTGGGTTGGTCTTCTAGTACATGATAATGAATATGGTCAATTTGGACTTCAGATGGTAAAGCAGGAAATTTTAATTGGTGGTGCATGTGTGGCCTTCACAGCGACTTTACTATCTAGTAAACCCAACAGGAATGCTCCTTACCTTGTCCAAGTCATTAAAAAGTCAACTGCAAAGGCCGTAGTTGTGATAACTTCTGATTCTAATTTTGCAATTGTTGTAGAAGAGCTGATACGACAGAATGTGACTGGTCGTATTTGGATTGCCAGTGAAGCTTGGTCAACTTCAAACATACTTTCTATGGAAAGATTCCAAGGGATTTTAGTGGGAACCATTGGATTTGCAATACGTCACGGACAGATACCAATGTTTAGCAATTACCTTAACAATGTTTATAAAATCCCAAATCTTAATGATTCATTTATAAGAGAGTTTTATGAACAAACCTTTTCATGTAAATGGCTCAGTCAGGAGAACAAGGTTAACTGGATGGACAATAGCTCAATGAAGGTCTGTACAGGAAATGATCAGGTGGAGAACATCCCAGATGAAAAAGAACAAAGACTTTCTCTCAATGTATACACAGCTGTTTATGCCTTGGCCACAGGTCTACACAATTTACTCCATTGTACTCCTGGTGATGGACCGTTCCACCATGGGGACTGTGCCAATATCTCTTCATTTCAACCTTGGCATGTATGGAGACAGCTTTTGCAATAGATTCTATGTTTTTTTTACATTTCCATTTTTAATGACTTTGATAGAATGTTTTTTTCTTTAATTCCCCAGCTTCTCCAGTATGTTAAATTTGTAACCTTTAAGATGAAAGACGGAAGAAAGATTTTCTTTGATGAAAAAGGGAACCCTCCGGCAATATATGACATTGTGAATTGGCATCAAAATGCAAATGGCAGACTGGTACACTCTGTTATTGGGAAATATGATTTCAATGCCCTTGATGGGAAACAATTAAATATAGACACTGCTAATATAACCTGGAGTGGTAGCAACACACAGGTATGGGAATTAAATGGTTTTCAAGTTTATAGATCATGTAATTGTTAACAATGTTATTAATAAAATTCTACAAATGTAATTTCACATGTACATGCTTAACCATGGTCTGAGTCTTGTTAGTTGTACTTGGATCAAGAACTGGCTAAAGGATAGATTCAGATGAATGGTTGTTGGAGTGTTGTTGTTAAGGTTTTTTTCTCAGTGGTCTGTCATGGGTCATAATAATTAATAATTGGCCAAGTGTTGGGTACACAAATTAGCGATATAGGGCCGATACCGACGGGATTGGCCCTATATTGCTAATGTGTGCATGGTACTAAGGTATAGAGAGTCAGCCACAGTCGTAGGGAGTATGGCAGTCACAAACGTTGTCCCTATACTTTTAATATACTTTATATGGAGAATGATTGTGACTGTGTCTGAATGATTGTGACTGAGTTAAAGCCTTATTTCAAGAAAGCTTTGCAGTTTTGGGCACCAGCCCACAGAAAGGAAAGTAATAATGGATTAAGAGTATGGAGACATGGGAATGTTAGGCCGCACTATAAATAAAACACACTCAATAACTGATATCTATGTATATACAACAAATACAAATCTAATATAAAAACTGTCTAAAATTAAATTGGGTGGGAGGGTGGGCGTTTTCTGCCCGAACCTCTCTCGCCTGATCTTCTCCTCAGGCGCGCCTCTCCTGCACTGCTGCTCCCGATCGCGCCAAAATTTTTAGTTGCGCGCCGGGACCAATGGGAAGTGACTTCCGGCGCGGCGACTTCCGGTCTGGCGCCCGACGTCACCTATCCCTGGGCAGAGCAGACCGAGGCACTGCCCAAAAGAAAGATGCACTGCATCCCATGTTATAGAAACGGCTAGCCAGCCGTTCCCACGCCATTGGAATGTTAGGCTGCACAATAAATAAAACACACTCAATAACTGAACACCACAACAATTTAAGGTTGGAGGAAACTGGCCGCAGCTTTAATATTTTATTAAATAAATAATTAATTAATTATATAACTGTAACAAAACTTTTAAATTCATCAATCAGCCCTTGCTGACTTAAAGCTTACACTCGGACTTAACTCTTAACCATACAATATGGCTATAACCGTAAAGTCCATAGCCGAATTTATATATAATCACCCTCCATGTCCTCCAAATCAATGTGGCGATAAGACTGAATGGAAATTTCCTTTGCAAATTTACATAAATTACGATTTACCTTTTTTCGACATTTATCCAAAGGCAACAAATTTGGGACTTGTAACCATATCAAACGAGGAATGATTTCCGACCAGGCAAGAATTGCCTTAGAAAACATGAATTTAATATGCGCCAGATCTCTACGAATTTGCTTGATTAATTCAACGGTTTTTAAATTACCGACGTCATTACCACCCAGATGTAGCACAATGACGTCAGGACAACCCCACAAATTCGCTGCCCTTGACAACATCAGAAACACGTCCTCCCATGTAGCACCTCGCAGACCCAACCAATGGATTTTGAGTACATTAGATGGAAATGATAAGTTGATGCCGAATTTTCTGCGCTGAGCTCTTCTACTGGCCCAGAACACAAACGAGTGGCCCAATATCCAAATTTTCAGCTGCCCCATGCCTGAAATGAGATTAAGATTAGACTGAGGACAAACGAATATATGATTTGTACCTTGCTGATTCCCAGCGACCTAGCTTCTTGATCTTGTCAGGGGAGAATTGAAGTAAAGATGCCTGAGTGGCCGCCCCTATTCTTAAGGAATGGGAAGTATAGAGAGCAGGGTCAAGCTGTGAATGGATAGCACATGACTTCAAGACACTTCTAAACTGGTAATATGATAGAAATGTGCCATCTGAATGAATTAAAAGGGGGCCTTGTGATGTCGACCTGATGCGGATATACTGTAAAAAGGCTGAAACAGGGCATAGATTGACATTAGTAAATTTACCTAACCACTTAACCGAACCTCTACCTTCGGGGTCTGTTTTAGATTTTGCGATTACAATCCTGAGCTTTCTTTTATAAAGCTGAACCCCAGAAAATTGAAGGCCCCCCGATACCGACTTGGATGGCGAGACCAGTTCACCAATTCTCAAAGCTAGAAAAAATGCCAGGATGAATGCCAAGCGAAAGAGGGTAAGTTCATAATTAGAGGAACAGACTGCGCGTAAGGAGGATAACAATTTGGTAAGTATATGAAAAGTTATGGGTCTGCGAGAGTCCACAGTGGGCCGAGACCTGGAAATTCCTTTTAACAACTGCCTTATAATTGTTATCAAACTGCTTGCCAACATGCAATTTATAAAAGAAAGAAATACCTGAAAACGATTTTTTGATACTCGCTGCTGCCATACCGGAATCAAAAAGAGAAATTAAGAACAACAATAAACTGTCTAAATCACTCATAGAACTACACTGTTTCTTAAAATGTAGCCATCTTTTCCATGCTGCTTCATAGGAAGCCCAAGAACGAGCGGAAATAGATCTTCTTAGCAGCCTTTCTAGTGAGGAAGTATTAAACTCCAGAGTTCCTCGGGAATGCCCTTTTCCACCAGCCTTGTGTCTCCTGCTAATTCCTGGAATCGCCTCATCTGCTGTCGTGATAAGGCATCGGCAAGATTATTACAATACCCAGGAATATGGAAGGCTTTAATCCATATATTATACTGAAGAGACTTTAAAACGATTTTTCTTAACACTTTCATTACCATGGGGGATTTAGATGACAGCGAGTTCAGGACGGGAACTATCCCCATGTTATCACAATTAATCATGACTCTTTTATTACTGAGATCAACACCCCAAATGCATTGGGCAAAATAGATGGGGATAATTTCAAGGTAAACCAAATTAGCTGTATCGGGAGATCCAGACAGCGACAGAGGCCACTTTACCGAGAACCAATTACCGTTCAGGTAACCACCGCAGCCAATCGAGGCTGACCCTCCATGCCATGGCCATTGCTTAACAACTGGCCATGGTAATCCTCCACTGAAGAATACATTGCTCAATTAGGTTCTGTAAGCCTACACAGAATATATCTAACCCAATATCGGAAAGATGAATTCCATCTTCCCTATAGAGACCAGCTCCTCCGTCCTCCAAATCAATGTGGCGATAAGACTGAATGGAAATTTCCTTTGCAAATTTACATAAATTACGATTTACCTTTTTTCGACATTTATCCAAAGGCAGCAAATTTGGGACTTGTAACCATATCAAACGAGGAATGATTTCCGACCAGGCAAGAATTCAACGGTTTTTAAATTACCGACGTCATTACCTCCCAGATGTAGCACAATGACGTCAGGACAACCCCACAAATTCGCTGCCCTTGACAACATCGGAAACACGTCCTCCCATGTAGCACCTCGCAGACCCAACCAATGGATTTTGAGTACATTAGATGGAAATGATAAGTTGATGCCGAATTTTCTGCGCTGAGCTCTTCTATTGGCCCAGAACACAAACGAGTGGCCCAATATCCAAATTTTCAGCTGCCCCATGCCTGAAATGAGATTAAGATTAGACTGAGGACAAACGAATATATGATTTGTACCTTGCTGATTCCCAGCGACCTAGCTTCTTGATCTTGTCAGGGGAGAATTGAAGTAAAGATGCCTGAGTGGCCGCCCCTATTCTGAAGGAATGGGAAGTATAGAGAGCAGGGTCAAGCTGTGAATGGATAGCACATGACTTCAAGACACTTCTAAACTGGTAATATGATAGAAATGTGCCATCCGAATGAATTAAAAGGGGGCCTTGAGATGTCGACCTGATGCGGATATACTGTAAAAAGGCTGAAACGGGGCATAGATTGAAATTAGTAAATTTACCTAACCACTTAACCGAACCTCTACCTTCGGGGTCTGTTTTAGATTTTGCGATTACAATCCTGAGCTTTCTTTTATAAAGCTGAACCCCAGAAAATTGAAGGCCCCCCGATACCGACTTGGATGGCGAGACCAGTTCACCAATTCTCAAAGCTAGAAAAAATGCCAGGATGAATGCCAAGCGAAAGAGGGTAAGTTCATAATTAGAGGAACAGACTGCGCGTAAGGAGGATAACAATTTGGTAAGTATATGAAAAGTTATGGGTCTGCGAGAGTCCACAGTGGGCCGAGACCTGGAAATTCCTTTTAACAACTGCCTTATGATAAAATTGTTATCAAACTGCTTGCCAACATGCAATTTATAAAAGAAAGAAATACCTGAAAACGATTTTTTGATACTCGCTGCTGCCATACCGGAATCAAAAAGAGAAATTAAGAACAACAATAAACTGTCTAAATCACTCATAGAACTACACTGTTTCTTAAAATTTAGCCATCTTTTCCATGCTGCTTCATAGGAAGCCCAAGAACGAGCGGAAATAGATCTTCTTAGCAGCCTTTCTAGTGAGGAAGTATTAAACTCCAGAGTTCCTCGGGAATGCCCTTCTCCACAAGCCTTGTGTCTCCTGCTAATTCCTGGAATCGCCTCATCTGCTGTCGTGATAAGGCATCGGCAAGATTATTACAATACCCAGGAATATGGAAGGCTTTAATCCATATATTATACTGAAGAGACTTTAAAACGATTTTTCTTAACACTTTCATTACCATGGGGGATTTAGATGACAGCGAGTTCAGGACGTGAACTATCCCCATGTTATCACAATTAATCATGACTCTTTTATTACTGAGATCAACACCCCAAATGCATAGGGCAAAATAGATGGGGATAATTTCAAGGTAAACCAAATTAGCTGTATTGGGAGATCCAGACAGCGACTGAGGCCACTTTACCGAGAACCAATTACCGTTCAGGTAACCACCGCAGCCAATCGAGGCTGGTGCATCTGTAAAAAGCCTCAAACTGTCATTGTCTAAGAACTCGTCCTGCCATCTGGTATTACCGTTGAAATTCTCTAAAAATAACTTCCATACCTTTAAATCCTGCTTAACCTCGCTGCCTAGTCTGATATACCAATTCGGGTTGCTGATACCAATTGTTCTCTGAATGAGCCGGCGATTAAACGCCCGGCCCATTGGAAGTACTTTGCAAGCGAAATTTAAATGACCTAATAAACTCTGGACCTGACGAAGAGTTAACTTCTTGGCGGATAACGCCTCATTAATTAGCTTTCTAAGCCTTAACAGCTTGTCCTGAGGCAGACAAAATGACATGGATACCGAATTGATAACGATGCCCAAGAACTGCAACTCTGTGCATGGCTGAACTGTCTTTTCCTCTGCCACTGGAATGCCAAATTTTTCTGTGACATACCGAAAAGACCTAAAAAGCCTTGAACAGGTTGTAGAGTGCTGGGGTCCAACAAATAAAAAATCATCCAAATAATGAAGCAGATATGATGAACTAGCAATCTGAGAAACCACCCATTCAATAAATGTGGAGAAAATTTCAAAATAGAAGCATGAAAGACTGCAGCCCATAGGGAGGTTTTTATCGTAAAAATAAAAACCGTTGAACTTGAAACCTAAAATATGCCAGCAGTCTGGGTGGATGGGCAGAAGTCTAAAGGCAGACTTAATGTCACATTTTGCCATAAGGGCAGACTGGCCACACTCTTTTAGAACCACTAATGCCCTATCAAATGAAGCATACTTCACTGTACACAAATCTGGGTTAATAAAATCATTAACAGAATCCCCAGGAGGATATGAGAGATGGTGGATTAGCCTGAATTCATTAAACTCTTTTTTGGGTACTAATCCAAGGGGGGAAATTTTAAGATTGGAAAAAGGGGGAGAATGAAATGGCCCTGCTACTCTACCTGTTAATACTTCCTTTCGAATTTTCTCAGCTACAATCACAGGTCACCTCTGCAACCAATTACTGAATGTGCGAGGCACAGGTCGCCTCTGCAACCAATTACTGAATGTGCGAGGCACAGGTCGCCTCTTATCTTTATCTTTCTCACTAGAATCATCTTTCTTAGTGTGATCCTTCGCTGTAGGTAAAAGTAACAGAATATCAATAGATTCATTTCTTAAAATTTTTTCCTTAACTGAATTGGGCAAATGAAGTCCCAAAGGGGTTACCTCACACATCACTGGGTCTTTAAAATTCGCCTCATGTACCTCATGAATACCTGGCCTTAAAGCCTCAGGTAAAGCACTTGCTTGCAAATATCTATCTAAGCATTCTTTCAAGCCTGGAATAGCGTTAAGTAAATGACCTGAATTTGCATCACCAGATCCTCTCACGTCCGTGTTAACACCGGAACGTCCACCTTGAGGATTGTAATCTGCACCAGCCACCTGTATATCTTCATCCTGAATCACCGCAGAGCTAACACCTGCACCTGTGGCACCCTGGTTACTTATCGCTGACCGCACTGAACAAGCCTCTGATAGCTCTGGGGACGTAGCTGGCCAAAAACTCATACTTGCTGCCTTATGTTTTGCTGCCATCTTTTTAACTGTAGCGGCCTCTAACCTCTGTTTCCTCACTTTTGCAGGTACTTTCTGCCTTTTCTCCGCTAAAACTGCGCTTTTTCTCTTCCTCACAGGCAGGCACTGCGACGTGCTAGCTGCCTCCTCAGACTCTGTTTCCCCACCTTGTGACATAACTGGGGATTGGGAAGCAAGCAAAGCCCTCTGGATACCCTCCTTACCGAAATCTTGGATCCATTGAAGGACTGCCTCAGGTATGTCTGCCATCAGACCTCTGACACCTTTCTTTGATGAACTTAAGAGAACTTCTGTGGAAGAAAAACCACTGTAGCAGAAAACCTCTGTGAAGAAAACCTCTGTGGAGGATGAGCGTTTTCTGCCCGAACCTCTCTCGCCTGATCTTCTCCTCAGGCGCGCCTCTCCTGCACTGCTGCTCCCGATCGCGCCAAAATTTTTTGGTTGCGCGCCGGGACCAATGGGAAGTGACTTCCGGCACGGCGACTTCCGGTCTGGGGCCCGACGTCACCTATCCCTGGGCAGAGCAGACCGAGGCACTGCCCAAAAGAAAGATGGCGGCCACTGCATCCCATGTTATAGAAACGGCTAGCCAGCCGTTCCCACGCCAGGAGAGAGAGTAGCATTGGAAGAAGCAAGAGGGGAGAGAATAGGAAGAACAGAAGGAATCGGAGAGATACTTGACCGCACCACTTCACAAGTAGGTACAGTGGGCACAGTTGGCATAGCAAGTACCGAGGGCACAGTAGGTACATCAGCCATAGCGGGCACAGTTGGCATAGCAAGTACAGAGGGCACAGTAGGTACATCAGCCATAGCGGGCACAGTTGGCATAGCAAGTACAGAGGGCACAGTAGGTACAGCCGCCATAGCGGGCACAGTTGGCATAGCAACTACAGAGGGCACAGTAGGTATATTAGCCATAGCGGGCACAGTTGGCATAGAAAGTACAGGGGGCACAGTAGGTACAGCCGCCATAGCGGGCACAGTTGGCATAGCAAGTACAGGGGGCACAGTAGGTACATCAGCCACAGCGGGCACAGTTGGCATAGCAAGTACAGAGGGCACAGTAGGTACATCAGCCATAGCGGGCACAGTTGGCATAGCAAGTACAGAGGGCACAGTAGGTACATCGGGCACAGCAGGCAGAGTTGGTACAGTAGGCACATTGGGTACTGAATGCTGTAGTATAAATACTTCATAGGGGACAACAACACCGGATACAGGAGCAGACATGGCAGGGTCTGGCACAGACAAGACAGACAGGGCAGGGGCAGACACACACACTGGGGAAATAACAGAAGGAGATTTTATATTACCAGACACATCGGGGGATAGGGGTAAGGCAGACACAAGCCCTTTGGAGAATCCCTGGGCAGAGCAGACCGAGGCACTGCCCAAAAGAAAGATGGCGCCCACTGCATCCCATGTTATAGAAACGGCTAGCCAGCCGTTCCCACGCCCACTGCATCCCATGTTATAGAAACGGCTAGCCAGCCGTTCCCACGCCAAGAAACTAATACTGTATAATAAGAGAGATGGAAAAGTTGTGTTATGAAGATAGATAGAACCTTAAACTTGGGGACAGTCCAGTGGTACTGGTGATGTCACAGCTCACAGGACTAGCAGGAAACCCCCTTTATACAGCTTTAGACTGCAGCTAGGAGCATGATCCTGAACTCACATTAATAAAGGGCACTTGTATGGAGAATTTATTTCTCCTTTAAATCAGTTCCTAAGAAAGCCCACATATAATCTTTGCTTACTTTTTATGTGCAATTGCAAAACATATGTTTTACAATGTAAGTAAATCAATTTTATTGAACCCCTAGGCTCCAGCACCTCCCATCATTTGAGAAGATGACTATTGGGATTTGATTCATAATCCATAAAATTTTTCTTGCACACAATTCTAAGGTTGTGATCTGAAATGTTTTTTTTTTTTTTACTATCTTACCAGCCAAGTTTTAATGCTAGATTTCCAACTGCCAGGGGTATAATGATGTGAAGGCAAATGGAAAGCTTTTAGAATATTAAATATATATTTCACTGACAGAACCAGAAAGTTGAAACTATGATTGATGTAGACTAGAGATGTACTGTGGGTTCTAATAGAACCCAGTTTCGAATCGAATCCGAGGGTTTCGAAGTCCAGACAAAACTTTCGGAACTCCTGGAATTTACGAAACCCGAATTTTCAGAGTTTTCGATTTTTAACGAAAATTCGATAATTATCGAAAGCGAAAGTAGATGATCACCGAAATCGAAAGTAGATAATTACCGAAAGTAGATGATGACCGAAATCGAAAGTAGATAATTACCGAAAGTAGATGATCATCGAAATCAAAAGTAGAGATGTCCGAACTTCGAAAAATCCGGTCCGCGCGAGGATCCGCGGATTTTCGAAAAAATCCGAAAATTCGAAAATCCGCGAGCGGACCCGTTAAAACGTATTAAAATGAAAGTTCGGCAAAATCCGCATTAAAAGTGGTCTAAATAGCCTTGGTAACGTACACTTAACCACTCAGGGACCTGGGTAATGGCCTTAGAAGCACGTGTATAAATGCCAACAATACCTAAAAAGTACAGTCCGCTAGCGTGAAAAACGGTATTTTTCGAAAATACGAGGATTCCCGTAAAAACGAAGATTTCCGTAAAAAACAAGGCTTTCTGTAACTATGATAGCTGCCATTGGCTAATTTGGATCATGTGGCTTGCTCCGTCTTGAAAATTTACACGAATTACTCGTTTTTACGAGTATTCTCGTAATTACGAGAATACGCGTAATTACGTGAATCCTCGTAATTACGAGGATCTTCGGTTTTCCCGTATCCCGAAAGTATCGTAGATCCTCGTAATTACGGAGATACTCGTATTTTCGAAAATTTTCGTAAAAAAAAAAAAATCCGCAGTTCGGAAGTCCAGAAAGTCCGGAATAATTCGCCGTTCGCGGACGGGAGAAATCCACGGCGGATCCGGGTTCGGGTCCGCGAACCGGCCATCTCTAATCAAAAGTAGATGATCACCGAAATCGAAAGTAGATAATTACCGAAAGTAGATGATCTTTGAAATCAAAAGTAGATGATTACCGAAAGTAGATGATTATCGAAATCGAAAGTAGATGATTACCGAAAGTAGATGATTATCGAAATCGAAAGTAAATGATTATCGAAATCGAAAGTAGATGATTATCGAAATCGAATGTAGGTGATTACCAAAAGTGGATGATCTCGAAAGTAGATTTCTGATTACCGAAAGTAGATGATTATCGAAATCGAAAGTAAATGATTATCGAAATCGAAAGTAGATGATTACCGAAAGTAGAAGATAATCGAAATCGAAAGTAGATGATTATCGAAAATGAAAATTAGTAGAAAAGTATATATAGTAAATATCTGTAACCCTCGAAAGTAGCGTTCGATTTTGGTAACCCTCGAATGTACAAGCTGATTTCGGTAACCCTCGAAAGTAGCGTTCGATTTTGGTAACCCGCGAAAATAGAACGCGGAAGCTTGAAAACAGCCCGATCGAGAGGAAAGATAGTTTTTAAATGAGTTTTGGTTATATTTACGGGTTCCCCAGACCATTCTCCAGGTCCTTGTTATTTACAGTAACCTACTATTATTATTTCATCCTTAAAATCGATAGAAACTATCACATTTTTTTCTCCCATAGACTTCTATGGGTCCATTTTCCAATTTTTGAATTTTCGAATTTACAGTTACATTTGAAAATTCGAAAACGGGACGAAACTTATCAGTTTCGAACATCTCTGATGAAGACAAAAACAGAGATATTATAGCCTGTAAACCGCGTTAAACCCTTTGCAGCCATGTACCGAAGATTAACACAGCTTTAAGGCTATAATAATGGTGGTAGCTGTGGTGGATTGTGCAACTGCCGCAACCAATGTGCAGAGCCAATAGCATTTCTATTGTGTAAAATCTAAAACATGCGTTAACGATGTGGAATGGTAGAATCCATTGTCAATATATGGAGAGCCGCAATTGGCTCAGTACTTTGCCTTACAGGGGCAAAAGAGAGTGATAACTCTCCATACATCGCCCTGGAAGAGGTTTAAAACTTTCATCTTTTGTCCCAATTCAAAGAAATTCTGCATTGGGTCTATTTTCACCACATAAACAAGCCAAATACAATATAATTTTATATCACATTATCAGGGTTATTCAATAAGAGTTCTTATCGTTAAAAATGGTGCTAATTTTGCCCCAACCAATCAGATGTTAGCTTTCAAAAGTTAAATAATATCTGATTGGTTGGGGAAAAATTAGCACCATTTTTAACGATAAGAACTTTTATTGAATCTCCCTAATTCTACAAAAATATGCACAGCAAAACAGTCCATGCAATCAACTTTTTAAGGGGACTTGGGCATTTCGAGAAGTAAGAACTAGTTAGGATTTCTGTCAGGTGCATATAAATGGTACGTATAAGGTTTTCCATTATTACTTACATCAAGTATGGGAAAAGAGAGAGCAGCAAAGACAGCTCAAATACAGCTCAACAGAATAGTGGTTCCAATTTATTCCATAAGAGCAAAACCACAATTAGTTCTTGATGTGTATTAATGCGTATTCTGTGTGTAAAGGTTCTTTATTGACTATTGTGTGTTAACACTCTCAAGTAAGTTATATTAGTTCATGTATTAGTTTAGGGTTATGTATTCATGAGTGGCCCAATCTAAACTAGGTATGTTTGTAGTTGTAATGTTTTATATGTAAATGTAGTAGTTCAGTCTATAATATAGTAGAGGGTCCCATATGGTTAATCACATTGCTATATCATATGCTATTCAAAGTACAGTGGGTATTACAAAATAATTCAGGGTTAATTTCAATAGGTTCCTCTTTCCAAGTGCAACCCAAACTGTCTATCCGGATTTCAAAAAGTGATAATACCAGGAAACCCCCTTTGCTGCTATGGATGTGTTCGGTGCCCCCAGGGACACATATCAAACCAAACAGGTATTATAAAATGCATATCTGTCCTCTAACACCAAGACATGTAATGGTCCTTAATAAATGTTGTTCTACAGATGCAGTTGAATGTCATCCATGTGCAAAAGACGCTTGGCCCAATCTACAACAGGACAGATGTTTACCAAGACCTACAGAGTTCCTCTCCTATCAAGAACCCTTGGGTTACTGTTTTGTCACCATTACTATTTTCTCTTCTCTGGTGCCATTATTTATTTTAGCAATTTTTATCCAATACAAACAAACACCCATTGTAAGAGCCAATTATTTCCTTATCTGTCCTTCTCCTGATTTCTCTTTTCTTTGCTTCCTTTGTGCTTGGATTCATTGGTTACCCACAGACTGAAAAGTGTCTCCTACGTCAAGTGGCATTTGGGATGGTTTTTTCTATTTCCATCTCCTGTGTTCTGGCAAAAACCATTACAGTTGTCATTGTCTTTAATGCAACAAAACCAGGCAACTGGCTAATCACTACTGAGTTAAATTGTCCCTTATGGTTGTGTTTTGTGTCTCGCTCAGTACTTTCCGGTGTGTGATGTGGCTGATGTTCTCTCCGCCTTTTTCTGAAACTGACAATAATACAAAACCTGGGTTCATTATTGTTAATTGCAATGAAGGTTCCCCTACTGCTTTCTGGTGCATGCTGGGATATCTTGGCTTCATGGCCACCATCAGTTTCATTGTTGCCTTCTTAGCTAGGAGTCTCCCTGACAGTTTCAATGAAGCCAAATTGATCACATTCAGTATGTTGGCTTTCCTCAGTGTCTGGGTGTCCTTTATCCCGGCCTATCTCAGTGCACAAGGAATTTACACTAATGCAATGGAGGTCTTTGCCATCCTGTGTTCCAGCTGGGCTCTCGTCATCTGTATCTTTATTCCCAAATGTTTTATTATATTGTTTCTGCCTAAAATGAACTCCAGAGAGCATCTGATGGCTAAAATGATAACATCTGGGACACATTGACAATATTTTTCAAGAAGAATTTTTGGAATAGCTCTGCTCCCACCTTAGTCTAAAATCTAATCAATAGGAAGCTGCAACACACCCTAAATCAGGGTAATCAATTAAAATTATGAATCGCTGAAGGTGAACCCAGTGATAAGGACCTATAGTTGGTTTGTCACAAACGTTAGTTCCGAGCACATCATTTATCAAAATGTTTTGTTTTAGTTTTAATGTTTCAGTTCTGCACCGAGCACCTTCATTAGAATTAAAATCAGAAGCACCGAAAAGTTAAAAATAAAATTAAAAAATGAAATGGTGTGCTTGGGACTATTCTTTGTGATATATACTGTAAATACGCCAGAGTTCTCTTAACGGCACCACTTGTTATTGGTCTACAACAGGGGTGCCCAATTAATGTAGCCATAAGGGCTGTACAAGTGCAACTTTTATGATTGGTCTGGGCCACTTATGTAGCTAGGACCCATCAGACCTCAATTCCATCTCTGTTCCTACCTCAACTCTGCCGTCCTTAATGCTCCTGTTT
Organism: Hymenochirus boettgeri; assembly: GCA_019447015.1. Lineage (NCBI taxonomy): Eukaryota > Metazoa > Chordata > Amphibia > Anura > Pipidae > Hymenochirus > Hymenochirus boettgeri. The sequence goes on from CM033471.1 coordinate 272,948,896, forward strand.
CTACATTTTTACCAATCCCTAAATGTTTCCTTTATAATGCTCTCTAACTGCATTTACTTGCATTAGCTTATTCATTGGTGTTAGAATTGTGTTTCTTTTTTAAACCTAGCCTCTCAAACTTTAATTTCAATTTCAAACCATGCCCACAACCCTTTGGCACAGTTCTTTTGTTAAAATTCAGACAGTAAATATGATATATCGGATACTTGGCCCATTATATAGAGGTTGATTTAGTTAGTAATTACATGTCACTACATTAGCCACAATGCATCCAAACTTCAAGTCCAGTTGATCTAACTGAATACAACAGATATACCATGACCTGGATGAATGAATATTACAGATATACCATGACCTGGATGAATGAATACAGAATATACAATGACCTGATGGATGAATATTACAGATATACCATGACCTGGATGAATGACTATTACAGATATACCATGACCTGGATGGATGAATATTACAGATATACCATGACCTGAAATGGCTTCAAGAACTAAATTTTAAGTCCAGTTGATCTAACTGAATACAACAGATATACCATGACCGGATGAATGAATTACAGATATACCATGACCTGGATGAATGAATATTACAGATATACCATACCTGGATGAGATGAATATTACAGATATACTATGACCTGGATGAAGGAATTACAGATATACCATGACCTGGATGGATGAATATTACAGATATACCATGACCTGGATGAATGAATTTACAGATAACCATGACCTGGAGAAGAATTATTACAGATATACCATGATCTGGATGAATGAATATTACAGATATACCGTGACCTGGATGAATGAATATACAGATATACATGAATGATGAGAATATACAGAATACCATGACCTGGATGGATGAATATTACAGATATACCATGACCTGGATGATGAATATTACAGATATACCATGACTTGATGATGAATGAATATTACAGATATACCATGACTGGATGGATGAATATTACAGATATACCATGACCTGGAGATGAATATTACAGATATACCATGACCTGACTGGATGATGAATATTACAGAATACCATGACCTGGATGAAAGAATATTACAGATATACCAGACCTGTGATGAATGAATATTACAGATATACCATGACTGGATAATGATATAGTATACCATGACCTGATAAATGAATATTACAGATTACCATGACCTGGATGGATGAATATTCAGATATACCATGACCTGGATGAATGAATATTACAGATATACATGACCTGGATAATTAATATTACAGATACCATGACCGGATAAATGAATTTATAAATATACCATGGCCTGGATGAATTAATATTACAGAAATACAGCGACTGGAGTATAAATTACAGATATACCATGACCGGATGAATGAATATTACAGATATACCATGACCTGATGAATGAATATTACAGATATACCGCTGAACTGGATAATGAATATTAAAGATATACCATGACCTGGATATGAATTAAGAATATGACCTGAAATGAATGAATATTATAAAGATATACCATGACCTGGATGAATGTATATTACAGATACACCATGACCTAGATGAATGAATATTACAGATATAACGTGACCTGGATGAATGAATATTACAGATATACCATGACCTGCATGAATGTATATTACAGATACACCATGACCTGGATGAATGAATATTACAGATATACCATGAGACTGGATGAGAAATATTACAGATATACCATGACCTGGATGAATGAATATTACAGTATACCATGACCTGGATGAATGAATATTACAGATATACCATGACCTGGATGAATGAATATGACAGATATAAATGACCTGGTGATGAATGAATATAACAGATATACCTGACCTGGATGAATGAATATTACAGATATACCATGCACTGATGAATGATATCAGATACCTGACCTGAGATGAATATTACAGATATACCATGACCTGAAATGGCTTCAAGAACTAAATTTTAAGTCCAGTTGATCTAACTGAATACAACAGATATACCATGACCTGGATGAATGAATATTACAGATATACCATGACCTGGATGAAGAATATTACAGATATACCATGACCTGGATAAATGAAATTTACAGATATACCATGACCTGGATGGAGATGAATATTACAGATATACCATGACCTGGATGAATGAATATTACAGATTACCATGACCTGGATAAATTAATATTACAGATATACCATGACCTGGTATAAATGAATATTAAATATACCATGGCCTGGATGAATAATATTACAGAAATACAAGCGACCGGATGGATGGATAAATATTACAGATATACCAGACCTGGATGAATGAATTATACAGATTATACCATGACTGGATGAATGAATATTACAGATATACCGTGACCTGGATGAATGAATATTAAAGATATACCATGACCTGGATTAATGAATATTAAGATTACCATGACTGAAAGGAATGAATTACAGATTACCATGACCTGGATGAATGTATATTAAGATACACATGACCTAGATGAATGAATATTACAGATATACGTGACCTGGATGAATGAATATTACAGATATACCATGACCTGCATGAATGATATTACAGAATACACCATGACCTGGATATGAATGAATATTACAGATATACCATGACCTGGATGAATGAATATTACAGATATACCATGACCTGGATGAATGAATATTACAGATATACCATGACTGGATGAATATGAATATTACAGATATACATGGACGGTTTGAATGGAATATATATTACAATATATACCATGACCTGGATGAATGAATATTACAGATATACCATGACCTGGATGAATGAATATTACAGATATACCATGACCTGGATGAATGAATATTACAGATATACCATGACCTGGATGAATGAGAACCTCCACAAGCAAGTCCAGGAATGCAAGTGACTTGATTAGTCTATTTATTGAAGGCAATTTGCAGACATCTCACAGTCAGTTCAGATAATGTTCCAAACAATAATGTGCTACTAAATTATATGGTCACAATGTGATCAAACAAAATAGTAACTGGGTCTTGATGCAACTTGATTCAAATGGTTTCATTTTAAAACTAAAGGTCAAAAGTTGCATTAAACTATCAGACACAACTGAGATGTTAAGACTAGTATAGAGAAAGAATCGAGATAATTCAGCCATTTCCAACCCTACCCCTACGTCAGTCTCCTTTATCGTACAATTTTCTAGATCATCCTCCACGGTATTGAGAAATGTTTTCTTTTGGGGCCTAAAGATTGTACCATCTAAATATAGATATCCAACATTTACTTTGGCTTCAATGAGCACAATTAACAATTAAAATGTGGGCCCTTAGGGATTGGATACAAACAGTACTCTACAGTATAAAACCAGCACATAAAACTAAGAACCATTATGTGATCCTGACTTGCACCGTGTTAGTCTAAACATTGAATTGACAGATAATTCTACATTAACAATGGCTGTCAGTAATTGGCAAGGAAGCCATTGGCTGTTCCTCTATGTTACGTGGATTTTCTGTGTGTTATTTATAGAAGTCTGTTCCTATTCAGATCCCCAAATTGGGTACAAACTGCCCACTGAGACTATCACTGGCTATCGGAGTCAATCAGGAGATATCATTGTAGGAGGGACTTTCATGGTTCACTTGGACAGAGTCTCCATAAATATTGATTTTACTAGAAAACCTCCAAGTCTGCAATGTAAGACGTAAGTGACACGTTTATGTTGGGGGGCAGATTAAATGAAAAAGAGGAATGGACTTTATGGGATTATGGGAAAGGGACCATGCAAATCTGGGCTAAAGTATCTGTGGCAAGATATTAGGTCATGGTCATGAAATATATAACAGTATATTCCATATATTTCATCACCATCTAAAAACATGGAAAATCCTATCATTCAGTCTAATATTAACATAAATTAAATGCAGTTTATAATGTATTATTATAATTTAGAAAACTGTGGCACTGATAGTTAGAGATAGACTAGAACTCGAACCCAAGTTCGAGCCGAACTATTCGACTTCTAATGGATTCAGACTTCTCGAACTATCCTGGACCCGGATTTTGAATATTTTCCGGACTTTCGATAATTATCGAATGTTCGACCGTTGGAGGAAATCGAATATGCGAGTAAAATGCCTATTATACCTATACACGAGCATTGGATCCGCGAGTAAAATGTTCATTATACCTAGACGCGAGCATCGAATCCGTGAGTAAAATGTCCATTATACCTAGACGCGAGCATCGAATCCGTGAGTAAAATGTCTATTATACCTAGACACAAGTATCAAATCCGCGAGTAAAATGTCCATTATACCTAGACACAAGTATCAAATCTGCGAGTAAAATGTCCATTATACCTAGACGCAAGCATTGAATCCGTGAGTAAAATGTCTATTTTACCTAGACGCGAGCATCGAATGTTCGAATGTGAGAGCTTGAAAGTAGCGCACGTGAGAGTAAAATCTAGTTTTGAAAAGTCCTGGATATTAGAACATGTTCCCCAGACCATTTCCCAGGTCCCACAGCCATTTACATTAAGTTACCATTGATATTTTAATTGTATTTCATTAGAACTTTTCAAACTATTTAACTCCCATTGACTTAAATGGGTCCGTTTTCAAACTTTCCATATAGTTCGAAAGTTCGGCCATCTCTACTGTGCCCTGTACTGTATTGATAGGATTCCTATTACGTACACTAACTCATTCATTCCTGTTTTTCTAACAGGTTTGCTACTGAGTATTACGAGACCATGAGTGCATTAATATTTGCAGTTGAGGAGATTAATTCCGATCCTGAACTTCTTCCAAATGTCACCTTGGGTTACCAGGTTTTTGACACGTGCAATAATGTACGTCTGGCGGCACAAGCGACCCTCTCACTGCTGTCAGGAGGAAACACATTTGTGCCAAATTATCACTTTCAAAGTGGGAAACCTCTTGCTGGAATCGTTGGCGAATGTGGGTCAACGCGGTCCATTATTTTGGCTCAGATATTGGGTCTCTACCATTATCCACAGGTCTGTGACTTTCACTAAAAAATCTACTCAAGCAAATTTATTACATATATTTTTAAAGTTCATTTGCATTAAAGGAAAAGTAAAGGTCAAGGCTTTAAAGGGTATCTCCACTTTTCATATAAATTTTTGCTGTAGTGTAGTGGACCCTATCCCACCCCCAACCGCCATATTTGTTTGCAAAAGAAAGAATAAGAAAGGTACTTATAGAGCTTTGTTCCCCTGGCGATCAGATCCAGCCCTTAGCTTGCAGGAAATTGCAAGCAGGGGGCTGGACCGGCAGCGCAGAACACCGTGGGAACGAGGCTCTGTAAGAACATTACCAATTCTATTTTTTTTTTGCAAACAAATATGTCAGTTTTTTTTTTAAATGTAATGGCCACCCCCAAACAAAAACGTCATCTTTAACCCACACCCCCAAAACCTAGACCTCCTAAATCAAAAATCAAGACTCGCTCCCTCTGCACCCTGCTGCTGTTTTGGTTCCGTGTACAGCAGCAGCAGAATGGGCCAGAGCAGTAGCAGCACTTTTTGGAAACCGTGCAAGTCAGGGCTGGATTTACCATTAGGCACTTACCCAGTAAAGATGTTCGAAACTGTTGAGTTTCGTTCTGTTTTCAAATTTTTGAAACTTTCGGAAATTTCGACAGTTCGAAAAAATGTTTTGATTTTTTTTTTTTCGTCTACTTTCGATTTTCAAAAATCGTCTAATATCGATTTTCGAAAATCGTCTAATTTAAATTTTCGAAAATCGTCTACTTTCAATTTTCGAAAATCGGCTAATTTCAATTTTTGAAAATCGTCTAATTTCGATTTTCGAAAATCGGCTACTTTCGATTTTCGAAAATCGGCTACTTTCGATTTTTGAAAATTCGAAAAATCCAGGTTCTGTGAAATTCGGGAGTTCCGAAAGTTTCGTCAGATTCAATTCGAAACCACATTACATCTCTAGTGCCTAGTGACGCCTTTCAGTCTATACCACTTTTTCATCCCCTGCTGTTGGCTCTTTCATTTGCAACCCATCCATTTTTAAAAAGCACTGGACATTCCCTTATAAATATTTGGCCTGTGTTGAGCAGTTGGGTTAAGGGTGCTCATATAGGCTCTTAAGATGTATATCTTCTCATGTGTAGTGCACTTAATGCTTTAGGTTAAGTTTTGAAAATGAATGTGTATTCAGCCTGTAAAGTCCAGGCAATCCAACGCTCCTCACCTCACTGTATTCCCACAATGCAGAAAGTGATTACTGGCTTGCTATATTACTCCAGTATGAGTATTATTATAAATGTTATTCTTCTTATGTTTTCTATCCCTTTAATATTCTTCTGTGTGTTATATCTTTTTACAGATCAGTTATTTTTCATCTAGCCCTCTTCTTAGTGACCGTGCCCTGTTCCCATCCTTTTTCCGTACAATTCCCAGTGATGAATTTCAGATGAGAGGTCTGGCCCAACTGGTCTTACATTTTGGTTGGACTTGGGTTGGTCTGCTAGCAAATGATAATGACTATGGGCAGTTTGGACTTCTTATGGTAAAGCAGGAAATATTAATTGGTGGCGCTTGCTTGGCCTTTACAGAGAACATATTAACCACACAGCCCAATAGGAATGCTCCCCACCTTGTTCAGGTCATTAAAAAATCAACTGCAAAGGCTATTGTTGTAATTACCTCTAGCTTAAATTTTGCATTTATTGCAGAAGAGCTGATAAGGCAAAATGTGACTGGCCATATTTGGATTGCCAGTGAAGCTTGGTCAACTTCATATTTACTTGCTATAGAAAAATTCAAAGGGATTTTGGTGGGAACCATTGGATTTGCAATTCATAATGGGAAGATGCCAATGTTTAGTAATTACCTCAACAACATTTATGCATCCAAAAATCTTAGTGATTCATTTCTAAGAGAATTTTATGAGCAAACGTTTTCTTGTAAATTACTTAATCAGGAAAATCAACTAAGCTTGATAACAAATAGCACAATTTGTACAGGAAATGAACAGGTGGAGAAAATCCCAGCTGAAAAAGAACAAAGACTTTCTCTCAATGTATACACAGCTGTTTATGCCTTGGCGAAAGGTCTACACAATTTACTTTATTGTTCTCCTGGAGATGGGAAGTGTGCTAATATCTCTTTAATTCAACCTTGGCATGTATGGAGACAGTATATTAACTAGTTGCTATGAATTGTTTTATGACATTTTCGTAATATCTCATTTATTGACTGAATATGTTTTGACTCCCCAGCTTCTCTGGTATGTTAAAAATGTTGATTTCAAGACAAACGATGGAAGTCACATTTTATTTGATGAAAAAGGAGACCCCCCAGCAATATATGACATTGTGAATTGGCATCAAAATGCTGATGGCAGACTGGTACACTCTGTTATTGGGAAATATGATTTAAATGTCCCTCATGGTAAACAATTAAATATAGACACTGCTAAAATAACCTGGACTGGTAGCAACACACAGGTATGGGTAGAAAAATAGAAATGTCAAATCTGCGATAAATCCTTAAATATATGTACACAGTAGTGATGGCCCAGTTCGCGGATCCGAACCCGGATCCGCGGCGGATTTACCTCGTTCGCGAACAGCGGATATCGCGGATTTTCAGGTTTTCAGCCTTCCGAACTTTTCTGAACCGAGTTTTCGAAAATTCTCGAAATTACGAGGATTTTTCTCAAGTAAATTCGAAATTTCACGGATTTTTCACATTTTTGGACGGAGCAAGCCACATTTTCGGGTCCGTATTTTCGAAGAATCCTCGTATTTTCAAAAAATCCTTGTATTCTCGTATTTTCGAAGAATCCTCGTATTTTCGAAGAATGGATTTTTCCGAACTTTCATTTTAACAGGTTTTAAAGGGTCCACTCGCGGATTTTCAAACTTTCGAATTTTTCCGAAAATTTGCGGATCCTCGAGCGGATCGGATTTTGCGAAGTTCGGACATCTCTAGTGCACAGTATATTTAAATGAAATAATGTTTGAAATAATGCCTGTATTGTAAATAGGTATGTTAAACTATAATTCTTCTCAACTATCAAGGTACCATTTTTGTTGATATGTCCTCTATTCCTTTAGATATCCATCTAATCTAAAGAATTTTACATTTCAACTGTCAATCATGTGCTCTATTATCATAAAATATTCTGCTGTGTTCAGGTTTGCTTTTAATGTAATCAGGGGTGCCCCTACCATGAAGCAAACTGAAACATTTGCTCTGGGAATGCCCTTGCGGAACACTAAAAAGGTGGCAGTTAAAAAAACTCCTTTCTGCAATAATGCATTTCAGCACCAGTCCACAAATAACTCTTAAGTCAGCCCACCACACCCACCACACCTAAATTTCTCTGATGAAGCTGCCACCCGTCTACTGATAGGCCGCATTTAAAAGTTGTTTCAGGTGTCAAAAACACTAGGAACACCACTGACTGCAATAGTGGCAGTCGATGTGTAAATTGCATGATGGGAAATCCATTGTTACAGTACTGGCTTATGGTGATCATGCTTGACTTAACAAAAAAATCAGGTTAGATGGAAGGAGGTGTCGGTTAAGGGGAGGTGGGGTAATACCTTGCCTGAGCACTGGATTAAAAGGATGCACCAACACACAACCTTCAGAGTAAATTCTGCTTCCATGTATTTAGTTATAAATTAAGATATGGCAAAGTATTATTTTTTTTTTTGGAAAAAGGGATGTACATGCCCTTTAACTAAACTTAAAGACTGGGAGGCAGACTGGGCAAAATGGGATTAAGCACTGGTGAATGTAACATTTGAAAAGGAAGAAAATTATTATTCTGCCCAAAAGTTACAGTTTATTAATTGTTATTTTCATTTTGCAGTTTGCCTTTAAAAATGTGGATCAAATATCTGTTGTATTCAGTTAGATTCTTAAAGGGCAACTGTGGTCTCAAAACAAGTTAGGGTTAAATGAAATCCTGCAGTATATCCTTTACACTGAGCCAACAATGACATCTCTGGCTGGAACCTGTGAGAAATTACATTGGGGTGAATGTTCAAATTTCCTGCTTCCAGTAGGTTGAGTGACATCACCTGACCTCTGCCGTCCCTTTTCCCCCGGGGCAGAAGCATGCTCAGTTAAGACTTATTGCTGGGGAAATCAGGAAGTACCTTGGGAAAAAATTGACAGTTGAGAAAGGGGAGCCTATTAATGCAGACATAGGCTGATCACATGACTACAAGCTGGTCACATGGCTTAAATCAGGAAGAGTTCAACCAGGAAGTAACATTGCTGAACTTTTGCAGCAATAACTTCTTACAAATTTTATCTAGAGATGTGATTTAGGTTTTATCTTGAAGGTGTGATGGAAGGATTTTTATAGAATTCTTACAAGTTTGGAAGAATTTGAGACCGCAGTTACCCTTTAAAGATGTTTTGCCAGTCATCCAACTGGCTTTCAACAGATATACCATGACCTAGATGAATGAGAACCTTCACAAGCATTTATGGATCATGTCTATTCCTTAATGTTGGATGACCAGAAATCTTATAACTGCTATATAATTCCTGTTTGGTTTTCCTAGGTTCCTCCTTCCAAGTGCAATACAAACTGTCCACCTGGATTCCAAAAAGTGATAATACCAGGAACCCCCCCTTGCTGCTATGAATGTGTCCCGTGTCCCCAGGGACAAATTTCAAACCAAACAGGTATTGTATATTGTAATATATGGATAGATAGATAGATAGATAGAATAGATAGATAGATAGATAGATAGATAGATAGATAGATAGATAGATAGATAGATAGATAGATGATAGATAGATAGATAGATAGATAGATAGATGATAGATAGATAGATAGATAGATAGATAGATAGATAGATAGATAGATAGATGATAGATAAATAGATAGATAGATAATAGATAGATGATAGATAGATAGATAGATAGATAGATAGATAGATAGATAGATAGATAGATAAAAAGATAGATAGATGACAGAGATAGATAGATAGATAGATAGATAGATAGATAGATAGATAGATAGATAGATAGCTAGATAGACAGGCAGACAGATAGATGATAGATAAATAGATAGATAGATATAGATAGAAAATAGATACATGATAAATAGATAGATAGATAGATAAAAAGATAGATATATGATAGATAGATAGATAGGATAAATAGATAGATAGATAGATAGATAGATAGATAGATAGATAGATAGATATAGATAGATAGATAGATAGATAATGAATCAGGACACTCCTTGGTCTTGCACACAAATGGGTTTATTCACATCACATCAAACAGAAACGTTTTGGTCCCTGGTCTTGGACCTTTATCAAGCCTACACACAGTTACAAGTGCAACAACCTCTTATAGAGGAGAAGTGATACGCCCCCTGTGACTAATTTCCTGTGGGCGGAGTCAACAAAACATAAGTGTTAAACCAGCATACATACAATGTCCTTCCCATATAAACATCTCCAATGTAAAAAAACATTACTAGTGAAAAACATTTTGGTGTTAAAAGACTATAAAACCTTTAAAAATCCCATAAAGTGCACTAATAATAAAGTGCTGATACTACACAGGGTCTGGTCCCTGTAATAAAGTGACAAGTGAACTAAAAACTATATATTGTTAAAAAGTTGTGAAGAGCCATATTAGTGGAAAGGGTATAAAAACTCTTAAAAGTCTTATAAATTGGCAAGGAAAGATCTAAAACAAGCAAAATTACGTAACACATAGACATAAGTCTAAAGGATCAATAAATAGAAGTGTTCCCAGAGGATGAGCAAATATCAGGTTATCTTTCTTGGAGAAAACATCTGAAAAGGCAATTTTCATTTAGCCCTTTTGGGGCTACTTTATCCAAAGTCCGGAACCAAAATGTTCCCCTTTGCAGAAGCACTTTTGATCTGTTGCCTCCACGTCTTGACTTGGCTACATGATCAATAGCCCAGAATCTGAAATCAGATAATTGATGTCCCAATACTAAAAAATGTTTGGCCACTGGTTTTAGAGTCTTATTAGGGATGGCCGGTTCGCGGATCTGAACCCGGATCCGCCGCGGATTTATCCCGTTCGCGAACTGCAGATTTTTCCGGATTTTCCGCCTTCCAAAATTCCGAACCGCGGATTTTTCGTATTTTCGAAAATTTTCGAAAATTCGCGGATCCTCAAGCAGACCGGATTTTGCGAAGTTCGGACATCTCTAAGTCTTATTATCATGGAAGGCTGTTTTTATCGCAGACCTATGACCGTCTATTCTAGTCCTAAGCATAAAGTCCGTTTTCCTCACATAAAACAACCCACATGGGCAAAGCACCATATAACCCACGTGTGGGGCTTTGCATCCCGATGACAGCTCGCCGTAGAGCTGAAACGCGTCGATACTTTTTAAATGACATAATAAATGTTATATTTTATATTCAAGTCCCGTGAGTGCCTGTTTTGCCTTGGACTGTTTATGCTATTTGGAGTGACACCCGGGCACTAAAGGATTTATACGGAATGGTGTGCTAACTTATATATAAATATCACATTACTTAACCCAAGAACCGGAGCACTCCTGGGATTCTTCCAAACAGCAATTTTATTGTACACACGTGTCGACGCGTTTCAACCCTGTGTCGGGCAGTTCGCAAAACATGTTTTTTATACACGCATTTATATGCATTATATACTTTACGGAAGCACCTGGGCAGCTGGGTTATTGGAACAAGGAGTGCTGCTCCGCTTTGGTTAATATTTGATATATAAATATATTTTTTTTATTTCCCACAAACCTTAATCACGTATCAAAACAGATACGTGATCAAAGTTTATGTGAAATAAAATTATAAAAAAAATTCCAGATGATGATGCTCCGTTACTTACTTATTATATATAAGTCAGTGGAGTCGGAGCACACGTGGGATTTCTTCAGGATCCTGACGACGGCCGGTTCCAATATGGCCAAAACGCGTTGATTGTGTTTACCACTGAAATAAATTACCACAGTTGAAAGAAATCCCACGTGTGCTCCGACTCCACTGACTTGTTTGTATCCTTTCGGAGGCACCGGGGTGACTGATTACGTGTAGGGTTGTGCAGAGGACCTTCACAGTTTCTATATATATACATATGTATATATATTACAATATTACATAGTACCAAGACATAAAAAGTTCCTTAATAAGTTTTGTTCTACAGATGCAGTTGAATGTAATATATGCAAAAAAGACTTTTGGCCCAATCTGCAACAGGACAGATGTTTACCAAGACCTGTTGAGTTCCTCTCCTATCAAGAACCTTTGGGTTACAGCTTTGTCTCCATTACCATTCCCTCTTCTTTGGTGCCATTTGTTATTTTAGCCATTTTTATTCAATACAAACAAACACCAATTGTCCGAGCCAATAACTATTCTCTTAGCTGTCTTCTTCTCCTTTCCCTGTTTTTTTGCTTCCTTTGTTCTTTGGGTTTCATTGGTTACCCTCACTATGAAAGGTGTCTCCTACGTCAGGTGGCATTTGGGATGGTTTTTACTCTCTGCATCTCCTGTGTTCTGGCTAAAACCATAAATGTTGTCATTGCCTTTAATGCAACAAAGCCAGGCAGTAGGTTAATAAAGCTGACTGGAGATAAGGTGTCTTATTCTCTTATTGTGTTTTGTGTCTCTATTCAGTTATTTGTGTGTATGATTTGGCTTATGTTCTATCCACCTTTCACTGAACTTGATACTAAAACAAAACCTGGATTCATCATAATTAATTGTAATGAGGGATCACCTACTGCTTTCTGGTGCATGCTGGGATACCTTGGCCTCTTAGCTACCATCAGTTTCATTGTTGCCTTCTTTGCTAGGAGACTCCCTGATAGTTTCAATGAAGCCAAATTGATCACATTCAGTATGTTGGCTTTCCTCAGTGTCTGGGTGTCCTTTATCCCGGCCTATCTCAGTGCCCAAGGAATTTACACTAATGCAATGGAGGTCTTTGCTGTTCTGTGTTCCAGCTGGGCTATGGTGGTCTGTATCTTTGTGCCCAAATGTTTTACCATATTGTTCCGGTCTGAGATGAACTCCAGAGAGCATCTTATAGCCAAAAGAAAAAGACCATAATGAACAAATTGTACAAAGAATTAACTTTTTAAAAAATGTATCATTGCCGCACTACACAAATAAATAAATTGGAAACAACTTTGCTCCGGTGGTAAATCAGTAGAACATCCTGGTGTCAGCAAATGATTGACAATGAAATAGGGCTCATATATCTCAACAAATTGACATATTTATATGGAGAAGACCCCACATATATAAGTATATATACATACGGTAAGTATTATTTTTGGAGGGTGCGGCAAACGAAAGTCTTGGTCTAACCTTTGGATTACCTTTGGCAATCAAAAAAAAAAAGTAATATTATTGGTTAAATAGTAACATATTAACTGAGGTTAAATAAAGACATTCAGCCATCTAGTCCAACCTTTTCACCCTCCTCTTTAAACCTGCCATAAAGTTAATTCAGAGGAATTCAAAATAAAAAAACACAGCTAAAAATTGAGGGGGGATTCTTCCTAACAACAAATGGCATTTGGAAAGTATCCCTGGATAAACCAGAACTACAGTATATGTATTAATATCAGTAATACTCAATATTAACAGGTTTTTAAATTGCTCGGTTTCCATGAGGCATCGAGAAGCATAGCAGGCATACAGTAATGAATTCATAGGACAAACTATGATATATCAACATATTTTAAAGAGGCCGTTCTTTCTAAAAGATGTTCTTATGAGGGTGGAGTTGTCCTTTAAGTGCTTTATTATGCTAAACTCTTCCGCTATGCACAGTTAGGGGTGACAGTTCGTATGTGTGAAATGCATTGTGGGAAATTCTCTCTTTCCCAGTGCTGGCTTATAGTGATTACTGAGCATACTTCCTTGCTCTCACAGAGAGATGTGTCTGAGCAAAACAAGTACTGGAGTGACACACACCTCAGAGTAAGTACTACTAACATGTACTCATTTATAGATTAAGATTAATCAAAGACATTCCTTTTAAGATGAGGGGTCTAGTAAACTAGAGTTCTGAGTTCTTTTTTTGTCAGTAATAATAGATAGTAATAGTAAGAATTTAAGATGATCAGTACTGTCACAAGGGCCATATATAAGGACTCATGGGTCCACATGGTCATGCTCACTATAGACCCAAGCTAATAGCTATGCTTGCTTTAATCTGAAATGAATCAATAATTCCATCATTAGGAACAACAGTGAAACTTGTGTAAACATGTTAATAATTAAACACTTCCATTCCTTTCATGTTCGTCAAGCTTTAAAAAGGGTAGAAATAAACTCCAGTCTTCTGGCCTCGCACATTTACTGTGATTTTTCTTATTTAAAATAGTTTTACTTATTAAAAAAGGAATTTCTCATTTCTCTGCCTCCAGTTCTGCTTGCAATATATCCCAGGCCAATACTGTTCATTGATCTTCCTCCCAAGCCAGACTGTTTTCCCCCCCTTCTATTGCTCTTTATCCTCCATTTATCCAATATAGACTACCTGTCCAACAGTAGATGAGTCTCTAAAAGATGACTATTTCTCTAAAAGAGCAATAAAGTTGTAATTAAACATTTCTTGAGATTCAAGCGGGTTGAAGATACTTCCAACCCAAAACCTGGTTCAGGTCAAGATTTCCAGCACACCCCTACCCAAATGTCTTAAGCTAACCATACATACACTGGCAGATGTTCTTCAGATAGGATCTCCAACAATAGAAATTTATTCGAACCTCAGCAGATTTCATCTTCATCTGGTCTTTCCGATAAACCACTCGATATTGGAAAAGCCCCATACAGGGGATCGATAATTTGATGGATCGAATTTACCGAAAAGCTCCAAATATCTTAACTTACTACTGAAATAACGAATTAATAGCTTAATTGCTAAGATTGTCAGGTCAGTTTTATATAGATATTCCTGGAAATAAGGTTTAAAACGCTCATGATATCCAGGTGGGTACATATTATTGTGGTAAGGGTGGCCAAGATGTCCCTTATATGACACTGGATACAAGCGAAGAATTCTTGGAGAGTAATAATCTACATCCCCAAAGCACAATTACACATGGAAAATTTACAGCCAAACTTTACCGTAACATGGCAAATGTTTATTGCGAATAATTATACTGAAACTGAGTACATTGTATGTATACTGAGTTACATACAATGGCATTAAATGTCATCCATTCCCTCTGTGGGCAAACTACATTAAAGACACTATAGGGGTTTTAGGTTTTGACATTACCTGTAGAGATGGCCGAACTTCATAAAGTTCGGTCCGTTTTCGAATTTCTGAACTTCGGTAAAAGTTTGAAAGTTCAAATTCGGACCCATTAAAGTCAATGGGGGAGTGATAGTTCGAAAAGTCAGAGTGATTTACAGCTAAACTAACAATGGTAACTTACTGTAAATGGCTGTGGCACCTGGGAAAAGGTCTGGGGAACAACCAAAACTTGTTAAAACACTTCTTAAACACGAGCGGGTTTTGCGCAAGCTACATTTGAGGGTTCTGGCCAATTCGGGGATAACCAAACGATACTTTCGTGGGTTAGCGAAAATAGAACGATATTTTCGTGGGTTAGTGAAATTGAACGATACTTTCGAGGATTAGCAAAAATAAACGATACTTTTGAGGTTTAGAGAGCGATACATTCTAGGGTTAGCGTAAAGGAACCATACATTCGAGTAATGCGTTCACTACGATCTCCTCCATAGTAGTATGGTCCGGTTTCTCAGCACTTGCGTCAACCGACGTACGTAGTGAACCATAAGGAATGGAGGGGAAACGGATCAATAACCAAGGGAACTACAAACTAACACAGTGATTTTCGGCCAAGAGAAGCTATTCGGGTGAAGAGGCAACACGAGACAGCAATACAAGTCGGCTGAGTGGCAAGTATACCAGCTGCATATGGTATCCACATACATAGTGGATTGTGATATCGACTGTCTAATTGTGTGCCAGGATAAGTCCCGATACACATTACTCTGTGAGCCAGACGAGTGCATTCACTGTTTTATATGTGATTTATTGTGATATCCAGAACTTTATATGACCGTAAAAACCTTTACGAATACTATCTAGTAGGACACTAGACTGTGTTTGGTCGGAAGGATATTGGAATTGATCCACCTTGGTTGCATATGTTGGAATCCCCCATTATATCATATACCATTGAACATATGGTTTACTGTCAATCGGAGGACATAATTTGGATATGACTCTTCCGTATATAGTTGAAGTATATCAATTAACATAGCAACTAAAGATTTGGCTCTATATTTATATGGGACCATTAGCTATTGGTTCCAATACCCAGCATTTGTGGTTGGGTTATAAGTCCAGTCAGAGATCGGGGACGCCCGATGTTTTAGTTACGGTGTATTGGGTATAATATTTATATGTTAATAAAGGTGTTTTTTATATAGATATATATGATCCGCTCTTTCCTATCACTCTCTCACATGGGGACTATGTGACTGATGGTTAAGTTCAATTGGGGTTTCAAGGGATAGAGTGCTATTTAAAGGGGTTCTGTCTTAGGTCTATCCCTATATCAATGTATTTCTAAAAAGTACTTGTTAAGAAATCCAGAAGCGCATCAAATACAAATGCATTGTTTGCTATCTTGGGACTAAGGCTGGGTACACACCAGAAAATATTTTTGGCCAACCGACCGATTCACGGCACTTTCGTTTGGTCGGCCAAAAATATCTCCTGGTGTGGGGCGGACGTCCGCGACCGACCTCGATCGAAAAATCATGATCAATCGTGCGGTTCCCTATGGGAACACATGGTTGAACGTTCGCAAATTCGCCTGTGGTCGAATTTGCCGTTACCGACGGACATTTGTCCCGGCAAATAGTCCCTCAATGTGTACCCAGCCTAAGACTGAGGCCACACTATAGCCCGCCTGTGCCTGTTCCCAGCGCGCGAGCGTGTGTTGGCCTGCACTCACGATTGCAATCACCCAGTGATCACAATCGGAGTGCATGTGATTGCGCACAAAAATACGGATTTACGAATTCAGCACAGCACTCCCTAGAGCACTAGTGTAGCCACATCAACTGGGCCACAATACTGTGCGCTTTTAAAAACGCAATCAGATTGAGCTTAAAAGAGCTTCAATGTGGCCTAGCCCTTATGGAGTTAAAATCCCAAGAAAGAAGCTGAGAGCCATTAAATAACACGCCGTAAACAGAGAGAACCTGAGATAATGTAAATGTGTACAAAACCACAATCTGTTTTTGAGTAAACAAATCTTAAATAATCCCTGCAAAAGTCACAAAAAGCTCTAAACCAATACAACATCGGCTTCCTCTTTTAATGCTATTGGCTCGTGATTAAGATGATTTAAAATTCAAATGACATTAAAATACAATAAGCCCTGCTGGGAAGGCCCGTGAAAGGATTAAGGGAATTTGCAGGATGTCGGCTATTGCAGCCGAGTCATTGATTGACATTGGGCTTAGTACAGTACTTGACTGTGTTCATTGTATTTTGGAGACAATCGCTAACGGTAACCTGGGTCCCTTCAACTGTGATTAAAAATAAAATAACTTCTTAGAGAATATTCAAGATTTAAATGATTAAATAACTACATTTAGCAGAGTTTGTCAGGGAAGCAGTAATGTTATATCTATGGCCCCGATTCCACGATCATTAAAAAGACCTCAGCTTCATGTTTATACAAGTTGTCAATCAGAAACACTTTAAGGCTGGCAAGTTTAAAGGGTAAATCAAGCCCAAAAAAACCTTGAGCTATTTAGAATAATTAACCCCCCCCCCCCAAAAAAAAGCTTTAGTTTTATTCTTAGCTTTGTAAGAAGCTCCCATGCTGAGATATAGCTACTTACACTCAGCCAATCCCTCGCCACATCCTCCTTCTTTTCCGATTAATGGCTGTCAGTCATGGCCACGACAGTGATGTCACAGCCAATTGCTGACCACCATTACCGATCGAGCGGTTACAAACGCACTCTGCTTCTGAGCACACTTGTAACCGCTCACAACAGGAGCAGAGGAGACAGGACTTCTATCAAGGGATCGGCTGTATAATCCCTATATCTCAGGGCGGGAGCATTGGACACAGGTAAGATTATAACGAAAGAAGGCTTTTGGGGGGGTAAAGTTATTTTGGGGGCTGGAGTAACTCTTTAAATCTAGAAAGGTTTAGAAAGTTTATATTGTATTTTCATAGAGGTCCAGTTACAACAGCAGAAGACGTGTCATGTACTAGTTTTTCGAGTGACTTTGTTTCAGAAACATACTGTACTGTAAGGATTCACCTGTTAAAGGCCAAATAGTGGTCAGGACCAAGGACGTTTGTACCTCTTGTTGCATAAGCCCCAAGGGAAGGCAGTAAGGTTCAAAAGCTAAAGGGTCAAGCTAAAAGCAATAAACAAAAGTCCAGTAATTGAAGCCAAGGGTCAGGAGATGAGAAATCCAAAAAAAAGAAAGACCACACCAGGAAGCAAGACCAGCAGTGAGCAGTACAATCCTACCCCCCAATTTGTAACATTGCCTAGGGCCCCATTTAGACTTCCAGATGCTGGATGCTGGACTTGTAATAACATTATATTTATCTTATTACAAGTTAAAATAAAGAAAAAGAACGCACGTCACTTTTCTGTCTTGCAGTCCCGAGACAGTCCAACCCAAAACATTTCAGGTGTCGAGAATTTGCAATACTAATTATTACTAAGTATGAAAACAGCCAAATAACTGTCATTACCGGACATGAATTTGTTTAGTCAAGTCACTTGATTAAATTCTTAATTAATTCCAGTTCTCTCTACATCTCAGAACCTCTGTCTAAACTCTGATATATTCTAAATTCCCATTCTTTCATTACCAAATTTCAGTTTTCTGTCCATTACACGATAAACAAGTCATTAGTCATAATTGTGTAAACCAAGTTGTAAAATGTTTAAAGGAGAATCAAGCTTTTCTTACTGAAGACAAGGCAGTGCTCCAGTCTAAATCTTAAATTTAAACTTTTCAAGATACAGTGTCCCCCCCCCCAAAAAAATTCCCAATGTAATGTCAAACACGAGAGTCACACCCCAAAGAAGCAGTGGTATTTATTGTGAACCACAAATCAAATAACGCCCCTCAAAACTTACATTAGCCATTAGCTCTAATTAGGTCCGCAGATGGGTAAGCTGGACAAAGCATGTGCCAAATCTGTTGACCTTTCCAAAAGAAGATTAAAAACTTTCATACACAAATTACAGCAGACTTGTTCATTGATAGGTCATCAGAGGACAAGTGGACATCCTTTAAAATTGGAAGAAAAGAAGTTTCATCATTAGGTTAGGAAAGGTGGTAATGACAAGTTTATTAATAAGCTTTAAAAGTGTGCTAGATAGCTTCCTCAAATTCAAAAAATATGGAGATACGATATAATATTGAGAATTACTGGTATTAATACATATACTGTAGTTCTGGTTGGTACGGGGATACTATATAATATTGATAATTACTGGTATAAATACATATACTGTAGTTCTGGTTGGTACGGGAATACTATATAATATTGAGAATGACTGGTATTAATACATAAACTGTAGTTCTGGTTGGTACAGGGATACTATATAATATTGAGAATTACTGGTATTGATACATAAACTGTAGTTCTGGTTGGTACCGGGATACTATATAATATTGAGAATTACTGGTATTAATACATATAAAGTGGTTCTGGTTGGTACGGGGATACTATATAATAAGGAGAATTACTGGTATTAATACATATACTGTAGTTCTAGTTGGTACAGGGATACTATATAATATTGAGAATTACTGGTATTAGTTGGTACAGTGATACTTTATAATATTGAGAATTACAGATATTAATACATATACTGTAGTTCTGGTTGGTACAGGGATACTATATAATGAGAATTACTGGTATTACTACATATACTGTAGTTCTGGTTTGTACGGAGATACTATATAATATTGAGAATTACTGGTATTAATATATATACTGTAGTTCTGGTTGGTGCGGGTATACTATATAATATTGAGAATTACTGGTATTAATATATATACTGTAGATCTGGTTGGTACGGGGATACTATATAATATTGAGAATTACTGGTATTAATATATATACTGTAGTTCTGGTTGGTGCGGGGATACTATATAATATTGAGAATTACTGGTATTAATACATATACTGTAGTTCTGGTTGGTGCGGGGATACTTTATAATATTGAGAATAACTGGTATTAATACTTATACTGTAGTTCTGGTTGGTACAGGGATACTATATGATATTGAGAATAACTGGTATTAATACATATACTGTAGTTCTGGTTGGTACAGGGATACTATATAATATTAAGAATTATTGGTATTAATACATATACTGTAGTTCTGGTTGGTACAGGGATACTATATAATATTGAGAATTACTGGTATTAATACATATACTGTAGTTCTGGTTGGTACAGGGATACTATATAATATTGAAAATTACAGGTATTAATACATATACTGTAATTCTGGTTGGTACGAGGATACTATATAATATTGAGAATTACTGGTATTAATACATATACTGTAGTTCTGGTTGGTGCGGGGATACTATATAATATTGAGAATTATTGGTATTAATACATATACTGTAGTTCTGGTTGGTACAGGGATACTATATAATGAGAATTACTGGTATTAATACATATACTGTAGTTCTGGTTGGTACAGGGATACTATATAATATTGAGAATTACTGATATTAATACATATACTGTAGTTCTGGTTGGTACAGGGATACTATATAATATTGAGTATTTATTAGTAATACTCAATATTATATAGTATCCCTGTACCAACCAGAACTACAGTATATGTATTAATATCAGTAATTCCCCATATTATATAGTATCCCCGTACTAACCAGAACTAAAGTATATGTATTAATATTATTAATACATAGGTTTGCAGAAAACCCTAATCTGTTTCTGATTGGTAAATTTTTAATGCTTGGTTTACATGCTTTGCATTAACCAATCAGATTTTCCATAATGTTCCATACTCCCCAGTCATAAGGATTGCAGGCTGGATTTAGGGCACTGCTTCCATAAGCTGAGTTAAATTGCTCTCTTCCAGGTGCCCCTGCTATTAAAGTCAATTGGGTGGCGTTTCCCCTCACAACACAGCTGATTGCATTTAGCAAAGAGAACAGCAGAGGAGGCAGTCGTTAGTACTGGTATGACTCATAGTTCTATATGGACAGCCTACTTGCAATGTCCAGCACTGGGCAATTGTGGCTAGGAGGATTTGGCCCTGATCCCAAAGTCCTGAATGAACTCCAAAGCTTTTGTAATGGATGATAAATTTTTAGCAAAAAACCTTCTGTTCTATAATTTGATCTATAGTATATTATCTACCTATTATTATTTCATCTATCGTATATTATTTAATATACGATTGTATTAATTGTATTGATTGTAGTACTTTCGTTACCGACTTTAAACCCTTACCTGCGGCAGTTACGTGGGTATGGTAAAAGACACACACACACAGCCTCCACAAGCTTTTCGACGTTGACTTTTTGGATCAATGGTGGCTCTAGGAAAGTCTCCTTGGCAGTGCTTGGATTACAGGCAGTGTCTCCTTAATATGATGTGAGTAGGGTGTGCACTCTTGGTCATCGGTGTAAATTGTAATACACCCAGTGGGAATGTTCTATGCACAAACTGTGTAAAACTTAATAACTCTCAATATAAAATAACACATCCCATAAGTTGGTCATTAGTATTCTAATTGTATTGATCCAGTGTGCCATTTCATCCATATGGAAAGATATAGAAAAATCAATCCATGTTATTGGAAGGCATTTGTTTGGCTTTATCCATGTTGAGTATCTTTAGAAATCCCTTCTGTGTAACTGGTCACATCTGTTCAAGGTAAAAGAGTTTCTTCATATTTATTATATTTTCCTTTATACATCTGCCCCTTCTGTGTTTCCCGGCTTGTCTTGTTAAGAGTAAAATGGCAGAAAATATCATCACACTTGTCATTTATAGCAGTGTAAAATAGCTACCGCATCAGTGTCACAGCACAGGAGATGAATGGAAGGTTTCCCTTGACTGCAGCTCTTAATGTGCCCCAACATAGAAGTATATTAAAGGTCACCAACCTACACTGTGATAAAGACATCAGTGAAAATCTGCCATTCTAACCTAAAGGACCATTCTAGCCAGGGTTTACTTATAACAGTGAAGTCCAAACTGTGGCCTTGAATCTGCAGGGTCACAGGTTGGACACAAATGATTTTGTAAGAACAATTTGTAACACAGTCTGAAAAAGTTTGAGAGCCACTGCTGTAATGGGCCATATAATAAACTCTCTAATGTTCACCAGTAGAACACTGTAGAGGACTCTAGGGCATCCTTTTGTAAATTAGAAGAAAATATATTTTTTCTAAAACTAAAAAATATTGAAAATATTTAATATTGAAAGTATATTAATACGTTCTGTATAGATATATTTGGTGAACTGCTTAAGAAAGAGCACTTGTTTCGAAAAAATTCGAAAATTTGAAAATCCACAAGGAGACCCAGTAAAATGGAAAATATTCTCGAAATTACGAGATTTCTCGTATTTTCGAAAATTTTCGAAATTACGGGTTTCGCGTATTTTCAAAAATACAAGAATTCTCGTAATTTCGAAAACGGATTTTTCAAAAATACGAGTAATCCTCATAATTTCGAAAATTTTCGAAAATACGTATTTACAAAAATAAGAGACATCCTCGTATTTTAAAATTTTTTCGAAAATACGTATTCTCGAAAATACGAGGAATCTCATAATTTCGGAAATTTTCGAAAATACGAGAAATCCGCGGTTCGGAAGTTCGGAAGGCGGAAAATTCAGAAAAATCCGCCGTTTGCGAACGGGATAAATCCGCGGCGGATCCGGGTTCGGATCCGTGAACCGGCTATCCCTACTCGAAACATGTCGTGTGAGTAATAAAGTTGCCATTAGCAGCTATACTGCTGGTCCCCTGTGTGTTACCTCTATCATGTTTTATAGTTTGAGCTACTTTCATGCATCAAGTGGATGGATGCATAAGTAGAGGTAGCCATATCAGCCATTAATTTTGCTGTGGACTACTTATATTTTGGTGAACTGCTTCTTTATGCGGCAATATGCATAGTATAGTTATAGTTTTAGTCTCTTTCAGGGTTATTCAATAAAAGGTTTTCAGGGAGATTCAATAAAAGTTCTTATCGTTTAAAATGGTGCTAATTTTGCCCCAACCAATCAGAACTTATGTAACATTTGAAAGCTAATATCTGATTGGTTGGGGCAAAATTAGCACCATTTTAAACAATAAGAACTTTTATTGAATAACCCCCTTTATTGTTATATCTGTTGTATTCAATTAGATCAACTGGACTTGAAATGTAGTTCTTGAAGACGTTTCGCTAGTCATCCGACTGGCTTTCTCAATTCAGAATGACTTGTACAAGAATCTGTGGCAATTATGTACCCTGGAAAATCCCAATTAGCATATCACAGCCAGGTGTTAAGGGTGTGATTAGATAGTGGCTAAGAGGTGTTATAGGAACGCCCAGAGTAAGGTGTTAAAACAGCATTGTATATGGCATATATATATTGTTAAAAATGGTGCTAATTTTTACCCAACCAATCACATGTTAGCTTTCAAACATTAAATAAGATCTGATTGGTTGAGGCAAAATTAGCACCATTTTAAACGATCAGAACTTTTATTGAATCTCCCGGATGATGGAAGATCTCTTCAGGGTAGCACTGGGACTTCCTTTTCAATAGATTGGGTGACTGAATGGAGCATTCTCTGCTATTAAAAGTACAACCATTGATCCTCATTTTATTGTCAAAGTCCATATCATTCTGATATTTTATATTTTAGCAAGTTTAAAGTGTCCTAAGTGCACATACAAGTTCTCCTTGATACTGCCAACTTGATGGAGGTTTGACAGTCTTTTTTTTAATTTTTTACTATAAACAAGACAGGGTAGATTAATGAATCAATGAAATCACCTAAAATGACTGCACTGAGCCTTTGTTTATAAATGGGTGAAGATTTATTTTAAATGATTTTCCTGTGCAGTACACAGATCAGACTTGAAGCCCCAATCTCCCAATGCTATGAATAATATAGAGACATGGTCCTTGTTTTTGACTGCTTATATTTGAACAGTAAACTTGAGTGACATTTCATGTCCCAGTTGTATCTCGGCAGCTGACATAAATTTTTATCCCAGAAGAAACATGAAGTCAAAAGTGCAATCCGCTAGGCCTTAAAGTAACTGTTTTATTGATATTTTTTTTATGTTTCGTGTTTTTTTATTGTCACCTGAAATGATGAATTTGTCTACATCTTTTACCTTTTAATAATAACTGGAAACTCACCGAACCTTGCAGTAAAGGTTCCTGCTTTATGTTATTTTATCACGCATTCTTTGTATTTCTCCAGTTTTCTGCTTTGTTTCAAGATGCCCAACTCCCTACGAGATTTTTTGATCGTTTTACCTGCTGCTATGCTGCCTTCATTTCCCTGTGCTATTAACCATTTACAGGATAGGTTTTTAAATATTCTATTGACTGGTTCACTAATGGCCCTAAGGTACCGGTTAACATAGGGACTCTTAAGGCCATTATATCATATTATCTACTCCAATATATGTTCCTGCAGCTCCAGATTTCTTGCTCTGGTTTTGTTATTGGTCTGTAAAACTGTAAAACCCTTTAACAATGTAACTCACGATATGTAATATAAGATAGTGATCATGCACTCGCATGAGCTTTATGTAGCATGTCTGGGTGCTAATTAATAAAGACTTGGTAAAAAATTAATCATTGGAACATCTGATTACCCCATTTTATAATGTGCTGTTTTAAGGTACAAAAGGACCCCATCCAGGTACCTGGTTGGTCAATAGCAGCAGGTATAGATTCTGTGTTTGCCGCTTGCAGGGTAGAGTCATTGCGCCCATTGTCAAGTGCATTAAGTTGTACATGTCCAACCCTAAGACTAAAATTTAACCCATTACTGGCCCCACTGTGTAGTTTAAAAAGATCATTACCTTACTCCTCTGCTCCTTATGGTTCTCCTGCAGTGCTTGTCCAAAGTCCAGAAAACTAAAGAGTAGGAGCTGTCTTCCTGTGAAAAGGTTTCTGCCTTCTCCTTGTCCTCCAGGAGGCAATGTGACATGCGCAGGGGAGCCCTCACCCCCCCTCACCCCCACCCTCTGGATCCCTCCATGCCTGCCTCACCCCTAGCTATAAGTGTTTTTCTTTCGCAGTGTAGGGCAATTGCATTAGGAGAGACCATTTAACTGGTCAAATCAAGCATCTCCCAACATAGATTCAGTGTTACAGCAAAATACACCAGATTGCCATTCCAAACCATTTTACATTCAAGAGCCAATCAGATACTCAATTAAAATGCATGTTATTGGAATCAGTACCAATTCCTTCCAGTGAGGAAGGCATACTATTGAAACAAAGGGAGATATGGCATATTCATCAATTAGGACCCTGTCCTCTGGACAGTAAATAGGATTACAAACTGTGTGTAGTTGTGTAATTGAAATGTAGTCCAGATCTATTGCCTACATTTTGCAGTAATAGTAGACACAGTATAGGGTTAAAGTGGAAATGGAATAGGTCACTTCCTGTCATGCTCTGTTATAACTAATTTATCTTCTAGCTTCATAAAGTGTTTCCAATACATTTTTTTCTTATTAAATAAACCCTAACTGTGTTTTACATAGCTGGTCTCACCACGAATCTTGGGGATTTGTACTCAAAGTATGACCATGTTCAGTTAAAGGAAGTCATCCTCTAAGGAACAGAGCAGGGCTTACCTTGAAGAAGTAGCTGTGCTTAATACAATCCATTCAGGTGGCTAAATTGGCAAGTCCACCCATAAATGGAAATTGTACATACAGCTGCAGGACCCTCCAAACCCCACTTCCGTTTTACTTAACTCTTCTAAAGATGCAGCTAAAGAAATTTACAAGACCTGGTACCTTGCCGCTCTGCTGCACCTCCCCTGTCTGTTTCCTGGTCGCCTGGGGCTTGTATTGTAGGAAACATTGCAATGCATTTCTTGTGCATTGCAGTGGACCTAAGCTATAGCGTGTGTGTGTGTGTCTGTTTGTGTACGTTTGTGTGTGTGTGTTTGTGTGTGTGTTTTTGTGTGTGTGTGTGTGTGTGTGTGTGTGTATCCACAGGTGATTAATTATCCTGACGATGGTCCCTGCATGGATTGAAAGGCGTAGACACATGGTTTAAATAACTATTCTATACTATTTCATCTTCCTTTTATTTACCTATATAACCATCTACTATTGCAATTACAAACTAAGTGGAAACAGCAAAGCCATCTGGGGTATAATCAAAGGAAACCACTACACCTTATATGAGCATATTAAACTCAGTCATTATTGTTACAGTCGCCATTTTGTCTACAGTTTACTTGTCTCGACTGAAAGTTTTCCAGCAAACTTTATCCTTTATAAGGGATATACAGGTATGATAAGGCTTTGTCTATGGTTTTTCAGTTTAGTTCATATTTTGTCTTGAGTAACGCGGGTTGACACAAGTGACATAGGTTCAGTATCTTTCTTTATGTGATTTGTTATTTTGTGATGTTCATAAGCAATTTTCTTATAATACATTTTTTGCCTATCAATAAAAGAATAATACAAATAATAAATAACAAAGGCACCAAGAGGCTTTTTAAACACTGAATAAAATGTTTTTGTTCTCCTTGATTTCAATTCATGCAGAATAGCTACTGCGTAGGCCCCTATAGTTTCATTGTCTCCATTAAACAATTCTTTTTATTATTTCTCCTTAATGTAATGCCTTGGACTTTCAAATGTTGGCATCTGTTGCCCAATATTTCTAGCTTGCAGTTTAGCTGGTATGCTAAGCTTCCTAATGTGTAATTGTTCAACAGTTTTATGTCAATTTGTGAACCAGCAAAAACAAAGAATACAAATGAGAAGCCAATTATAACACATAACAGAGTAAAAAATATAAAAATGATCAAATTAAAGCACATTTGGCTTGATCCCAGAAGTTTGTTTTATAATGGATTAGTATTAGAAAGAGTAGACGGTAAGGAGATCTGTTTGTACAGTACATGGGGACATTGACTCTAAAAAGGAATGATTACCAACAGATTCTTGTACAAGTCATTCTGAATTGAGAGATACAGTCGGGTGATTAGTGAAAAGTCTTCAAGAACTAAACTTCAAGTCCAGTTGATCTAACTGAATCCCACTGATATACCATGACCTGGATAAAAAAAAAAAAAAAAGCGGGATACTTTATAATATTGGAGAAATTATATACTGTAATTAATACTTATACGTAGTTACTGTTGGTACAGGCATACTATATATATTGAGAATAACTGGTATTAACATATTACGTGTTCTGGTTGGCTACAGGGATACTATATATATTAAAATTATTGGTGATTAATAAAGTACTGTAGTTCTTGTGTGGTCAGGATACTATATAATATTGAGAATTACTGGATAATTAAGACTATCTTAGTTCTGGTGTGTACAGGGATACATATATATATTGAAAGTTACGGTATTAATACATATACTGTAATTCTGTGTACGGGCAGGTACTATATAATGATTGGAATTACTGGTATTAATCCATATACTGTAGTTCTGGTTGGTGCGGGATACTATATAATATTAAGGAATTATGGTATTAATCACATATACTGTAGTTCTGGTTGTACAAGGGAACTATTATAATGAGAATTACGGTATTTACATATACTGTAGTTCTGGTTGGTACCAGGGATACTTTATTAATACTTGAGAAGTGGACTGTAAATATTAATACATATCTTAGTTCTGGTTGGTACAGGGATACTATATAATATTGAGTATTTATTAGTAATACTCAATATTATATAGTATCCCTGTACCCACCGAAACTACAGTATATGTATTAAATCAGTCAATCCCCATATTATATGATTCCCTACAACCAGACTAAGTATATGTATTAATATATTAAATACATAGGTTTGCAGAAACCCTAATCTTTTCTGATTGGTACATTTTTAATGCTTTTAATTTACTGCTTTTGCATAACCAATCAGATTTTCCATAATGTTCCATACTCCCCAGTCATAAGGATTGCAGGCTGATTTAGGGCACTGCTTCCATAAGCTGAGTTAAATTGCTCTCTTCCAGGTGCCCCTGCTATTAAAGTCAAGGGGGTGTGGCGTTTCCCCCTCACAACACAGCTGATTGCATTTTAGCAAGGAGAACGCAAGGGCAGTCGTTAGTACTGGTATGACTCAGTTGTCTTATGGGACAGCCTACTTGCATGTCTCAGCACTGGGCATTGTGGCAGGAGGTGAGTTTCCTGATCCCAAAGTCCTGATGACTCCAAACTTTTGTAATGGTGTATAAATTTTAGCAAAAAACCTCTTTTCTATAATTTGGTGATCTAAGTATATTATCATACCTATTATTATTTCATCTATCGTATATTATTTAATATACGATTGTATTAATTGTATTGATTGTAGTACTTTCGTTACCGACTTTAAACCCTTACCTGCGGCAGTTACGTGGGTAGGGTAAAAGACCACACACAGCCACCTCCACACTTTTCGACTTTGACTTTTTGGATCAATGGTGGCTCTAGGAAAGATCGCCTTGGCATGCTTGGATTACAGGGCAGTGTCTCCTTAATATGAGTGAGTAGGGTGTTCACTCTTTGGTCATCGTTGTAAATTGTAATCACCAGTGGGGAATGTTCTATGCACAAACTGTGTAAAAACTTATAACTCTCAATATAGATAACACATCCCAGAAGTGGTCAGTAGTATTTAATTGTATTGATCAGTGTAGCCATTAATCATCCTATGGAAAGATATAAAAAATCAATCCAGTTATTGGAAGGCATTTGTTGTGCTTTATCCATGTTGAGTATCTTTAGAAATCCTTCGGTGTAACTGGTCACATCTGTTCAAGGTAAAAGAGTTTCTTCATATTTATTATATTTCCTGATACATCTGCCCCTTCTGTGTTTCCGCTTGTTTTTGTTTAAGAGTAAAATGCAGAAAATATCATCACAGCTTGTCATTTATAGCATGTAAAAGCTACCACCGCATCAGTTCACAGCACACAGAGAGGAATGGAAGGTTTTCCCTTGACTGCAGCTCGTTAATTGCCCCACATAGATATATGTTAAAGGTCACAACCTACACTGTGATAAAGACTCAGTGAAAATCTCCATTCTAACCTAAGGACATTCTAGCCAGGTTTACCTTATACAGTGAAGTCACAAACTGTGGCCTTGAATCTGCAGGGTCACAGGTTGGACACAATGAATTTGTAAGAAACAAATTTGTAACACAGTCTGAAAAAAGTTGAGAGCCACTGCTGTAATGGGCCATATAATAAACTCTCTAATGTTCACCAGTAGAACACTGTAGAGGACTCTAGGGCAAAATCACTTGTGGGGTTGTAATAAGGAAAGAAACATGTACTTTTGTGTGATCTGTTCTAAACTGAAAAATGAAAATGTGGGGTAATATTGAAGTATATACACGTCTTCGGTGTCTAGATATTGTGTTTTGGTGAACTGAAAAACATGTGCAGGTAGGAGCCCTTTTGTTTGCGTAAATATAAATGTCGAAACAATTTGAAAATCACAAGGAGACCCATAGTAAATCTGGAAAAATTGAAAAGCTCGAAATTACGAGATTTGGTTCGTCGGACTATTTTCGAAACTTTTCGAAACGGTTAAACCGGTATTTTCAAACAGACTCGTAATTATCGAAAAGGGGGCGATTCAAAATAATCCAGTATTCACAACTGGAATTCAGTAAAATCAAAAACATAATACGATATATCGAAAATTAACGCAATAACATAATTGACAAAAATAAGAGACATCACTCGTGTTTTAAAAAATTTGGTTTCGAACTAATCGAATTCTTTCAAACAACAAAATCCGCGTGACGGGGAAAATATCGGTGCGAGGTTTGAAATAAAATTACCGAAACATACAGAATCCGCCGAGTTCTGAGGACAAGGAAAATCAGAAAATCTCGCCGTTGCGGGATAAACCGCGCATCCGGTTCTATCCCGTGAACCGCATACCCTACTCGAGAACATTTCGTTTATGTAATACAAATGTTGCCATATATCGCGATCTAATACGGCTGGCCCTGGGTTGTTACCTCTATCATGTTTTTAATGTTTGAAACTACTTTCAATTCAATGCATCAAGTGATGGATGCATAAGTAGATGTTAGCCGATATCAGCCATTAATTTTGCTTGGACTAATTTATATTTTGGTGAACTGCTTCATTTAGGTAGCGGCAATAATGCATAGTACATCAGTCATAGTTGGTAGTCTCTTCAACATGGTGTTATTCATAATAAAGAGGTTTTCTCAGGAGAATTCATACAAAGTCCTTATCGTGGGATTAAATGGTGCTATTTTCGCCACCAACCAAATCAGAAAACTTATTAACATTTGAAAACAAGCTAGGACTGCTCTGGAATTGGATGCAGGTTTGGCAAAATATAGCACCATTTTAAAACAATAAAGACCATTGTTACTTGAATACCCCCATTATTCGTATAAAGTCGTGGATAGCATCAATTAGATCAAATACATAGGCAAACATGAAAATAAGAGTCTTGAATGACAGTTGGGTTGCGGCATTACAAGTGGTGAGGTAGCGGCAGAGCTGGAGCGGGACTTTGCTCAGTCGAATGACTGTGACAGAGCGTGTGCCAAATTATGTAACCACTCGTAAAATCCCCAATTAGCATATCACCAGAGGGCCAGCGTGTTTGAAGGTGTGAATAGATGTCTGGGGGTATAGCGTTTATAAGCCAGGAAAGCCCCAGAGTAAGGTGTGTAAAAGACCGCAATGTGAAGGCATATAATAGATTGTTTAACATGGGTGCTAACAGTTTTACCCGAACCATCTACAGATTAGCTCAATTAACTATTAAGTAACATCTCGAATTGGACATTGATAGAAACGGCAAAATTGCACCATTTAAAACACGTATCAACTTGTTTAATTGATCTCCCGGATGATGGAAGATCTCTTCAGGGTATCACTGGGACTATCCTTTTCAATAGATTGGGTGCTGAATGGAGCATTCTCTCGCTATTAAAAAGTACAACCATTGGATCCTCATTTTATTGTCAAAGTCCATATCATCTGATATTTTTATATTTTAGACAATTTAAGTGTCCTAAGTGCACATACAAGTTCTCCTTGATACTACTGCCACACTTGATGGAGGTTTGACAGTCTTTTTTTTAATTTTTTACTATAAAACAAGACAGGGGTAGATTAATAAAGTCATGAAAATACACCTCAAAATGAACGCACTGAGCGCTTTGTTTATAAACTGGGTAAGATTTATTTAAAATTTTCCTTGGCAGTACACAAGATCACAACTTGAAGCCGCCACATCTCCCGAATGCTATGAATAATATACAGATGTCCTTTGTTTTGACTGCTATATTTTGAACAGTAAACTTGAGTGACATTTCACTGTCCCAGTTGGTCTCGGCAGCTGACATAAATTTTTATTCCCAGAAGAACATGAAGTCAAAGTGCAATCCGCTATGCCTTAATAACTGTTTTATTGATATTTTTTTTATTTTCGTGTTTTTTTATTGTCACCATGAAATGATGATTTTCCTACATCTTTTACCTTTATAATAATACTGGAAACTCACCGAACCTTGCAGTAAGGTTGCCTTTATTTTTTTTTATCACGCATTTCTTGTATTTCTCCATTTTTCTGCTTTTTGTTCAGATGCCCAACTCCCTACGAGATTTTTTGGTGTGAGTCGTTTTTAAAACACCTGCTGCGAGATGCTGCTTCTTCCCTGTTGCTATTAACATTTACAGGATAGGTTTTTTTAAATTTCTATTGACTGTGTCCCTAATGGCCCTAAGGTACCGGTTAACATTAGGGACTCGTTAAGGCCATAATTCACATTATTCTACTCCAATATATCCTGCAGCTTCCAGATTTCTTGCTCTGGTTTTTTGTTATTGGTCTGTAAAACTGTAAAACCCTTTAACAATGTACTCACGTAATGTAATATAAGATAGTGATCATGCACGCGCATGAGCTTTTATGTAGCATGGTCACGGGATACTATATAATATTTGAGTATTACTGATATTAATAACATATACTGTAGTTCTGGTTGGTACAGGAAGATACTATATAATGTTGAGAATTACTGGTATTAATACATATACTGTAGTTCTGGTTGTACAGGAATACTAATAATGTTGAGAATTACTGTATTAATACATTACTGTAGTTTCTGGTTTGATAAAGGAATACTATATAATATTGAGTAGTACTGATATTAATACCAACTACTGTGTTTCTGGGTTTCCAGGGATACTTTCCAAATGCCATTTGTTTGTTAGGAAAGAATCCCCCCTCAATTTTTAGCTGTGTTTTTTTATTTTGAATTCCTCTGAATACTTTATGGCAGTTTAAAGAGGAGGGTGAAAGGTTGGACTAGATGGCTGAATGTCTTTATTTAACCTCAGTTAATATGTTACTATTTAACCAATATTAACTTTTTTTTTTTGATTGCCAAAGGTAATCCAAGGTTAGACCAAGACTTTCGTTTGCCGCACCCTCCAAAAATAATACTTACCGTATGTATATATACTTATATATGTGGGGTCTTCTCCATATAAATATGTCAATTTGTTGAGATTATGAGCCCTATTTCATTGTCAATCATTTGCTGACACCAGGATGTTCTATGATTTACCACCGGAGCAAAGTTTTTCCAATTTATTTATTTGTGTAGTGCGGCAATGATACATTTTTAAAAAGTTAATTCTTTGTACAATTTGTTCATTATGGTCTTTTCTTTTGGCTATAAGATGCTCTCTGGTTCATCTCAGACCGGAACAATATGGTAAAACATTTGGGCACAAAGATACAGACCACACCATAGCCCAGCTGGACACAGAACAGCAAAGACCTCCATTGCATTAGTGTAATTCCTTGGGCACTGAGATAGGCCGGGATAAAGGACACCCAGACACTGAGGAAAGCCAACATACTGAATGTGATCAATTTGGCTTCATTGAAACTATCAGGGGAGTCTCCTACAAAGAAGGCAACAATGAAACTGATGGTAGCTAAGAGGCCAAGGTATCCCAGCATGCACCAGAAAGCAGTAGGTGATCCCTCATTACAATTAATTATGATGAATCCAGGTTTTGTTTTAAGTATCAAGTTCAGTGAAAGGTGGATAGAACATAAGCCAAATCATACACACAAATAACTG
Organism: Hymenochirus boettgeri; assembly: GCA_019447015.1. Lineage (NCBI taxonomy): Eukaryota > Metazoa > Chordata > Amphibia > Anura > Pipidae > Hymenochirus > Hymenochirus boettgeri. Next base: position 272,982,319 of record CM033471.1, read on the forward strand.
ATAGAGACACAAACACAATAAGAGAATAAGACACCTTATCTCCAGTCAGCTTTATTAACCTACTGCCTGGCTTTGTTGCATTAAAGGCAATGACAACATTTATGGTTTTAGCCAGAACACAGGAGATGCAGAGAGTAAAAACCATCCCAAATGCCACCTGACGTAGGAGACACCTTTCATAGTGAGGGTAACCAATGAAACCCAAAAACAAGGAAGCAAAAAACAGGGAAAGGAGAAGAAGACAGCTAAGAGAATAGTTATTGGCTCGGACAATTGGTGTTTGTTTTGTATTGAATAAAAATGGCTAAAATAACAATGGCACCAAAGAAGAGGGAATGGTAATGGAGACAAAGCTGTAACCCAAAGGTTCTTGATAGGAGAGGAACTCAACAGGTCTTGGTAAACATCTGTCCTGTTGCAGATTGGGCCAAAAGTCTTTTTTTGCATATATTACATTCAACTGCATCTGTAGAACAAAACTTATTAAGGAACTTTTTATGTCTTGGTACTATGTAATATTGTAATATATATACATATGTATATATATAGAAACTGTGAAGGTCCTCTGCACAACCCTACACGTAATCAGTCACCCCCGTGCCTCCGAAAGGATACAAACAAGTCGGGAGTCGAGCACACTTGGGATTTCTTTCAACTGTGGTAATTTATTTCAGTGGTAAACACAATCAACGCGTTTTGGCCATATTGGAACCGGCCGTCGTCAGGATCCTGAAAAAAATCCCACGTGTGCTCCGACTCCACTGACTTATATATAATAAGTAAGTAACGGAGCATCATCATCTGGAATTTTTTTTATAATTTTTATTCACATAACTTTGATCACGTATCTGTTTTGATACGTGATTAAGGTTTGTGGGAATAAAAAATATATTTATATATCAAATATTAACCAAAGCGGAGCAGCACTCCTTGTTCCAATAACCCAGCTGCCCAGGTGCTTCCGTAAAGTATATAATGCATATAATGCGGGATACAAAAACATGTTTTTGCGAACTGCCCGACACAGGGTTGAACGCGTCGACACGTGTGTACAATAAAATTGCTGTTTGGAAGAATCCCAGGAGTGCTCCGGTTCTTGGGTTAAGTAATGTGATATTTTATAATAGTTTAGCACACCATTCCGTATAAATCCTTTAGTGCCCGGGTGTCCACTCCAAATAGCATAACACTCCAAGGCAAAACAGGCACTCACGGGACTTGAATATAAAATATAACATTTATATGTCATTTAAAAATATCGACGCGTTTCAGCTCTACGCAAGCTGTCATCGGGATGCAAACCCCACACGTGGGTTATATGGTCCCCACACTATCTCCAGTCAGCTTTATTAACCTACTGCCTGGCTTGTGTTGCATTAAAGGCAATGACAACATTTTGGTTTTAGCCAGAACACAGGAGATGCAAGAGAGTAAAAACCATCCCAATGCCACCTGACGTAGGAGACAACCTTTCATAGTGAGGTAACCAATGAACCCAAAGAACAAAGGAAGCAAAAAAACAGGGAAAGGAGAAGAACCAGCTAAGAGAATAGTTATTGGCTCGGACAATTGGTGTTGTTTGTATTGAATAAAAATGGCTAAAATAACAAATGGCACCAAGAGAGGGGAATGGTAATGGAGACAAAGCTGTACCCCAAAGGTTCTTGATAGGAAGGACTCAACAGGTCTTGGTAAACATCTGTCCTGTTGCAGATTGGCCCAAAAGTCTTTTTTGCATATATACATTCAACTCATCTGTAGAACAAAACTTATTAAGGAACTTTTTATGTCTTGGACTATGTATATTGTAATATATATACATATGTATATATATAGAAACTGTGAAGTTCCTCTGCACAACCCTACACAACGTATCAGTCACCCCGTGTGCCTCCCGAAAGGATACAAACAAGTCAGTGGAGTCGGAGAACACGTGGGATTTCTTTCAACTGTGGTAATTTATTTCAGTGGTAAACACAATCAACGCGTTTTGGCCATATTGGGAACCGCCCGTCGTCAGGATCCTAAGAAATCCCACGTGTGCTCCGACTCCACTGACTTATATATAATAAGTGTAACGGAGCATCTCATCTGGAATTTTTTTATAATTTTATTTCACATAAACTTTGATCACGTATCTGTTTTATAGTGATTAAGGTTGTGGGAATAAAAAAAAATATTTATATATCAAATATTAACCAAAGCGGAGCAGCACTCCTTGTTCCAATAACCCAGCTGCCCAGGTGCTTTCGTAAAGTATATAATGCATATAAATGCGGTGTATAAAAAACATGTTTTGCGAACTGCCGACACAGGGTTGAAACGCGTCGACACGTGTGTACAATAAAATTGCTGTTTGGAAGAATCCCAGGAGTGCTCCGGTTCTTGGGTTAAGTAATGTGATATTTATATATAAAGTTAGCACACCATCCGTATAAATCCCTTTAGTGCCCGGGTGTCACTCCAAATAGCATAAACAGTCCAAGGCAAAACAGGCACTCACGGGACTTGAATATAAATAACATTTATTATGTCTTTAAAAAGTATCGACGCGTTTCAGCTCTACGCGAGCTGTCATCGGGATGCAAAGCCCCACACGTGGGTTATATGGTGCTTTGCCCATGTGGGTTGTTTTATGTGAGGAAAACGGACTTTATGCTTAGGACTAGAATAGACGGTCATAGGTCTGCTATAAAAACAGCCTTCCATGATAATAAGACTTAGAGATGTCCGAACTTCGCAAAATCCGGTCTGCTTGAGGATCCGCGAATTTTCGAAAATTTTCGAAAATACGAAAAATCCGCGGTTCGTAATTTTGGAAGGCGGAAAATCCGGAAAATCTGCAGTTCGGCGAACGGGATAAATCCGCGGCGATCCGGGTTCAGATCGCGAACCGGCCATCCCTAATAAGACTCTAAAACCAGTGCCAAACATTTTTAGTATTGGGACACTCAATTATCTGATTTCAGATTCTGGGCTATTGATCATGTACCAAGTCAAGACTGTGAGGCAACAGATCAAAAAGTGCTTCTGCAAAGGGAACATTTTGTTCCGGACTTTGGATAAAGTAGCCCCAAAAGGGCTAATGAAAATTGCCTTTTCAGATGTTTCTCCAAGAAAGATAACCTGTATTTGCTCATCCTCTGGGAACACTTCTATTTATTGATCCTTTAGACTTATGTCTATGTGTTACGTAATTTTGCTTGTTTTAGATCTTTCCTTGCCAATTTATAAGACTTTTAAGAGTTTTTATAACTTCCTCCACTAATTGGCTCTTCACAACTTTTTAACAATATATAGTTTTTAGTTCACTTGTCACTTTATTACAGGGACCAGACCCTGTGTAGTATCAGCCTTTATTATTAGTGCACTTTATGGGATTTTTAAAGTTTTATAGTCTTTTAACACACAAAATGTTTTCACTAGTAATGTTTTTTTACATTGGAGTGTTTTATGGGAAGGACATTGTATGTTGTGGTTTAAAACACTTTGTTGTTTGTTGACTCCGCCCACGGAAATTAGTCACAGGGGCGTATCACTTCTCCTCTATAAGAGGTTGTTGCACTTGTAACTGTGTGTAGGCTTGAAAAGGTCCAAGACCAGGGACCAAAACGTTTCTGTTTGATGTGATGTGAAAAAACCCATTTGTGTGCAGACCAAGGAGTGTCCTGAATTCATTATCTATCTTCTATCTATCTATCTATCTATATCTATCTATCTATCTATCTAACTCTAACTATCTATCATCTATCTATCTATCTAACTCTATCTATCTAACTCTATCTATCTATCATCTATCTATCTATCGATCTATCTATCTATCTATCTATCTATCTATATCTATCTTTCTATCTATCTTATCTATCTATCTATCTACTACTATCTCTATCTATCTATCTATCCTATCTATTCTACTCTATCTATCTCTATCTATCTATCTATCTATCTATCTATCTATCTACTCTATCTAATCTATCTATCTAATCTATCTAATCTATCTATCTATCTCATCTATCTATCTATCTATCTATCTCATCTATCTATCTATCTATCTATCTAATCTATCTATCTATCTATCCTATCTATCTATCTATCTATCTATCTCTCTATCTATCTATCTATCTTCATATCTATCTATCTATCTATCTATCTTATCTATCTATCTATCATCTATCTCTCTCTATCTAATCTATCTATCTATCTAGCTATCTAATCTATCTATCTATCTATCTATTATCTATCATTATCTATCTATCTAATCTATCTATCTATCTATCTATCTATCTTTCATCTATCTATCTATCATCCATATATTACAATATACAATACCTGTTTGGTTTTGAAATTTGTCCCCTGGGGACACGGGACCATTCATAGCAGCAAGGGGGGGTTCCTGTATTATCAACTTTTTGGAATCCAGGTGGACAGTTTGTATTGCACTTGAAGCGGAGGAACCCTAGGAAAACCAAACAGGAATTATATATGCAGTTTCTAAGATTTCTGGTCATCCACATTAAAGGAATAACATGATCCATAAATGCTTGTGAAGGTTCTCATTCATCTAGGTCATGGTATATCTGTTGAACGCCAGTTGGATGACTGGCAAAACATCTTTAAGGGTAACTGCGGTCTCAAATTCTTCAAACTTGTAGAATTCTATAAAAAATCCTTCCATCACACCTCTCAGATAAAACCTAAATCACTCTCTAGATAAAATTTGTAAGAAGTTATTGCTGCAAAGTTCAGCAATGTTTACTTCCTGTTGAAACTCTTCTGATTTTAAGCATGTGAACCACCTTGTAGTCATTGATCTAGCCTATGTCTGCATTAATAGGCTCCCCTTTTCTCAACTGTCAATTTTTTGTACCAACCAGAACTACAGTATATGTATTAATACCAGTAATTCTCAATATTATATAGCATCCCTTTATCAACCAGAACTACAGTATATGTATTAATACCAGTAATATTCAAAATTATATAGGATCCCTGGAACAACCAGAACTACAGTATATGTATTGATACCAGTAATTCTCGATATTATATAGTATCCCTGTACCAACCAGAACTACATTATATGTATTAATACCAGTAATTCTCAATATTATATAATATTCCCTGTACCAACCAGAACTACGGTATATCAGAAATTTCCAATATTATATAGTATTCCTGTACCAACCAGAACTACAGTATATGTATTAATACCAGTAATTCTCAATATTATATAGTATCCCCATATCTTCCAGAACTACAGTATATGTATTAATACCAGTAATTCTCAATATTATATAGTATCCCTGTACCAACCAGAACTACAGTATATGTATTAACCCCAGCAATTCTCAATATTATGTAGTATCCCTGTACCAACCAGAACTACAGTATATGTATTAATGCCAGTAATCCTCAATATTATATAGTATCCCTGTACCAACCAGGACTACAGTATATGAGTAAGGCAATAGTAAAATGGTGATACTTAAATTGCTCCAGAGATTGTCAGCCTTATCCAAATTCTATGCACAAGATCCTTATTTATCAGGGGTGGGCCCTCCATATGTTGGAGGAAGGGTGTTGCTGAACAACCACTCTAGAAGAATGGTTTTCATTCTATGTATCCTTTTACAACTAGGGTGGCATAATATGTTGAAAATTAAGAATATGGCTTAGTTTATATTGTGTGATGTGTATACTAGATAGGATATGTTTTATACACTTTTTTTGCACATATTCCAAATGATTCATATGAAATAAATAGATAGGGAGTAAGGGAGAATAAAATGTTTCTTAAAGGGCATGTCCACCCCCAAAACTACAATTGTATATCTTATTGGCCATTATTCTAGCTTTAAAACAAGCCAACCCCCATTAAAATCTGTTCAGCCAATTTGAAGATACATACGTTTTTACAACATACTTTTTGCAGACCAGGAGCATCTCAACTGTAATCCAAGCTCTGTGACGTTACCCCAAGCTGTGCCTTCATCCTCCCTTTGCGCACCGCGGCTGACATCATGGAAAGCGCCGCAGGAACCAAGTATTGTTACAATTATTTTTTTCAAGAAATTATACAGCGTTTAGGTCTAGGCAGGGAGCATCTGTGATATACTAAAAGGATTTTAGGCTAGGTTGGAGGGGGACCAAGGATGGATCCGGATGGTGGGAGGGGAGGTGCGCAAAGGGAGGATGAAGGCACGGAAAAGCCACGGTTTGCGGTGACGACAGGAGCTTGGATTACAGTGAGCTGCTCCTGGTCTGCTGAAAAAACGTATGCATCTTCAAATTGGCTGAACAGGTTTTAATGGGGGTTGGCTTGTTTTAAAGCGAGAATACACAAGGTTACATGGGCTCAAACTCCATTAACAAGAATAAATGCTCTGCACCGTTAAAGGAAATCAAACATTCCATGTATCAGATTTGTTATTGGTCTAACTCTTACCCAGCAGTATCTGTGGCCCCGATGCCAAATGCCCCAAGCCCGTCGCAAGGCGAAAGCTATCCAAAATTCACAAATAGGAGACTGCATAAAGCCGGAACATAAGAGACAGGCACCGTAGAGCTATAATTAAAAATCCTTTATTACCTGGACGCATGATGCCTATGATTAAGGACAAGTGTGTCCGAAACGCGTAAGGCATCCAGGGAATAAAGGCTTTTTAATTATAGCTCTACAGTGCCTGTCTCTTATGTTCTTTTTGCAGACTCCTATTTGTGAATTTTGTTTTAAAGCTAGAATAATGGACAATAACATATAAAATTATGGTTTTAGGAGTGTACTTGCCCTGTGAGCTAATAAGTATCTATGCAAAATAAAAAAAGACCAGACCCTACTAGATCAGGTAGTTATAATCTACTAGATCAGGTAGTTATAATCTACTAGATCAGGTAGTTATAATGTGCTTAGAGAAAATAACAACAGGGGCTTGATGTAACATCATTAAAAGGGTTTGATTTTAAAGCTTAAGACGAGAATTTGCATTCAACTATAAGACACAACTAAGAGATAATCCAGTAACTAAGAGATAATCCAGTATCAACCCTACATCTCCAGAATTATCACACCATTTTCTATATCATCCTCCTTAATGGAAAGTTTTCTTATAGGGCCTAAATATTAAATTTAATTCATCCATAAAATGTATATCCAATTTAATTTCAGCCTTAATGAGCACAATCAACAATTAAACTGTCATGTGTGCCCTAAGGGGCAGAATACACATAGAACTCTACAGTATAAAACAAGCACATTACGTGATACTGACTTACTGTACACTGTGTTAGTCTAAAGTATAATTGAGTGGAGGTACAGTAATTTGTCATTAACAATGGCTGTAAGTAATTGGCAGAGAAGTTTTTGGCTGTTATTCTATATTATGTGGATTTTCTGTGCATTATTTATAGATGTCTGTGGTTATTCGGATCCTCATATTGGATGCAAACTGCCCAGTGGTACCATCACTGGCTATCAAAGTGATTTAGGAGATATTTTTGTAGGAGGGACTTTCATGATAGATTTAGACAGAGTATCCAGTAATGTTGATTTCAGTAAAAAACCTCCCGACGTACAATGTCAGATGTAAGTAGCATGTCCATTTGTTCTTTGTATTAATTTAATGGTTGGTTAAGATCATTATACATAAAATTAGATGAAATAGCCTATGATGTGAATGTTAGGAGGTAAGAGAATGTTTACTGTCACTAAAGAGGACAATGCTAATAACATGAAGAAGAAGATTTAGCACAGAAATATAAAAGTCAATAAAGGTCTTCTGTATTGGGCAAAATCAAGAATACCTATTATTGGGTAAAAAGATGGTGAGGTTTTAGTAAGAGAGCCGCAGATCTTGGAATCAAACTTAGATCTTTGTTAGCATTGGTGGTGATGATACGTATATGTGAGATTAGGGAAAACTAAAGTTATAAGAACACAAATGGAATATATATGAAGAAGAGATGTAGACATAAATGTTACCCCTAGGAAAGATCAGTAGCAGAAGAAGAGAAATTGAGTGGTAAAACAGAATTATGAAGTCCCTATTTTTAATAAAGTTAGAATTATTGACTACATTGTATTCAGATACTTTAAATTGTGAACATTGAAGAAAAATTTCAATAGTAGTATAAGGTTATTACTTGTGATGGTGACAAAAATAAAAATTCTACTCTTCCATTCCATTCAATAGGCACATTAGTGCAGTACTATAGAGGTTGGAACATGTATAATGGATAATTAAATTGTTGTGTGTACTTTACAACTAAGATTGGCACTTTAATGTGTTAATATGGGGGTGTGACAGATTCATAAGAGGGTATATGTATGGCTTCTAGCACTTATTTGGACTTTCTCTCCTGATGAAGACGTCCTAAGTGGCGTCGAAATGTTGAATTAATTTGAAGTCACTTTGATTAGAAACAGGGTGCCCAGGAATTTTTGAAATTTGTTACTCTTCCATTCTAACATCCTCTGTAAATGGAAATCTTCCAGTGATCCATGGTGAAATAGATAAAGAAATATAAGGAATCTCCTGAACTTTTCAGTATGTTATGCAACGTCTGTAAAATTAAATTGCTTTTTGTGTGCCAAATGCTTGAATCCATGTTTGTCTGAACTGACTTCCTTACTGTCCTATACCAGGTTTGCTATTGAGTATTATCACAGCATGCATGCCCTAATATTTGCAGTAAATGAGATTAACTCAAACCCCGGACTCCTTCCAAATATTACCTTGGGCTTCCACATTTTTGATACATGTGATAATTTACGCTTGGCAGCAGAAGGGACCCTATCACTGCTGTCGGGGGGAAATAAAATTGTACCAAACTATCATTGCCAGAAAGGAGCTCCTCTTGCTGGCATCATTGGTGAATCGGGATCAACTAGATCTATTTTAATGGCTCAAATAATAGGATTGTACCGTTATCCACAGGTAGGTGCAACATGCTACAAATAATATAATGTTTACACAGGCTTCCATGTTGTGTGTGGGTTTTTCTCAAGCAATTTTTAAAAGCACACATTTTCAAGAAGAGTAAAAAGTCTTATGAAACCATCTGGAATATTGATATAGCTTCTAGATTGTTTGCTTTAATCCTACTGTTTATTATTTTCCAGATTAGTTATTTTTCATCTAACCCTCTTCTCAGTGACCGGGACCTGTTTCCATCTTTTTTCCGTACAATACCCAGTGATGAATTTCAGATGAGGGGTTTGGCCCAGCTTGTGCCACATTTTGGTTGGACTTGGGTTGGTCTTCTAGCAAATGATGATGATTATGGGAATTTTGGACTTCAGATAGCGAAACAGGAAATTAAAAATGGCGGGGCTTGTGTGGCTTTTACTGAAAGTATTTTGACTGGTAAAGCCAATAGGAATGCTCCTCATCTTGTTCAGGTAATCAAAGAATCAACTGCAAAGGTTGTGCTTGTGATATCTTCTGACTCTCACTTTGTTAGCGTAGTAGAAGAGCTATTGAGGCAGAACATGACTGGACGTATATGGGTAGCCAGTGAAGCTTGGGCAACTTCAGATTTGCTGTCCGTTACACAATTCCAAGGGATTTTAGAAGGAACAATTGGACTTGCAATACATCATGGACAGATGCCACTGTTCAGTAATTACCTGAACAACATTCATACAACAGGAAACCTAAAAATTCCCTTTATAAGAGAGTTTTATGAGCAAACCTTTTCATGTAAATTGCTCATTCAGGACAATCAAGTTAACTTAAAAAATGGAACAACAAAGATCTGTACAGGAAATGAACAAGTGGAGAACATCCCAGATGAAAAAGAACAAAGACTTTCTCTCAATGTATACACAGCTGTTTATGCCTTAGCTACAGGTCTACACAATTTACTCCATTGTACTCCTGGTGCTGGACCATTTCACCATGGGGACTGTGCCAACATCTCTTCATTCCAACCTTGGCATGTATGGAGGAAACCTTTGAATTTTTACTTGGAATTTCTCACTTGTCCGGAAAGGTTTTTACATTAACTAAATGTTTATTAACATTCCAGCTTCTTCATTATCTAAAAAATGTAAATTTCAAGACAAACTATGGGAACATTTTCTTTGATGAAAGGGGGAACCCGCCAGCAATATATGACATTGTGAACTGGCAACTAAATGCCCAGGGCAGGCTTATACATTCTGTTGTCGGGACCTATGGTTTAAATGTTAATAAAGACAAACCATTCAATATTGATAGTGCTAGAATTGTGTGGACCTCCAACAATGCGCAGGTATATTATAAAAAGAATACGTTACTATTTCATTTTTATCTGATATTAAAGGACAACTGAACCAGAAGGCAGAACACCTTGATATATAACCAGTAATCTGTGTCTTACCTCTCATTTTGATACGGGCGATGGTAAATTTACCTAAATAACATATGGTTTGTGCTTTACTTCACAGCATTCTAGTATCAGACAGTTTGGTCAACGACCATTATGTTCTGCACATGCTCAGTCCTTAGCTATGGCAAAAATTGTTACAGTTGGTCACACCCATTAATCTCTAGCCAATCCTTATACAGGACAGATAAAGCAAGGAAGCCTGTGACTGAGGTCAGGAGGTGTGGTCTGACACTGCACATACACACAGATACTTCATCCAATTATTAACAGGCTTACATTTATTTTAATACAATTTACTGAAGTGGGATTTTATTGCTTATTGGTGTTTTTAGGGGAGTTGTTTTCAGATTCTGAAGTATAAAAAATTTGGGTTTAGTTCTCCTTTAATTTTGCTGCTTATATTGAATTCAATTGGAATGCACCCGGGCCATGGAAATGAACGAGGACCAACAAGAGTGCAGCTTTATATATCAAAAACAGAAACATACCCTAAATGCACTAACACCACAAAAGAAAATCAGACTAATAAAAATATGGAAAATAACACAAGTTATTATATATGTACAAGTATAGCAATTAATATAACATAGAGTATAGAGCCCACAATCCTACTCCATAACACGGTACAGACGTCAGATTTTGTCACTGACCCACAACCCCTGAGCGTGTCAACACGTGCAACGAACGGCCATTTCAGCTGATAATCGCACATGTGTATGAGTTTGGGGGGTTGTTCGTTGATCCACCATGGCCACCATGCATTTGGTTGGGGGTTGGTGTCAAGATGGGACCTCTGTATGAGCCTTTATGTTCAGGAATACTTGACGATTCTACAGTAATCAATTCAATCCTTAAGGTAAATTGATGCAGCTAGTCAGTAGTATCTTTAGAACAAAATATGATACTGTCATAGTTCTATAAGGTCCCTAAGACCAGTTCAAATAATCTTTTACTACAATGAATCCAGATGGTGTATAAAATGCACAATAAATGTCTGCAACCAAAATAACTCCCTCTGACCACCAATATTGGGACTTACCTGCTGCTCCACTTCACCTGCTATCTCTTTCTTAACCCAAATCATGCTCAAGTGTTCAACCAAGTTCCTTGTACATGGGGCTACCAATGGCCAACCCAGTGTCTCCTATGTCCAGATTTACAATGACTACTTTTCCTAAGGACACAAGTCTTGATTTTGTTGGCCAGAGTGAGTTGTTTTGGGGGCAGACTTCTATTGGTTGGGATTAATTTCCAACACATTGGATAAAGCTAACATAAATGTTAAAAATATACATTCATTTAGGCAGTGTAAAATGTAGGCCCCCTGCAGAATTTATATATCAACCCAAGATCCACCTCCACCAGGTACTACACCAGAAACAGCTTATTGGGGTTTCGCCCCTGGTACCATCTGGCACCCACAATCAGCTGTTTTAAACAGCTTTTTCGAGTACAGTTCTAAGTATGTATGTACTGTATGTATGTGTTTATTTATATAGCACCACTAGGGGATGCAGCGCTGTACAATATAGAATACAAAAATTCGTACAAGGGGGACAGTAAATAAGTATGTACATCATGAAATATACAAGTGGTTGAAACATGTAACATGAGGAAAGTGGTCCCTGCCCCATCGAGCTTACAATCTACATGGGTGGGTAACATACAGACACATAGGAAAGGGTGGAAGTGCTAAAGTAATAACTGGTGCAGAGTCAGCAGTCCTATGCTGTGCTCAGAGAGATAGGATGAGAGGTTAGATTTAAACTTGTTTATTGAGGTTTCTTGACAAAGAGAGAGGGGAATAGAATTCCAAAGGACATAGCCAATCACTGTGCCCCCTTACACCTCGCGGGGATCGATGGGGTTATTGTTACACCACTGTACATATGTACTCCTGCTAGTTTTATTAATATTATATTGCAGCAATCATAAGTTGGAATTAAGGACTACTAACTATGTTATAAGGTATAAAGTCATCATCACATTGTTATATACAGCAAATACAGTACTTTCTATTATGAAATGGTTTAATAAATGAAAAAAATGGTTTAATAAATGAAAAAATTGTTATAATATATAATATATTTTGCTTAACAATTTACTTTATTTTAATTTACATAGGTCCCTATTTCCAAGTGCAGCCCAACATGCCCACCAGGTTTCAGGAAAGTTTTAGCACCTGGAAAACACTCTTGCTGCCATGAATGTACTGAGTGCCCCCATGGGCAGATTTCAAAACAAACAGGTAAGTCTAAATGTGCCATTTGTGTATAATCTATGGAACTTTCCCCAAGAATAACAGTTAACCGAAAGAGAGCAACTCTGTGATTTATTTAAAGATACAGTACATGTGTTTTATGAAAAAAATCTGAAAAGCTCAGAAAGCTCTTCCCCAGATCTAGACCTTAAATCTAGTTTTATTTTCACAGAGTATAAGAAATTAGGATTGATTTAAAAATGACATACAAAAGTGGGAATGGCTTAATTTTAATTAGTCTGGTCTACCAATGAGCCAACCCATCGCTGGTGAATATTTGTAATAGGTGCTATTTCAGTGCTTTAGCTATCATTTCTTAAAGGGCATGTCCACCCCCAAAACTATAATCCCCCAACTACTGGCCCCACCATGTAGTGTATTAATCCTTACCTCACATCCCAGCTCCATAGGGTTCTCCTGTAGTCCCCCCCCCAAAGTCCCAAAAAACTGACCACCAGGAGGCTAGCAGGTTCATATAGGACACGCCTGCTGCCTGGCCTGCCAGGAGATCATGCCATGCGTACTGCAGCTCTTCTCCCCCCCTCCCTCTCTCTCCCTCCCTCTCCCTCCCGTTCTGCTATCCCTCCCCCTAGCGTTTATCCCCTTTAACACAGCCTTCCCCATGTCCCCAGCCCCAACCGCATATAGTATTTTTTAGAAAGCTCCCCAATGTTTTACTTACCTCTCCGCTTTCCTACGCGGAAGTGAGCTGCCGGCAGCCGCGTCCGTGATTGGCCGCCGGTCCGTCCCTCTGCTTGCATTTCTCGCAAGCAGAGGGCGGGAGCTCAGCGAAGAAAGAGGGGAGGTAAGTAGAGTTGGGGGCTTTCTGAAATTAAAAATTATGCGGTTGGGGCTGGGGGACGAGGGGGAACAACATATACATTTTTACATTTTAGGGTGGACATAGCCTTTAAACCTTTTGCATTTTTTTCTGCAGATTTTTCTTATCTGTATAAACACTAATTAAATTTGTTCTCTAGATTCTGTAGAATGTCATCCATGTACGAGGGAAACATGGCCCAATCTACACAAGAACGGGTGCTTACCAAGAACTACAGAGTTTCTTTCCTATGAAGAACCTTTGGGTTATAGCCTGATCGCGATTTCCATCTTCTCGTCTTTGATCCCTCTTATTATACTGGTGATTTTTATCCATTATAAAAAAACACCAGTAGTTCGAGCCAACAACTATTCCCTTAGCTGTCTTCTTCTATTGTCCCTGTTCCTCTGTTTTCTTTGTCCCTTTGGATTCATTGGTTACCCGCAACCTGAAAAGTGTCTCCTACGTCAGGTGGCATTTGGAATGGTTTTTACTCTCTGCATCTCCTGTGTCCTGGCCAAAACCATCACTGTCGTAATTGCGTTTAATGCAACAAAACCAAACAGCAAGTTAAGAAGGTTGAAAGGAATAGAGATGTCTTATTCACTTCTTGGAGTTTGTATGTTAATTCAGTTATGTGTGTGTGTGGTGTGGCTGGTCATTTCTCCACCTTTTTCTGAACAGGACACTAACACCAAACCAGGATTCACCTTACTTAACTGCAATGAAGGCTCGCCAACTGCTTTTTGGTGCATGTTAGGATATCTTGGCCTATTGGCCACTATCAGTTTCATTTTTGCCTTTCTAGCCAGACAACTCCCTCATAGTTTCAATGAAGCCAAATTGATCACATTCAGTATGTTGGCCTTCCTCAGTGTCTGGGTGTCCTTTATCCCAGCCTATCTCAGTGCACAGGGAATCTATACTGTAGCAATGGAGGTCTTTGCCATTCTATCTTCTTCCTGGGCAGTTGTGCTCTGCATCTTTGTTCCGAAGTGTTTTATTATTTTGTTGAAGCCAAAGATGAACTCCAGAGAACATCTAATATCTAAAAGAAAAAAAAAACTTACTGAAGTCTTAATGTAGGATGTGTCAAAATATTTACAATTTAATAAATTTAAATTATGGACAAATAAACATTGTGAAATGTTAAAATAAAAAAGTAATGATGTGTAAATTCTAAATGTTTTAAACATATCCCTAATAATGCCTAATTTCTCAGAGATAGGTCAACGGTACATATAAAAATGACCGTGAAATGTTACATATTTGTTACACAGACACCAGTGGAAATTCCTCTTCTGTGGATGGTCTTGGTCACTGACGTATAAAAGTTCCTTCAAAGAAGATAAGTCACAGTCTAAAGGTGGGTATACACGCTAATGATAAAGGGGAAATACCGTTGGATCCGACAGTATCTTTCCCTAACACAACATTACATAAATTACCAAGAGGACAGTAAATATCCTGAATCTCTGGTTATAATCACCCAAAAAATGCCCAGCTCAATGATAGAATGAACGTCTCTCAGATAAGTTATACTAATGAGATGTAAATGTGATATTAAATGGTTTTTTCTACCCAACCTTTTGCTGGTTTTATTTATGTTTCTGCTGAATTTGGAAAGCATTGCAATTAAGAGTTGTTTTTGGTTGTGAAATACAGCACTAAATGGCAATATTCCATTGAAATAGCTGTGTAAAAGCAATGTTTCCTTAGTAGAAATAGTAGTGGCACAATGATACCATACATGGAAGACTCCAATATCTTCCCAATTACCTGGTCCAACCATGCCCCAGTATCCCTAACCATGGAAGACACAATACTACACACACCAACATACACATGGAGGCTAAATGAAAACATGATCACAGACGAAGACACAAAAAAATACCTAATCAAAGAACTAGACAACTACTTTAAGGACAATATGATTAACGATATGGACTTCTCAACTATATGGGCAGCCCATAAAGCAGTCATTAGAGGACACCTCCTCAAAATAGCCTAAAAAAACAGAACCAAACAGAGAAAAAACATTCTAGACCTAACCAAACAAATCAAACAGACAGAAATCACACACACCAGAAACCACAATAAATTAGATAAAATAAAACTAACACAACTTAGAAACAGGCTAACACAGATATTAACCTCAGAAGCAGAAAAAGCAATCAAACTCACACAGCAGAAATTCTTCGCCCTCTCCAACAAACCTGACTCAATGCTAGCCAGGAAGCTAAGAGACAGAATGACCCTCAACAGATTACTCCCTCTAAGAAACCAGGACGGTACACTCACCCACGACCCCACTCAAATAATAAAACTATTTGAAAACTACTATAGAGAATTATATGACGGTAAAACAGCGAACAAAGACTCAGACTAAATGGACAACTTAATTCAATTCCTAGCACCACTACAACTCTCACACCTCACGGACCGAGATAAAGACTTACTAAACTCCCCCATAACAAACCTAGAAATATCAAATGCCATTAAACAACTCAAAACAGGAAAATCTCCTGGTCCAGATGGCTACACAGCGGGCTACTACAAAATATTCAAACAGCAACTAACGCCCCACCTCAAGACACTATTCAACCAAATACTCACAAGCAACAAACCTATGCACCCAGACCTTTTAAAAGCAAATATAATAGTCATCCACAAACAAGGCAGAGACTCCACTTGCTACAAAAATTATAGACCAATATCACTCATCAATATAGACATAAAATTGCTAACGAAAATAATAGCCGACAGACTCTCAATAATACTACCCGAAATTATACACCTCGACCAATCAGGCTTTATCAAACACAGACAGACAACTGATAGCATCAGAAGAAATATACAACTTATGTACTACACTAAAACTAACAAACAATCGACGGTGTTTGTAGCACTAGATGCAGAGAAAGCATTCGACAGAGTTGATTGGACATACATGACAAACATCCTTAAACACTACAACTTCCCCCCGAACTTCCTCAACTTAGTCAACTCCATATACTCCAACCCGACAGCCACGATACACAATATGGGCTTCCAGACAGGGATGCCCACTCTCACCTCTGTTATTCGCATTATGCGCGGAACCATTAGCCCAAGCAATAAGAAACCACACAGATATACAAGGAATCACAATAGGCCCCTCACAATACAAGAAAGCAATGTTTGCAGACGACACCTTGCTATCGCTCCAAAACCCACAGATCTCACTACCACTACTCTTTCAACTATTAGATATATTCGGCCGGATATCGGGTTTCAATATAAATTACTCCAAATCATTGATATTACCGCTGAACCTCTCTCCCCAGATGGAAACCTTACTAAAACAGAAAGATAATCTCAAATGGACCACATCGCACATACAATATTTAGGAGTTAACATAACAGACGATCCAAAAACCCTATACGAAAAAAACTACCCACCTATGTTCAAACAAATAAAACAACTTCTCCTGAAATGGAACCCATACCAAATTTCCCTCTTTGGCCGAATATATACCATTAAAATGACAATCCTCCCAAAATTACTCTACCTACTTAGGACCCTTCCAATCCCACTCCACCAAAAAGATATAGCAAATTGCCAAAGAGAGATCACCAAATTCATATTGCAACACCGCAGACCCAGAATAAAACTTTCAACACCCCAGAGACCAACTAACAAATTGGGTGCAAACTTACCAGACCTCAACAAATACTACCTAACCGCCTAACTAGCCCAAACCCTACAATGGCACATGCCTACACCCAGCGTCAGATGGGTAGACCTTGAACAAAATATAGTAAACCAGACCCCACTATCTAACCTCCTATGGTTACCCAGCCACAAACTGTCAGACACAGCTAATCCATTCATCCAATTTACAATAAAACAATGGTGGCAAACCAAACAGAAATACAACCTCTCATCAGAGCACTCACTGATGCTCCCAATTTTCAACAACCCGGAGTTCCCGCCAGGAAACAACAAATCAGACTGGAAAGCATAGGGGTATAGAATGGGTACCCCAGATATGCACAGAAGGTAAACTGATGTCATGGGAAGCGATCCAATCCATATGGAAAATAAACAACCAAGAATGGCTAAGATACCACCAACTTGCACATTATATAACAGAGAGACAAGCCTCCCACCCCTCGTCTCAACCCTCTCCCTTAGAAAAACTAGCAATTGACAACCCAAACGGCCACAACAAAATTACAAAACTATATTCTGAAATCACACAATATAAACCCCACAGCAGACTCCCATTACAAAGCAAATGGGAGAACTGGCTGGAAAAGCAAAAGTCAGACGAGTAGTGGGAAAAAATAGCCTCTAATTTAAGAAAATGTTCCTACAACATCATACTACAGGAGAAAAGCTACAAAATCCTCCATAACTGGTATATCACGCCAACCAAACTAAACAAAATTTCACCCCAACTGTCCCCCTTATGTTTCCAGCAATGCCAACAGAATGCAGATCTATACCACTGTTGGTGGACATGTCCGGAGGTCAAAAAAATATGGAATATTAGCTATGAACTAATAAATCAGATTCTCAAAACTACACTTCTCCCCAACCCATGGGAGGCCTTGTTCAATAACGATTCAACAAATCTAAACAAATACGGTAACAAACTGTACCACTATATATGTGCAAGCACTAGAGCCCTCATAGCCTCCTCTTGGAAATCTCCAGCACCCCCTAAGACCCAACTAATTAACAAAATCTGGTGGATCTACTATAACGAGAAACCAATTTACACAACAAGCAATAGGCTAGCCTACTATGAGAAAACATGGGAGGCCTGGCAGTATATATGGACCCCCCCATGACTCAAAGGGACAATCAGATCCAAAATGAAGAGGAGAGGCTGGCGTAGCTCAGAGAGAAGAGGAACCAATCCATAGAAAATTCCACCCACTCCAGTATCCTCCCAGTGCCAACCAACACAGGAAAAACAGAAACCACAATAAGGTACAAATATTGTTTTATTATTATATTGAAAAGACAGTTTTAAACAGATCTGATATGTATAAATAGATAAAAATTATTTTTGAAAACTATTGGCGCCCCAGACAGGGACTAGAAGCTTAATAAACATACAGGGAGATTCAATAAAAGTTCTTATCGTTAAAAATGGGGCTAATTTTGCCCCAACCAATCAGATGTTAGCTTTCAAATGTTAAATAAGATCTGATTGGTTGGGGCAAAATTAGCACCATTTTAAACGATAAGAACTTTTATAGAATCTCCCTGATAGAATAGCAACATCACCACACAGTATACAGCGTTAATAAGTGGAAAAAAGGGAAGAAGAAAAAAAAATAAGAAGAAAAAACTATGATTAGGTCTAAACCACACCAAACCCCTGTACCGGAATTTTATTTTAAATCACTAAAAATGAATATGTTAAATGTCTATTTCTTGTTCATGTGACTCAACAATAAAAAAAATTTATTGAAAAAAAAAAGAAATAGTAGTGGCAGCAGCGGAAATAAGATCGCCGAGTACATGGTGCAAATGTTAACATTATTGTGGTGGAGGCTTAGGCCCCCCTGCAGCCCTTTTTAGTGCTCCTGCAGCCCCTTTAAGGGGTCTTTGAGCCTTTTTGGCCAGGTTCTATTTTGTATAGTATAGTATAGTAATGTATAGTGTAGTATTTGAGGTTGAGGTAATAGAATTTAGAGCTTACAATCTTATACACGCACATAAACTATAAGCCTATCAAAGACATGAGGGTGAACAATCAGAGACCAAATTTAATGGTGTTAGATAGTGTTAGATATGCCTACAAACCTTTCAAAGAAAGAACATTCATTTGGGCGTTATTCCTTTGAGAAACTTCTTGCCCTTTTTTTTTTTGATTTCCCATTTGAATGAAATCTCTAGAAACAGTAAAGGTGGCCATACATCTATGAGATTTTACTTACCTGACCGAGCGCTCATGCGATGTTCATCAATGCTGGCCGGAACCATGTTTATAACAAGGTAGCCCAGTATTCCAACATAAAATGCAAAACACTTTAGATGTTATACATGATAATCTATTCCAATTAAAAAGCGACTTTATGATTTATTATTTTTGAGTTTCAGGTGCTGGTCAAAGCCTATTCTATTGTGTAACAGTGTCAGATGATCTAAATTGCTGTATTATGAGGTCACATGGCTTGGGATCAGACACCCATTCAAAATTCATTCATGTTGTGAATTGAGGCTTAATTATCATCCCAAAATTTGGATGGTGGGAAAAGCATGTGAAAGCTGAATAGAGCTCCTGAAAAGAGTGACTATACTGTAGATATATATGTAGATATAGGGCTTAGATTGTAAGCTTTTTCGGGACGGAGCCAGATGAAATAAATGTAAAGCGCTATATATGAAAATACAATAAGATACTCTTAACCCCACAACTTAGTAGTTTCCCTTTATCTATAAACATTGAGGAGTTTCCATTTTCTGTTAGTAGTGTATTTAAATTTTAGCAAATAGAAAGTTTTTTATATTTGTTCTAATGCTGAAACTGGAAATTTCATCAGAAAACTTCATCATTTAGTTTTGTTTCCTCCGGGGCTCCCTAATTTTCATATACCAAGGATTGTACACCTGGCTGTAGATAAGACCATTTTAAATCATTAAGTATAATTAATGTATAATTTATGAATGTGTTCCCATAGGCTTATAGTACTTTTTGCAATGTATAAATATATGTGGCAAGATTATATATAATATTCATTGAGACACAAACAGTGTTGGATAATGACAGACTGAGAATCCTTTGCTATGTACCATATATTAGAAATGATCTTCAACCATGTAAATATCTCTTATAATATCAAGTGGTGTACCAGCTCTACTTCATTGGTCCTCTGTACAATAATATGCACCTGCCTGGATGTGAAAATAGCCTGCAACCTCCCTGGTGAGAGCATTAGTGACTATCTAAGCCTTCCAGGAGATATTATCATAGGAGGGACCTTCCCTGTGCATTTTAACATAATCTACAATGACCACCGTTTCACTAGAAAACCCTCAGAACTTCATTGCCACAAGTAAGACACATTATTTTACTACATTGTTTGCTAAATGTTGCCAACAGTCTTGTTATGTATTAGTAATAATCTCCGTATCCTGAGAGCAGACAAAAAAGACTTGACTGGCTCTTCATTGATGTCGGCAAAAAGAAAAATGTGTGGGGTGAAGGCATTAGTCAGCTGTTTAACAACAAACATAAAATGAAGGAATTTGATTTGCTAAACATAATCCTAGGACCTTTTCAATTCCCAATTTCCGGAATATGCAGTCAACTGCCCCAACCTGAGGAAGAGGATTGATCCCTCCAAAGCTTGTCCACTAAAATAAACTGTTAGTCCATTAAAAGTATCACAGTACTCTACTTTTTACTAAACTTAATTCTGACATACAAAGTTACAAACATGTCTGTTAAGCAAAAATATTTTAATGAAAGGTTCTGCCAGTGGTTGTTATCCCATAATTTAGTGGTTTGTAGACCATGGTACACTTGGCAATGTAAATATTTTTGCGTGGCACATTTGCAACTTAATTTTGTAATTACCCATATTCCATATTACCCATATTCCATATACACTTTACATTGTATTTTGTAATCAAATTTGATTATGATCAATGTAGAGTACATTGACTGCATTGCAATTTTTTTTATAATATACAATTTTAACAAAAATGTTAGTTAGGCTGGTGAAACAGTTTCCACTACCAACGTTTTTAGGGCCACCCCTTGCTCTTTGAAGGGTGCCTGGCACAAAAAACATGTTTTGCACAAAAATTGTTATAGCTATATGCTTTTATGCTTTCTTTGAAAGTTTTTTTTTTATTGTTGAACTGACAATACCAGATACTTTTCTCAAGTGGACATCTCTGGGATTCAAATTTTAAAGAAAATTGTATAATGTTAAGTTCCACTTCCTCTATTCCTTCCGATTCAGCAGCTATAGTCAATCCAAGGTATGGGGTTTAAGGCAGTTCAGCATCTATTCTCTTCTGTAAATAAATTAAATGTAAGTACCATTCGTAATATGACTTGTTTAGGCTTTTTCTCAAGCATTTCTTTAGCCTAAAGGAAAGGTTCTTGCTACAAACGGAATAGATTTTCATTGTGAGAGCACTGAAGGTTGTATAATACTCTGACTGGTTGTGGTAGAATCTGTAATGTGGCGTATACAGTATTTTTTTTTGACAATTGAAGTTTCCAGTGATACCGTAAGTTAAATGCACGTATGTGAATGCATATGTATTTGCAAAGCTGGTGTGTCTGCAATTCACAAGGGTGTTGTTGGTGTTTACGGGGGAAGTGGTTCACTTCCCTATCAACAATCTAACACAAAACAGTATAAACCACAACAGCCTTTTCATATCTATTTTTCTCTCTTATTAGGATTTCTTTTGAGTTTTTCCAAAGTATGCATGCTCTAATGTTTGCAGTAGAGGAGATAAACGCAGACCCTGAGCTCCTTCCCAACATTACACTGGGCTTTCAGGTTTTCGATACATGTAAAACATTGCAACGCACAGCACAGGGGACTCTGCTAGTTTTGTCTGGAGGTAAAGTAGCGATTCCTAATTATCACTGTTATGGGGGAGCACCTCTTGCTGGATTTATTGGAGATCCTGGGTCCAGAAGTGCAATTCTTATGGCCCAAATCTTGGGATTGTATCATTACCCACAGGTAAGTGCTATTTATGCAAAATAAAATGACACCTTAAAGGACATGTCCACCTTTAACATTTAATTTCACTATCAGCTTTTTTCACTTTTTTTTCACATTTTTCACTATACTTACCTTTAAAGAGCATGTCCACCCCCAAAACTAAAATTTAACCCGCTACTGCCCCCACTGTGTAGTGTTAAAAAATCCTTACCTTACATCTCTGCTCCTTATGATTCTCCTGTAGTGCTTGTCCAAAGTGCAGGAAAGTGAAGAGTAGGAGCTGTCTTCCTGTATAAAGGTTTCTGCCTCCTGTCTTGCCTCCGAGAGGTAACATTCCCCTCCTTCCTCTATCCAGAACCATTACTCTGAAATTCGAGGTTAGCGTCAAATCCTTTTGAACCGCTTTGTTAGTTTGTAAAAAAATATAGAAGAAACTTACTTACCAGCCCGGGATCCATCGGCCCAATCAATTGCCAGCTGCCATATCAGTGATTGGCTGACTCACAGACCCGGTTGCCGGCCAAGCCCCCAATGCAACTTCATTACTGGGTTTGCATTGGAGGCAGTGGCCCCTGGATCCCTGGCTGGTAAGTAAGTTTATTCCATCTTTTTTTCCGAACAGACCATGCGGTTGCGGTAGGGAAGGGGGAACCACATTATATAAATTTGTAGTTTTAGGGTGGACATACCCTTTAACAAAAATGCTTCTAATATTATTTACACAGCATGATTCCTTGCCATGGCTCTGCCCTCTCCTCTGCAGCTTCTGTGTCTGGCAGTCAGTCAAGGCTCTGAGGTAAGTGTTGTGCCTTTGACTGACTGTGATACCCTGTTCAGCAGGTAGATAATTTATTCAGCAGCAGGGGAGATCAACCACACAGCAGGGGGGTTGTGTAAGTAATGTTGAAAGCAATTTGGAAAAGATATAGTGTAAGTACAAGTGAAATATGTGTTAGGGGGGGCTTAAGGCTGGTACACAGCATGCAATATTTTGGTCCGATCGACCAATAGTTCAGTTAATCAGTCGATTGGGGCAAAACAATCGCATAGGTTTCGGACGAATTGGACGAAAAGGACAAACGAACATGGTGGAAAACCACGTCCAATCATGTGGTCTTTGGTGGTCTTTCATTTTGTTAACGTTAGCAGGGGTTACATTCCTTTAGTTTCCTTTTTATTTTAAACTTCTGTTTGTATAACTATTCCAGATCAGTTATTTTGCAACCAGCCCCATTCTTAGTGATCGCGATCTGTTTCCTTCCTTTTTTCGCACCATCCCTAGCGATGAGTTTCAGATGAGAGGCTTGGCCCAATTGGTTGCTTACTTTAATTGGACTTGGTTGGGTATTCTGGCCAGTGATGATGACTATGGCCAGTTTGGACTTCAGATGATAAAACAGCAGATAATAAATGGAGGAGCTTGTGTGGCTTTTGCTGAGAGTATAATGACGAGTCTGCCCAATAGAAATGCTCCTTTCCTGGCCCGAGTAATAAGAGAGTCAACTGCAAAAGTTGTAATTGTAATAACCACTGGTTCTGACTTTGTATTTGTGGTGGAAGAACTTATGCGTCAAAATATAACTGGAAATACATGGGTAGCAAGCGAAGCTTGGGCAACCTCTAATTTACTTTCTAATAAACGATTTCAATGGATATTACTGGGTACTATTGGTTTTGCCATTTACAGTGGGCAGATGCCAATGTTTAATAAGTATTTTGGCAGCCTTAAACCATCCAATGATCTTCATGATTCCTTCATATTGGAATTATGGGAGCAAATGTTCTCATGTCAGTGGACAAGGGCAGAAAATTTCACATCTTGGATAATTAATGGCTCATTAAAAGTATGTACAGGAAATGAAACCCTGGAGAGCCTTGTTACTAAACAAGATCATAGATTATCTCTCAATGTATACACCGCGGTTTATTCAATGGCACAGGGTTTACAATTCTTGTTGGATTGTGTTCCTGGAACTGGACCATTCCGCCAGGGTACCTGTGCCAAAATCTCGACATTTCACCCTTGGCAGGTTTGTAACTCAGTTTTAATATTTTTATGAAATACCTTTTCAGATTGGCCATTTCATAAATCATCTTTTTTTCAGCTTCTCCATTATATAAAAAATGTAAATTTTGAAACCAAAGTTGGGAGCCATGTCTATTTTGATGCAAAAGGAAACCCCCCACCCATATACGACATTGTGAACTGGCATTTAAGTGGCAGGGACACTCTGGAGCAGGTTACGATTGGACATTATGACCTGAAAATCACTGAGGGCAAAGCCATGAAAATAGATCATGAAGAAGTTATATGGGTTAATAACACCACACAGGTACAGTGAGCAATTGACTTTACATAAGCCAAGAAACTGGAGGGGAGTTTTTTCTGTGTACCAGCAGAGCATTAGAGATGTCCGAACTTTGCAAAATCCGGTCTGCTCGAGGATCCGCAAATTTTCGGAAATAAATCGAAAATTCGAAAATCCACGAGCGGACCCCTTAAAACCCATTAAAAAGAAAAAAATCTCGAAAATACGGGAAATCCTCCTAATTTCGAAAATTTTAGAAAATACGTATGTCCCGCATTTTCGAAAAATACGAGAAATCCACAGTTCGGAAGTTCGGAAGGCGGAAAATCCGGAAAAATCCGCCGTTCGCGAATGGGATATATGCGCGGCGGATCCGGGTTCGGATCCGCGAACCGGCCATCCCTACAGAGCATATTACCTTAACAGCATATTGGGTGGAATTTCTGGGTGATGAGTAATTATTTAACGATGCAGGGTGGGGCTTTAAGCAATTCACATCTTACATTCATGTATACAGAATTATTAGGCAGTGAAACATTGTTAACATTAAACAATGGAGACTGGACCACAATTAAATCAAACATTTCTTTAGAATAGACAGCAGGATCATAAATCCAGCATTTACAAGAAAAAGGACAAAGTAGGAGCAAAAGATTTAAAGGTCGTGTCCACCCTTAAAACAAAAATTGTCAACTTGTCCCTAACCCCAACTGCTATTTTTACCTGTTTATTACATGCATTTGTAACTAGATATTTCAAGAAAAAGGTATCTGCCTCCTCCCTATGCTCTATGAGCTTTTTATAAGCTTGAGCATGTGCAGAGGAGGCAGCAGGTGAAACATAAGTCAATCATTGACTGTGATGTCACAGCCTTGATTGACTGCATGGAGGGAGGGGACAACTTACTCTGCCAAAATGGAGTCAATAATAATCCTTAAATATCTGGTTAGTAATGCAGGTAATAAAGTACAAAATATATCAGTTGGAGTTGGGAGCAGGTAATTGACAATTAAAGGATAAGTGCACTGTAAAATCAAGTTATGTTCTTTTGGATTCTGCAGCTTTAAAAATACCGTTGCCATATTTTTTTTCCCTCCAGAGCCTAGCTTTGTGCCTTGGAAGTTGCTGACATCTTGTTACTGGTTTGCTGAATGTTAAGCTCCGCCCTCTGAGATTTCCTCTGCTTTCTCCTGCTTGAGCCTCAAACATGTATGCCTGTGAGTTCTGTGCACTCTCCTGCCTGAGCCTCAAACAGTAATGCTTGTGAGTTCCGTGCACTCTCCTCTGCTTGAGCCCCAAACAGTAATGCCTGTGAGTTCCGTGCACTCTCCTGCTTGAGCCTCAAACAGTAATGCCTGTGAGTTCCGTGCACTCTCCTGCTTGAGCCTCAAACAGTAATGCCTGTGAGTTCCGTGCACTCTCCTGCTTGAGCCTCAAACAGTAATGCCTGTGAGTTCCGTGCACTCTCCTGCTGGAGCCTCAAACATTAATGCCTGTGAGTTCCGTCCACTCTCCTGCTTGAGCCTCAAACAGTAATGCCTGTGAGTTCCGTGCACTCTCCTGCCTGATCTTCAAACAGTAATGCCTGAGAGTTCCGTGCACTCTCCTGCTTTAACCTCAAACAGTAATGCCTGTGAGTTCCGTGCACTCTCCTGCTGAGCCTCAAACAGCAATGCCTGTGAGTTCCGTGCACTCTCCTGCTTGAAGCTCAAACAGAATTAATGTAGTTTCCGTGCACTCTCCTGCTTGAGCCTTAACACGTAAGCCTGTGAGTTCCGTGCACTCTCCTGCTTGAGCCTCAAACAGGAATGCCTGTGAGTTCCGTGCACTCTCCTGCTTGAGCCTCAAACAGTAATGCCTGTGAGTTCCGTGCACTCTCCTGCTTGAGCCTCAAACAGTAATGCCTGTGAGTTCCGTGCACTCTCCTGCTTGAGCCTCAAACAGGAATGCCGTGAGTTCCTCCGTGCACTCTCCTCTTGAGCCTCAAACAGTAATGCCTGCGAGTTCCGTGCACTCTCCTGCTGGAGCCTCACAAACAGTAATGCCTGCGAGTTCCGTGCACTCTCCTGCTGGCCGCCTCAAACAGTAAGTGCCTGCGAGTTCCGTGCACTCTCCTGCTTGAGCCTCAAACAGTAATGCCTGTGAGTTCCGTGCACTCTCCTGCTTGAGCCTCAAACAGTAATGCCTGTAGTTCCGTGCGCTCTCCTCTTGGCCTCAAACATAATGCCTGTGAGTTCCATGCACTCTCCTGCTTGAGCCTCAAACAGTAATGCCTGTGAGTTCCGTGCACTCTCCTGCTTGAGCCTCAAACAGTAATGCCTGTGAGTTCCGTGCACTCTCCTGCTTGAGCCTCAAACAGTATGCCTGTGAGTTCTGTGCACTCTCCTGCTGAGCCTCAAACAGGAATGCCTGTGAGTTCCGTGCACTCTCCTGCTTGAACCTCAAACAGTAATGAATGTGAGTTCCGTGCACTCTCCTGCTTGAGCCTCAAACAGGAATGCCTGTGAGTTCCGTGCACTCTCCTGCTTGAGCCTCAAACAGTAATGCCTGTGAGTTCCGTGCACTCTCCTGCTTGAGCCTCAAACAGTAATGTCTGTGAGTTCCGTGCACTCTCCTGCTTGAGCCTCAAACAGTAATGCCTGTGAGTTCCGTGCACTCTCCTTCTGCTTGACCTCAAACAGTAATGCCTGTCAGTTCCGTGTACTCTCCTGCTTGAGCCTCAAACAGTAATGCCTGTAGTTCCGTGCATGTGCGTGTGCACGAAACTCACAAGCATTAGTGTTTGAGGCTCAAGCAGGAGAAAGCAGAGGAAATCTTAGAGGGGCGGAGCTTAATCATCAGCAAACCAGTAACAAATGTCAGTAACTTCCAGGCACAAAGCTAGGCTCTGGAGGGACATAGGTAAAAAAAAATATGGCACAGTATTTTTAAAGCTGCAGCTTCCAAAAGAACATAATTTGATTTTATAGTGCACTTATCCTTAACCATTTTTTTGGTTTTAAGGGGAACATGCCTTTAAAAGAAGTAAATATGAAACTAACAGCAGGCCAATAAACTTCAGTGCTACCATTCCCAGAATTTTAACAAACCTAATGTGTTCAAAAGTACAACATAAAAAGGAGCTTATGTAAGAGCTGCAAAAAACTATAGCAACCACTGGTCTGTTACAGTTATTACAGAAAACATTTGATAACCATCTGATCGGGTGCTGCAGATTAAACAACAGGCACCTCTTGATAATATGAGCCCACAAATGTTCAGGTCATAGCCAAGGTAAGCACCTCTCCCTGAATAAGATTTAAAATTGTAATTATCAAGATTTTGCAAAGAACAGCTGAAAACTGATTAAAGGAGACATTAATTGAAATTAACTTTTGTGGATCAGGTGGCTGGGCTTGTAACCATTTAGGACTCAGAACCTGTCTGAGTTAGTACTGTACTGGCAATAATGACTATCAGTGTGGCCCAGGGAATATTTAAGTTCCTAATTATTAGAGTGAGGCAATGCATGCAGCAGTTTAGTATCAACTGAAGGGGATCAAGATGGGAAGCAGGAAGACCAAAAAGCAGAAAGTTACAATAGTCCAGGCGTGATAGGATGAGAGAATGATAAGCATGTCAGTAGTCCTAGAGAGAGGAACCTATGAGAGAGGGAAGTTCTCTGCAGCTTGGCTTGGAAGCGAATACCTAAAAGACCTTTAAATAATGACATGGACTGCTTCCTTGCTTGCTATAAATCTGATTAAAACTTGTAGGCCAACATTTAAATAAGAGAAATAATTCACCTAGTTGAAAGGCATGAGAAAGCCTGTGGTAACTGCGTTCATTACTGTTCAGTAATGAACAGTAATGAACAGTTCAGACTGTTCATTAGCAATGCTAAGAAAATGTATTACAAAAAAAATATATTCTATCATGTATCTATGGACTTGATGTTTAGTTCTTAAATATACTTCTCTATTAGGGATGGCCGGTTCGCGGATCCGAACCCCGATCCACCGCGGATTTATCCCGTTCGCGAACAGCAGATTTTCCTCCGGATTTTCCGCCTTCCGAACTTCTGAATTTCTTGTATTTCGAATTTTTTTCTCTTTTAATGGTTTTAATGGGTCCGCTCGCTGATTTTCGAATTTTCTCTCGAAAATTCGTGGATCCTCGAGCGGACCGGATTTTCGAACTACTTCGGACATCTCTATTCTCTAGTCATCCGACTGATCTCACTATTCAAATGAATTGCACTAGAATCTGTTAGCAATTAATACCCTGGAATGTGTCTTATAAAACAGCAAGGGGTCCTCCTGAATACAAGGTGTTGAAGCACTGTAGCTGGAGGTGTTATTTACAGTAACTGTCCAGGGTATTGTTAGTTATTCTATCATAGTGTGCACTGAAATTTTTGGAAACTTTTTCTTCTACAAAATCTAGTTTAATTTGATTGTGTCCACTAGTCATATTTTTTTTTTTGGTGATATTATATTACCACATAATAATATAAACTTTCAACATTGCTCATACGTCAATAACGTACATTGCATTCTTTAAACGTTTTTGCAATTTTATTAGATCCTACTTCCAAGTGCAGCCCAAGCTGTCCATCAGGATTCAGGAAAATGATGGTACCAGGTAAACCCCCTTGCTGCTATGACTGTGCCCGGTGTCCTAGGGACACATCTCAAACTATACAGGTACTGTGATCTGATACAATCCCCTAATTAGCTGTTGAATAATCCAGGAGCTGATAATAATTGTGTTTTCCTCCAGATGCGGTGCAATGCCTCCTTGTTCCTTGGACATGTGCCCAATCTACAACAAGACAGTTGCATCCCAAGATCTGCAGAGTTTCTGTCCTATAAGGAACTTTGGGTTATAGTTGACAACCATTATCATTATCTCTTCCTTCATCCCATTAATTATTTTGTATATTTTATAATTACAGAAATACACCAATTGTCCGAGCCATACTCTCTCCTTAGCTGTCTTCTTCTGGTTTCCCTGTTTTTCTGTTTTCTTTGTTCTTTGGGATTCATTGGTTACCCCAATCCTGAAAAGTGTCTCCTACGTCAGGTGGCATTTGGGATGGTTTTTACTCTCTGTATCTCCTGTGTCTGGCTAAAACCATTATTGTTGTCCTTGCCTTTACACCACAAAACCAGACAGTAGGTTGGGAAATGGACTGGGGTAAAGGTGTCCTATTGTCTTATTGGGGTTTGTGCGTTTATTCAGTTATGTGTGTGTTGTTATATGGTTGATTTTCTCTCCCCCCTTTCCTGAACATGACACTAACACAAACCTGGCGTTATAATAATTAATTGCAATGAAGGTTCACCTTCGCTTTCTTCTGGTGCACTGGGATATCTTGCCTGCTGGCCACCATATTTTCATTGTTGCTTTTCTATCTAGACATCACCTGACAGTTTTAATGAAGCCAAATTTATCACATTCAGTATGTTGGCTTTCCTCAGTGTCTGGGTGTCCTTTTCCCGGCCTATCTCAGTGCAAGGGAATATACCCACAGCTATGGAGTCTTTGCCAACCTGTGTTCCGTTGGGCTGTGGTGGTCTGTATATTTCTTTCACAATGTAGTGTTTCTATGATTTGTTTACTTGCTTAGACCCATGACCTCCGGGCTCTCTGTCGTCATAATAGGCTTTTATATTTTAATGTCTGGCCCTAAACTGACCAGCCTTCCGTCTTGTGTTGCTATTATTGTTTGAGCTATTGTGCTTGTGGTTCTTGTTCTCCGGCTTTGTATATCTGTGGTATCATTGATCCCTGGACTTGAGTTGCTCTTAGTCTTATTTTGCTGCATCCGACTGGCTTTCTCAAATCAGAATAAATACCTAGAATGTACAGTTAACATATAACAATGAGGAGTAAGGGAGCGTCTGAATTCAAGGTGTTGATTGCAGTGTACATAAGAGAGCTATCAAAACGCCCATGGTAAGCTGTCAAAACAGCATTGTACATGCAGACAAATAGTGTGTGTCGCCCCACCTCTATCAGGCCTGTTTCTTTCATTTAACATAAAGGCCTCCTTAAACACCTCTTTTGAACCAATACTACTGCAGGCCAAGATTTGACATTACAAGAACATACAAATGTATGTTTTCAATCTTAAAAAGAAACTACGTTTGAAGATTGTCCGTCAACATCTTGGCCAAGAAACAGTTTTGGTTCAAAAAGGTCCAAGGAGCCATTTTCTCTTTATTATTTTGATATATATTGATTTGATTTACATTAAATTTCTTCTATTTTGGACACTTTTCACATTCTGCTTCTCCTTACCCTCCTCTTTCTTCATGTTTTATAACATTCATAGAGTGAGGGGACAGCAGAGCACAGCCCGTTCACAGGTGCAGTTCTCAATGTACTTGGCATTGGCAATGGGCATCTCAATGTACTTTCTCTTTAATTCTGCTAGTGAAAAAGTAAACATGACAGTAGGAGGAGAATCAAACTTTTGACCAATTATAGGTTTCTTTAACTTTTTTTTTTTTAAACATGTTTTATTTTGGAAAACAGGTCACATATACACAGCATCGTCAATTATTAACAGTGGTTTTAAATAAATATATATTACACTGTACATCCGTGTCCCGCATTATACTTTTTATAAACTAACATAAATATATAACATAACATGGAGGGAGGGGGGAGGGAGGAAGGATAAATAGGAAGGGGGGGAGGGGGGTTTTGGTTGTTGTATAATGTTAATAAACATCTGTTGATATTCAGTCAGTAATAATCCGTCCATCGCAAAAGGTCTCCATCAACCCAGTACATAGAGGACAGAAAAATTTTCTAAAACAGAGAATTTATATTGATTAAGCGTCAAAACATGTACTTCTCATATACATCATTGGCAGCATGGGCAGGGTCTATCCGTGTGTTGTGAAAGGGTCGGGACAGGCATCCCCAGATATTTATACAAGGTAACCATATTTTGTTGAATTTACTCAGTGTAACTCGGCTTAGGTATATTAACCGGATAAGGGGTAGATCTGATTTGATCATGGGCTTTCCATATTCCACATCGGGCGCTTGATGGGACATCCATGGTAGAACAATGGTGCATCTAGCGTAGAAAGGAAGTTACACAGCAGTTTAAGGTGTGCATTTGTCCATCCCCCAGCCCCATCGATCCCTAGTATACATAGTTCAGGTTTGGACGGCACTGGTATGTGAGTATTTGTGATCGGCGGACCCTTGTGGCATTGGGGGCAACATGAGGAGTTGTTGGGTGATATGTGTGCTAGTCTGCGCGGTGTTAAATAGACCTGGTGTAGGATGTGAAATTGTGTGATTCTATGGTTGGCCGATGGGATACTTGTGTATGTGATTGAGCAATTTCTCCCAGTCGGACTCTTGTAGTGTGGTATATATTTGTTCCACTTTTGCATCAGAGTTGCTGCATTTCAGTAGTCTTTTACTAATTAAACATGAATAAATACGTGAGATAGGGTGTCCTCTCCGGCCGGTCCTCAGAACTTCGATTATAGGGTGTGGGTGGTATGAATGTTAAGAGTATAAAATTCTGAGACACGACATACCGAGTTGAAGGAGCGGAAAAGGCTGAATGTGCCAGTGAGAATTTCTGCCGCGATCTCTGGAAATGACATAAATGTATCATTGAGTATAATCTGGCGAAATACAAGGATAACCTTGTTTTCCCAATACTCAATGCTCCAAATTTAGCTAAAACCTGATATTTATGTTTTGTGTAAAGTACGGAGTACTCCCAAGACACCCCATACATCAAATATTTTGTCGTGTCCGCCAGATTTTCCGCATCTGCTATCAGAGCTGTACCTCCACCCGGAATAATATTTTGGGGGCTTCTAGAAATGTATGGGTATTGTCGGAATATATGCATGGAGCATTCGTTTCATATCATATATTGATGGTGGTATCCTGTGGGTCCGGTGGGGCGGGACGATCCAATCTGTAAAATATTTGAACTGTCCAGCCAAGTAATAGAGAATAAAAATCAGGCAGCACCAGACCAGCGGATATCTTAGGCATCTGGAGAACAGTGAGTTTAGTATAGCACGACCTGATCCCCACAGCAGCGAGAGTAGTGCGCTTTGTAGGGCTGCAAAAAAGGTCCTGGGTATAGTAGTTTGCAGAGTGTTGGAGGGTGTATAATACTTTAGGAAGAATTATAATTTTTATCAAGTTCACCCTGCCCAATAAGTTGATAGGGAATTGCTTCCACACTCTGACTTTGTTTTGCACCCAGTCTAACAGGGGGTATATCCCTCTGTGCAGAAATTGTTCGGGTGTATTAGTCACAGTGATACCCTATTAAAACTTGGAACACACAGGGACCAATCCGCTCACCTTGGTGGTTTTGATGTCTGAATCAAGAGTGAATAGACTCGACTTGTTCCATTGATAAATAGCCCGGAGATTGGTCCAACTGGGAAATTATATTGTGTGCTGTGATTAAGGATTGGTTGGGATCTGCCAGGTATAAAATTAATCGTCTGCATATAAACTAAGCAATGAGGTTTGGGCTCCGAGTGTAAGGCCTTAATAAATCTGTTTTTTCTAAGTTGTATCGCAGGGGTTCTATTGGATGGCAATAGGTATGGGGAGAGTGGGATATCCCGTCTCGTACCTCGGCTGAGTCGAAATTGTGTGGAATGTGTTCATTAATTAAAGTGAGGCTGTAGGTTGGGCATATAGGAGACGGTCCAATTGACAAATTTGAGCCAAAACCGAATTTATTCATACACTGCCAGAGATATATCTGTTTAATGGGTTACCACATACATATCTCCATGGCCTCTACCACCTCTGCTATAGTGACGTCTGCCTCCAACCAGGCCCCATCGCTATCAGAGAGTCTAGGGAACTCAATATTATCTAGATATTTTATCAGTTGGTGTTGGGGGAACGTTTAGTGTGACTGGTATAGCGTCTGGTAGACGCCCGTGAATGTTTGTATGATATCTGTCGTGCTTGTGACGGTAAGTACCATCCGGAGTCTTGATTGCAAGAATGCTGTTAGTATCCCTTGGGCCGTGGGCTAGCTGGGCTAAAAGTTTAGCCGATTGGCTCCCGTGTTCAAAGTACCTGGCTTTATAAAGAACATTTCCTTTGCGTTTTTTCTGTAATGCAGTGTTATACAGCATTTGTGCCATAGTCCAGTCTGCTCTGGATTGATCTGTGGGGTTTTCTATGTATCTATTTTCGGTTTCTATCAGTTGCTGGAGAGCTCAGTCTCAGATAGAGACGTTTTGTGTTTAATGTGTTTAATAGTGCTATTAAGTATGTCCTCGTAGAAAGACTTTGAAAGCGCCCCACTGTATTAGCGGGGATACGGGTGAGTGAATCGAGCTGAAAAATACAAAGTCGATATGACTGGGGCCAGGTCGGTCGGGGAAATAACCTCAACCAGAAGGGATGTTCTTCCAGATCGGACCGGAGAGACACCCACACCACCCTGCATCGTAAGACAGATTGGAGAGTGATCAGAGATCCCTGGGAAGATGAAGTTTTCTGTGTTTATATGGGGTAGCTCTTTTATTTGTAAATATGTGGTCTATTCTAGATAAAGTGTTGCAGAAGATGAGAAGCAGGTGTATCCTTTCTGTGAGGAATCCCAATCCACACAGACATACCTTCCTCTCTGGTCTGTCCTAAGTTCGTGAATAGTAAACCTCAGTATAATGGTTGAGCATTAGTGAAACACCCCTGTAGACCACTTCACCCAGGGTTTTTGGAGGTAATGTGTGTTGGATGGTAATAAGTGGTGTTTCTTGTAGGCAGACGATGTCTGCCTGTGTACTACGAATTAGACTGGTTCCATCACGTTTGTGGGGGGTCGTTGAGGCCTCTAACGTTCCAAGATAGACTTTTAGTGTTTTAGTCATGTGTTGTTTCGGGTGAATCAATGCACGTTGTTGACACTCTCACAGATAGTGTGGTATTATAGAATACATTATACATTTGAATTTGGGGACCCAATGAAGGACAGGGGAGGGGAAAGAGAGTGAAACAATCAAACAATAATTAAACAAAAACATAGCAAGGTTCGCAGATTTGGTTTGACTTGGTCACTATTGAACCCTAAACTCCAGGATCCTGGTAACTATGGGTTGCCCCTAGTGCGTTCTTGCGGGGGTGGAGGGATGTCTGTTTCCCTCCGGTACCATTATATATATAATTATGTAGAGAGAGTTTACCTACACTCTGTTCTATAATGAAATAACGTAGATGGATTGTGGTGGCATGATTAGGCCCATAGGGGGATAGTGGGTAGGGGGGTGGTCCATGGTCTGGTGGGGTTCTGTATGTTTCTATTTAGACCAGCAGATATATGCAATAAATAAATGGCGGCACATAGTTACATCCAGAGCATACAGCCATGGGGGTCTCACATATCAAGTGTATTGGGAAAAACTATTCAATAGTTTCATGGAGGGAGCCCTCCTAAGCAGCGGATAGAGTTCGGTTTTATAACAATCCATAAATTATATACCACCAATGGGGCGAGCATTCCCAGGGCTGCACCCAGAGCCCCGCAGACTTATACAGTCACCTCCTTATAACAGGAGAGACCACCACATAACATACACATCGTAACTCCAGTTAAATAACATTTCTTAACTTAGATTGATATTACACATATCTCTCTCAGTGTCTAATCCTTAGGAGTGGTATTGCTTGTATAATTATATAGGGTATTATACTCTGCAGCATCTAGTAACATAAATATTGTGATTTCCCACTGGTGTTGTATACATGGTACACTTTGGATGTTCAAATCATACCGTTATTTAGTTGCCAGAGGAATTCCCCTTGGCTAGAGGGGCCGTGGTGACATATATCCAATTACCCCGTCCTGTATACCTCCAGTCCAGTAAGAGACCTCCGGTCAATAGGTACAGAAAATATGTTATCATGTGGGGTTGGCAGACTTGTGGTCGTTGAGGAATTTGACAGTGCTGTGGATAGTTCCTGGTAACCTGCAAGAATGGGCACCTTGATATATGGAGATTGTCAGAGGAGTCCATGGGGGTGTGAGGTATGTCTTTTGTAGTGGGACTGAGATATGTTGTGGCGCAAAGGTAGTTCCATCTGGGGGGTATCGATGCAGGCACAAAGATTATTAGGGGTTGAATCAAAAGTTATGTACTACTCGATATAAACTTGAAGTGGTGGGGTCGCTGGGTATCCATCTGTGTGCAGGAATACAGGCAGAGGTGGAGTCGCAGTTCGAGGCTCTGAAAGGTTAGCAGGGCGGGCCTACCACCGCTGTCTCAGGCGGCGGCCCGGAAGCACCAACTCGCACCGATGATCCAGCAGGCTCCCAAAGGCGTGACTCAGTAGGTAGTCTCAAATAAATTCCAATACTGGGTTAAGGGAGACTTGTCGTCTCGGTGTTATGAATGTGGGTAGTAGACAAACACAGATGAGAGGAAGTCAAGGGGTTCCATGGGGTATATTGGGTTAGTAATGCAGGGATATTTCCGCATGTTTGGATTGCAACCGGGGAAGTTAGCGTAAGGGGTGATATCCTGCCGACATAGAAGTACTAAGCGGCGGTATGTGCCAGAAACTCGTTGCACTGGTCATCGAGCTATTGGCCTAGCTGGCATCATGTAATGTCGGGTGGAGATAACATATATCTGAGGTCTATGGTTTATAGTACTTAAAAGTGGGGTGCTGGGGGCAGGTGACTTGGGGAATGCTGGGGATAGCCGCCACGCCAATTACCTTTTCACTGTAGTCCAGCCAAGCGCAGGCCTCTTGTGGGGTGTCAAAGAACCTGACTCTGCCCTCTGTAGCCACCCGAAGGCACGCTGGTAGACTAGAATATGCGATCCCGGCTGTGATAAGTTCTTTTTTTAACATCCCCGAACGTACCTCTACTCTCCTGAATAGCGCGGTGAATGGAGCTTAAGTCAGTTAGTGTGGGTTCCGCCTGTGGGGGCCGATCAGCACCCGCTCAATCTTGGTGGTGACCGCCATCATCCGAGGGGGTGTGCTCCTTGTTCTGTTGTGGGGATGGAGCCATTGTGGCCTGGGCCCCAGTCTGTCCCTTCCAGGCAAATTGTTCGAGTTTCCCACGGCTGATCCACTCGATTTATTCCACTTTGGCCTGTCATCTGGGTATCGGAGGTTAGTGGAACACCAGGTTGTTTAAGTTTGAAGTGGTTATATGTCTAGTATTAGCCTCGATTGCTATGATGGAGCCGGAGCTTAAAGATGGCCGTCCTAACCCATACAGCTCCCAAGCCCCACCCGCAAACCAGTAACAAGATGTCAGCAACTTTCAAGGCACAAAGCTAGATTCTGGAGGGGCATAGGTAAAAAAAAATATGGGAACAGTATTTTTAAAGCTGCAGCTTCCAAAAGAACATAATTTGATTTTATAGTGCACTTATCCTTTAACCATTTTTTTGGTTTTAAGGGTGAACATGCCCTTTAAAAGAAGTAAATATGAAACTAACAGCAGGCCAATAAACTTCAGTGCTACCATATCCCAGAATTTTAACAAACCTAATGTGTTCAAAAGTACAACATAAAAAGGAGCTTATGTAAGAGCTGCAAAAAACTATAGCAACCACTGGTCTGTTACAGTTATTACAGAAAACATTTGATAACCATCTGATCGGGTGCTGCAGATTAAGAACACAGGCACCTCTTGATAATATGAGCCCACAAATGTTCAGGTACATAGCCAAGGTAAGCACCTCTCCCTGAATAAGATTTAAAATTGTAATTATCAAGATTTTGCAAAGAACAGCTGAAAACTGATTAAAGGAGACATTAATTGAAATTAACTTTTGTGGATCAGGTGGCTGGGCTTGTAAACCATTTAGGACTCAGAACCTGTCTGAGTTAGTACTGTACTGGCAATAATGACTATCATGTGTGGCCCAGGGAATATTTAAGTTCCTAATTATTAGAGTGAGGCAATGCATGCAGCAGTTTAGTATCAACTGAAGGGGATCAAGATGGGAAGCAGGAAGACCAAAAAGCAGAAAGTTACAATAGTCCAGGCGTGATAGGATGAGAGAATGGATAAGCATGTCAGTAGTCCATAGAGAGAGGAACCTATGAGAGAGAGGAAGTTCTCTGCAGCTTGGCTTGGAAGCGAATACCTAAAAGACCTTTAAATAATGACATGGACTGCTTCCTTGCTTGCTATAAATCTGATTAAAAACTTGTAGGCCAACATTTATAATAAAGAGAAATAATTCACCTAGTTGAAAGGCATGAGAAAGCCTGTGGTAACTGCGTTCATTACTGTTCAGTAATGAACAGTAATGAACAGTTCAGACTGTTCATTAGCAATTGCTAAGAAAATGTATTACAAAAAAAATATATTCTATCATGTATCTATGGACTTGATGTTTAGTTCTTAAATATACTTCTCTAGTAGGGATGGCCGGTTCGCGGATCCGAACCCCGATCCACCGCGGATTTATCCCGTTCGCGAACAGCAGATTTTTCCGGATTTTCCGCCTTCCGAACTTCTGAATTTCTTGTATTTTCGAATTTTTTTTCTTTTTAATGGGTTTTAATGGGTCCGCTCGCTGATTTTCGAATTTTCTCGAAAATTCGTGGATCCTCGAGCGGACCGGATTTTGCGAACTTCGGACATCTCTATTCTCTAGTCATCCGACTGGATCTCACTATTCAGAATGAATTGCACTAGAATCTGTTAGCAATTAATACCCTGGAATGTGTCTTAATAAAACAGCAAGGGGTCCTCCTGAATACAAGGTGTTGATAGCACTGTAGCTGAGAGGTGTTATTTACAGTAACTGTCCAGGGTATATGGTAGTTATTCTATCATAGTGTGCACTGAAATTTTTGGAAACTTTTTTCTTCTACAAAATTCTAGTTTAATTTGATTGTGTCCACTAGTCATATTTTTTTTTTTTGGTGATAATTATATTACCACATAATAATATAAACTTTCAACATTGCTCATACGTCAATAACGTACATTGCATTCTTTTAAACGTTTTTGCAATTTTATTAGATTCCTACTTCCAAGTGCAGCCCAAGCTGTCCATCAGGATTCAGGAAAATGATGGTACCAGGTAAACCCCCTTGCTGCTATGACTGTGCCCGGTGTCCTCAGGGACACATCTCAAACTATACAGGTACTGTGATCTGATACAATCTCCACTAATTAGCTGTTGAATAATCCAGGAGCTGATAATAATTTGTGTTTTCCTCCAGATGCGGTGCAATGCCATCCTTGTTCCTTGGACATGTGGCCCAATCTACAACAAGACAGTTGCATCCCAAGATCTGCAGAGTTTCTGTCCTATAAGGAAACTTTGGGTTATAGTTTGACAACCATTATCATTATCTCTTCCTTCATCCCATTAATTATTTTGTATATTTTTATAAATTACAGAAATACACCAATTGTCCGAGCCAATAACTACTCCCTTAGCTGTCTTCTTCTGGTTTCCCTGTTTTTCTGTTTTCTTTGTTCTTTGGGATTCATTGGTTACCCCAATCCTGAAAAGTGTCTCCTACGTCAGGTGGCATTTGGGATGGTTTTTACTCTCTGCATCTCCTGTGTTCTGGCTAAAACCATTATTGTTGTCCTTGCCTTTACAGCCACAAAACCAGACAGTAGGTTGAGGAAATGGACTGGGGTGAAGGTGTCCTATTGTCTTATTGGGGTTTGTGCGTTTATTCAGTTATGTGTGTGTGTTATATGGTTGATTTTCTCTCCCCCCTTTCCTGAACATGACACTAACACTAAACCTGGCGTTATAATAATTAATTGCAATGAAGGTTCACCTTCTGCTTTCTGGTGCATGCTGGGATATCTTGGCCTGCTGGCCACCATTAGTTTCATTGTTGCTTTTCTATCTAGACATCTACCTGACAGTTTTAATGAAGCCAAATTTATCACATTCAGTATGTTGGCTTTCCTCAGTGTCTGGGTGTCCTTTATCCCGGCCTATCTCAGTGCAAGGGGAATATACACCACAGCTATGGAGGTCTTTGCCAACCTGTGTTCCAGTTGGGCTGTGGTGGTCTGTATCTTTTTGCCAAAGTGTCTGATTATATTGCTTAGACCCAACATGAACTCCAAGGAGCATCTCATGATAACAGTCAATAATAAAAAAGGCATTTTACCATAATTTTAAAATGTCTGAGCAAAACTAAACTGACCAAGACCAATATGCAACGTACTGTAAATGTGTTGCTAATTATTAGATTTAAGAGCTTAATATGATGCTTGTGAAGATTCTTGTTCATCCGGCTCATTGTATATCTGTGGTATTCAATTAGATCAACTGGACTTGAAGTTTAGCTCTTAAAAGTCATTTTGCTAGTCATCCGACTGGCTTTCTCAAATCAGAATAAATACCCTAGAAAATGTACAAGTTAACATATAACAATGAGGAGTAAGGGAGCGTCTGAATTCAAGGTGTTGATTGCAGTGTACATAAGAGGAGCTATCAAAACTGCCCATGGTAAGCTGTCAAAACAGCATTGTACATGGCAGACAAATAGTGTTGGTCGCCCCACCTCTATTCAGGCCTGTTTTCTTTATTTTAACATAAATGGCCTCCTTAACACCTCTTTTGAACCAATACTACTGCAAGGCCAAGATGTTGACATTACAAGAACATACAAATGTATGTTCTTCAATCTTAAAAAAGAACATACGTTTGAAGATTGTAACGTCAACATCTTGGCCAAGAAACAGGTTTGGTTCAAAAAAGGTACCAAGGAGGCCATTTTCTCTTTATTATTTTGATATATATTGATTTGATTTACATTAAATTTCTTCTATTTTGGACACTTTTCACATTCTGCTTCTCCTTACCTCCTCTTCTTCCATGTTTTTATTACATTCATAGGAGTGAGGGGACAGCAGAGCACAGCCCGTTCACAGGTGCAGTTCTCAATGTACTTGGCATTGGCAATGGGCATCTCAATGTACTTTCTCTTTAATTCTGCTAGTGAAAAAAAGTAAACATGACAGTAGGAGGAGAATCAAACTTTTGACCAATTATAAGGTTTCTTTAACTTTTTTTTTTTAAACATGTTTTATTTAGGAAAACAGGTCACAGATATACACAGCATCGTCAATTATTAACAGTGGTTGTAAATAAAATATATATTACACTGTACATCCGTGTCCCACATTATACTTTTTATAAACTAACATAAATATATAACATAACATGGGAGGGAGGGAGGGAGGGAAGGATAAGATAGGAGGGGGGGAGGGGGGGTTCTTGGTTTGTATAATGTTAATAAAACATCTGTTGATATTCAGTCAGTAATAATGCCGTCTCAGCAAAGGTCTCCATCAACCCAGTACATAGAGGACAGAAAAATTTTCTAAACAGAGAATTTATATTGATTAAGCGTCAAAACATGTACTTCTCATATACATCATTGGCAGCATGGGCAGGGTCTATTCCGTGTGTTGTGAAAGGGTCGGGACAGGCATCCCCAGATATTTATACCAAGGTAACCATATTTTGTTGAATTTACTCAGTGTAACTCGGCTTAGGTATATTAACCGGATAAGGGGTAGATCTGATTTGATCATGGCTTTCCATATTCCACATCTGGGCGCTTGATGGGACATCCATGTGAGAACAATGGTGCATCTAGCGTAGAAAAGGAAGTTACACAGCAGTTTAAGGTGTGCATTTGTCCATCCCCCAGCCCCATCGATCCCTAGTATACATAGTTCAGGTTTGGACGGCACTGGTATGTGGAGTATTTGTGATCGGCGGACACCTTGTGGCATTTGGGGCAACATGAGGAGTTGTTGGGTGATATGTGTGCTAGTCTGCGCGGTGTTAAATAGACCTGGTGTAGGATGTGAAATTGTGTGATTCTATGGTTGGCGGATGGGGATACTTGTGTATGTGATTGAGCAATTTCTTCCCAGTCGGACTCTTGTAGTGTGGGTATATATTTGTTCCACTTTTGCATCAGAGTTGCTTGCATTTCAGTAGTCTTTTGACTAATTAAACATGAATAAATACGTGAGATGAGGTGTCTCTCCATCCGGTCCCTCAGAACTTCGATTATAGGGTGTGGGGTGGTATGAATGTTAAGAGTATAAAATTCTGAGACAAGACAGTACCGGAGTTGAAGGTAGTGGAAAAAGGCTGAATGTGCCAGTGAGAATTTCTGCCGCATCTCTGGAAATGACATAAATGTATCATTGAGTATAATCTGGCGGAAATACAGGATAACCTTGTTTTCCCAATACTCAGATGCTCCAAATTTAGCTAAAACCTGATATTTACTGTTGTGTAAAGTACGGAGTACTCCCAAGACACCCCATACATCTAAATATTTTGTCGTGTCCTGCCAGATTTTACGCATCTGCTTATGCAGAGCTGTACCTCCACCCGGAATAATATTTTTGGGGGCTTCTAGAAATGTGATGGGTATTGTCGGAATATATGCATGGAGCATTCGTTTCATATCATATATTGATGGTGGGTATCCTGTGGGTCCGGTGGGGGCGGGACGATCCAATCTGTAAAATATTTAAACTGTCCAGCCAAGTAATAGAGATAAAAATCAGGCAGCACCAGACCAGCGGATATCTTAGGCAGCTGGAGAACAGTGAGTTTAGTATGAGCACGACCTGATCCCCACAGCAGCGAGAGTAGTGCGCTTTGTAGGGCTGCAAAAAAGGTCCTGGGTATAGTAGTTGCAGAGTGTTGGAGGGTGTATAATACTTTAGGAAGAATTATAATTTTAATCAAGTTCACCCTGCCCAATAAGTTGATAGGGAATTGCTTCCACACTCTGACTTTGTTTTGCACCCAGTCTAACAGGGGGTATATCCTCTGTGCAAGAAATTGTTCGGGTGTATGAGTCACAGTGATACCCAGGTACTTAAAACTTGGAACAACAGGGACCAATCCGCGCACACTTGGTGGTAGTGTGATGTCTGAATCAAGAGTGAATAGACTCGACTTGTTCCAATTGATAAATAGCCCGGAGATTGGTCCAAACTGGGAAATTATATTGTGTGCTGTGATTAAGGATTGGTTGGGATCTGCCAGGTATAAAATTAAATCGTCTGCATATAAACTAAGCAATGAGGTTTGGGCTCCGAGTGTAAGGCCTTTAATAAATCTGTTTGTTCTAAGTTGTATCGCGAGGGGTTCTATTGTGATGGCAAATAGGTATGGGGAGAGTGGATATCCCTGTCTCGTACCTCGGCTGAGTCGAAATTGTGTGGAATGTGTTCCATTAATTAGAAGTGAGGCTGTAGGTTGGGCATATAGGAGACAGGTCCAATTGACAAATTTGGAGCCAAAACCGAATTTATTCATACACTGCCAGAGATATATCTGTTGAATGGGTTACCACCTGACATATCTCCCATGGCCTCTACCACCTCTGCTATAGTGACGTCTGCCTCCAACCAGGCCCCATCGCTATCAGAGAGTCTAGGGAACTCAATATTATCTAGATATGTTTTCAGTTGTGTTGGGGGAACGTTTAGTTGTGACTGGTATAGCGTCTGGTAGACGCCCGTGAATGTTTGTATGATATCTGTCGTGCTTGTGACGGTAGTACCATCCGGAGTCTTGATTGCAAGAATGCTGTTAGTATCCCTTGGGCCGTGGGCTAGCTGGGCTAAAAGTTTAGCCGATTGGCTCCCGTGTTCAAAGTACCTGGCTTTATGAAAGAACATTTTCCTTTGCGTTTTTTCTGTAATAGCAGTGTTATACAGCATTTGTGCCATAGTCCAGTCTGCTCTGGATTGATCTGTGGGGTTTTCTACGTATCTATTTTCGGTTTCTATCAGTTTGCTGGAGAGCTCAGTCTCAGATAGAGACGTTTTGTGTTTAATGTGTTTAATAGTGCTATTAAGATGTCCTCGTAGAAAGACTTTGAAAGCGCCCCACTGTATTAGCGGGGATACGGGTGAGTGATCGAGTGAAAAATACAAGTCGATATGACTGGGGACCAGGTCGGTCCGGGGAAATAACGTCAACCAGAAGGGATGGATTCTTCCAGATCGGACCGGAGAGACACCCACACCACCCTGCATCGTAAGACAGATTGGAGAGTGATCAGAGATCCCCCTGGGAAGATGAAGTTTCTGTGTTATATATGGGGTAGCTCTTTTATTTGTAAATATGTGGTCTATTCTAGATAAAGTGTTGCAAGTAGATGAGAAGCAGGTGTATCCTTTCTGTGAGGAAATATCCAATGCCACACAGACATACCTTCCTCTCTGGTCTGTCCTAAGTTCGTGAATAGTAAACCTCAGTTTATTGTTGAGCATTAGTGAAACACCCCTGTAGACCACTTCACCCAGGGTTTTTGGAGATAATGTGTGTTGGATGGTAATAAGTGTGTTTCTTGTAGGCAGACGATGTCTGCCTGTGTACTACGAATTAGACTGGTTACCATCACACGTTTGTGGGGGTCGTTGAGGCCTCTAACGTTCCAAGATAGAACTTTTAGTGTTTTAGTCATGTGTTGTTTCGGGTGATATCAATGCACGTTGTTGACACTCTCACAGATAGTGTGGTATTATAGAATACATTATACATTTGAATTTGGGGACCCAATGAAAGGACAGGGGAGGGGAAGAGAAGAGTGAAACAATCAAACAATAATTAAACAAAAACATAGCAAGGTTCGCAGACTTTGGTTTGACCTTGGTCACTATTGAACCCTAAACTCCAGGAGATCCTGGTAACTATGGGGTTGCCCCTAGTGCAGTTCTTGCGGGGGTGGAGAGGGATGTCTCGTTTCCCTCCGGTACCATTATATATATAAATTAGTGTAGAGAGAGTTTACTACAACTCCTGTTCTATAATGAAATAAGTAGATGGATTGTGGTGGCATGATTAGGCCCATAGGGGGTATAGTGGGTAGGGGGGGTGGTCCATTGGTCTGGTGGGGTTCTTGTATGTTTCTATTTAGACCAGCAGATATATGCATATAAATAAATTGGCGGCACATAGTTACATCCAGAGCATACAGCCATGGGGGTCTCACATATCAAGTGTATTGGGAAAAACTATTCAAATAGTTTCATGGAGGGAGCCCTCCTAAGCCAGCGGATAGAGTTCGGTTTTATAACAATCCATAAATTATATACCACCAATGGGGCCGAGCATTCCCAGGGCTGCACCCAGAGCCCGGCCGCAGACTTAATACAGTCACCTCCTTATAACAAGGAGAGACCACCACATAACATACAGCATCGTAACCTCCAGTTAAATAACATTTCTTAACTTAGATTGATATTACACATATCTCTCTCAGTGTCTTAACCTTAGGAGTGGTATTGCTTGTATAATTATATTAGGGTATTATACTCTGCAGCATCTAGTAACATAAATATTGTGATTTCCCACTGGCTGTTGTATACATGGTACACATTTGGATGTTCAAATCATACCAGTTATTTAGTTGCCAGAGGAAT
Organism: Hymenochirus boettgeri; assembly: GCA_019447015.1. Taxonomy (NCBI): domain Eukaryota; kingdom Metazoa; phylum Chordata; class Amphibia; order Anura; family Pipidae; genus Hymenochirus; species Hymenochirus boettgeri. The sequence continues at coordinate 273,027,192 of CM033471.1, forward strand.
ATCCCCTTGGCTAGAGGGGCCGGTGGTGACATATATACAATATTACCCCGTCCCTGTATACCTCCAGTTCCAGTAAGAGACCTCCGGTCAATAGGTACAGAAAATATGGTTATCCATGTGGGGTTGGCAGACTTGTGGTCGTTGAGGATATTTGACAGTGCTGTGGATAGTTCCTGGGTAACCTGCACAGAATGGGCACCTTGAATATATGGAGATTGTCAGAGGAGTCCATGGGGGTGTGAGGTATGTCTTTTGTAGTGGGACTGAGATATGTTGTGCGCAAAGGTAGATTTCCATCTGGGGGGTATCGATGCAGGCACAAAGATTATTAGGGGTTGAATCAAAAGTTATGTACTCGATAATAAACTTGAAGTAGGTGGGTCGCTGGGTATCCATCTGTGTGCAGGTAATACAGGCAGAGGTGGAGTCGCAGTTCGAGGCTCTGAAAGGTATAGCAGGGCGGGCCGTACACCGCTGTCTCAGGCGGCGGGCCCGGAAGCAGCCAAACATCGCACCGATGATCCAGCAGGCTCCCAAAGGCGTGACTCAGTAGGTAGTCTCAAATAAATTCCAATACTGGGTTAAGGGAGACTTGTCGTCTCGGTGTTATGAGATGTGGGTAGTAGACAAACACAGATGAGAGGACAGTCAGAGGGTTCCATGGGGTATATTGGGTTAGTATAGGCAGGGATATTCCGCATGTTTGGATGCAACCGGGGAAGTTAGCGTAAGGGGTGTATATCCTGCCGATCATAGAAGTACTAAGCGGCGGTATGTGCCAGAAACTCGTTGCACTGGTCATCGAGCTATTGGCCTAGCCTGGCCATCATGTAATGTCGGGTGGAGATAACATATATCTGGAGGTCTATGGTTTATAGTACTTAAAAGTGGGGTGCTGGGGGCAGAGGTGACTTGGGGAAATGCTGGGGATAGCCGCCACGCCATTACCTTTCACCTGGAGTCCAGCCAAGCGCAGGCCTCTTGTGGGGTGTCAAAGAACCTGACTCTGCCCTCTGTAGCCACCCGAAGGCACGCTGGGTAGACTAGAATATGCGATCCCGGCTGTGATAAGTCTTTTTTTAACATCCCCGAACGTACCTCTACTCTCCTGAATAGCGCCGGTGAAATGGAGCTTAAGGTCAGTTAGTGTGGGTTCCGCCTGTGGGGGCCGATCAGCACCCGCTCAATCTTGGTGGTGAACGCCATCATCCGAGGGGGTGTGCTCCTTGTTCTGTTGTGGGGATGGAGCCATTGTGGCCTGGGCCCCAGTCTGTCCCTTCCAGGCAAATTGTTCGAGTTTCCCGGCTGATCCACTCGATTTATTCCACTTTGGCCTCGTCATCTGGGTATCGGAGGTTAGTGGAACACAGGTTGTTTAAGTTTGAAGTGGTTATATGTCTAGTATTAGCCTCGATTGCTATGATGGAGCCGGAGCTTAAAGATGGCGCGTCCTAACCCATACAGCTCCAAGCCCCACCCCCAAGGTTCCTTTAACTTTACTTTCAAGAAAGGAAAGGGGTAAATAAATGTGGATGATGATTGGACCCAGGGGGGCACTGTGTACATAAAGGACAACTCTGGGTGATTTCTGTGGACATTAGTTCCCTTACATCAAACTATAGAATCATACAGGGTTATTCAATAAAAGTTCTTATCATTTAAAATGGTGCTAATTTTGCCTCAACCAATCAGATGTTAGCTTTCAAATGGTAAATAAGTTCTGATTGGTTGGGGCAAAATTAGCACAATTTAAAAAGATAAGAACTTTTATTGAATCTCCCTGTTAGAGTTTGTATAACTGCCAACTCAGTACACTATATCACAGGTTATCCACCCTCTTCTATGGGTTCAATACCAACCAAATGTCCACTTAAAGGCAAATTTCCTATATAATAGAAGCCTAAATGCTGCCTATGTTTTGCCGTGCGTGTGTGAGTGTCACTGCAGTTCCTATGGACTCACCACTAGAGGTAGGGTGAGGTAGTCCCTGCAGTTTCAATTGATTCGCCAGTAGAGGGAGAGGTAAGAAACACATATGGCGGCATGGAGACCAACAGCAGAAAGCCTGCCCTATTAAATCACATTATACTTTTACATCATACTACGTTAGCAAGAAGCATGCCCATGCACTATTCTTACTGTCAACTCATAAGTCCCAAACCAGTTTTGAACAGAAAACTGCATCACAAATTATCCACCGATTCTGCTGGTTTCTTTTCAACCAACCTTTCATCTCCTTCTAAGCACATATCTTTGTAGAAGCAATGTACGCATGCCCCATGAATGCAGCCTCAGATTACACCATCTGGTTTGCATTTGCTCTCTGTAAAGGCTTGGGGCCCATGCATGTAGGGGTGGTCTCAGGTTTCTTATCTGGTCACTCGAACAAGCAGTAGGTGTAACCAGCACACGCCTTCTGGGAAATAGCACGGGTGTACGGTCGTATATTCACCTTCTATACTCTTGTATCCAAATAGTCCAAAGCAGCCCTTCCTTAAAACATAATATTTTATTTACAATTCTTTAAAAGCATTTTCTGCCATAGCACATGGCTTTCTTTTTTACAGACAGCAAAGATAATGCAACGTTTCGAACCACACTGGTTCTTTGTCAAGCCAACAAAATTTGTCATCTGTTTCCTTTTTATCCTTTTAGGGCTAGTGCCCTCTACAGGTCAAAGTTTAACATCGTATAATATTGTATCCCCATTTTGTTATAAAAATTTTTTTTGCTAAAAACAATTAAAAACATTTAAGAAAAATCCAAAAAAAGTGAAGCTCAAATGACATTGACAGGTAAAAAAAGAGAAGGGACTTTTCCCTGTTTATCCTGTGCCCATTGTAACAGCTGCATCAAAGGTGATGTGGTTTACCACCCACAAAAAGGTACCAAATTCAAAATAAAAGGGTACCATACATGTATATCATCATATGTGATATGCCCTTGGGGTAAACTATATATTGGTCAGACATCTCGGCAATTAAAAATACGTCTAAGCCAACATAAGTTGGATATTAGAAATAGAAACATGACAAATCCAGTAGCAGAACATTTTCTTCAAGAGGGACACACATTGTCACAGTTTAGGTTCCAAATCCTTGAACAAGTCTTAAAAAAACGTAGAGGTGGTGACAGGACTAGAGATTTACTCACCACTGAAGCAAGGTGGATAAGAAAGTTAGATAGTCTCTATCCTAAAGGCTTAAATAAAGAATACAATGTAAGAGCTTTGGTTTAAATGTTAATTGTTTTTAGCAAAATGTGTTTTTTTATAACAAAATGTGGATACAATATTATACGATGTTAAACTTTGACCTGTAGAGGGCACTAGCCCTAAATGGATAAAAAGGAAACAGATGACACATTGGGGCATATTTATAAAGGTTCGTTAACTTTTCGCGCCGATACTTACCCGGTACCGCCGCTTCTATTTATAAAGCGGCGGTACTGGTTTCGCTCGGCTAGTATCGGCTGTTTTACTTCGCCACCTTCAGCCGATACTAACCTCCCGCGGCGGGGATGGGCAGGCAACCCGCGGCGGGTGGTCGCACCCACCCCGGGAGACACGCCCACCCCGCCCACACCCCCCGCGGCGGCAGCGGCGACCACCCGCCGCCGCCGCCACTTCCCAGCAGCCCCTCCCAACCCGTTCCCCGTTCGCGGCAATCTCGGAACGGGAGGCTAGAAGGGGCTGCCGGGAAGGGGCCGCAGCAGGTGGTCGCGACCACCCGCCGCGCACCCCCTCCCCGGCAACCCCTCCAAGCCCCCCGCCCCGGCCGCTCCCGGGGAGGGGACGGGAGGGAGCCGCTGGGGGGGTGGAGGCTCCCTCCAGCGGGGCCCTGAGAAGGGCCTTTTGGGGCTTAGGGGGTCCCGCAGCTCGAACCGGGACCCCCCTCCCCGGCCCTTACAAGGGCCCTTGCGGCACTGACAAGTGCCTTTGGCGGGGGTCCCGCAGCTGAACCGGGACCCCCAGTGCGGCTCTTAAAAGAGCCCTTGGGCGACGTCTTCTTTCTTCCAGTCCCGGCGACACCAGCTCCGCCGAGGCCGCCGACCCCCGAGAGGTACCCCTGCGGCCGCATGGGTAACCCCCGGCGGGCGCCGGCGACCTCAACGAGGCCGATGTTGCCGGCGTCTTGATCCGACGCGACGTCTTCGGGCTGGCGACACACCAACCCCACTCAGGTGCCGATGCCAGGCAGCTCACTGCGGCCGCCAGTAGCCCGCTGGCACCGCCGCCTCAGCGGAGCCGATGTTGCCAGCCGCTCTTTCTTCTTTCTTCAGCCATCTACCTGCGATGGCATCTGAGTTCCCCGGCGAAAGCTCCCTTTTATTAGGTTTGCAGAAATCCATAATCCGTTTCTGATTGGTCAATTTTTAATACTTGCTTTACATTAACCAATCAGATTTCTGGAACTTTCGGGGGGCGGCCGCAGGGGTACCTCTCGGGGGTCGGCGGCCTCGGCGGAGCTGTGTCGCCGGGACTGGAAGAAAGAAGACGTCGCCCAAGGGCTCTTTTAAGCCGCACTGGGGGTCCCGGTTCAGCTGCGGACCCCCGCCAAAGGCACTTGTCAGTGCCGCAAGGGCCCTTGTAAGGCCGGGGAGGGGGGTCCCGGTTCGAGCTGCGGGACCCCCTAAGCCCAAGGCCCTTCTCAGGGCCCCGCTGGAGGGAGCCTCCACCCCCCCAGCGGCTCCCTCCCGCCCCTCCCCGGGAGCGGCCGGGCGGGGGGCTTGGAGGGGTTCCGGGGAGGGGGTGCGCGGCGGGTGGTCGCGACCACCTGCTGCGGCCCCTTCCCGGCAGCCCCTTCTAGCCTCCCGTTCCGAGATTGCCGCGAACGGGGAACGGTTGGGAGGGGCTGCTGGGAAGTGGCGGCGGCGGCGGGTGGTCGCCGCTGCCCGCCGCGGGGGTGTGGGCGGGGCGGCGGTGTGTCGCCGCTGCCGCCGCGGGGGGTGTGGGCGTGTGCCCCGCCCCCTTAGGAGCGGCGTCGGGAAGGGATTTTAAGTCCCTTCGCGGCGATACTATATAGTATCGCCGCGAAGGGGCTTAAAATTACCGCAGCACATCGCGGCCGCGATAGGTATCGCGGGAATAGCGCTCGCCGTTATAAATACGGCGATAGCGCTATTTTCGCGGCCGCGATGTGCGGCGGTAATTTTTTTGCGCTAACATCGTTCCTTTATAAATATGCCCCATTGTGTTGGCTTGACAAAGAACCAGTGTGGTTTGAAACGTTGCATTATATTTGCTGTCTGTAAGAAAGAAAGCCATGTGCTATGGCAGAAAATGCTTTTAAAGAATTGTGAATAAAATATTATGTTTTAAGGAAGTGCTGCTTTGGACTATTTGGATTCTTATCTGGTCATTTGGCTAGACCCAGGAGAGCAAAACCTAGTTAAATGCACATTCTTTAATAACTAGTCTGAATAAAACAATATTAACCCCTTATTACAACCGGTATATTGATTGTAACTACAGAATGTCCATCACAAAAACAGTCTAAGCTGTGACAAATGTGTGTTTAAACCTACACTGCAAGTTCCGCATGTTCCGCACCCTTTTTCAAGCACTTGATAAGGATAGGATAATACAGTTTAGAGGCACACCTATCATATTTGTGAACTATGTGAACTGATACTTTTTCTTTACCAATGAAACACTATATACAGGGTTATTCCATAAAACTTCTTATCATTAAAAATGGTGCTAATTTTGCCACAACCAATCAGATCTTATTTAACATTTGAAAGCTAACATCTGATCAACTGGACTTGAAGTTTATTTCTTGAAGACGTTTTGCTAGTCATCCGACTGGCTTTCTCAATTCAGAATGACTTATACAAAAATCTGTGGCAATTATGTCCCTGGAAAATCCCAATTAGCATATCACAGCCAAGTGTTAAGGGCGGGATTGCATAGGGCTTAGAGGTGTTATAGGAACGCCCAGAGTAAGGTGTCAAAACAGCATTGTACATGGCAGACAGTTGGTGTTGAACCCCCCACCAATTCCTTGGGTCAGGACTCAGCCGTGTACCTGCATCTTAAGGATAAAGGACATACCTTTGAAGATTGTAATGTTAACATATTGGCAAAGGAACGTGACTGGTTCAAGAGAGGTGTTAAGGAGACCATTTATGTGAAAATAAAGAAACCAAGCCTAAATAGAGGTGGGGGGGTTCAACACCAACTGTCTGCCATGTACAATGCTGTTTTGACACCTTACTCTGGGCGTTCCTATAACACCTCTTAGCCACTATCCAATCACACCCTTAACACCTGGCTGTGATATGCTAATTGGGATTTTCCAGGGTACATAATTGCCACAGATTCTTGTACAAGTCATTCTGAATTGAGAAAGCCAGTCGGATGACTAGCGAAACGTCTTCAAGAACTAAACTTCAAGTCCAGTTGATCTAATTGAGTATAACAGATTTATCTATGTATTGTTGTGATTATGTATTTTATTACTTACATTTTACCCTTGTATTTATGTTTTGATTTGTTATAATGTACAGTACTGTACACTCCGAAAGGAGTTATATACTGTATATATATAAACATTCCTGTGCACACACAACAGACATCGTTCATGTATCCAAATAGATCTTTCAATTTGCTTACAGTACATCCTGTTTGGTTAAGTATAAGTGGCCTGTAATGCTTAAAGCGTATCTCCACTGACTAAATAAAGTTTGAAAAACGTCTTACCTTCCATTCTTTAAAAAAACCTGCAGGAGCCAGGAACGGTCTCATGCTCCACTGATGTTCTTCTGACAGGTCCCGATGGAGTTTGTACTGTATGCGCATGGGCCAATATCACCCATTATACACCCAATATACCAAGGCATTCATTCAGAATAAAAAAAGGGAAATAATAAACTCATACAATAGAAGGATTGTGGAAGCACTCCTTATTCTAAATTACAACTACATTTTGCGGAAGTGCTACTGATCTGGTCAAACATAGAAAAGATAATCAATGCACATTCCTAGGCCCCATACAATATCATATTATCTGTATATACAGTATATCTATATATAAACATAGAAAAAATATCAATGTACATTCCTAGGCCCCAACAAATCATATTACTTTATATACAGATATCTATATATATATAAACATAGAAAGATAATCAATGTACATTCCTAGGCCCCATACAATATCATATTATCTGTTATACAGTATTCTATATATAAAACATAGAAAGATAATCAATGTACATTCCTAGGCCCCCCATACAATTCATATTATCTGTATATACAGTATTATATATATATAAACATAGAAAAGATAATCAATGTACATTCCTAGGCCCATACAATATCATTTATCTGTATATACAGTATTCTATATATATAAACATAGAAAAGATAATCAATGTACATTCCTAGCCCCATACAATATCATATTATCTGTATATCAGTATATCTATATGTATACATAGAAAAGATAATCATGACATTCCTAGGCCCCAACAATACTCATTATTGATCTATACAGTATACTATATGTATAAAAACATAGAAAAGATAATCAGGTACATTCCTAGGCCCCCATACAATATCATATTATCTGTATATACAGTATATCTATATATATTAAACATAGAAAGATATCAATGTACATTCCTAGGCCCCATACAATTCATATTAATCTGTATATACAGTATACTGTATATATCAAACATAGAAAAGATAATCAATGCACATTCCTAGCCCCCATACAATATCATATTATCTGTATATACAGTATATCTATATAATATAACATAGAAAGATAATCAATGTACATTCCTAGGCCCCATACAATATTATATTATCTGTATATACAGTATATCTATATTATAAACAAGAAAAGATAATCAATGTACATTCCTGGGCCCCATACATATCATATTATCTGTATATACAGTAATCTATATATATATAACATAGAAAAGATAATACAATGCACATTCCTGGTCCCATACAATATCTATTATCTGTATATACAAGTAATCTATTATAAACATAGAAAAGATATCAATGCACATTCCTAGGCCCCATAATATATCATATTATCTGTATACAGTATATCTATATGTATAAACATAGAAAAGATAATCAAGTCCATCCTAGACCCCATACATATCTATTATCTGTATATACAGTATATCTATTGTAATAAACATGAAAAATAATCAATGCACATTCCAGGCCCCATACAATATCATATATCTGTATATACAGTATATCTATATATATATAAACATAAGAAAAGTATCATTTCATTCCTAGGCCCCATACAATATGATATTACTGTATATACGTATATCTATATATATAAACATAGAAAGATAATCAATGTACATCCTAGGCCCCATACAATATCAATTATCTGTATATCAGTATATCTATATATATAAACAAATAGAAGGATAATCAATGCACATTCCTAGGTCCCAAACATATCATATTATCTGTATATACAGTATATCTATATATATAAATAGAAAAGATACAATGCACATTCCTATGCCCTTACAATATATTTACATACTGTATATACAGTTATCTATATATAAAATAAACATGAAAAAATAATCATACTTCCTAGGCCCCATACATATCATATTATCTGTATATACAGTAATCTATATATATAAACATAGAAAAGATATCAATGCACATTCCTAGGCCACATACAATACATATTATCTGTATATCAGTATATCTAATATATATAACATAGAAAAGATAATCATGCACATTCCTAGTCCCATACAATATCATATTATCTGTATATACGAATATCTATATACAAACATAGAAAAGATAATCAATGCACATTCCTAGGCCCCATACAATATCATATTATCTGTATATACAGTATATCTATATATATATATAAACATAGAAAAGATAATCAATGTACATTCCTGGGCCCCATACAATATCACTTATCTGTATATACAGTTATCTATATATTATAAACATAGAAGATAATCAATGCACATTCCTAGGCTCCCATACAATATCATATTATCTGTAATCATGTACATTCCTAGGCCCCATACATATCAATATTATCTTTATATACGTATATCTATATATATATAAACACAGAAAAGATAATCAATGTACATTCCTAGGCCCCATACAATATCATATTATCTGTATATACGTATCTATATATATATAAACATAGAAAAGATAATCAATGTAATTCCTAGGCCCATACAATATCATATTATCTGTATATACAGTATATATAATATAAACATAGAAAAAAATCAATGCACATTCCTAGGCCCCCAACATATCATATTATCTGTATATACTGTATATCTATATATATAAACATAGAAAAGATAATCAATGCACATTCCTAGGTCCCATACAATATCATATTATCTGTAATCAATGTACATTCCTAGGCCCCATACAATATCATATTATCTGTATATACAGTATATCTATATGTATAAACATAGAAAAGATAATCAATGCACATTCCTAGGCCCCATACAATCATATTATCTGTATATACAGTATATCTATTAGTATAAACATGAAAAGAAATCAATTGCACATTCCTAGGCCCCATACAATACATATTATCTGTATAATACAGTTATCTATATGTAAAAACAAGAAAAGATAATCAATGCCATTCCTAGGCCCCATACAATATCATATCCTGTATTACGTATATCTATATGTATAAACATAGAAAAGAAATCAATGCACATTCCTGGCCCAACAATATCACTATTATCTGTATTATACAGTATATCTATATGTATAACATAGAAAGATAATCAATGACATTCCTGGCCCCATACAAATCATATTATCTGTATATACAGTATATCTATATGTATAAACATAGAAAAGATAACAATGCCATTCCAGGGCCCCATACAATATCATATTATCTGTATTACAGTATACTATATGTATAACATAGAAAAGATAATCAATGCACATTCCTGGGCCCCTTCACAATTCATATTATTTGTATTCAGTATATCTATATAATAAACATAGAAGATAATCATGTCACATTCCTGGGCCCCATACAATATCTATTTATCTGTATTACATATATCACTATAATATATAAAACTAGAAAAGATAATCAATGCACATTCCTGGCCCCATACTATCATATTATCTTATATACAGTTATATCTATATATATAATAAACATGAAAAGATAATCAATGCCCATTCCTGGGCCCCATACATATCAATTATCTGTATATACAGTATATCTATATATATATAAACATGAAAATAATCAATGCACATTCCTGGCCCCATACAATATCATATTATCTGTATATACAGTAATATCTATATATATATACCATAGAAAAGATAATCAATGCACATTCCTGGGCCCCATCACATATCATTTATCTGTATACACGTATATCTATATGTATAAACATAGAAAAGATAATCAATGCACTTCCTGGGCCATACAATATCATATTTCTGTATATACAGCATTATCTATATTGTATAAACATAGAAAGATAATCAAGTACATTCCTAGCCCCATACATCATATTACTGTTAATATACTATATCTATATGTATAAACTAGAAAAGATAATCAATCTACATTCCTAGGCCCATACATATCAATTATCTGTATATACAGTATATCTATATATAAACATGAAAGATAATCAATGCACATTCCTAGGCCCCATACAATATCATATTTCTGTATAAGAGTATATCTATATGTATAAACATAGAAAAGATAATCAATGACATCCTGGCCCCATACAATATCACATTATCTGTATATACAGTATTCTATTGTATAACATAGAAAAGATATCACTGCACATTCCTAGGCCCCATACAATATCATATCTGTATATACAGTTAATCTATATGTATAAACATAGAAAAGATAATCAATGCACATTCCGGCCCCATACAATATCATATTATCTGTATATACAGTATATCTATATGTTATAAACATAGAAAGATATCAATGCACATTCCTGGGCCCATACAATATCATATTATCTGTATACAGTATATCTATATTATAAACATAGAAAAGATAATCAATGCACATTCCTGGGCCCCATACAATATCATATTACTGTATATACAGTATATCTATATGTATAAACATAGAAAATATATCAATGCACATTCCTGGCCCCTTACAATATCATATTATCTGTATATACAGTATCTTATATATATAAACATAGAAAGATAATCAATGCACTTCCTGGGCCCCATACAATATATCATATTATCTGTATATACAGTACTATAATATATATAATCATAGAAAAGATAATCAATGCCCTTCCTGGGCCCCATACAATACATATATCTGTATATACAGTATATCTATATATATATAAACATGGAAAGATAATCAATGCACATTCCTGGGCCCCATACAATATCATATTATCTGTAATACAGTTATCAATATATATAAACATAGAAAGGATAATCAATGCACATTCCTGGGCCCCATACAATATCATATTATCTGTATATACAGTATATCTATATGTATAAACATAGAAGATATCAATGTACATTCCTGGGCCCCATACATATCATATTATCTGTATATACAGTATATCTATATGTATAACATAGAAAAGATAATCAATCTACATTCCTAGGCCCATACATAATCATATCTGTATATACGTATATCTATATGTATAAACATAGAAAAGATAATCAATCTACATTCCTAGGTCCCATACAATATCACATTATCTGTATTACAGATAATCTATTATATAAACATAGAAAAGAATAATCAATGCACATTCCTGGCCCATACAATATCATATTATCTGTATAAGAGGTATATCTATATGTATAAACATAGAAAAGATAATCAATGTACATTCCTGGGCCCCATACAATATCACATTATCTGTATATACAGTTATCTATATGTAAAAACATAGAAAAGATAATCAATGTACATTCTGGGCCCCATACAATATCATATTATCTGTATATACAGTATATCTATATATATATATATATAAACATAGAAAATGAATCATCATGCACATTCCTGGGCCCCATACAATATCATATTATCTGTAATACGGTATATCTATACATATAAACATAGAAAAGATAATCAATGCACATTCCTAGGCCCCATACAATATCATATTATCTGTATATACAGTATCTGTATGTATAACATAGAAAAGATTCAATGTACTTTTTTGGGCCCCATACAATCATATTATCTGTATATACAGCATATCTATATGTATAAACATAGAAAAGATAATCAATGCACATTGCTAGGCCCCATACAATATCATATTATCTGTATATACAGTATATCTATATGTATAAACATAGAAAAGATAATCAATGTACATTTCTGGGCCCCATACAATATCATATTATCTGTATATACAGCATATCTATATATATAAACATAGAAAAGATAATCAATGTACATTCCTAGGCCCCATACAATATCATATTATCTGTATATACAGTATATCTATATATATAAACATAGAAAAGATAATCGATGTACATTCCTAGGCCCCATACAATATCACATTATCTGTATATACAGTAACATAGTAACATAGTAATTAAGGTTGAATAAAGACATTCGTCCATCAAGTCCAACCTATTCCCTTTTTTTTTTTTTTTTTTTTAACCCTACCTAACAGTTGATCAGAGGAAGGCAAAAAACCCCAGCTAAAAAAGGGGGGAATTCCTTCCTGACTCCAAACGGCAATCGAAAGTATCCCTGGATCAACCAGATCTATATGCATAATACCAGTAATTCTCAATATTTTTAGTTTTAGAAACTTATCCAGGCCTTTTTAAAGTTATTCAATGAACTTGCCATTACCACCTCTGCTGAAAGACAGTTCCACAGTTTCACCGTTCTCAACTGTAAAGAAACCTCTCCTAACTTGAAGATGAAACTTCTTTTCTTCCAACCTTAAAGGATGTCCACGAGTCCTCTGATATGACCTATTAGTGAACAATGCACCAGAGAGTTCACTGTATGGGCCATTAATATATTTGTATACGGTTATCATGTCCCCACGCAACCGCCGCTTCTCCAATGTAAACACGCCCTAACTTGTCTAATCTGCCTGCATATTCAAGCCCCTCCATTCCCCTTATTATTTAGTTGCCCTTCTCTGAACTGCCTCAATTTCCAAGATGTCCCTTTTGTATGTGATTCCAAAACTGCACTGCATATTCCAAATGTGGCCTTACCAGTGCCTTGTAAAGAGGGAGAATAATATTTTTCTCTCTTGATTCCATTCCCCTCTTAACAGACAATATCTTGCATAGCTCTAGCTGGTGCTACCTGGCATTGTTTGCTACAGCTAAGTCTGTTATCTACCAGAACCCCCAAATCTTTTCCATTTCAGATGCACTTAACACAGAGTTATTTATGGTGTAGGTGGCACAGGATTATTAATCCCAAATGCATCACCTTACATTTATCAACATTGAATCTCATCTGCCATTCTGCTGCCCATTTTGATAATCTATCTAGGTCTGCTTGCAGCACTTGCACATCATTGGAAGTTTCCAAAGCTCTGCATAATTTAGTGTCTATCAGCAAACACACAAGACCTTGCTCTCAATGCCCCCTTCTAAGTCATTTATACAGATTAAACAGAAGCGGCCCCAGTACAGAACCCTGAGAACTCCGCTTAGAACTTTAGCCCACATAGATGTAGCTCCATTAACCACACACTCTCTGTTTGCGTCCAATAACCAGTTCTCTATCCAGAACAAATGTTTTCTTCAAGGCCAACAGTCCTCAGTTTATACATTAGTCGCCTATGTGGCACAGTATCAAAGGCTTTTGCAAAATCCAAATATACCACATCCACAGCTGTGCCTGAATCTAACTTCTTACCTCACTCCATTTCTTCAAAAAACCAATTAAATTTGTCTGTATGATCTTTCTCTCATCCATGCTGACTACTACTAATAAGATGATCTCTTGGAGACAAGTCAAGGATATGATCCCTTACAAAGTTCCATCACCTTCCCTACCACTGATGTTAGGCTTACAAGTCTATAGTTACCAGGCTGTGAACGATCCTTTTTTGAATATTGGTATTACAGTTGGCTTTTTTTCCAATCCGCGGCACATCCCCAGACAAAGCGAATCTGAAAAGATAGACACAGTGGTCTTGCAGAACTGAACTAAGCTCTTTTAAAATCCTAGGATGCAATCCATCTGGTCCTGGCGCTTTATTGATATTAACTTTGTCTAATTGATTCCGTACCATATCCTCTGTTATCCAATGTGAAAACTCTTCATTTCCTCCCTGCACATTGTTACAATCCCTACTGTAAGGATTCTCAACAGTAAAAACCGTAATGTAAAAAAACGGTTTTAGCAGATTACCTTTTCGGCATCCTCTAATACAACCACCTCAGCTCCATTATTTAATGGTCCCAATTCTCAGTCCTCATTTTTTTACCATTTATATACTTTAAAAACATCTTGGGGTTGGACTTTTGCTTTGTTCGGCAATCCGTATTTCATTTCTATTTTAGCTAGTTTAATTGCTTTCTTGCCCTCTTTATTACAACTTTGAAGTCCCTGTAAGCCTGTTCTGTGCCTTCTGCTTTCAAAATTTTAAAAGACCCTTTTCTTTTTTTCCATTTCCCTTTTTACCTGACATTAGCCATGCAGGAGTGGACCTAATTTTTTTTACAATGTTTCCTAAAGGAACCGATTTGAAATGTTATAGTTTAATATCCCTTTAAAGTGGTCCACCTCGCTCAGTATCTTTACCTAGAACAGTTCCCCCGTCTATGAGCAGGAGCGCTTCCTTTAAAGCTAAAAATTAGCTTTCCTAAAGTTAAAGTTTTTGTAAGCCAGTGCACTTAGTTTTCTGCAACCTATATTAAATGAACAATTATCATGGTCACTATTCCCAAGCTTCCCATTACCTTACATCTCAAATGAGCTCTGGGTTATTAGATATCACCAGATCCACAACGCATTCTTTCTAGTAGAACTTCTACCATCTTTGAAAGAAATGCTCATATAGGAAATTTAAGAACTTTATACCTTTTGGTGCTGGCAGTTCCATTACTCCAATCTATTCAGGGTAGTTAAAACCCTATAACCAGAACATGCCCCATACCAGCAGCCTTCGCCAACTGCATATGGAGATCATTTCCACCTCTTCCCCGGCATTTGGCGCTTATAACACACTCCAACAATATTTACCTACCTTCTTGCTTCCTTTACACAGTTCCACCATAATGTTTTCTGCCGCATCGTTGGTCCCCATCTATTCCATCTTTAAATTTGGCTTCAATTCCTGTTTAACATACATACATACTCTCCTCCTTTCTTATTACTCGGTCATGTCCTAAAAAGGAGTACCCTTCAATATTTACTGTCCATTCGTGTGAATATTAAGCCATGATTCTGCTATAAACCAATTAACTCATACCTTCCTTTACCGCTATATTTCAAGTTCGCCGTTTTTTCCAGCCAGACTCCTTGCATTTGTAAACATACATTTAGAATAATCAATGATTTACTTCCATACGTCGTACATGCCTCCTATCCTCTATCTCCCCCCTCCTCCTTCTCCTCCCTCCGTTGTGTTCTAGCTTACAGCCCCCATATCCCTACTCTCTATCTAACCCCTGTGTAGTTAAACGTTCCCTCCCCCCCCATATATCTATATTATAAAACATAGAAAAGATAATCAATAGTACATCCTAGGCCCCATACAATATCAATTATCTGTTATAACGTATATCTATATATATCAAACATAGAAAAAGATATCAATGTACATTCCTAGGCCCCATACAATATCACTTATCTGTATATAAAGTATATCTATATATATAAACATAGAAAGATAATCAATGCACATTCCTGGGTCCCCATACAATATCAATATTTCTGTATATACAGTAATCTATATTTATAACACTAGAAAAGATAATAATGCACATCCTGGGTCCCATACAATATCATATTATCTGTATAACAGTATATCTATATGTATAACCTAGAAAAGATAATCAATGCACATTCCTAGGCCCCATACAATATCATATTCTCTGTTATACAGATATCTATATTATAACAATAGAAAAAGTAATCAATGCACATTTCCTAACCCCTATACAATATCATATTATCTGTATATACAGTATATCTATATGTATAAACATAGAAGATAATCAATGTTACATTCCTGGCCCATACAATATCATTATCTGTGTATTACAGTATCCTATATGTATAAACATAGAAAAGATAATCAATGCACATTCCTGGGCCCATACAATATCATATTATCTTATATACAGTATATCTATATGTATAAACATAGAAAAGATAATCAATGCACATTCCTGGCCCCTACAATATCATATTATCTGTATATACAGTATATCTATATGTATAAACATAGAAAAGATAACCAATAGTACATTCCTAGGCCCCATACAATATCATATTATCTGTATATACAGTTATCTAATCTATTATATAAACATAGAAAGATATCAATGCACATTCCTAGGCCCCATACAATATCATATTATCTGTTTATCAGTCTATCTATATGTATAAACATAGAAAAGATAATCAATGCACATTCCAGATCCCATACATATCATATTATCTGTATATACATCTATATATATACATGAAAGATAATCAAGGTACATCCTAGGCCCATACAATATCATATATCTGTATATCAGTATATCTATATGTATAGAAACATATAAAATAGAAAAGATAATCATCACATTCGCAGGCCCATCAATAATATTATCTGTATATAACGTTATCTTATGTATAAACATAGAAAAGATATCAATGTACAGTCTAGGCCCCATACAATATCATATTATCTGTATATACAGTATATCTATATATATAAACATAGAAAAGATAATCAATGACATCCTGAGACCCCATACAATATCAATTAATATCTGTATATACAGTTATATCTACTATGTATAAACATAAAAAGATATCAATGCACTATTCCTAGGCCCCATACAATATTAATATTATCTGCACCTGGCATACTTTATACAAAGGGTTTTAGTATACATACTCGTGATCACATGAATGAACAAGCCTTCCAACCAGTCAAGGTAACCCCAGTACTGGAAGGTCCTAACTCTAACCTTTTTTATTTAATTATAATAGCATAGAGTGCATTTCACAATCCTTCTAACCCTTTAATGGGAGGTCCTAGACTTTAATAAAAGCCTGATGACCTCTTCCCTCCTATTTTAAAAGCCAAGTGCTGGGGGGAAGTGAGAAAGCCTGTTATAGGATCCAGTGTAAATATGAGAAATGCAAAAGTTTTGCTATGGATTGAATGGATGAAGTGGTGCTGATATTACAGATATATCTTACCCGGTGAATGAAATTACCAGATATACCATGACGGATAATCGATCCCTGATGAATGAATATTACAGATATACCATGACCTTGGAATGAATGAATATTACAGATATACCATGACCTGGATGATGAATATTACGATATGCCTACGAATTATGAATATTACAGATATACTGTACCTGGATGAATGAATATTACAGATATACATGACCTGGATGAAATATTACAGATACCAATGACGGATGAATATTACAGACATACCTGACCCTGGATGAATTGAATTTACGATATACATGACCATATAAGATGATGAATATTACAGATATACCTGACCTGGATGGATGAAATTTACAAGATATACCAGATGTACCTGGATGGAATATTCGATATCATTATACGATAATAATACCGTGACCTGGATGAATTGACTATAGAATATACCAGTGACCCTTGATGGTGAATATACAGATATACCAGTGAACCTGGCCTGGATGAATATACAAGATATACCGTACCTGGATGGTGAACATTACAGATATACCGTGACCTGGATGGATGATATTACAGATATACCGATGACCCATGATGGATGAATATTACAGATATACCGTGCACCTGGATGATGAACATTACAGATATACCGTGACCTGGATGGATAGAACTTACAGATATTACCTTGACCTGGATGGATGAATATACAGATATATCGGACCTTGATGGATGAATATTACAGATATACCGTGACCTGGATGGATGAAATTCGTATACCGTTACCTGATGGATGAATATTACAGATATACCGTACCTGGATGGATGAATATTACAGATATACCCAACCTGGATGGATGAATATTACCAGATGATTACTACCGTGACCTGGATGGATAATATTAAGATTACCTGACTGATGGATGAATATTACAGATATACATGACCTGGATGGATGAATAATTACCGATTATACATGACCTGATGGATGAATATACAGATTACCATGACCTAGGATGAATGAATATTACAGATATACCGTGACTGATGGATAATATTACAGATATACCGCATGACCTGGAGGATGAATATTACAGATATACCATACCTGGATGGATGAATATTACGATAACCATGACCTGGATGGATTAATATACAGATATACCATACCTGATGATGATTTAAGAATACCGTGACCTGGATGAAATGAATATTACAGATATACCTGACATGGATGAATGAATACTATTACAGATTAAAACCTGACGGATGAATGAATATTACAGATATACCTGACCTGATTAATGAATATACAGATTATACATGACCTGGATGATTATATTACAGTATACCAGACCTGGATGAATGAATATTACAGATATACCATGACCTGGATGAGATGATATTACAGATATACCATGACCAGATGGAATGAATATTACGATATACCATGACCTGTAAGGATGAATATTACAGATATACCATGACCTGGATGGATGAATTTTACAGATATACGTGACCTGGAGAAATATTACATATAACCTGACCTGAATGGATGAATATTACAGATATACCAGACCTGATGGATGAATATTACAGATACCATGACCTGAATGGAAATTAGATATACATTACATGAGATGATATTACAGATAACCGTGACCTGAATGGATGAACTATTACAGATATACCTGACCTGAGATGATGAATATTACAGATATACCATGAACCTGAATGGATGAATATTACAGATATACCATGACTGAATAGGATGATGATTTACAGATATACCTACCTGAATGAATGAATATTACAGATATACCTGACCTGATGAATGTATTAAATATACCATGACCGGTGATGAATAGTACATATTACTAGATAACCCTGTATGATGAATATTACCAGATATACCATGACCTGGATGGAATGAATATTACAGATATACATGACCTGGATGGAATGAATATTACAGATTACTATAACCTTATGGATGAATATTACAGATATACCATGACCTGATGCATGAATATTACAGATAAACCATGACCTGGATGAATGAATATTACAATATACCATGACCTGGAATAAATATTACAGATATACCGTGACCTGGATAATGAATATTACAATATACCTATGACCTGGATGGATTAATATTACAGGATATACCATGACCTGGATGGGATGAATATTACGATTATACCATAAATTTTGGATGAAAACTGGGATGATTAATTATTACAGATAACCATGACCTGGAATGGATGAATATTACAGATATACCGTGACCTGGATGATGAATATTACAGATATACCGTGATCCTGGATGATGAATATTACAGATATACCATACCGGATGGAATGAATATACAGATATAGCCATGACTGGATGATACTATACAGATATACCATGAATGGATGAATAATATTACGATTACCATTACTCGGATGGATGAATATTACGATATACCATGACCTGGATGGATGATATTACAGATATACCATGACCTGATGGATGAATATTACAGATGTACATATGACCTGGAATGATAATTACCGATTACCATGATCTAGATGAATGATATTACCGATATCACCATGACCTGATAGATGAATATTACAGATATAACCATGACCTGGATGAATGAATATTACAGATATACCATGACCTGGATGGATATATTACAGATAATACCATGACCTGGATATGAATATTACAAGATATACCATGACATGGATGGATGAATATTCACGATATACCATGACCGGATGATGAATATTACAGATATACCATCCTGGATGGATAATATACAGATATACCATGACCTGAGATGGATGAATATTACAGATATACCATGACCTGGATGAGAATATTACAGATATACCATGACCTGGATGAATGATATTACAGATATACCTGACCTGGATGGATGAATAATTACCGATTACCATACCTGAATGGATGAATATACAGATATACCATGACCTGGGGATGAATATTACGATATACCATGACCTGGAGGATGAATATTACAGATATCCTGAACCGGATGGATGCATATTACAGTATACATGCCTGATGATGAAATATTCAGATATAACCTGACCTGAATGGATGAACTATTACGAATACGTACCTGGATGGATGAATATTACAGATATACCGTGAACCTGGATGATGAATATTACAGATATACCCGTGACCTGGAGGATGAATATTACAGATATACCGTGACCTGTGGGAATGAATATTACAGATATACCATGACCTGGATGGATGACATATTACAGATACTACCTATGAAATTACCTATACCGTACTGGATGGATGAATATTACAGATATACCATTGACCTGAATGGATGAATATTACAGATATACCATGACCTGATGGATGGAATTTACAGATATACCATAACCTGGATGAATGAATATTACAGATTAACGTGACCTGGATGAATGAATATACATATATACCGTGACCTGGATGGATGAATATTAGACAGATATCCATGACCTGGATGATATTACAGATATACCATGACCTATGATGGAATTTACAGATATACCATGACCTGGATGGATGAATATTACAGATATACCATGACCTTGATGGATGAATCATTACAGATTACTATACCTGGATGATGAATATACAGATATACTCAATGACCTGGATGGATGAATATTACAGATATACCCTGACCTGGATGGATGAATATTAAACAGATCTACCCATGACCTGGATGATTAATTTACAATATACCGTGACCTGATGGAATGAATATACAGATATACCGTGACCTGGATGGATGTAATATTACAGTATATACCGTGACCTGATGGATGAATATTACAGATATACCGTGACCTGGATGGATGAATATCAGATATACCTGACCTGATGGAATGAATTTACAGAATATACCGTGACCTGGATGGATGAATTACAGATAAAACCGTGACCTGATGATGATATTACGATATAACCATGACCTTGGATGGAATGAATTACAGATATACCTGACTGAGATGGATGAATATTACAGATATCCGAGACCTGGATGGATGAATATTACAGATATACCGTGACCTGAATGGATGAAATTACAGATATACCGTGACCTGGATGATGAATATTACAGATATCACCGACCTGGATGGATGAATATTACAGAATACCATGACCTGGATGGATGAATATTACAGATAAAACCGTGATGAATATGAATTACACGTATACCGGTTGACCTGGTGTGATATTACAGATATACCATGACCTGAGATGATGAATATTACCGAATTACCATGACCTCGATGGAATGAATATTACGATATACCCGATACCTGGATGGATGAATATTAACGATAACCGACTGGATGGATGAACTATTCGTATACAGACCTGGATGAGATGAATAGTTACAGATATACCACCATGACCTGTGAGGGATGAATATTACAGATATTACCATGACCTGATGGATGAATATTACAGATATACCGTGACTGGATGAAATAATTACAGATATACCTGACTGGAATGGATGAATATTACAGATATACCCGTGACCTGAGTGGATTGAATATTACAGATATACCATGACCTGATGGAGAATATTACAGATATAACCATGACCTTGATGAATAAATATTACAGATTACCATGAACCTGGATGAATGAATATTACAGATATACCATGACCATTGAGGAATGAATGATATATACAGATAGACCATGACCTGTAGATTAGATGGATATGATGTACAGATATACCATGACCATGAGTGGATGAATATTACAGATATACCATGAACCTGACGATTGAATATTACAGATAACCATGACCTGGATGGATGATATTACAGATAATACCGCATGACTGGCTAGGATGAATGAATTACAGATATACCATGACCTGATGAATGAATATTACAGATATACCATGACCTGAATGATAATTACAGATATACCATGACTGAGGATGAATATTACAGATTATACCGTGACGTGACCTGAATGGATGAATGATTTAAACGATTACCGTGACCTGAATGGATGAATATTCAGATAACCATGACCTGATGGATGAATATTACAGATATAACCATGTACCTGAATGATGAATTTACAGAATACCGTGACCGATGGAAGGAATATACAGATATAACCGATGACCTGGATGGATGAGTATTACAGATATACCAGGACCTGGATGATGAATATTACAAGCGATATACTATACCTGTTATGGATGAATTACAGATATACCATGACTGATGATGAATATTCCAGATTATACCATGACTGGATGGATGAAATATTACAGATATACTATAACCTGATGATGAATATTACATATACATGACCTGGATGAATGAATATTACAGATCTAAACCATGACCTGGATAATGAATATTACAGATATACCTGACCTGGAAGGAGAATGAATTACAGATATACCGTGACCTGGATGAATGAATTTACAGATATACCTGACCTGGATGAATGAATATACCAGATATACCATGACCTGGATGATGAATATACATGATATACCATGACCATGGATGGATGAATATTACAGATATACCATGACTGATGATGAATATTACAGATTACCGTGACCTGGATGAATGAATATACAGATTATAACCGTGACATGGGATAGAATATTACAGATATACCATGACCTGGATGGATGAATATTACAGATAACCATGACCTGGATGGATGAATATTACAATTAACCATGACCTGGATGAATGAATATTACAGATATACCATGACCAACTGGATGGATGATATTACCGATATACCATGGACCTGGATGGATGAATATTACGACTATACCATGACCTGGATGGATGAATATCCAGATATACATGACCTGGATGGATAGACCAGATATACCATGACCTGATAATGAATATTACAGATATACCATGACCTGGATTAACTGATATTACAGATTACCATGACCGTATAATGAATATTACAGATATACCATGACCTGGATGGAATTATATACAGATTATGCCTGACCTGATGAGATATTACAGATATACCATGACCTGGATGATGAATATACAGATATACCATGACCGGAATGAATTACTATTACAGATATTACCTGACCCTGGATGGATGAATATTACAGATAATACCATGACCTGAAAGGATGATATTTACAGATATACCATGACCTGGATGAAGAATATTACAGATATACCATGACCTAGGAATGAATGAATATTAACAGATATACCGTGACCTGGATTGATTAATATTCAGATATACCATGACCTGAATGGATGAATATTACAGATATACCATGACCTGGATGGATGAATATCAATTACCATGACCTGGAGATGAATTCAGATTACCATGACCTGGATGGATATATTAAAATTACCTAAGCTGGAATGGTGAATATTACAGATATCACCATGACCGATGATGAATATTACAGATTATACCAGTGAGATGAACCCTGGATGATGAATATTACAGATATACCATGACCTGGATGAATGATATACACGATATACCATACCTGGATGAATGAATATTACAGATAACCATGACCTGGATGGAATGAATATTACAGATATAACCAGTACCTGGATGAGGATATACAAATACCCCTGACCTGATGGCTATATACAGATATACCGTGACCTGATGGATGAATTACAGATACCATGACCCTGGATGGATGAATATTACAGATATAACCATGGACCTGATGGCTGAATATTACAGATATACCATATACCTGGATGAATGAATATTACAGATATACCGTGAACCTGGATGAATGAATATTACAGATATACCATGACCTGATGGATGAATATTACAGATATACCATGACTGGATGGAATATTAGAATCCATACTGGGTTGAATTTACAGATATACTGCATACACTGGATGGATGAATATTACAGATATACCATGACCTGGATGATGAATATTACAGATACCATGACCTGGATGATGAATATTACAGATATACCATGACCTGAATGATGAATTACAGATATACCATGACCTGGATGGATGATATTACAGATTACCATGACCTGGATGGAATGAATATTACAGATATACCTGACCTGGATGATGAATATTACAGATATACCGCTGACCCTGGATGGAATGAATATTACAGATATACATGACCTGGATGAATGAATATTACAGATATACCATGACCTGGATGAATGAATATTACAGTATACCATGACCTGGAGGATGAATATTACAGATATACCATGACCTGGATGGATGAATATTACAGAGTATACCAGACCTGGATGGATGAATATTACAGATATACCTGACCTGGATGGATGAATATTACAGATATACCATGACCTGGGAGGATGAAATTACAGATATACCGGACCTGGATGGATGAATATTACAGATATACCGTGACCTGGATGGATGAATATTATCCGATTACCGTGACCTGGAATGGATGAATATTACAGATTACCATGACCTGGATGGATGAATTTACAGATATACCATGACCTGGATGGTGAATATTACAGATTACCATGACCTGGATGGATGAAATTACGGCAGATAGTACCGATACCTGGAGGATGAATATTCTACCGATATACCATGACCTGGATGGATGAATATTACAGATATACCATGACCTGGATGGATGAATATTCAGATTACCATGACCTGGATGGATGAATATTACAGATACCATGACTGGATGGATGAATATTACAGATATACCATGACTGATGGATGAAATTACAGATATACCGTGACCTGGATGGTATGAATATTACAGATATACCATGACCTGGTGGATGAATATTACAGATATACCATGACCTGGATGGATGAATATTACAGATATACCATGACCTGGATGGATATATACAGATATACCATGACCTGATGGATGAATATTACAGATATCGTGACCTGGATGATGAATATTACAGATATACCATGACCTGGATGATGAATATTACAGATATACCGTACCTGGATGGATGTAATATTACAGATATACCATGAACTGGATGGATGAATATTACAGATATAACCGTGGACCTGGATGGATGAATATACAGATATACCATGACCTGGATGGATGAATATTACAGATATACCATGACCTGATGAATGAATATTACAGATATACCATGACCTGGATGATGAATATTACAGATACCTGACTGGATGGAATATTACAGATAACCATGACCTGGATGGATGAATATTCAGATATACCGTGACCTGGAATGGAAATATTACAGATATCCTGACCTGGATGGATAATATTACAGATTACCGGGTGACCTGGATGAATGAATATTACAGATATACCGTGACCTGGATGATGAATATTACAGATATACCGTGACCTGGATGATGAATATTACAGATATACCGTTCCTGGATGGATGAATATTACAGATATACCTAGACCTGGATGGATGAATATTACAGATTATACCAGACCTGGATGGATGAATTACAGATATACCATGACCTGGATGGATGAATATTACAGATATACCATGACCTGGATGATGAATATTACAGATATACCATGACCTGGATGGATGAATATTACAGATATACCATGACCTGGAGGATGAATATACAGATATACCATGACCTGGATGGATGAATATTACAGATATACCATGCCTGGATGGATGAATATTCAGATTACCATGACCTGGATGGATATATTACAGAATACCATGACCATGTGGATGATGAATATTACAGATATCCAGTGACCTGAATGGTGAATTTACAGATTACCATGAAATGGAGGATTTATTACAGATATAACATGACCGATGGATGAATATTACAGATATACCATGACCTGGATGGATGATATTACACGATACTGACCTGGATGATGAATATCCGATATACCAGATTACCGGATGATGATCTTACAATATACCGTGACATGATGAATATTACAGATATACCGTGAACCTGGATGGATGAATATTACAGATATACCGGACCTGGATGGAGAATATTACAGATATATAGCCGTGACCTGATGGATGACATATACAGATATAACCTGACCTGATGGATGAATATTCAAGATATACGTGACCTGGATGATGAATATTACAGATATACCATACCTGATGATGGATATACCGATATACCTGACCTGGATGGATATATTACAGATATACCATGACCTGGAGGATGAATATTACAGAATACCATGACCTGGATGGATGAATATTACAGATATACCCTGACCTGGATGGATGAATATTACAGATATACCATGACCTGGATGGTGAATATTTACAGATATACCATGACCTGGATGGATGATATTACAGATATACCATGACCTGGATGGAATTAATATACAGATATACCTGACATGGATGAATGATATTACAGATATACCGTGACCTGGATGATGAATATTACCGATATAATACCGTGACCTGGATGGATGATAATATACAGATACCGACCAGTGACCTGGATGGATGAATATACAGATATACCGTGACCTGATGGATGAATATTACAGATATAACCGTGACCTGGATGGATGAATATACAGATATACCATGACCTGGATGGATGAATATTACAGATATACCAGGACCTGGATGGATGAATATTACAGATATACCACTGAACCCTGGATGAATGATATTACAGATTACCATGACCTGGATGGATGAATATTACAGATATACCATGACCTGGATGGATGAATATTACAGATATACCATGACCTGGATGGATGATATTACAGATATACCCATGACCTGGA
Organism: Hymenochirus boettgeri; assembly: GCA_019447015.1. Lineage (NCBI taxonomy): Eukaryota > Metazoa > Chordata > Amphibia > Anura > Pipidae > Hymenochirus > Hymenochirus boettgeri. Next base: position 273,054,423 of record CM033471.1, read on the forward strand.
TGAATGAATATTACGATTACCTGACCTGGATGATGAATTACGATATACCATGATGGATGATGAATATTACAGAATACGTGACCTGGATGATGAAATATACAGATATACCGTGACCTGATGGATGAATATTACAGATATACCAGTGACCTGGATGGATGAATATTACAGATTAACGTGACCTGGATGGATGAATATTACAGATATAATCCATGGACCCTGGATGGATTGATATTCCAGATATACCATGACCTGGATGGATGATAATATACAGATATACCATGACCTGGATGGATGAATTTTTACAGATATAACCATGACCTGGATGGATGAATATTACAGATATACCATGACCTGGATGGATGAATTATACAGTATAACCATGACCTGGGATGGAATATCCAGATATACTGACCTGGATTGATGAATATTACAGATATACCTGACCTGGAGTGGATGAATATTACAGATATACCATGACCTGGATGGATGAATATTTACAGATATAACCTGACCTGGATGGAGAATATTACAGATATACATGACCTGGATGGATGAATATTACAGATATACCGTACCTGATGGATATATTAACATACATCTATACCGTGACCTGGATGGAAATGAATATTACAGATATACCATGACTGGATGTGAAATATTACATATATACCATGACCTGGATGGATGAATTACAGATATACCATGACCTGGATGAATGAATATTACAGATTAACCGTGACTGGATGGATGAATATTAAACAGATATAACCTGACCTGGATGGATGAATATTACAGATATACCATGTGACCTGGATGGATGAATATTACAGATATACCGTGACCTGGATGGATGAATAGTACAGATATACCGTGACCTGGATGGATGAATATTACAGATATAACGTGACCTGATGGAATGATATTACAGATATACCTGACCTGGATGGATGAATATTACAGATATACCACCTGGATGGATGAATATTACAGATTACCAGTTCCTGGATGGATGATATTACAGATATCCATGACCTGGATGGATGAAATTACAGATATACCATGACCTGATGGATGAATATTACAGATATACCGTGACCTGGATGGATGATATTACAGATATACCTATGACCTGGATGAATGAATATTACGATATCACTGACCTGGATGAATGAATATTACAGATATACCTGACCTGGATTGATGATATTACAGATATACCGTGACCTGGATGGATGAATATACAGATATACCGTGACCTGGATGGATGATATTACAGATTACCTTGACCTGGATGGATGATATACAGATATACCATGACCTGGATGGATGAATATTACAGATATACCGTGACCTGAATGGATGAATATTACAGATATACCGTGACCTGATGGATAATATTACAGATATACCATGACCTGATGGATGATACTTACAGAGATACATGACCTGAGATGGGATGAATATACCGATATACCATGACCTGGATGGATGAATATTACAGATATACCATGACCGGATGGATGAATATTACAGATTACCATGACCTGGATGGATGAATTATTAAAGGATATACCATGAACCGTGGATGAATGAATAACCGATATACCATGACCTGGATGGTGAATATTACACGATATACCATGACGCTGGATATGAATATTACAGATATACCATGACCTGATGATGAATATTACAGATATACCAACCTGTGACTGGACGAATGAATATTACAGATATCCGTGACCTGGTTGATGCAATATTACAGATATATAACCGTGACCTGGATTGGATGAATATTACAGATATACCCGTGACCTGGATGGATGAATATTCCAGATATACCAGCCTGGATGAGACATTATCAGATATACCGTACCTGGATTGGATGAATATTAGCAGATATACCAGTGACCTGGTATGGGAAATATTACAGATAATACCTGTACCTGGATGGATGAATAGTACAGATATACCCGACCTGGAATGGATGAATACATCATCTGAGGAGATATACAGATATACCAGGACCTGGATGGATGACATTACAGATATACCCTGGACCGATGGATGGATAACAGTAAGCTATGAAATTACAATATACCATGGGACCGAGATGAATATTACAGATATACCGTGACCTGGATGGATGAATATTACAGATATACACCGTGACTGGATGGATGAATCATTACAGATATACTCTGACCTGGGTGGATAATATTACAGATATATACCGTGACCGGATGGATGAATATTACAGATAAATACCGTGACCTGGATGGATGAACTTTACAGATATATACCATGACCTGGATGGATGATATCAATACAGACTGGATGGGATATTTACACGATACAACCTGGTATGGATGAACATTACAGATATAACCATGTACCTGGATGGATAGTAAATTATAGCCTGACCTGGGAGGATGAATCTACAGATATACCATGACCTGGATGGATGGAATATTACAGAATATACCATGACCTAGAATGAGATCAGTATACAGACTGAGATGAATTACATTCCATGACGCGTATGATTATGAATATTACAGATATACCGTGACCTGGATGAGTGAATATACGATTTATACCATGACCTGGATGGATGGAATATTACAGATATACTTGACCTGGATGGATGAATATTACAGCTATACCGATACCTGGATGGCTGAAGATTCAGATATACTGTACGAGATGATCGATAACCATGACCCTGATGGATGAATGTTAACAGATATCCATGAACCTGGATGGAATGAATTATTACCAGATATACCTGACCTGGATGATTGAATATACAGAATTATACCAGTGACCATGGAATGGATGAAATTTACAGATATACCATGACCTGGATGAATGAATATTCACATATATACACATGACCTGGATGGAGAATATATTCAGATATACCATGACCTGGATGGATGATATATTACAGATATACCATGACCTGGATGATGAATATTACAGATGACCATGACCTGGATGGATGAGATATACAGAAATATCCAACGGATGATTCAGATGTAATGGACTGCCACCAGGATGAATTTACAGATATATTTACTTGACCTGGATGTGAATGAATATTAACAGATATACAGTGACCTGGATGTGATTAATATATCAGAATATACACCTGACCTGGATGATGAATATTACAGATATACCATGACCGATTGATGGAATATTACAGATTTATACCGATGACCGATGGATGAACTTCAGATATACTTCTGACCTGGAATGGATGTAATATTACAGATATACCGTGACCTGAATGGGATAAATAGTACAGATATGACCGGACCTGGTAATGGAGTAATATTACAGATAACCGTGACGATGAATGATAATATTACAGATATACCGTGACCTGGATGGTGAATCGTTACAGATATACACGTCTTAAGGATGAATATTACAGATATACCTGTGACCTGAGATTGGAGAGTATTACAGAATATACCATGACTGGAGGATGAATCTATTACGATATACCTATGAACCTGTAGTGATGAATCTTACAGATATACCTGACCTGGAATGAATGATATAA